>JAPPVO010000003.1:36025990-36674043 GCA_030407325.1 Camellia japonica | reverse complement strand
ATTGTGGAATGCCCGTTGCGACACTATTGTACAGGCTGACTGGAGCGATGGGGTCCTCCCCTCTCCCAACCCTTACATGTTGTGGTATCGGCGACATACACACCTACTTGTCAGTAATCCGAGCCAGCTGTTGAGGCCGGATATCAGGGAGTTGGGCCTTCTCTCGAGGCATTGGTGAGTATCATAGTATGTGTCAGATAATTGTTAATATCATAATTGATTATTTTTAGTCAATTATAGCCTAATATATTTGATTTTTTGTTCAGGTGGTTCGAGTTGGGAGGTCATATCATTTGGCTGAGGACGCCCTTTTCAGACGTGATAGACAGCTTGGTCTGCAAGCCCTTGCAGAGATCCGAGAGTTATTGTACGAGGGGATCCAGCATGCCCATCGGGTAGATCGTCTGCATTTTGGAGACTACGGTGTACACAGTGCAGCAGCTGCTCTAGACACATCAGTCACGTCCACGTCAGTGCCTCCCACTTCAGCGCCAGCCACAGCAGGTCCTTGGACTTCAGTCACCCCACCGCATGATACCCCATACATTTCTCCAAATTCCCCACACGTACATCCTACCTAGCATGCTGACCCTGACCCTGATTGGACACTGCCCTGGTTCATGCATGATGTTGTTACCCCACCCACCCAATTACCACCTGCTTTTCTGGGGAGTACTTCGACCGCGCCTTGGTTCATGCATGATGTTGTTACCCCATCCACCCAGTTACCACCTGCTTTTCTGGGGACTACTTCGACCGCGCCCATGAGTACACATGATGCAATTCTCACTGACATCTCCCACGTTGATAATGAGGCCCATATTGAGCCCCCCCCAGAGCGTGAGGGAGAGGCCGAGGTTATGGTCGTGGGGGACGTCGCGGCCGAGGTCGGGGTGCGGGCAGAGGCAGAGGTCAAGGTCCAGCTGTAGATCGTGAAACAATTGCACCAGATGAGGGAGGTCCGCAGGAGACCGAGGAGGGAGGTCCACGGTCGGGGTTGTGGAACTGGGGGCAGGTTAGGGCATTAGCGGTTGTGATATGGACTGTATAGTTTTTTTTTTTTTGTGGTAATTGTTATAGTTTTTGTAAATCAAACTTGTACAGCTAATGTAAATGTGTCATACTTATTTATTCGCAATTATAATTTCACAATTTTTTATTCTTACTTATTTTGATGAATCACACAAATCTCTTTCACATCTCTACCTCTCTCTCATTATCCGTAGTCTCTGAATTATTTATAGTAATTTACGGTTTTTCCTCAATTTTACAAATTGAGACAACCATTTATAAAATTAAAGTTTAAATAAATTTTAAGAATTAAATTATAAATCCTAAACCCTAAAATAAAAATAAATAAGGTAGCGTTTGGTAACGTTTACGTTTTTGGTTTATGTTTACAAAAAAATTAAAAACTGATTTTTGTTTATTTTTAGAAAAACATAAATTACAAACGCGTTTGGTCTGAACAAAATGTTTAAACAACCCATAAAAACATAAAATAAAAAATATGTTTGTTCATGCCTAAAAAATATGTTTGTTCAAGCCTAAAAATAATTGAAATATCTCCCTTCATTAATAAGTCGTGGATAAGCATTACAAATCCATTACAACATAAATGGTTTGGTCATTCATCTAAACAATTTCATTCATTATCATCATCATCTGACATCTCAATATCAGATTCATACATAACATCCATGCTCCAGGCGAAGTACTGGTGTGCATCATCCATTAACCCATCTTCGGCACGCTCATTTGCGGTCTTCATTAGTGACGACCTTTGCAAACGTTTACATATCAGGTGACCATTTTATTATTTTGGTGAAAAAAACAACGATAGTTTTGTAGGTCGAAGTGAGTTGGACGGTTGTGTATTTACTTGCACTCTGTTTCATAATTGTTTATGAACAATATTATTTTAAAACAAAGAAAATAAAGCCGTTGTTTCATTTTATGATTTCATTTATAATTTTTTTAAAACACCTATGTGTACTGAAATCGTCAATTCCAAGTGACTACTTACTGTATTACAAAAGTAAGCATGACAAAATAGTTTCATGTGGCGATGTGACAACTCACTGCATTTTGTTTTATTTGACAACTCACTGCTCGAATATGAAGGGATTGCATTGTGATCCTCTGGCCTACAATTATGATTTTATCTGATAGCCACGTCCGTGACTACATCACAGGTACACAAAGTCACGGGGTACTCAAAATTGCATGAAATGAATAACATAAAATAATATCACGTGTATCACTTCTTCTATAGTGCCCCAGCACGCATTATCGTCACCAAATCATCTCTAGTTAACCCCCACTATGATGTCTATAAATACCCCAGTATGATGTTTGTTGAAGTTATAACAATAGTAATATATCTACAATTACTATTATTATTAATTTTTTATTTTATCAACAATGTCTTCAAGAGGTGCAGGAAGTTCACGCCGGCAAAGAAATCCGAAAGTGTGGGTGCTACCTCCATTTACCTATGACTACAAGAGCGAAAAGTACTCGAGTCCGAAGGATTATTATGCTGGTATCCGAGCCGAATGGGCGTTCAGGGTAACGGAGCAAGAAGGATTGTTTAATGATCTACGTAACTTTGGGGCACCGGTACCTCATCGTCGTTCATTGACCATGGCTAGACGAAATGTGAGTGACTATGAAAAAGCAGTTAGCAGAATTAAGAAGGAGAACAATAGAATGTTGATGCGGAGATGTCGACATTTCATGCTTCAGCTAGCCACCGAAATGGCAGAAGCAAGCAACAGAGATTTGACAGTGACTGAGTGAAATAATGTCTTAAACAATGAAAAATATCTCTCTGACTACTACATGTCAGATGAGGAATAAGAAATCAAACACCGTTATCTTTCATATATGTTTGTATGTATGTTGTGTCGTATGTTCGTTACTGGAGTGTAATACAATGTTGTTGTTCATCTAACGTACAGATGTATTTCAAGTATTTGTTTTATGAACCTGAAGTTTATGAAATAACTACATTTATAACTATACATTTATTAGTTCATGACTTTCTTTATTGAATTGCAATGAGTTAATGAATGTTCTGGATTAATGAATGGATTAATGTATGTTGAATTATGTGAATACTTAAAACACATAAAACAGAACAGGTAGCTCGGTGAAAAGCTTCCCTTAACTGGGGCTGGTGAAATAGGGATCAATTTACAAAGAATTTCAATCTCCATCGGGAAAGAAGAAAGAGTCACCTTCCAATTCCTGGAAGTCCAGTAAAAATGATGACTCTGGTAATGAATGAGGGGTTGACAGAAAACTAAACTCCGTGAAACAAACTACCACCTTCAATAACACATAAAACAAAACAGGTAGGTCGGTGAAAAGCTTCCCTTAACTGGGGCTCGTGAAATAGGGATCCTCTACGTAAAAAATTTCAATCTCCATCAGGAAATAAGAAAGAGTCGTATTCCAATTCCTGGAAGTCCAGTAAAAATGATGACTCTGGTAAGGAATGGGGGGTTGACAGAAAACTAAACTTCGGGGGCTGGACAAACAAGCTCAAACCCAAGTGGTTGGTCCAGTTGGGGGACTAATAAAGTTCAGACAAACGAACTACCGCCTTCAATAACACATAAAACAGAACAGGTAGCTCGATGAAAAGCTTCCCTTAACTGGGCCTCGTCAAATAGGGATCCTCTACGTAAAGAATTTCAATCTCCATCAGGAAAGAAGAAAGAGTCACCTTCCAATTCTTGTAAGTCCAGTACAAATGATGACTCTGGTAAGGAATGGGGGGTTGACAGAAAACTAAACTTCGGGGGCTGGACAAACAAGCTCAAACCCAAGTGGTTGGTCCAGTTGGGGGACTAAGTTTAAAACCCAATTGGTTTTACTTGATTTGGTTGGGATGAATCACTATTTACAATTAATTATACCCAAACAGATTGTTTTCTGCAGCTTTTTAAAGAAATTGACGATTCTCTTAGTATAGAAACTAGAATTGTAACCAGTTCTAATGACGCTGATTTGTTATTTTTCGGATTTATACCCAAAGAGAACAACACTTTCGAAATTACTGTGTAACACCAGTTTTCCAGACATATTTGAATGCACCAGTTTTCTGGACAGATTTGAATGCACCATGATATTCACAAACATTGGTGGCCAAGTACTCCTACCTAACCCACATTTCACTCACAAGATCCACCATTATTTTAAAGTTGATTTCAAAAGTTGAGATTATAAATGTTTTCCAAAATATTACAAATCGAATATTCAAAAGTTGATTTTAAAAAAATTCCAATGACAACAAAAATTCAAATAGTCATACTTTTCCCGTTGATAGAAATAGTAGGTCGTAACAACGAATGATGCATAGCTAAGTGAACACAACATTGCCTTATTTTTGGGATTCTCAATTCAGAAAGTCACATGGCAACAGTGAATTCACTGATTTACCTTACAGTGAGCATGCCCTTATTTTGTCCGTATATGCAGATGGATTGTCAAGTCATGTGACTTGGTGCACAGGCTTTGATTTTCTCGATTTTTTGCTCAATTTTTTTATTACAGTGACAACTCATCTCTACTTGATATATGTGGGATTCTCAATTCAGAAAGTCACATGGCAACAGTAAATTCACTGCTTTACCTTACAGTGAGCATGCCCTTATTTTGTCCGTATATGCAGATGGATTGTCAAGTCATGTGACTTGGTGCACAGGCTTTGGTCAAGTTGATTTTTTGCTCGATTTTTTTTTATTAAAGTGACAACTCATCTCTTATTGATATATGTGGGATTTTCAATTTAGAAAGTCACATGGCAACAGCGAATTCACTGATTTACCTTACAGTGAGCATGCCCTTATTTTGCCCGTATATGCAGATGGATTGTGAAGTCATGTGACTTGGTGCACAGGCTTTGTTTTCTCAATTTTTTGCTCGATTTTTTTATTACAATGACAACTCATCTTTTTTGATGATATATTGGGATTCTCAATTCAGAAGTCACATGGCAACAGTGATTCACTATTTACCTTACAGTCAGCATGCCTTATTTTGTCCATATATGCAGATGGATTCTCAAGTCACGTGACTTCGTACACAGTATTTGCTTTTCTCTGTTTTTTTCAATCTAGTGACAACTCATACCTTGTTCATATATGTGGGATTGTCATGTAGAGGCATCTTTCTAAAGCCGTTCATAACCAACTATATAAACGACTAAAGGTGAAGACACAACCTTACAACTCATTTCGCCTACGAAATTATCATTCATTTGTTTTAAAAAATTAGCATGGCTACATGGTTCATGGAAGGGAGTGGGAATCGCAGAGGTGGTAGGAACTTGCAAAGGGTGACAGTTCACGACGAGGAGGGGAAGGGGACGTGGCGATGGCTGAAGACGATTCATGGGAGGGAGTGGGGAATACCTGTTTTAGATTATGCTTGTGGTTATCGTGATAGGTTGGGAAACGACATTTTTTGATGCCCAAGTATATCCAGTTCAGGGAGGTTCATGTATGGATCCATCAGATAATCAAACAGGATATGGTTTAGCAGACGCTAGACTTCTGAAGTGGCCCACACTATTTATAGAGCGAGTGCCAATGGAAAATTATGGTCGGGAAAAATCGACTGAAGGTGCCAAAAGCACGTTCTGTTGAGATCCACAAGGAAGATCCTGATAATTTTGATCGACTATGTAAGACTAGAACGTGAGATTTCTCAAATGCGCCGTAGGTTAGCCGCGATATACAGCTATACAAGTTAAGAAGGATGCCTAGAAGAAACAAACAGAACCAAATGTTGCGGTTATCATGGAGGATCCTGAACTTGTCTCTGACGCTGAGCTTTCGGATTATTCAGACGCTGAGCCACCTGCCGATTTAAGCGCGAATTAGGGTGTTAATGTCTACACTTCGGCAATATTAGGTCATGCATTAATATGTAATGTCTGTGTTAGACTAAGTATAACTGTTATGTTATGTTTATGTTTATGTATTGTGTCTGTCAAATGTTGTCGGCTATTAATATGCAATATTAGGTCATGAATTACGTGTTTGTCTGTCTAACTGTTATGTTTATGTATTGTGTGTTCAGTTCAGGGTGTCCAGATGTATGTAATGTGTGTTCAGTTCATGGTGTCCAGAATGTATTTTTGTGGGAGACTTATGTCTGTACTACCTATGTAACTGAAAACTATTACATTTGCAACTTCAGTTATGTTGTTTTCATGCCTGTAATGAGTATTTAGTAAATTAGTGACTTCGTATATTATGTATTAAGTTTTATTACAAAAATGTTGACAAAATTTATTTTAGGAGCTCTCGGCGGTGGCCAAAATAATTTTTTGAATAACACTTCTAACCCAAAACAAAGACAAGAAGAAAAAAATTTACATGAAAACGGCTTTAGTAAAGCAAAAAAAAAATTTATATTAATTACATTATCAACCTTCTAACCCAAAACAAACACAAAACAATAGACAAAAAAATTTACATGAAAACGGCTTTAGTAAAGACAAAAAAAAATTCTGAATTACACTTTCTAAACCAAAACAAAGATAAAAGAAAAAAAATTAACATGAGAACGCTTTAGTAAAGCCAACAAAATTTATGAATTCATTATCACCAAAACAATGACAACAGAAAAAAAATTATAAAAAAAAATTAAATATAATTTAAATGAACAGTGAAAGCGTGGTTTCAATCCATGCTTACTGTAGTGAACAGTGAAAGTATGAATTTTGTAAATGAACATGATTGGCTTAATAATATCTAAATGAACATGATTTAAAATTATATATATGAAAAATATTATATAAAATTAATATATGATAAGAGGCTTTTCCCATAAAAATTTAAATGATATATAATTGGCTTAATTCCAAATGTTTGGTAATTAGTTAAAAATATTATGTAAATTAATATATAAGAAGAGGCTTTTCTCATATGATTAACAAAAATTAATATATGAAAAGAAGAGGTTTTTTCCCATATTATGTAAAATTTCTGAATTACACATTGTAAACCAAACAAAGACAAAAGAAAAAAAAAAAAAAATCAACATGACAATGGCTTTAGTAAAGCCAAATTTTTTTTATGAATTACATTATCACCAAAACAATGAGAACAGGAAAAAAAATAAAATATTAAAAAAAAATAAATATATAAATAAATGAAAAGTGAAATTGTGGTTTCAATCCATGCGTGTTTTTATCAACAGTAAAAGCGCTATTCTAAATAGCGTTTTCCTCACAAAAAATTAGATGCACAGAAAGCACTATTTCAAATAGCGTTTTCTTCAAAAAAAAAATTTCCACATAAAGCGCGATTTCAAATAGCGTTTATTCGGAAAAAAATTTTATGTTAAAAGCGTGATTTGCAACCACGCTTTCTTAATTAAAAGCGTGGTTTTGAATAGCGCTTTCACTATTCATCCACATTTTGGGCTCCAAACAGTGAAAGCGCGATTTGTAATAGCGCTTTAGCTTAGTTTGGGAATTCCGTCCAAACTAGACCTAGTTTGGGAATTATGATACAAATTAGGCTTAATATGGGAAAAGCCTCTTGATTCACTTGTCACTGTTAAGTTTGTCAAGAAATTTCTTGATACTTCTACAGCTGATTGAAACTTTAAACTTTACTCTTCCTATAAGAGGGGTTTTTCTTTTTGGGGTTCTAAGTAGTGCATGACAAAACACTGCAGGCCTTTTGTATGTTTGGATAAGATATCAATTGTTATTGAATCAATTTGCTTTCTCTTAGTACTTCTTTCCAAACGTGGAGGAGAGTATGCTTTCCCATTCGAATATAGCAAAAAGAATAGTATAGTGAGTTTCCAATGAAATTTCTACTTATTTTGGAAATCTATTTATTGGATTACTGTAATGCTTAGTTTTAGTAAAGTAGGAATATTACATACTGTCATGACTCAAACCCACCCCTATGGGTTTAGCACCGTAACCGGCCAGTAATCCGAGATTACCGAAGGCCTGCTTAACAGTAATACAGTAATACAGAGTACAGGGGCTGGCGGAAGCCATAACAGTAATTAAAAGATGTTCAATGAGCTGTGACAGTCTGTATGCAAAAAGACTTTTCATATCAAATATACAGTCAGTACCAAAACAGTATGCACAGTATTTACAATTATCCAGATGAGGGACTTGATCCCTATTAAGACAGTACAGTAAAACATCATTTAGTCTATACAGTATTACAAACCAGATAGAAAAAAGGGGAAATCTAAAACCCCCAAAAAGCCCTAGCTTGAAGGACTTGGAACCTCTCTGTGAGGCACAGTGGTTGGCTTGACAAAAAGGGAGATAGCGAGACGCTCTAGCAACGGTCCGTGCTTGTACACACCTACATATATATGAGCAGTGAGCTAAGCCCAGTGAATAGCATATGCGTAAAAAGGTTAAGAATGAATGTCCTTTCAGTATTGGAAACAGTCATTATCAGTCATTCAGTTTGTGGCTCATATTTCATGCCATAAACAGTCATTCAGAAACTATAATAATCATATGTGGTACATCCAATAGCAAACAGTACAGTAGGTCTTAACAGACCGAACAGTCAGTTGATGGCCATCATATCAGTAAACAGTAGTGGTTCAACATGGGAAACCGACAAAGATCTCTGTGACAGTAGCATACAGTACAGTACAGTACGGTAAGTTGCTAAGGATGCCACTACGTTTCACAATTAGGACATCATTCATTCAGTAACAGTATCATTTCAGAAAACAGTACAGTTCAATTGTTCGGAAGATAATCATTTTTGAACATATCTTTACAACATTGTTACTCACAGAGTTCTGGGCTACAGATAAGCTAGAGCGTCCTCGGATGCCAACCCTACACAGTTACAGGATGAACACACGCTAAGCTACACAATTGGGAAAAAACAAAACTTAATCTCTAACTTGACTCGGTGTGGTCCTACATCAATATCCTCATTAAGATGCCTTAAACTAGGCCTAGGAATGCCTAGGATGGAATGAGGATGCAAAGATGCACTTTTAAACACTTTACAAAGTTTTCAGAAAAACAGAGTCCCTCTCGAGCGCTCGAGCGTGGCTTTCTCCGCTCGAGCGGACATGCAGACAAGTTCCCACGCTCGAGGTCACTTCCAACGCTCAAGCGGACTGCAAAACATGGCAAAGTACTGGATGTGTGAAAATCACGCTCGATGGGCGCTCAACAACCGCTCGAGCGTGTGACACAAGTCCCCTCGAGCGTTCATTTCCCGCTCGAGCGGACTGTAAAACAATGCAAAGTGCTGGGAGCTCGCATTTCACGCTCGAGCGCCACTTTCCCCGCTCGAGCGTGAGTCCAAATTCTGGAAATTCCAGATTTGAACCTCAAGCTCAAAACCAAATTTCAAGGCATCAAATTCGATCCTTTTGGGCTAATTTTCTGGAAAACACTTCAAAACTCATAATACAACATGTTTCAAAGCTCAATTTGTAAAATCAAGACCCAAAGGTAGTTCAATTAAACACAATTTCAAACCAATCTCATGAACATGATGTAAAACATAACATGCATGGATTTTAAACAACTCAAGCTTCAAATACATGCTCAAATGAGCCAATTTCTCCATAAACAAGATGAATTCATGGTCCAATGCAAAAATATGAACATGCATATGTGGCATTTCATGACAATACTCTTCAAAACTCAAGATGGCAATGCATGCATGATTTATGCTACAATAACATTTTAAGCAAATTCTTGACTTAGACCACTAATTAGCCATGGGCCATGCAAGATACAACTCAAATACATAAATGAGAGGATGAATTTCCCTACCTTAAGTCTTGAATGCAAGATAAGGGAGCTCATTTGTAAAGAATTCTCAAATCTCTAAGCCTCCAGCCATTTGGTTGAAAACAAGTTTTTTCCTCTCTCTCACTCCCTCTAGTCGGTTAAGCTCAAGGAAATGGCTGAGGAAATGTTGTATCAAAGTGTGATAAGGCTTCAAGTGTGTTAACATAGTGGCCCCTAGCATGGCAATATGGTAAATAAAGGCTAACTCTTATATTTTAGCTTTATTTAATCTAATTTAATCATACCATTCACATTTCAATAAATATACCATAAAATCACATTAATTCTAATTAACACAAAGTACTAATCAATTTTCAAATTCAATTTGCCATGAAACATGAACATATGCATTTACAGTCAATAGATAGAAATGCAATTTACGACGACCAATTTAGCAAACGGCCAGTAATCCTAGAACCGAAGGCCTGAACAGTAAGACAGTATAACAGAGTACAGGGCATGGCGAAAGCCAATACAATAAATAACAATGTCCAATGAGCTGTGACAGTCTGTATGCCAAAAAGATTTTTTTCATGCATATAACCATTCGGTACAGAACAGTTAGGTACAATATTACAAACATTCAGGACAGGGATCAAGTCCCTGTTAACCAGTACAGTGCAGTCTATACAGTCTATATGTAAACAAAACAGTACAGGAGGGGGGAAAACTAAAACACCTCATAGCCTAAGCTTGGCAGGCTCGGAACCTTGCAGTGAGGTACATTGGTTGGCTTGACAAAACTGGGAATCTACCCCGACGCCTCTAGTATTGGTCCGGTGCCTGTACACCTACATATATATATGAGCAGTGAGCTAAAGCCCAGTGAGCTAAAGCCCAGTGAATAACATAAAGCGTAAAGAGGTTTAGAATGAATGTCCTTACAGTAATGAAAATAGTTCATTTCAATCAGTATAACAGTTGTTCAGTACAGTAAACAGTCGTATGTGGTACATCCATTAGCATAACAGTAAACAGTAGGTCTTAAGAGACCGAACAGTAATGATGGCCATCAATCAGTAGACAGTAGTGGTTCCACGAGGGAACCGACAGAGATCTCTGTAACAGTAACAGTAAACAGTAGATGCTAAGGATGCCACAGTATAGTTCAGAAATAAATGACATACATTCATTCAGTAATCAATATCAGTTCAGTAAGCAGTTCAGTTCAGTATTCAAAAGATAATCATTTTGAACATATCTTTACACAATTGTTACTCACAGAGTTCTGGGCTACAGTGAACTAGAGCGTCTCCTCGGAAAGCCAACCCTATACAGTTAACAGATTGAACACACACTAAGTTTCACAATTGGGAAAGGTAATAACTTAATCCCTAATTTGCCTCGGTGTGGTTCTACATCTATATCCTCTTTAAGATGCCTAAATATGCCCTAAGAATGCCTAGGATGGAAAGAGGATGCAAAGATGCACTTTTGAACACTTTACAAAATTTGCTGAAACAGGGGTCTCGCTCGAGCGAGGCTTTCTCGCTCGAGCGGACATGCAGACAAAGGAGCTTCGCTCGAGCGTGGATTCCTTCGCTCGAGCGGACTGCGTGCTACAGTAAAAATGCTGGATGCTCAGATTTTACGCTCGATGCTCGCTCGAGCGTGAGACACAGCTCTTCGCTCGAGCGTAGGTCTCTTCGCTCGAGCGTACGCCTGCGCACACCAAGATGCTGAGAGCTTGCAATTTAGCTCGTGCCACCATTCCCTCGCTCGAGCGGAGCTCAGAAGAAACGATGGTCGCTCGAGCGTAGAATCCTTCGCTCGAGCGTAGAAGCCAAATTCTGGAATTTTCCAGATTTGCCTCCAAGCTCAAACCAAGCATTCCTAAGCTCAAAACTCGACCTCTTGGGCCCAAATTTTGGAAAACACACCCAAACTCATATACAACAAGTTTCAAAGCTCAATTTGTGAATTTAAATCCCAAGAGTGAATCAATTAAATCCAAATTCAAACCCCATTTTCATGAACATGAAGAACATGCAAACATGCATGAATTCAAACCATTTCAAAACCTCAAAACATGCTCTAATGAGCTCATTCTTGTCAAAACAAGTTGAAAACATGGACTTAAGCTTAATTATGAACATGCATGTGACAATTGCCATGAAATCAACTCAAACTCATCAATACACACATGCATGCATGAATGAGCTACAATACAACATTACAAGCCATAAATTGGCTCTAGACTTCAACTTAGCTCTAAATCATGCAAGAATCAACATAAACACACAATCAAGGAGATGAATTCCTACCTTAAGTCTTGTATTCAAGGTTTAGGAGCTCAAATATGCAATTACTCTTCCAAAACTCCAAGTCTATGAGCAATTTCCTCAAGAACAAGTTGAATTCACTCCAAATCTCTCACTCTCTCTCTAAATTCGGTGGGCTCAATGAAATGGCTGAAGAATTTGTTTTGTTTGATTGTATAAGGCTCAAGGATATAATAATAAAGGGGCCCACTCACAATGCCATTTAGGTAAATAAACCTAACTCTTTAATTGGCTCTATTTAATCTAGTTTAATCATACTAAATCAATTTTTCAATAAATACACCATAAAATCACATAAATTCTACTAATCATGGAACATCAATCAATTTTGGATTCGGCCGCCGATAAGGCCTTCAATTTGCAGTTTAAACATAAATATACAAACAGATAATTAAATAGTCAAGCAGATAGAATGCAAAATAACACACATACACAGTCAATTCAGTTCCAGTTTCCAGTCAGTCAATTCAGTAATTCAATCAGTTCATTTACTTTCCATAATCGGTCTTAACTTAGCAATAATCGATGTTAATCAGTGATCAGTAACGAGGGTTATTACATGCAATTAACACAATATATTCATGCAATTAATTCGAAATTTCAGTCTAATCAGTTACTTATCCAGTTCAGTCACAGTTTAGCAGTAAGCAGTGGTGTTATCAGTAAACAGTAGTGAGGGGTGTCACACATACAACGGTCATAAGGTTGATGTCTTCATCTGCATCTTGACTTCTAGCAGCGAAATTTAAAGTTTATAACTGTGATGTGATTATCTGTTTGACTTATGTAAGCAGAAGTCCTTTGAACACATAAATCAAACAAATAATCACATCACAAAACTAACTGTTAGAGAAACTTTAGATTTTACTACTAAATGTCAAGATACAGATGAAGGTATCAAGCTTGCGGCCGTTGTATGTAATATTCTTACTTTGCTGAAACCAAGAATTACATTAGTAATCCAACAAATAGATTTCCAAAATTAGTAGAAATTTCATTGAATGCAAATTCTGACTTGGCTCTATACACAATGCCACAAACTTTGACATTTAACAAGTTTAGAGTGATAGTTTTAAATGTATGTAGTAGAACTAGGCAAGAATTTATCCGACTCGTCAAAATTGGATGATTCGAACCAATTAATCACAGAATGAACGGTTTTAATTGTCCAAATGGACGGATGCATATGTATTTTTTCCATCCATCTAAGTTTGAACGGATGATGGATGAGAGGTCACCCGACCCAACCCGATCTTCCAACACCTTTAAGAAAATAATGTCATGTTTTTTTATGCTTTGTGTTAAAAACAAAAGAAGATATTTTACTTAATAATTATATTTACCATTTGTGAAATATGAAAGTTGAACCTTTATTTTTATTATAAAAATGAAAAATAAAAAATGTTAGGTCCAAAATAGTAAAGAATTACTAAAAAAAGAGTTTGGAAGAAGGCCTAAAATAGTAAAGTCTAAACCGTTAAACCGATCTACATCCACCAGCCAACTCGTGCAGTCCGCTTAATACGCATCCACTAACTAAGTGAACAGATGTAAATTGATTTTTTTTAATTTATCTAAATTCGAACAGATAATGAATAAGAGATCACTTGATCCAACTTGATACGCAAACACCCATAGTAGGAAACATTAGGAAACATTAGAAGAAGAAAAAGAGGAGAATAAATAAATATATTTAAAATACCCATTAATGGCAAGTTTAATTTACGCATGCAAAGGTCATCCACGGCGTTCGCTGTTGAATATGCACAAGTGGTAGTTCATTTTTCAATTTTTTTATTGGCTTAATTTCTAATACTATCCATGATTTGTCAACGATAACCATTTTCCTAGAAGTCAAAAAAAAAAAAAATTTCTTTGAACAACATTTATCTAGAAGTCAATTGTCATTCAAAGGAGAATACTGTACTTTTCTTTTAAATTCTTTTTTTTATATATTATTATTAAATAATTTATAAATGGAATGAATTATACTAATTCTTTCAAATATGACAATTTTAACATAATTATATTAATCTTTCATTTAGCAATAATAGATATATTAACAATGTTAAGGTAGATGATTAAATTACTTTTGTATGCTTATATTTATATTGTTTTAAAAAGATCACTTTGTATGGAGGAAAAAAAAAAAAAAACTAAATTAATTGAGTAATCTATTAAAAAAAAAGTTGCTAGGTGTAAACAAGTAATTTTGTCCCACCAATTAACCTATATTTTATTTTTAATTTTATTTAAAATAATGAGTATAAAGGCAAAATTGAAATACTATTGAATAAAATAGTAGTAAAAAATTCTCAATCTTCTAACATAATAGAATAAAATGTTGGAAAATTTACCCATAAATCCTATTTTGTGAAAAGTTGAACCATTTAGTCCTAAGAGTTTTCTTGTTGGACAATCTTCACTGTATTTAAATAGATTTAATTCTATTGTGTACAAAACAACAATTAGAATTTAAAGAAATAAAGAAAAGAAGAGAATTTGTTTGATTACAAAAATCAAACTTGAAATAATAAATAAATAAATAAAAACAGATTTTATTTTGTTACAAAAATAAAATTAAAATCTGATTTAAATAAATAACAATAACACAAAAATTAATTAAATAACTTACTTGATTTAATTTCTTCGAATTATAATCTGATCAAGTCCAGTATTTGACACTGTGTCCTTAAGACAGATTCGTCCTCTCCACGGTGCTTTCAGAATTTGGACGTCTATCTCCCAGGATAAAATGATCTACTACAAACAATAGCAGCACTACAAATTGTTTGCCTAACGAACACACTAAGTGTTTATACTCTCTCTGACAAGAAAATAATGCAGCAAAATGAAGAGGATGTTTGTAGAATTATGAAGGACGAAAATTAGAGTTACAAAATCCAAATGAGGGCTGTCCTATTTATAGATGTAAAGGTGGCTCTTGGTTTTGAATTGAACAGGTACTGTACCTGTTCAATTTGAATTAAACAGATACAAACAGGTTAGGCACTGTTTGGTTTGAAATTCAAACAGATTTAAAGCTGTTGGATTCAAAAACGGGAAGGGCCCTGTTTGGATGAACAATAAATCCAAATCAGTTTAATTCTGTTTGAAAACGGGAAGGGCCCTGTTTGGATGTACAGTAAATCCAAACCAGTTTAATTTGAATTCTGGATTTTATTTACCAAAAATAAAATTAAATTCAAATGTTTTTGGCCCAAAAAGATTAGTATTGGGCCGAACAAGCCCAACCTCACACCACGCACCCGCGCCCAGGCCAGCCCAGCGGCGGCGCGCGTGTAGTGGTTTTTGAGTCCAATGGGTCTAGCCCATTTTGCCCACAACCTCTCCCTCTAAAACACTTGGGTACCCCTTGGAGCACACCCCAAGTACCAAACCCATGCCTTATAAACCCTCTCAAAACCTCCCACCAAATCAATGTGGGACAAGCCTTATTCAATACCTTTAAGGATTTTCCACAAAACTCCATTTCCATGGAGCACACTTTGGCTTCAATTTCCCATTCACTCGGTAATGGTTTTGAGCAACCAAATATACCACGTGAATCACAACGCGGCATAGAACGCGTTACCACTTTGACCCGCGTAAATCGACGCACGGGGCCCACCTAAATATTAGACCAAACTTAGGATAAAATTCTGGTTTTACCCAGAATTTATAACCATTTCCAACAATTCTTATGCACCATTTAGTCCCCTTTTTTTTGGTAATGTTGCTTAGTTAATTTTGGGCATTTTGCAGGTTACAATAATACCCTTTTTTGTTTCCTAAATTGGAGGGGTTCGGTGTGTTGGTTTGGGGGTTTGGTAATGTTAATGTCTATAAGGGTTTGGAAACATGTTTTGTTCATTGGGTTGTTCCATTGGTGCATAAGAAAACTCGGTGTTGACACATAGTTTTATTGTCGCCGTGTTTGGCGTTTCTCGGCTGACCAGTATGCGATGTTGTGTTTTTTTATTACTTTCAGTGCAATGTTGTTGTTGTTATGTGGTTGTCAATTGATGTTATTTGATGTCATGTGATGTTATTTGGTTGCAATGTTATTGATGTTTTTGGGTTGTCAGTTGATGTTGTTGATTTTATTTGATGGTCTTTGGGTGTGTTGTGTATCTAATGTGATGTTACAGGCTGATTTTAGTCCATTGTTTTGCAAAATCAGTAACGAATATTGGTGTGTTTTTGTCCCTGTTTTCTGCGTTTTTCGGCTGACCACACGGCTTCATTTTTGGTTCTGGTAACAACCACGCATGCGCTGTTGTTGTTATTTGGTTTTCATTTTTTAAATTTGGTGCTTTCACTACCAATGTCTGTTTGTTATTTCGATTTTTGAATTGTTTCAATGTGTAAGGGTTTTTTAGAGTGTGAAGTATAGGTGTGTTATTGTATCTTATGGATGTTATGTATATGCCCTCAATGATTAATTCCCTTATAATGGGACCATTTGGTTTATTAAAAAACTTTTGGGACTAAATAGTGTATAAGTTCATAACTTGGGATTTATTGGTGCATCACCCTAAAATGTTATGCAAGTATAATTATATTAAAATTGTAAGATATAATTTAATTTTTTCAAACTTCAGAAGAGAAAAAAATAATGTGCCGAGTACAATTATAAAACCTTCGCCCTCTATTGAAATTACACTAGACACATATCTCGTTTACACTATTATTTTACATCTTTCCCATTATAGTAATTTGCATCAATAATCAAGTTACACAAGCAATCTAGCTCACAACTCTGTTTATTTATTTTAGCTCAAAAAACTATATATATATATATTTATATATGACACTTTATTAGGCAAATAAGTTCAACTTCTTTAATAAAATATCAAAAGTTACATCAAATAAATTTATAATTTATTTTAATTCTTTTATATTGTGTTTGGATATTGGATTTAGAAAATAAAATGTAACAGATTTTAGTTAATAAAATATCAAAAGTTACATCACATAAATTTATAATTTATTTTAATTCTTTTATATTGTGTTTGGATATTGGATTTAGAAAAGAAAATGTAACAAAATTTTAGTTGATAGTGCTTTCAAACTTTAGTTTTAAATTTTTATTTTGTGTTTTAATAAGATAGGTTGTTGTATGAAAATGAAAACAGCCATTAAAAAAACAGTTTTCTAAGGCTGTGAAGTAAAGAAGTGTTTTTTTAGGTTGCCAAACGATTGTTTTTGTAATATAAAATGTTGTTATTTTATATCAGATGTGAACTATATTTATGAATTTATAAAACGGCACAACATTTGTGGTTTAGAATTTATGAACAAGCTGTGGGAGGGAACGGTTGAACAGATTACAATGAATACTATTTTCAATTGGGATTGAATTGCAAGTTTTACATACAAAATATTTATAAAAAAAATTGGGTTACATTAAATATTGAAGTTTTTTTTTTTTAAATGGCAAATTATATTAACACCCCTTGAGATTTGATCCAATTACATCCCATCCCCTAACGTTTTGAAAATTACATTCTCACCTCTCTAGTTAACAGTCTCATTTCACAACCCCTCTGTTTATATAAAAGGCAACAACTCCTAGAGAAAATTATATTTTTTAAAAAAAGTAAAGCAAAAGAAAGGAAAAAAAAAAAAAAAAAAGGAAGTAAAGTAAAGCAAGAAAAGAAAGAGTGTGTGAGTTCAATATCTTTATTTTGTCTAAATAATTACAATGACAAGAGTGTTAGTGTAATTTTTTAAACGTTTGGCGATACGTATTAAATCTAAATCCTAGGGGTGTAAGTGTAATTTATCACAAAAAAAAAGAAAAAGAAAAAGGATATATAGATGACTTTGACACAAGGAAAATGGATAAGGGGGAATATTTCTATTATTTATTTGATTTATATTTAAGATCAACATCAAGTTGAAGTTAATTTATTTATATTTAAGATCAGCATCAAGTTGAAGTTAATTTACTAGTTAAAAGAGCTTATTATGTTAAAGAAAGTTGCGTTATTTGACACATTTATTTTTCACCAAAAAATCAATATTAGTTGTTATAAGAATTCAATAAAAATTTAAAAATGATTAAGGGCTTGTCTGGGATAATTTAAATAAATATAATTTACATTTGTTTGGGATGTGGGTTCACTTTTTGACTTTTTATCTATTTTAACCTGGTTAAAAAGTCTCGTTTGGAAGGGTTTTTTTGACTTTTTGACTTTTATGAGAGAAAAATAAAATAATTATGGTTTGGATGTAACCTTTTGTCTTATTAACTTTTTAGTCTATTTTATTTTTTTGTGACTATTTTAGCCCAAAATTTTTGTGCTAAACATAGTCTTTTTGACTTTTTATTAAAAAAAAATGTGCAATATGATAGAAAAGTGATATGACTCGAATAAAATAAAAACATAAAAAGATGGGTTAAAGTAGCACATGCCAAATAACCCTAAAAGATTCTTAAATATCTATTTACATTTTTTATTTGTACAGAGTCAATTATATAAGGTCAAATTTCTAGATGAATTTAAGAGTTTAAAATATTAAATATTAATTGGAAGCTTTTTTCATAAATCTTACTTTAATTACTTATATTCTAATTAGTCCAAAATTTATTTTATTATTCCAATTAGTCCTGTCCTTGATGAAAAGACAATATTGCCCATATGTTCATATCAGATGCATGTTTTTTCATGGAAGATTGACCAATAGGTCATATATTTTGGACTTGTGATTCATGGCCATGTTTGTTTACCGGTGTGGGTGGTCGGACTAGATTAATATGGTTGTGGGTTCCACCCATAACTTGTTTGGTGTTGATTTGGGAGGGGGGATTGCTAGTGCAGAGAGCTTAGTAATCCCCCTCAATAAGGGGATTAGCTTGGGTAAATTTTGCATAGGATTAGAAAAATAGTGAGCGGATTGAGTCTATTTTTTATACAAATTTTTCTTTTTAATTTTTTTTTACCAAGTGCATCAGTTTGTTTTAATATATGTCTTTTTTTTTTAAAATATAGAAATAATTTGTTTATTTATTTTATATAAAAATAATTTAATAATCCCATCATTAACCATATTACACTATTATCAAAACAAATACATTTTTACTTAATAATTCCCACATCTACAATCTCTTCATTAACCATTCTTTCACTAACAATCCTATCCAATCTAATCCGCTAAACAAATATGGCCATATAGTCTTATATTTTTTTTTGTAATCCATTTAGTCATTTTAGATGCATAATAACTCATTTGCCCGCCATATTAGAGTATTATATTTGGAGAGTTATATTGAAATGTTACGTTTATAAAAGTACACTAAGAATTTTTTTAATCTGTTACGTTTTTTGAGTGTTAGGTTTGGAAAAAATATTAAAGAGTCTTTTAGTGTTGGAGTATTACGTCTAGGTAAAGTACACTAAAGAGTCAGTGTGTTACGTTGGATGAATTTTTTAGTGTGTTGTATTGGAGTATTTTTTTTAGTGTTACCGTGGAGTATTACGTTATGAAAAATTACATTGAGAAATTTTTTAGTGTTGGACTGTTACATTTAACAAAGATACACTAAGAAATTTTTTAGTGTGTTACGTTAAAGTGTTATGTTTAAGAAAAATGTACTAAGGAGTTTTTTTAGAGTGTTACGTTTGAGTGTTATATTGGAGTGACGAAAACGTGAGCCAAAAATTAGATCTAATTTCTCTAAGATAACTTCTCCCAACGAGAAAGGGTAGAAAGATCTACAAGATCATACCAAAATTTAAAATAAGATCTCACGGTAAAGTTGTCAAAACGAACCGGATCTATTAGTGTATTAGAAAGCCCATCGAACTGATTGGAATAACATTCTCATATGAGACTTTTTGATAATTTTCCTCCTTTTTTTTTTTCAAAAATTTTCAATCCAACAAATTTTAAAAAAAATTTCCAAAAAATATTTTTTAATGGACAAACAACATAACAGCTGGTTTCGTTTGGAAAATGAGTTAATTTCTTAACTATTTTAATCTAAGGTTAAAAAGTTTTGTTTAAGTTAAACTTTTTAACCTTTGTAAAAAAATAAGTAAAATAATTATAATTTAAATATGACATTTTATTTTATTAATATTTTAATTTATTTGGTCTTTTTTAATTAAATTGGTCTTTTAACGAGGCTTATGTGTCCGAATTGAAAATTCCAAATTCAAACCACAGACGGGGTGGCATTTCCGTTATTTCACAGAGCCGAAGGACCCGTGAAGAAAAAGAGAGGAAATTTCCGATCTCTTTCTGCAAAATTAAACCCATCTCTATTCGTCGTTCCCCTACCGCCACGCTACGCTACCCTACCCTACCCACCTCTCTCTCTCTCATCACTTTCTCTCTCATAAATCTCTCCTTCCGTTTATCTCTCTACCCCTTTGTCTCTCTAAGTTTTAGGGTTTTGAGTGCGAGAGAGATGGGGCAACAATCTTTAATCTACAGCTTCGTGGCTAGAGGAACAGTGGTTCTCGCCGAATTCACCGAATTCACTGGAAATTTCACGAGCATCGCTTCTCAGTGCCTCCAGAAACTCCCTTCCTCCAACAACAAGTTCACCTACAACTGCGATGGCCACACCTTCAACTATCTCGTCGAAGACGGCTTCAGTCTGTCCTTCTTCCTCTCATTCTTTCATTCCGTACCTCTGTTGCTGATCTACCTATTTTCATCTCATCGTAGTTTTGATTCATGCTCTCTTGATTAGATTCTATAATCTGATTTTGATTTCGTGACTCTGTACTTGATTTACTTTTCACTAGTTCAGTTTTATTTTTGAAGTTATTCGTAGATGCGTTGCTTGTTCACTTAGAAAAGCTAGGGAAAATTGTGGAATAGATTTTTGGATTCTCGTTTTTCGTTGTTTGGATCCAGATAAAAGGAATTAGCCTACGATAACTGTTTGCCTTATTTTTGTTGAATTTTTCAGACATCGAGATCAAATCTGATCTGATCTACCTATTTCATAATTTTCCCCCCTTAAGCTTCATTTCAATTTGAGGTTGCAAATAGTTCTTATTAGTATGCACTGGTTACTGAAGTTTGTTCAAATGAAAACATTGTTCTACATTGATCCATTGATAATTATTCTGAGATTAATAGAAGAGACAGTGATGAGAGTCCTCTACTTAATTTTTTGAAGTGCAGTACTGTATGTCAGATGTTACCTTTATCTTGAATCAGTTGCTAATTTGCTATTGATATATTGTTTACTCTGTTTGGATGGGGCGATTTGTTGAGAAATGATGACAAAGAGAACTTTTTTCCATGTTCGGTTTATAAGTTGAGTGAGAAACGGTAAGAAAGAGAACTCCCTTACTAAGTCTATTTCATTCTCACCAAAAGTGGTGAGATTTGATAAGAAGCAAATTGATTGTTTGTAAAATATTTGTAATACTAAGATTGCCCCTTAAAGTACAAAGAAAGAAAAAGATTCTCACTCATATCCCTCTCTTACATGCATTGCTTTCTTACTCATCCAAACATGATAGTGAGAAAACACAAGAATTTATTTTCTTTTCTCACCTAAATGAGGGACCACAATTATTTATGTTCTTCTCACCCTACGATCGAAACGGAATGTTAGGCATCTGAGATCTGGCCCACTTAAGATCAGCTTTTCTCCAGGTTGGGGGTATGAACTAGAGAGTTCAGTCCAGGCACCAAATGGTGCGACATCAGAATTTTTTACGAATCAAATGATCAGATTTGACCTGATAAATTTGAATCCGTCCAAAATGTCTGACCCAATACTGGATGGGTAAATGTGTTTTGTGAGTGGATGAATAAATAATCTATAAAAATTGTTGACGAGACATCATCTGTGCTCGGAATTGGACCCCTCCAGTTTAGACCCGATATGGTGAGAAGTTGTTCTCTACTTGTTATTCTAATAGTTACACATGCATGTGCGTGATTTCTTGGCATATTATGTTTCAATATGTTGATTATTGAAAAAACTGTGTTGATATTGAGAGTAAATAGGCGTACAAATATATTTAGAGATTAGAAACAGTTGCACAATGTGAATTAATTGTGGTTGGTGCATTGTGTCTTGTGCTTTTTGGTAATAAGTCCTGATATTTACTTTTCTTTCTCAAAATGTGGGTTTGGTCAATCCTCTTGTGTGCAATTGATTTAATGGGAGTTAGTTTTATGTTTTGTTTTAATCAGTGATCGGGATGATAGATTTAGTAAACATATTGCCATGGAGGAGTATGATTCTTATTCTTGTTAAAACATTATCTTTGTTTGATGTTTATTAGCTCCAAGTAATTTGGATGGGGTGTTCTCCATTGGTGTTGGCTATATAACTAAGGTACCTTGGGAGCCTCTGAAATACTTTTGGTTATTATAAGCCGCTCAAATAAGCTGTGCCAAACAGCTTAATTGTACACTGGTATTGGTCTTTATGGTAGATGCCTGACTGTATCGATTGAGGATGCTATTCATGTGAAGAATTTTTTTCTTCTCTTCTTTCTTCTTCTTCGATATAAGCTTATCTTATCGTGGGAAACAATTAGTAGCTTAGTAGCATACAGATCAGAGTAGTTGCATGTGCCCATGTGTGCTACGTTTGTATGCACCCCTGGCTGTATACAGATGTTTTAAGTTTTGTTCACTTGTATTATAAATAAAGCAATAGATGTATATGGTAGTTTCCTGGTAAAGGAGGTGAAAATTCTTGTCTTTTTTTCTTTGGTGAAACTATTGGTATAAGAATTTGTTTCACAGGAATTTCATTTTTTGGGTGCTTGGTTTATTACTGTATGTTACTCCTATTTTGCGTTATACCTTCTTTCTTTTGTGCTAGTTTCTTTGTTTCTTCCATTTTTTCTTTATCCTTTCTTCTGCCCCCCTAAATTTGCGACTATCTTCATTTGTTAAATCTTGCAGCTTATTGTGTTGTCGCTGTGGAATCTGCTGGCAGACAGATTCCAATGGCATTTCTTGAACGAGTTAAGGAGGATTTCACCAAGAGATATGGTGGTGGAAAAGCTGCAACTGCTGCTGCTAATAGCCTGAATAGGGAGTTTGGGTAAATTGCCCTCCCTCTAGGCTTATATTTTCTTCCGGGTAAAACTAAGTGTACATTTCTCTGATACATGTTTTGAAATCTGAGATACAGGCCCAAACTTAAGGAGCAGATGCAGTACTGTGTGGATCATCCAGAGGAGATCAGCAAGCTTTCCAAAGTAAAGGCTCAGGTTTCGGAAGTCAAAGGAGTGATGATGGAAAATATTGAGAAGGTAAGAAAAAAACTATTTTCTGTTAATTGCCAAAAATACGGCCCTATGCCCTCATTATGTGAAATCGGTGTTAGTCTTCCAGTGCTGGATCGCACGTAGTCTGATCTGAAAATTGAAAAATGTCTTATGGTTTGGTATATAAGGAATTTTTTGGTTTTGCAGGTTTTGGATCGTGGAGAGAAGATTGAGCTTCTAGTGGATAAAACAGAGAACCTTCGCTCTCAGGTGAGTGAATGCTAATACATATTTTCAAGGCTTAAAATTGGGTAGTCTTTTCTAAATCTAGATTATGACTTGAAGTTTAAATGGGCTTGTTCCTGGTTTTTTGGTCTGATGGGATGCCATATGTCTTTTACTTGGAAAAGATATTTATATAATTTAGATTGTAATGCCATTAACCAAAGGGAAAATGAGATAATGGCAAAATAATCCCAATTGGATGTTCAAATTTCGGCGCTTATGTCTGGATTAGCAAACTCGAGTTTTTAGATCTCGTAACTTTCCGGATGGCCTTAAATTTCCTTCGAAGTAATAGTGGTGTCTTTGAGGTAAGGCATTTATTCAGTCCCTTTGAGCTGGTTGGATATAACCAGATTTGTTTGCATTTGCAATATTTACGAAACTACACTCCCATCCTCTCTTTCCAAGGTTGTGAGGTCATTGTCCCACTGCTTTAGAAATTTTAGGTCAATTCATGTCATTTCTCATAATTATCTGTTAATGCAATGTGAAGATTAAATGGCATGACATTGCAGGCACAAGATTTCAGGACCCAGGGTACCCAAATGAGGAGGAAGATGTGGTTACAGAATATGAAGATAAAGCTTATAGTTCTTGGTATCCTCATTGCCTTAATTTTGATCATAGTTTTATCAGTTTGTGGTGGCTTCAAATGTCATTAGTTTATGGCGCTTCATGTGCTTTGGTTAGGATGTTCATTAGCCAATTGCTGGTGCTATACCAGTAATATTCCTTTGGTGTTTGTTTACCTATAATTTTTTTGGTGATACATTTCCCTCCTATGAAGTAGTTTGTATTTTAAGACACTGCTTGTATAGTTTGTGCTCCTGGATTCTTGTGATACTAGTAAAGAGTCTTTTCATGTTTGGAAGTTGGTTTTGCTATGTTCCCAATAATGCTATAAAGACCGTATTTAAAAGCAATTTGTTTACAATCTCATGAGTCATCTTTGTATTGATTTAGTGGGTTCACCATTTACGACACATGGAATGATAAATAAAATGTGATATTCAACTGTGTTCTTCATAGCATTGTTGAAAGAATTTTTGTTATATTCACCATGGTGCGTTGTGAATATTGGAATAGCTTTATTTTTAGGGTGTTGTCATTGTCAGGAGATGTTGTTGGAAGTACATCTGCTTTGGATGCTTTTAGCTTGTTGTATAGTGACATCATGATATGGGAACCAAGGGCTATGAATGAATACCTCTCCGACTCCAAGTGCTTTATTGTATGCACGCCCACTAGAAACATTTGTCAAAAACCAAGTGCACGAGACTTTCAAACTCGGACTGGACCGGCCGGTCGGACTGGTGACTGGACTTAGTTCTGGTCCAGATGACCCTCCAAATTTGGATTATGTTAAAAACTGGTTTAGAATTTGAAAATCGGAAGAATCAGTGAACCGATCACGGGTCAACAAAAGAACCACTCGGGTTTGAAGAATTAAAGTTTTTTTTAAAAAATGTGTTGTGGAGAGGGCTTGTACATAGAACCAAGTGCATAAAAAATAAACACTCAAATTATTAAGCCATCAACACAATTATTGACAATGTAATAAGTATATATATTGTATATTCAATATTATTTTAATTATTTTTACTAAAAATCAATGTATAAAAAATGTGAAATAAATTTTAATAATTTTTTTAATAGATGTTTATTATTTATTAATTGTTGTAATTTTAATATTTATATTTTTTTATACTTATAAATTTTAATATAATTATCACATCACGATTTAATTTTGATTGAGCCATTGATCTGGTTATTTTTTTGGCTCGCTTACCGATTTAATTTTCAAAACATTGAATGTATATATAGCTCTTCCTGATTATAGTTCATACAGAAATGTTTCACATGTTCTACCAGCTTCAAGTATTGTTTGGATGAACGAATTCTCCGACTCTGCAATTAAGTAGACCCTTTTCTGGACCACATTTAGCCTTTATCAATGATCCATTTAATCAAGGCCAGAACATGTTACTGGAAAATGATCAAAGTCTGAACAAGCGACTTCCAAGACAGATGCTACAAAATTCATTTTCTACATAAACATGCAGATTTGAGCATCAAAATTAATTATTTAAGATTCTCATGGAGGGCAAAAAAGGGATATAGATCTTAACACTGAACACAGCCAAAACCTTTTCTCTGTCGTCAGATGAGAGGTGCACATTTGCAAGGACATTATCATCTCGTACAATCTCAGCACCAATCACTTTAATGGCAAAATCAAGCCCCCCAAGCCTAAAATAATCAGTTAGGCCATTAAGCAGGAAACATTATTGCCTTCTTCTCTTGACATAGAAAATTGCTTCGTAATTTGAAATTTTGGAGGTTCAAGTGGTCCGAATGTCAAAATAACGTCGTTTTGGTCTTTTTTTTTCTTCCTCTCTTTTCTCTCTGAAACAGAGAGGCGAGAGAAAAAAGAGAGGGGGAATAGAGAGGAGGAAGAGAGAAGAAGAAAAGAAGAGAGGGGAGAACAGAGAAAGAGAAATATACACAAATTTATGTGTGTATACATAGACATGTGTATACACATAAAGGAGGGTTGTGATGGGTGACGGTGATGGCGGCGCCGGTCGCCATCACGCCGGTGGGTGGAGAGTTTGTGATGGTGATGGCGGCACCAGTGAGTGGGAGTTCCGGCTCTCTCTCTGTTTTCCCTTCCTCTTCTCTCTTCCCCCCTCTTTTTTCCTTCTCTTCTTCTTTCTGTTTCAGAGAGAAAAAAAAAGAAAAGAAAAAAAAAAAAGGTGCCAAAACGACGTCGTTTTGGCATCTCGAGCCATTCGAGCCACAAGTTATTCGAGCTACCTAGTGGGATTGCTTAAGATATCAAAGTGTAAGGGTGTGGTGAGCATGTGTTTGTCTAATTCAAATTAGCATTAAGGCTTTATTTGGGACGTACTATTAGAATAACATAACTTTTTATCTTATTTAGGTCACATAAATTATTATTTAGGTCATATTACTTATCTATTACATTTTACATCTATTCGTAAAAATTCAAAAAATATACTTATTTAGATCATTTCAAAACAACTCCTAAATCTAGAATTGAACCAATGAGGTCGGTTTTAGGTTTCCGAAACTTTCAAATTTCAATCCAATTTTTCATTGGAACCGAATCAACCAAACCCAATATAGATTGGGTTAGTTCAAGTTGCAATTGCAGTTTAACTATATTAAAAATAAGTGAATCATTTATTTGAAAAACATATAGTTTCCATCTTACATCATTATAAATTATTTTAATTTTAAAAAATAAATAAATAATAAACAAATCTTGAACATTTTTACACAATACAAATAATACAAGTCAACAATCCCAAACAATGATTTATATTCTGTTCCAACACAAGTATATGATGGTAAAACAAAAGAACAAGTTTGATTTGCTCTTTTGTTTTTACAGGGCATGACCAAGTGAAACAATGTCCACCATAGTATTTATCTTTTCCTAATTATATGAAAACAACTTAGGATAAATACAATTTTATGTAATTTATAAATAAGTTCAAATTTTGAGTTGATTTGGTTTAGATAAGAACCGAACCAATTTATTCTTAATTTTAAGAATTAGAATCGAACCAAATATTAGAAAAAACCGGACTAACAAACCATAGAAATCCGATTGAGTCGATTTCAATTTTTTTTTTTTTGGGGTATTTTGTACACTAGGAGAAGTCACCATCTTATTAGCTGGTAACCAAACATCAAAATTTCAGCTGTAAACAAAGACAATTCTGCCGTCAAATCATTTGCATCTTCTATATATATATATATTCTGCATATTCTATATAAAACTATTTTCAATTAAACTTCAATTCAAATTTAATCTTGTAATTTCAAAATCTTCCTCTATAAAATCTTAACTTTAATTTTAGATTATTATTTTCAATTTAATTTCGAAACATTGCTTTTCATAATAAAACAGCATACTGATCTTGTTTGGTTAAAAATCGAAGTTCTAAAATTGATTAAAAATTAAAATTGCAAAGTTGAATTTGAATAAAATTAGGCTTAACCTTTGTTGCTGAATAATTTGAGGAAAAGTAAATAAAATTTAATAGTTTTAAGTTATTAATTGCTAAAATTGATAGCTTAGCACTAAACTGACCTGATAGTTGAAGATTTTAAAAACTGTAATATATTGTGAAAATTGTAACACTAAAACTATTTAAATTAATTTGTTTACATAATAACAAAACTAGTGATTTTTGCCCACTTGATAGGGGTACTGATAAATATAAAAAATATAAATTTTAATTTTGATTTTAAAGCACAGATGTGAAATGTCATATTGTCTCAACATCATTTCAAGCACAAAAAATTTATTATAATATATGTTGTATGCTACTCAAGTGATAAAAGTATTCTTAATTTTAATTTTGATTTTAAAGTACACATGTGAAATGTTATATTATGTCCACACCATTTTAAGCACAAAAATTTGTTATAATATATATTATATGCTATTCAAGTGATAAAAGTATTTTTGGCCAAATCTAACATTTTATGTTCGAGTCTTTCCTCTATAAATTTTTTTTTTTAGTCGAGAAAAAAACGATAATTTGTGGTATCATCATTACATCCGTAGACCGTGGTTTCAGAATAATTGATTGTCGACTAGATTTAACTCAATTCATAAGAAGAGACTCACTACTGAAATACCAATGAAACTCAATCACAGGTCACAGAAAAATCCAAAATCAATTGGAGTACAAATTATAATTAAATTTTATTCACACACTTAAATAGCAAAATAAAATTTACCCATTTAATAATTGAGGTTTTTAAGAAAATCAAAATTTCAAATTGAAACCAGGGTGTCATTTTCGTTATTTCCCATGAAATAGCAGGATGGTTACAACTCATGGCAAACTACCTCTACCTGCAATTAAAAAAATAAAATAAATAAAATAAAAAAGAATGAAAGTTTCCTATATGTTGCTGTTGCAGCAGCAAAATCAAACCCATCGATTAATCGTTTCCCCATAGTCACGCTACTCTCTCTCTCATCACTTTCTCTCTCTATAAATCTCTCCTCTTCTTCTTCTTCTTCTTCATTTCTCTGTCTATAAGGTTTTAGGGTTAGGGTTTGGGTTTGAGTTTGAGTTTGAAAGAGAGAGAGATGGGGCAACAGTCTTTGATCTACAGCTTCGTCGCCAGAGGAACGGTGGTTCTTGCTGAATTCACCGAATTCACCGGCAATTTCACGAGCATCGCTTCTCAGTGCCTCCAGAAACTTCCTGCTACCAACAACAAGTTCACCTACAACTGCGATGGCCACACCTTCAACTACCTCGTCGAAGACGGCTTCAGTCAGTTCCTCTTCCGTTGATTACTTCATTTCTTTTCTCGTTTACTTTTTGCTGATCTATGTCTCCGTGATGTTATTTGATCTGATCGTAGTTTTAATTCATGCTTTGTTGATCAGATTCTATTATCTGCTGATTAAGTTCGTGACTTTGTACTTTTTTTTTGAAGTTGATTCTTTGATGCGCCGATTGGTTACTGAGAAAAGCTAGGGAAAATTGTGTGAGTAGAGTTTTTTGGATTTTTGTTTTCAGTTGTTTGGTTACCGAGAAAACGAATTAACCTACAATACATTAAATACGACTTCGAGATCAAATCTGATTTACCTTCTTCATATTTTTGCCCCAATTTGGTACTTAATTCCTTGATCTAAAGTACTTGTATCTTTAATTTCTCAAGCTTCTCTTCAAATGATAACATTGTTCTACATTGATCCG
The DNA here is from genome assembly GCA_030407325.1 of Camellia japonica. NCBI lineage: Eukaryota > Viridiplantae > Streptophyta > Magnoliopsida > Ericales > Theaceae > Camellia > Camellia japonica. The sequence continues at coordinate 36,644,684 of JAPPVO010000003.1, read as the reverse complement.
GTGGTGCTTATTCTGAGATTGATAGAATAGAGTTATGAGAGTCCACTTAGGAGACACTACTTACCTTCTAAAGTGTAGTACAGTATGTTGGAGTTTACATTTTTTTTTGGTATCAGTTGCTAATTTAGTATTGATGTTGTTTTAGGCATCTGAGATCTGGGCCACTTAAATCCTGGTGTTAAGTTTTTTATCATTTGCTTGGTAATTGTTTATTTGTTAGAGATCTGCTTCGGTGGTCCAAACTAGAGAGTCCAGTCCGAGCAACGGATGGTGCTATGCCAGCATTTGTTACAAATCAAAGCCCCAATTTGAATCCGATCCAATATTGTGTGGCTTTGGGAGTGGGTGCGTAAATTTGGGGCTTTGATATATAAAAAATGTTGGCTTGGCATCATCTGGTGCTTGGAACTAGACTTTTCCGGTTCAGATCTGATTCGTAGACAAGCCGTTATCTACTTGTTAATCTAATAGTAACACATGCATGTGTGTGATTTCTTGGCATATTAGCCACCAAGGAACTCTTGTTTCAATAAATTAATTATTGAAAAAATTGAACTGCATTGGTATTGAGAGTAAGGCCAAGTTTGGCATGTATCAAAAAAGCCAAAAAGTCAAAAAGTTACTCAAAAAGTTAAAAAGTTAACACTATTCACCAAAAGTCAACAATTACGGCTGCACAACTCCTAATACTAATTTTTCCCTACAAATCAATTTTTACAATTTTTTATTACACATTTTTCCATAAAAAGTCAAAAAGTTAACCCAAACATCCATATTTTCTTCCTCAATTTTTTAGTCCAAAAAGATAAAAAGTACACTTATTTAGGACACCCCAAACAACCCCAAATAGGGATACAAATATATTTAGTGAGATAACTCGTAGAAAGAGTTATGCAATGTGAATTAATTGTGGTTGGCCACGTGGCTTGTGTTTTTTTTTGGTAACAAGTCCTGATATCCACTTTTCTTTCTCAAAATGTGGGGTTGGTCAATCCTCTTGTGTTGATATAATATGAACACGGGTTATGCAACTGATTTAGTGGGAGTTAGTTTTATGTTATGTTGTAAGTAATGAGCATCCTCATAGCTTTAATACAAATTTCACCAGGAGTATGATTCTTGTGCTTGTTGAAACACAAGCTTTGTTTTTATGTTTATTAGCTCCTGGTGATTTGGATGGGGTGTTCTCCATTTTGGATATATCACCTTTCAATTGTTGTATCAGTTATGTCTCCCAACCTAGGTACAGGTTTATAGTTTTCCCTAGCCTGAACATCTAAATGTTCGAGAATGGGTGGCAAATCACAACTTTTATTGTAAGAATGTACATATATTTTTTTTTGGTGTTTTGCTCCTTGTTCATCAACATGCTATTTGTAGTGTCAAATCTATAATAAGACACCATTTGTGTCAAATTGGAGATACGGACACAAGACTTTGGTTTTGATTTTGTTGGTAGTGTCAAATTGAAGGCATATCCACAATTCCATAGTTCCAAATCTCTCTTCTGATGGATAGATTCAAAGCGGTCCTGCGAATAAATTAGTTCATGGTGGATGCTAGATTTAAATAAGTTGAGGATTCACTTTGAACATATCTAATGCCATTTATTGAACTTGTAATATTTTGATTGCTTTAACATGGATAATTATTTACATATGATGGTTGTTTACATGTACCCAATTGTCTTTACAGTGGATGCCTGATTGTAGCTATTAAGGATGCAATTCATGCAAATAATATTTCTTCTTCTGCTTCTTTGATACAAGGTTTTTTTTTTTTTTTTTTTTTTTTTTTTTTTATCATGGGAAACAGTTATTAGTTGAGTAGCATACAGATCAGAGTAGTTACATGTGTCCGTGTGTGCTGCGTTCATTTGTATGCGCCCCTGGTTGTACGTAGATGTTTTAAGTTTTGTTGACCCATTGGTTGGTGGGGTAGTTTCCTTTTGGAAGTCTAAGCAGTTAATCAAACATACCATATTGTATTATAATACGCGACTAACTTGATTTTTTAAATCTTGCAGCCTACTGTGTTGTCGCTGTGGAATCTGCTGGCAGACAGATTCCAATGGCATTTCTTGATCGAGTTAAGGAGGATTTTACCAAGAGATATGGTGGTGGAAAAGCTGCAACAGCTGTTGCTAATAGCCTGAACAAGGAGTTTGGGTAATTGCCCTCCCTCTAGGCATATATTTTCTTACGGGTAAAACTAAGTGTACCTTCTCTCTCATACATGTTTTAAATACTGAAATACAGACCCAAACTTAAGGAGCAAATGCAGTACTGTGTGGATCATCCAGAGGAAATCAGCAAGCTTTCCAAAGTAAAGGCTCAGGTTTCAGAAGTCAAAGGAGTGATGATGGAAAATATTGAGAAGGTAGGGAAAAACTAGTTTCAGTTAATGCCCAAAATACTGCCAATTGATTTTCTTCTATGCACTCATTGTGTGAAAATAGTTTTAGTCTTCCAGTGCTGATCTCGAAGTTGAAAAAAACTCATATGGTTTGGCATGAGAAAGTTTTGACTTCTGACTTTTGACTTGTGACTTGGCAGGTTCTGGATCGTGGAGAGAAGATTGAGCTTCTAGTGGATAAAACAGAGAACCTTCGCTCTCAGGTGAGTGAGTCCTAATACATATTTTCAAGGCTAAAATTGGTTAGTGTTTTCCAAATATAGCTTATGAGTTGAATGGTCTTAAATTTACTAACTAGTGAAAGTGGTGTATTTGAGGTAGCTGGATGGCATTTCTTCAGCCCCTTTGATGTGGTGGGATAACCAGATTTGTTTGGATTTGAAATATTTACTAAATCTACACCCTGATCGCCTCTTTCCAGTGTTGTGCAGTCATTATCCCGTTTGCTTTCAAAATTTCATGTCACATTTCTCATCATTATATGGGGATGTGTGAATATTAAGTGGCACCACCCATTGCTTTCAAAATTTAATGTAACATTTCTACTCATCATTATCTGGGGATGTAATGCAAATATTAAACGTCACCACATTGCAGGCACAAGATTTCAGGACCCAGGGTACCAAAATGAGGAGGAGGATGTGGTTGCAGAATATGAAGATAAAGCTTATAGTTCTTGGAATCCTCATTGCCTTAATTTTGATCATAGTTTTATCAGTTTGTGGTGGCCACAAATGTCATTAGTCAATGGAGCAAGCTTCACGTGTTTTGGTTAGGATGATCGTTAATCAATTGCTGGTGCTTTGGTTAGGATGATCATTAATCAATTTGCTGGTGGCCTGCCAGTAACATTCCTTGTGTTTGTTTGCCTATAATTTTTTTTTTTTTTTTTGGTGATACATTACCACCCTTACGTTATATTTTGTATTCTAAGACAATGCCTGTATAGCTTGTGCTCCTGGATTCATTTGATACTAGTAAAGAGTCTTTTGATGTGTGAAAGTTGGTCTTGACATCTTTCTTTCTTCTTTTTTTTTTTTTTTTGCTGCTTTTCTTTTGTTCTTTAACATCATGTTTGGATTGAGTGATTTGGAGAGAAAAGAAAAGAAATGGAGAGATATATATTTTTCTTATTTGTTTAGATAATTTAAGTGGATAGAAATAAAGAGAAATGACGAGAGATCTATTTTTCTTATAACTCTCATTTTCAATCTTTTTAAAAGTGCACAAATTGGGAGAAAAAAGAAATTAATAGATTCTTATATTTTTATAATAACAATTTGTCCTTATAAAAATAAAAGAAATAAAATGATTGACAAAATATAAAAAGATTATTTTAATAATATAATATAAAATATTTTTATTTTATTTTATGAAATTTAACTAAACAATGAGAAAAATTACAATTATTTCATTTCTTTTCTTTTCTCTTCTCTTATAATTTAAGTAATCATTTCTTTTCTTCTCTCTCGTCTCGTCTTTTCCATAACTTACCTAGTTTAAGTTATAGAAACCATCTATGATTACCTCACTGATTCCGAGTGCTTTCTCCAAATTGGATAACTATGCACACCTGCTAGAAACATTCATCAAAGAAATGCCTCATGATAGACATCCAAGTATGTCTCGAAATCGCCATTCAAATCACTGTAATGCAGCTCTTTTTTTCAGAGGGATGCCAGGGGATTCTCATGACGGCACCGTTTTAGCCGCCTTTATCTATGAAATCTAAACATAAACTTCATAACATGTATCTACCAAGAAAGAATCATTGATGAAGATGGCTTATGAAGAGTCAGCAAAAAGAATGATGAAATCTGTGGATAATATTCAAGGCATGATTTATTTCATTCGGCTCCTGTGTTAACAATTGGTAGGGGATACCGGGCTTGTGTATTCCAAGCATCGTTTACGCTGCTGCCCATGTTTACACAGGCTGTGTACAAAACTGAACACACACACACACACACACTCAGACATTGATTTCCATGTTGTCAATTAGTCTGACCTTTCCAAACCAGGCAGCAACACAAAACACAACAGCACCTTTAATCTCATCCACTGCTTCCAAACTTTCTTGGTCTACAATCTGTTTGCCAGAATGGGAGACATTAAGATCGACAATACACATAATTTTTAACAAATTTGTTCTAGAAAAGATAATCTTTGTGAGCAGGGGTTTTAAAAAAAAAAAAAAAAGAAGGGAAAACCTGTGGTAAGCTACAAATCCAATTCCACAATGTATTCTCAAATATGCACTATTATGGTCAAAACAGAGGCTACAGCCCTTCAATTTTTTTGTTGGACTGCATTAGCATTAACACAATTTCCTATCACAATCAATGGGGCACAATATTAAAGCAAAAGTCAAAAAGCACCCCTTCCTCAGTTTTTAGGTAATCAATTTTTTTAAGGCTTATTTAAGCTATTTTTTTTATTACAAGCTATAAACAATTGCACCAAACACTACAGACTCCGAAAAAACAAAAAAAAGAAGAAGCTATAAGCAGCCTCTTGAAATGTAAATTATTCTTATATCTGATTTGAAAAGTCAAATACACCCTTCAAAAACTACAAAATGACAAGCTGTTCACAGTACTTCGGTGTTGGGAAACTTGCAACAGGAATTCAAATTTAAAAACAGGGATATTATGTTGGTGGTCCAAGGAGGTCTCAACAACAATTCCTCAAACCAACAGTTGCACAATACTGGTAGCAAGAGATCTTAACAATTTAATGAATTGGAACTAAGCAACCTCGAAGTGAGAAGAGGCGATTTACTGTATCATGTCCCTATTTTCTGGTTTACATACACCTAGAGGTAACATCTTCCCAATATTAGCCTAAGGCCTCGTTTGGGAATGTTCTGTTTTAGTCAAAAAGTCAAAAAGTTACTAAATTAGCCAAAAAGCCAACAACCCATACCAAAAAGTCAACAATTACGGCTTCTCTCTACTTTTTGCACAGCTTTTCGTAATTAGCCAAAAAGTCATCCCAAACATATAAGTTTTTTTAGCTACCTTTTAGCCAAATAGTCAAAAAATTACTAAATTAGCCTGTTCCCAAACGGGGCCTAATTCCTCTTTAAATCTGTCTCTTGCAGTTGTAAAATTCTTGGTTTTTAATATATTAAAGATATACTTTCTCCCTCTCTTCCATTGCTGAACATCATGTATATAATATATACATATCACTATGGAGTTGCAGAATCACAACACTCTCTCGGCTGATTATACTGTGCAACATGTTATAAAGGAACAATCTTACTGGTATGCCCTATATGTTTCTTCACCATATTTCATTGTATTTGACTACTTCCTCTCAAAATTGTGTTTCATTATAGAAAAGTTTTAATGTAGTTACTACTTATCAATTACTAATTTTGGATGTTCGACTATTTTATACTGTAAATCTGGTTGAGTTAGGCATTTGAAAAGTTGTGTTTATGTGATGCCATATATAAAGAGCGACTTAGTGCATGAGACTCGATCTAAAGTTGGGTCTAGGGATACATATAAATATATAATATAACTAGTCTTAATCATAGTACATGTGAATCAGGTTAAGAAATACGTGAAAGAAACATATAGATGTTTCACATCTCACCTCAGCATAATCAATTCTTCCACCAGCTTCTAGTATTGCTATGATGACTGAATTTTTCAACTCTGTGCAATTAACTAGACCCTTTTCTGCAGCACATTTAGCTTTTGACAATGATTGATTTATTGACAAGGCCTGCAGGATAGTGTACATAACAAGGATAAGACGTTCTGGCAGATGATTTTTAAATTTTTTTTTTTTTTTTTTTAAAATTTTTCACAAAGGAGGTTGGTAAGCACAATTTTATGTAAAAATGATCAAAGTTTGAATGAGTTACTTCAGAACAAATGATACAAAAAACATTTATATATAAACAGTAAGTTTTGAGCATCAAAGTTAAATTCTTTGAGATTCTCACGGAGGACAATAAAAAAGGATAGATCATAGCAACACTTAACACATCCAAGACCTTTTTCCTGTCTTCAGGTGAGAGGTGCACATTGCGGGAGCTCATTGCAAGTCCATCATCATCTCGTACTATCTCAACACCAATCACTTCTATGGAAAAATCAAGATCCCGAACCTGAAAGAATCAATTAGGCCATTAACAAGTCATAAGGTCACCATCTTATACTGTAAATCAATTAGCATAAGGTCACCATCTTATTAGTTTGTAACCAAACATTAGCATTCAACTGTGCTAGTCCAACAACAATCATCAAAGAAAAAAAGGAAGAAGAAGAAAATTATGCATTCACTTCATTTGCAGACGGTTCAGCTCGCATCTTTTATATATGATTTGGGTTAAATAAGAAATCTGTTCTATATATACTTTTCTTGGCCTTTTGGCTCAAATCAATACCATATAAATATGGATCATATATTTATAATAATCTTATGTGGTGAATATGTAAAAAGTAATTGAAGATAAATATCTGTATATTTAATTATTGATCTCATTTTTCATTTCACAATCAAATGAAGATAATCGATCAAAACCTTTATGGTCTTGGATGTGAGGCTGTGAGCATGTATTAAGCAGTCCAGTGAAACCAAAAAATGTGATTAGCTTTAACCAGAGACTCAATAAATCCAAATCCAATCACAAAGTTCAATGTCTGTAAGTTAATTTTTTGTAGGGTTAAGTGATAATCTTCATAGGAAATTAAAAACAGAAAAGAAAGAAAGTAAGAAAAATCATACAAGTGAACAACTCAACCAGAAGAAGAAAACAACCCCACATTTGCACTAAAGGTGTGAACCATCTTCCACAATTCACTTAACCCTCAGTCAATCATAGCGTAGTGATGATACATAAATTTAGATCACCGATCTAAATAAAAGCAAATAACACATTCTGTATGACTTATAACTGTAAATTTTGGGGTATGATGAATTCTTTGAAACAAATATTTGACATAAGAAAAAAAAAAATCTTTAACTAATGAAATACTTTTAGATCTAGATTTCAAAAATGAATTTGAAATAACTGGTTAAACATAGTTATTTGAAATCCTTTCATCAATAATTCTACTTATACAATAATCTTAACAAAAGGCATCTCTCAAATCGCTACACAATTCCCCACTTTGCAATTATCAATCTACCTTTAATAGTTAATCTTCCTTCATTTTATTAAATTCAATCTCAAATCCCTTCATTTCAAATCTACTCATCCAAATGCAACCATATAATAGAAAAGAAAGAAAATCACAACAAAAGTGAGCATGCCTTTGGGTGATATAATCCAACAAACTGAAAAATAATCAAAATTCTTGGAAAAAAACTCACCATTCGCCTTATAATTCGCCATTGCTGGTAATCCTTCTTGCCAAAGAAAGCAAAATCAGGGTCAACAATATTGAACAACTTGGAGACAACAGTAGCAACCCCTCTAAAGAACACAGGCCTACTCTTCCCACACATACCCTTTTCCAATCTCTCAACCCTAACCCAAGTTTGATGCCCCAATCCCCTCTCCTCCAAACAGGACACCACCCCTTCCCCTCCCTCTTTCTCTCTCCTCACTTCTCTCTCTACCCCATCCCCACAACCACTGCTCCCATAATCATACAAATTGTGGGGGTGAAAGACAACATCAACACCACCAGGAACAGACATGAGCTTCTTGATATCACCATGGAAATCAGATGGGTATGTGGAGAGGTCTTCAGAGGGAGCAAACTGACCTGGGTTGACATAGATTGAGACCACTGTGAGGTGGGTTTGCTTGTGGGCTTCTCGGAGGAGTGAGAGGTGACCCTCATGGAGGTAACCCATTGTGGGGACTAACCCTATGGTCTTGCCCTGAGCTCTCATGGACCTTGACCATTTTCTCATCTGGCTTTTGTCTCTGATTATCAGTGGCTCTTTAGCTTCCATTTGGAGATTCTGGGTTAGGATTGGGTACTTCTGTATCTCAATCAGTTCTTACAGAATTGCAAGATTGTTTTTTTATTCTCTACCCAAAAAGAGGATTGTGAAAATGAAATGGATCGCTTGAAATCAGAATGTTGAAAGAGAAGTAGCAGAGAAAGGTGAGAAGTTTTGTGATATGATTGATGAGTTTTTTTAGTGAAATATAACAGATGAAGATGACAAACACTGCTCAACATCTTTGACCGTGGCGGCGTAGATCTCACTTCAAAACTTGTGGAGGTCAATTAATAAGATTTGTTTGGATATTAATTAAAAAAAAATTAGAAAGCAAATATAAATTTTAAAATAAACTTTATATATTTTATATAAATATAATTTAATCATGTAATTATTAATATATAATTAATTAATTTTACATGATCAATTTTAACATATTTTAAAAAAGGTAGTGACTTTCGTCCAGTCCAAGATCGGACTGGACCGTACTGTTAGGCCTGTAGAGGCTCACCACGGGTTCCGTTTTGATAATTCGAACCGTTCAATGTGTAGAACTCGTCGAGTACTATATACCTGTAAAAAATCACGTTGATCGGATATCGATAGCTATGTAAACAAAATAGTTTTTTATCAACGTTAATTTTTTCACCGTCCATTTTTTTTTATACAAAACTGATTTGATCACATAGCTATTGATTCGATCAACGTGATTTTTTACAGACATGTAGTAATCGACGAGTTCTACACATTGAACGGTTCGAATTATCAAAACAGGCCCAAAAAATGAACCTATAAACTGAATTGGACGAATCCAATCTTAATTTCAACTTGAGACAAGCTAGAACCTTTACAAAATATATGATCGATATCATCGAGATCGAGACAACTGAATTTTTTTCAGAAAAAATGAGATCTCAAGTGTAATAAATAAAGGAAATGATCGAGAGCTCGAAATTGCCTTGGCTCGAACGGCTCGACAGCCCAAAACGACGTCGTTTTGGGCTGTATTTTTTTTTTTTTTTTTCTTCTTCTTCTTCTTCGTCATTTTGGGCTGAAACCAGAGGGAGAGGAGAGGGAGAGGGAGAGAGAGAAAGAGAGAGAGAGAGAGAGGAGGCAGCCCTCCGCCCGCCGTCGTCGTGTCGCAGCCCTCCGTCCGTCCGTCGCAGCCCTCCGCCCCTCGTCGGCTCTGCCCCGATCGCGTCGCCTCCGTCGCCTCCGCCGCCTCCGCCTCCTACTCCTCCTCCTCCTCCTCCATTTTTTAGGCCCCCTCCAGTCCCCTCCTCCCTCCTCTCCTTTCCTCTCATCTCCCCTCTTTCCTCCTCCTCCTCAATTTCTGCGTCTGAAAAAAAAAAAAAAAAAAAAAAAAGACATTCGGGGCATTCGAGCTACGTAGCTTTCGAGCTACGTAGCAAGAATATAAATTTATTGCGCATTGACCATAGTTAAAAGTGTAAAAATAGCTCGAGGTTCATGGACAGTCCGAAGTGGGCCCGGTCTGTTTAGGCCTGTTTAAGTTCGGGTCCTAGCTCTGGGTTTGGGCCATTATTTTGAAGCCCGTCTCGTGGGCCTGACCCAACGGTTTGATTAAGGCCCACTCAAGACCCGGCCCGGGGGCCCAATGTCTCTTTAAGTGGAAAATAATAAAATTTTGATAGAATTTTTTTTTTTTTTTTTAAATGGTCAGGCCCAGCCCACCCCCCGCCCAAGGCCCGAATACCCTTGGGTGAGCCGGCCCGAATTTTGATGAGAGCCCGCGAGACTCGACATGAGCCAGGCCAAATTTACACTTCTAACCATAGTACATATCTAAATTTGAGAAAAAAATATTAATTATAATGGTGATATCATCTTACGTGATGTAACTAGTTAATAACAAATCACAAATGCATTAGTAGTCAACTCTTGTCTCTAACTAATCTAACAATGTTATAATTCTTACTACAAATTAACAATGTTCATCGAATAATAATACCGTCACATAATATTATCGTTATATTTAATATTTACCTCAAATACCAACGGCTTTGGTGCCCATATGAAAGCTTTTTACAATAAAATTTTATATAAATTATTAAATTTTATAAGTATTTTTTAATAAAGAGTGAATTACAAATACACTCCTTGAGATTTGCTTAAATACAAATTGCTCTCTGTGGTTTGAAAAATCACAAATACCCCCTTATTAGAATTTTTTATTTAATAGAATTAATTAAAAAAATGAAATTCATAATCGCTCTCTTATACAATAATAAAATTATCTAAATTATTAATTGAAACATATTTTTAACATCATTAAAAACTGTTAATTAATTTGATGATTTATTAATAAAAGGGACGATTTGTGATGAAATTAAAAACCTTAGGGGTGGAATATAATTTTCAAAACTACAGAGAGCGATTTGTATTTTAATCAAATTTTAGGGGATGTATTTGTAATTTACCCTATACTAAAAGTGACATAGGGATGGAATTTGGAATTAAAAATATATGGTTGCGAACATCATTGCAGATTTATGTATGAAATTATTTTTTAATGAGTTTAATTTTATTCTGTAAAGAGGATTGCTGTAACCTTTGTTCTGTGGTTAAGAAATGAATTTTCTTTTCCAGAAAATTAGGTTGCGTTTGGTAGAGTTTTGTAAATATGATTTGAGAGTATGAGTTATATTTTGAGTTTGTGAGGTTTGGAATTATGATTTGAGTGTGAAAAATTTGTTTGGTAAAGAGTTTTGAAAATAGTTTTGAATTGAGTGGGGAATTGTTGATGTGACATTTGATATTTGATACAAAAAATTACAACTCATAACCAAACATACAACTCAAAATTATTTTAAAGCACATAAAATTTTTTAAAAAATTTAGAAAATATTTTTTCGAATATATAAAAATTACTGAGAGGGTGGTTTATGATCTGAAATTGGGCCGAGATAACGGCCGAGAAGATTGGTAGCCAATTGGATCATGGAACCGAAATGATCCACGGTCCACCCAGAATTGGGCTACTAAGTCCTGGGCTGGGCAAGTGTTGGGCTAAGTATGCGCCGCCCAGTCCGTTTATAAGTTGCTCAGTTAAGGCGACGCTCGGTTAGACCGAGCTACGTGTATGGCATAGGCGCAGCCGGTCAGGTTGGATCGCGCCCCGAAAGGCGTCATCAACCGAGCTACTTGCCTGCTCGGCAAAAAGGACAACCACAGTTGAGTTGAATGATCAGCCGATATACCCGTTTGCTCGGCAGGAAGGCCGGCTGCAGGCGTTTACGAGGCTTCTCAGGCTCGGCTATGCCGAGGTGCTACCTAGCCCGGTTCCCTGAGCGAAGCTAGTGAAGTGTTTGGGTAAAGCGCAGCCCGGCCGTGGATAGAGCAGCTCGGCTGCCGAGCTTCAGCAGAGAAGGCTAGCGGTTGAGATTAGGTGATGTTCAGCAAGGTTTACGCTGACAGATGGGATAGCAGAGCCACGTGTCAGGAGATGACTGGGAGTGGATATGGGGCGCAGAGGGTATATAAGCATGTCTGCGCCCCCCATGCGCAGACGAGACGAACATTCTTGTAAGAAACTCTTACACACAAACTCTCTCCTCTCTCTCTCTTTATCCCAAGGTGTATGCTAACTTGATCGTCGGAGGGGTTTTCTGGCCATACACCGCCGGGTAGCTCACCGCCGTTGTGCTTTCAGGTGGTCGGACAGAAACGGAGCTTGGAAGAAAGGAGTACGGGTTCGCCGGAATATTTGCTCCCCGTACAATTGGCGCCGTCTGTGGGAACTTTGCAGATAAAACCTTGTCTTCCGAAGCTCATCTGACCGCCTTCGATGGCGAACAACGAGGAGATTCAGGTGTCCACCATCGACGGAATCACTCCGGATTCGGGCAGACGCAGAGAGGGACCTCCCACCGTCTCTCCGATGGGAAACTTGGAAACATACCCAGGAGGACAGTCGGGAGACGCGCGGGATAAGCGCGGGAGGAGTCATGGTCATTCACGGAGTCCAGACGGACATCGGCGGCCGAGAGACTCACACGCCAGGCGCCTGGAAAACAAGCTGAAGGACCAGGACGCCGTCATCCGGCGAATGGCAGCGGAGATGGAAGAGCTGAAGCGGCATGTCAAAGGGAAGGGTGTAGCTGGAGTGGGTGACCACAGTGAGCGCACCCAACCCCGCCGTTCAGGCAGCCAGAGCCAGCGACAAACTCCGTCCATTTCTATTACCAGAAGTTACAAGGTTGGTGATTCCGGCGTGCATGCGGAGAAGTCCAGCGCGCAAGATAGTACTTACCAACCCTCACGTCCGGCGACGACGTCGAGGTACTCCTATTCCGCTTGCACAGAAGACTTGCGGGCAGTTTTAAAGGAGCGGGCTCGCCGGCGGGAGGCTCAACGGATACCGGCGTTCCAGCGGTTATCCTATGGGGTTCACGCCAGTGAGGAGGTCGGAATGCCTCCGCCCCGCCAAGCAGCACCGTTCTTGGTGGATTCCGACTTGGCAAGGTTGTGCGCCACCCCTTTCTCCCTGGAAATAGAGACAACACCTCTTCCGTCGGGCTTCCACCAGCCGAAGTTCACATTGTATGACGGAAAGACGGATCCCTACATGCACGTAAGCCATTACCGACAGGTCATGGCCGGTCATAGGCGGAATGACGCTCTTATGTGTCTCATCTTTCCGTCAAGTTTGGGCGAATTGGGTTTGAAGTGGTTCGAAAGGCTGCCGGGGGGGAGCATAGAGAGGTGGCATCAGTTGGCCGAAGCCTTTGTGACGCGCTTTAAAACCAACACCAAGACACCCAAGGAAGTGGATCACCTGCTGAGTGTCAAGATGGAACCGAGCGATACGTTGAAGGCATACAACTCCAGATATTGGGAGACCTTCAATGAGATCTTGGATTGCCCGGTCAACCTAGCAATCACTCAGTACAAGCGTGGTCTCCCGGTCGGACATAGACTGCGGGACTCGCTTACCATGCATCAGCCGACGTCCATGGGCCAGCTCATGCAGCGCATCAATGAACACATCCGGGTTGAGGATGATGCGTCGGCGTCTACTGTCAAGACAACTCCGACAGCTACAGACAAGAAGGCAGCAGGCAAAGTGCACGCAGTTGGGCAGGAGTCCAGCCGCTCCAGTGACCGAGCAGAGGAATCAGACCGTGGTTCGAATCGTAAGAACCGGGGTAGAGGACGTCGGAATGACCGGGATGATTACAACCGAGATGACGTGGCGGAGGCCAACAGAAGGTTGAAGGCAAGGACTGGCATCACCACGGTCTTCAAGATTCCAATCTATCGCATACTTAGTGAGATCCGAGACGAGGAGTATGTCCGGTTCCCTGCTAAGTTGGGCGATGGACAGAAGGGCTACAATCCGCGGTATCGTTGCACATTCCACCGGGAGAGAGGTCACCGGACTGAAGATTGCCTGCCTTTGAGGCAACACTTGGAAGAGCTGGTTGCAGCCGGGCACCTAGACCTTTACATTGATGGCGGCGTGAAGCCAATTCAGGCTCCGGTTGATCCCAGGGGACAGGATGACCGAGATGCGCCGCCACAAGGAGTTATTAATGTCATCCACGGCATAGTGGAACCGGAGCGCGTTTGCGAACTCCGGGGTATGATCAAGAAAGCAGAGCATATGAGGGAAGTTTTGTCGGTACAGCCCGCCGTCAAGAGGGGGAAGACCGAAGAGAAAGATGTGATAAGTTTCACTTCAAGGGATCTAGAGCGTATCCAGACGCCGCACAACGATGCCCTAGTAGTGACACTTCGCGTCAAGGAATTTGATGTCAAACGGATCTTGATCGATCAGGGAAGCTCGGTCGAAATCATGTATTATGACGCGTTCAAGCAACTCAAGCTCCGAGAGACAGACTTGGCTCCGGCAACTTCGCCACTTGTTGGTTTCAACTCACAGCCAGAGTGGCCCTTGGGAAGATTATCCTGCCGGTCAAAGCGGGATCCGTCGTCAAGCAGGTGGAGTTTTGGGTGTTACATGTGCCTTCGACTTACAACCTCATCCTTGGGCGGGGATGGCTTCACGCCATGCAAGCTGTAGCATCGACCTACCACCAGGTGATGAGATTCCCCTCGGCTATGGGGGCAATCGAGGAAATCTGGGGGGATCAAGTCATGTCCAAACAGTGCTTCGTGGCGGTAAACGGAAGCCGGGCTGCCAAAGGCTTCGTGCAAATGATAGAGGGACCGCACGACCGAGGAGTTCTGGAGGATGTGGGCACCAAGGCAGAAGACAAAGCTGTGGAGGACTTGGTTGAGGTGCGAATCGACATGGAGCAACCGGATAAGTTCTTCCTGCTCGGTTCCAGCCTTACTACCCAGGAGAGGACCGAAATGGTTGAGTTTTTGATGGCCAATATCGAAGTTTTCGCATGGTCGCCTTACGACATGCCAGGCCTCGATCCTAGTTTTATCTGCCATCACCTCAACGTCTTCCCCGGAGCAAAGCCGGTCATTCAGCGAACAAGGAGATCGGCGCTGCATCACGCCGAGGTAGTTGCAGAAGAGGTAAAAAACCTGCTTGAGGCACGAGCAATCCAGGAGGTGCACTACCCTCGGTGGATTTCGAACACGGTTGTGGTGCCCAAAAAGAATGGGAAGTGGCGAGTTTGTGTCGACTACAAGACAGTCAACCGAGCTTGTCCCAAAGATAGCTTCCCTTTGCCGAGAATTGACCAGCTTGTGGACTTGACGGCTGGACATAATAGGCTCAGCTTCTTGGACGCCTACCGCGGCTACCATCAGATCGCCATGCATGGGCCTGACCGAGAGATCACTTCTTTCACGACTCCAAGGGCACTTTTCTGCTACCGAGTCATGCCTTTGGTTTGAAGAACGCCGGGGCAACCTTTCAGAGGATGGTGACCAAAATGTTTGCTCCTTTGCTTGGCCGGACAATGGAGGCTTACATCGATGATATGGTGGTAAAAAGCCGACATGAGGCAGACCATTTGTCCGACCTAGCCGAGATGTTTGCTATCCTAAAGAAGCACAAGCTGCGCTTGAATGCGTCAAAATGTGCCTTTGGCGTGGGGTCCGGCAAATTTTTGGGATTCCTAGTCACGAACCGAGGCATCGAAGCGGACCCTAGTCAGATCAGAGCCGTGCAGGAGTTGAAGCCGCCCAGCTCAGCTAAGGACGTACAGCATCTGGCCGGAATGGCCGCCGCGCTTAATCGATTTATAAGCCGGTCATCAGATCGCTGTCGCCTTTTCTTTCAGGCATTGAAGTCCAAGTTTTCTTGGGACGCGGAGTGCGACCGAGCTTTGGCCGAGCTCAAGGCATATCTGTCTTCTCCACCATTGTTGGTCACGCCTAAGCCGGGTGAAGAACTCTATCTTTACCTTGCTGTCTCACAGCATGCAGTCAGTGCGGTGTTAGTCCGGGCTGAAGGGATCAAGCACCTCCCAATCTTTTATGTCAGTAAAACCTTGCTGCCGGCAGAAACAAGGTACTTGCCATTGGAGAGGCTTGCGTTAGCATTGATGATGGCTTCGAGGAAGTTGGCGCATTATTTTCACGCCTACACCATTATCGTACTGACCGAGTTTCCCCTTAAGGGCTTGTTTGAACGGGCGGATTTTTCAGGCCGAATTCTCAAGTGGGCGGTTGAATTAGGACAATTTGATGTGAAGTTCCAGCCGCGCACAGCTATAAAGGCCCAGGCTCTGGCCGATTTCGTTGCGGAATTCTCACCAGGTACCCATCCGGTATGCTCGTCGATATTGCCGCGGCGGATGAAGAGGAGAATGCAAACCTGACCGAGACACAAAAATTTGGTGGAATTGGCGACGCGGAATTTGCGCGCCTCACCGAACTGCCCTCAACTTCTACAACTCCGTCAACCGATGACGCGTCGACAGAGTCGGGTGTTGTTGTCCCACCCACTCTGTCCGATACCGCATCACCAGAGAGGGACGTAATAGAGTTACACAGCACAGAGCCCGCGGCCGTCATAGTACCACGACCTGGTGATTCGCCTACGGACTTAAGCATTCTAGACCAACTTGCTGAGTCCGGTGCCGAATCACCAGGGGGGGCTAGAGTACAACCAGTCAACGCAGAACTTGAAATCAGACAGCCGGGTAACCACGATCCCATCACTTTTCGAGACTCCCAGGACCCATCAGACTGTTGGAAGCTTTTTGTGGGGGAAATGTGGAAGCTTTTTGTTGATGGAGCGTCCAATCGTCACGGTGCCGGACTAGGTATCGTTCTTATCTCCCCGGATGGCTTAACCATTGAACATTCCATCACCCTTGGCTTCCCTGCATCTAACAACGAGGCTGAGTACGAGGCCCTTCTGGCGGACTCAAGAGCGCTATTCAGATGAAGGCTGCCGAGCTAATGGTGTACAGTGATTCACAGCTTGTGGTTAACCAAGTTTCTGGGATTTATGAGGCAAAGGACGACAGAATGGCGAAGTACCAAGCTCTGGTCAGGGAACACATCAAGCAGTTTCAAGCAATCAGAGTCCAACAGATTGGCCGTGAAGAGAATGGCCGAGCTGATGAGCTGGCCGGCCTCGCCTCGATGGTAGACAGTACGTCTCCAAACCCCCTGTTAATTGACTTTCTTCCGCGACCAAGCATTGAACATGCCGGGCAGACGGACGTCTTCTGCGCCGCGCTAGGTCCTTCCTGGATGGACCCCTTAATCTTATTCCTTAGAGACCGGACTCTTCCAACTGACAAGAAGGAAACACACAAAGTCCGGGTGAAGTCAGAACGGTTTTGGCTCTCTCCATCTGGTGCGTTGTATAAAAAGTCCTTCACTGGTCCCTATCTGAAGTGTGTGCACCCGAGCAGTGTGGAGGCCTTCTTGTACGAAATTCATGAAGGCATATGTGGCAGTCATATCGGGGGCAGGTCATTGGCCTACCGAGCTATTTCGCAGGGATACTGGTGGCCGTGCATGCAGGCCGACGCACAAAAGTACGTCCGCAAATGCGAAAAATGCCAGAAATTTGCCCATCAGATCCACCAGCCAGCCAGGGAACTTCTTCCCCTCACCAGTCCTTGGCCCTTCGCCATGTGGGGACTAGATATAGTGGGGCCATTGCCAACGGCGCCGGGCAACCGGAAATTCTTCATTGCGGCCACAGATTACTTCACGAAATGGGTTGAAGCTGAGCCCTTGGCAACAATCAAAGAAAAAGACGTGAAGCGGTTTGTGTGGCAGAACGTGGTCACGCGGTTTGGCGTCCTAAAGATTTTGATCTCTGATAATGGCACCCAGTTTGACGGTCGCCTATTCAGAGGATTTTGTGAAGATCTGAAGATTGAATTCTACAACTCCACTCCGGCATACCCGCAGTCCAATGGTCAAGCCGAGGCATCGAACAAAACTATACTGGATGGGTTGAAGAAACGACTGGAGAAGGCAAAGGGAAAATGGGCTGAGGAATTACCCAGCGTCCTTTGGGCATACCGAACAACTCCGCGGCGAGCTACCGGGGAAACTCCATTTGCCTTGGCTTACAGCATGGAGGCGGTCATACCTTTGGAAGTTGGCATGCCCACCCTAAGAAGCGAGAGTTTTGAGCCCGAACTGAATGCCGAGGCTATTGCCTTGGAGCTGGACCTAGTGGAAGAGCGTCGGGAGAAGGCCCTCATCCATGTGGCCGCCTACCAACAAGAGCTCTCAAAGAAGTACAACAAGACGGTGCACCCCAGACCGTTCAAAGTTGGTGATTGGGTTTTGAGGAAAGTTATGGGCAACACCCTATACCAGGTGAAGGCAAACTAGGGGCAAATTGGGAAGGACCATACAAGATCACCGGTCTGGCGGGCAAGGGGGCTTACCACTTAGAGGATCTGGAGGGAAGCGCAATACCCCGGCCATGGAACGCGGCCAACCTCAAATTGTATTATTTCTAAGCTTTTGCTTTCTTTTCTTGTGCAAAGTAATTTTTTGGGCTTGCACTTCAGAATGTAATTCTTTTTGCCAATATATAGAAGTAATTTTGCTTTAGCTCTTTGACTGATTGTTTTAATGGATAAACCGAGATGTTTTGCTCCGGCTTGAAGAGTTGGTGTTTTGTCTAACTTAGATATTTCTCACCGAGATGATTTATTCTGGTTAGAAAAGTTGATGTTTTGTTCAACTTAGATATTTCTTGCCGAGATGTTTTGCTCCGGCTAGAAGAGTTGATGTTTTGTTCAACTACATATTTATTGCCGGGATGTTTTGCTCCGGCTTGAAGAGTTGGTGTGTTGTCCAACTTAAGATGCCCAACCGAGATGATTTACTCCGGTTGGAAGAGTTGGTGTTTTGTCCAACTTAGATATTTCTCACCGAGATGATTTATTCCGGTTAGAAAAGTTGATGTTTTGTTCAACTTAGATATTTCTTGCCGGGATGTTTTGCTCCGGCTTGAAGAGTTGGTGTTTTGTCCAACTTAAGATGCCCAACCGAGATGATTTACTCCGGTTGTAAGAGTTGGTGTTGTGTCCAACTTAGATATTTCTTACCGAGATGATTTATTCCGGTTAGAAAAGTTGATGTTTTGTCAAACTTTTTTATTACCAACCGAGATGGTTATTCCGGTTTATGAAGTTACTTCAACTGTGTTATATATTCCGGTTGACACAGCGCTCAAATTCATGATTTATGCCGAGATGTCTTGCTGAAAATGGAATTGAAGACAACTGTGCAAACACTTAGCAAAAATATCAAGTTTTTCATTGATAGGAAGGCATTACAAAAGATGGGGACAGAGCCCGGTTACATCAGAAATGCGGAAGGCAAACATACAACAAGAAAAGAAACCTAAGCTAGGGGGGAGAGATCAGGGAACTCCTCATCAGTCTCCAGGTTAACCGTGGTGGTCTGACCCTGGCCTTCGGTCTCAGTCTGCCCGGCTGTTCCTGTACGGTTTGGTCCTCCCCATCAGCATCTTCCTCACCCTCACCCTCTTCGTCAAGTCCTTCCTCGGCCTCGGCTTGCAATGCACTGAAGACGTCATTGGCATAAGGAATGAGGTATGTCGATAGGAAGGCAGCCGGTGGAGTGGCAAACACATCTGTATCAGGGCCTTGGCCGAGCTGTTGACAGGCAGCCTTCCATCCTGCCTTGAAGTAAATATCTTGCGTGGCGAAGACTTGCTTCTTGTAACTTTCCTCGGCTTCGTTGAAACCGGCATCGTTGGCATCCTGGCAGTCTTTTTTCCGCGACTCCTTGAGCGCGTCTAGCTCGGCCTGGAGCTCATCGCGTTTTTTCTCGGCCGCTTCCAGCTGACCGACCAGTCTGTTGTTGTCTGTATTGGCATTCTCTAGTGAAGTTTTAGCCCGGCCGAGCTCGGTTTGGAGGCTCTGCACCTGGCTGGCTGTGTCATTGGCCTTCTGCCGCAGCCTGTGGATGCACTCCAAAACCAAGTGTTGTTTTTGAATGGCCTGCAAGGAGCAAAGTTCGTTAGACGAGGAACCGGACAAACACTTATGGAAATTTCAAAGGAAAATTGACTTACCCTTGCCATGGATTTCACAGAAGATTTTACCAACCGAGTGTCAGGGACGTGGTCGTTGCCGACCACGTCACTCGGTAGTAGGAGTGCCTTGGAGAGATCGAAGGCGAGCAGGTGCTCCTTGTCAGCCTTGATCGAAGCGTTGGCCAGTATGTCCTGACCCCGGTGTTTCAAATGTGGGCGCCAGGCAGGTATTGGGTTGGCTGTTTCAGTTGGTTGCTCGGTAGTGAGCTCGGCCACCAGCTCGGCGGATGGGTCCGTGCGAGCTCTTTTTCCAGCCCGGCGTGGAGTTGGTTGCTTGCTAGATTGCCCGGCTGCTGGAGATGCCAGAGCGACCACGGCATCGCCTGTTTGCCCGGTGGCTGGCGAGCGGATTGCAACGCTCGGTATTTCGGCCGACGTGGCGGTGAGCAAGTTCTTGATCCTGCTTCTTTTCGCCATCTCTTGCTCCTCGGTCAGGCGGATAAGTGGAACGTCTGGTAGGGTTGGATCTGGTGGAGGTGATGGGGCGCGAAGGAAATTTGTGACTTTACTCCGGCGGGGAGCGGAATATCTGTATGTGGGAGTGTAGCCGAGCAATTGGTTGCAATCTCGGTCGCGGTAGCGGAGCGCGGTCCTGATTGCCTCGACGTTGGGGAATTGGTAGTTGGCTTGCAAGGCTTGGATTGCTACAATAGAAACAAGAGAAAATGATTAAGTACAGAAACATGAAGTGAATCAACCGAGCTAATTTACGCGGCTTACATGATCTGCCAAAGTTTTTGCTTATCATCCAGCCCGGTACCGCGGCTGTCTCGTAATTGCCAGACACCCAGAAGAAATCGTCGTCGTGAAGATCCTTGTCTGGAGTGCCGGTCACGATTTTCTCTCTGCCCGGTCTAATCTTAAGATAATAGGCGAGATCATCCCCGGTGTGGCCTAGTGTGTATTGGCGAAGGATCTCGGCTAAACCTAGACTTATGCCTAGCCGGTTGTTTATTTCGTGCACGCCGTTTATTATTCGGTAAGTGTTGGTGGATACTTGGGTTGGCGCCAGCCTAGTCCGGCGCAGGAACTCGGTTATGAGGGGATTGACCGGGAAGTGGAGGCCTCCTTCTACTATTGATAGCACGGTGAAGGGGCATTGGTCAAGTCTGCCCCAGGGTGTTGTCTTCTCGGCCGCCAGCTCTAGATGGACGTCGGCCGGGATGCCGTACTCCTCTCTAAACGCGTCTAGCACGGCTGGTGTATCTACTAGGAAGCGGAATTTCCCCATGAGACCGAGCTGGTGTATCTCGGCTGAGGGGTTTGGCACTGTGCTAATTGGATGTTGCTCGGTCTTGAGAGCCTCAGATGTGGTCAAAGGTCCCCTGGGACTCTGCAGGAAAATGATGGCAAGTGTGAGTGTGAGCGCGGCCGCGCAAAGTGAGCTTGACTTTAGCTCGGTCATAAAGAGTGCCAAACCACCTCGGTTGTCTAAGCTTATCAAAAAGCTTGGTCGCCCAAGCGGACCAGACATTAGCCCGGTTGAGCGACCAGGACCTTTTGCTATCTCGGTTTTTGCTGGATTTGTTAAACATGTTATTTGCTCGGTTCTAAGAGTTTTTTTGGATCAAATGGAGACTAGAAGCCCGGTCCGCCCCAGTTCTTCAGTGTTCTTCAGGGAAAATGAAGAACACCATGAACGTTTGAAGGTTTTGGGTAGTTTTTGGTGCCCCAGCCCTAAAAGCTACGTTTTCCTACCCTAATGTGTGAAATATCAAAGAAAATGACCATAAAGGGGGAGTTGAAGGACTTACCAGGCTGAGGAAGGGAGCTCTTCTCCTTCGAGCTCGAGATCAGCAACGGTGAGAGGTGGGCAAGGGCTCTGGAAAGCTTCGAATGGCAGAGGATCAGTAAGGAAGAAACCAAAAGTGAGGGGGGCATGTATATAGGCACCTTCAGGCCGCCAAAAATTTGAATTTCATTCGACGGCGGTTGGCCGCTCGAGGACGAATGGGAGGGCGCCACCTGTCATCATTAATGGCGGCATCAGAGTTGAAGAGACGTGGGGCAGGTGAGGCGTCAGCCGAGCAAAACGAAGAGACGGACTGGAGTCGAGGAGTGAACCGGGATACATTTGAAACTGGAATGTCTAACTAGCCCGGTCACCATTTCGCATTCTGGCAACCGAGGAGGAATAATCTCGGTCGAGGTGAATAATCCCAGTCACGCTTTAGCGGACGGAATTAAGGGGCAATTGAGAGGGTGGTTTATGATCTGAAATTGGGCCGAGATAACGGCCGAGAAGATTGGTAGCCAATTGGATCATGGAACCGAAATGATCCACGGTCCACCCAGAATTGGGCTACTAAGTCCTGGGCTGGGCAGGTGTTGGGCTAAGTATGCGCCGCCCAGTCCGTTTATAAGTTGCTCGGTTAAGGCGACGCTCGGTTAGACCGAGCTACGTGTATGGCATAGGCGCAGCCGGTCAGGTTGGATCGTGCCCCGAAAGGCGTCATCAACCGAGCTACTTGCCTGCTCGGCAAAAAGGACAACCACAGTTGAGTTGAATGATCAGCCGAGATACCCGTTTGCTCGGCAAGAAGGCCGGCTGCAGGCGTTTACGAGGCTTCTCAGGCTCGGCTATGCCGAGAAGCTACCTAGCCCGGTTCCCTGAGCGAAGCTAGTGAAGTGTTTGGGTAAAGCGCAGCCCGGCCGTGGATAGAGCAGCTCGGCTGCCGAGCTTCAGCCGAGAAGGCTAGCGGTTGAGATTAGGTGATGTCCAGCAAGGTTTACGCTGACAGATGGGATAGCAGAGCCACGTGTCAGGAGATGACTGGGAGTGGATATGGGGCGCAGAGGGTATATAAGCATGTCTGCGCCCCCCATGCGCAGGCGAGACGAACATTCTTGTAAGAAACTCTTACACACAAACTCTCTCCTCTCTCTCTCTCTTTATCCCAAGGTGTATGCTAACTCAATCGTCGGAGGGGTTTTCCGGCCATACACCGCCGGGTAGCTCACCGCCGTTGTGCTTTCAGGTGGTCGGACAGAAACGGAGCTTGGAAGAAAGGAGTACGGGTTCGCCGGAATATTTGCTCCCCGTACAATTACCATATCAATTGCCAAAAAAAAAAAAAACTATTCCGGTCAACCGGTGGGATGACCGGTTAGGTAAAATTTGCAAAAAAAAAATTCCGAAAATCGCCCCTGTCTCAGAGTTCTCTGCAGAGTTTTGGAAATAGGTGTAGAATCATGTTTCAAAAACACAACCAAAGAGAGCCATTGTTTGGTAGAGTTTTCTAAATATGATTTGAGAATAGAGTTGTGTTTTGAGTTTGTGAGTTTTGAAATTATGATTTGAATGTGGAAAATTTGTTTGGTAAATGAGTTTTGAAAAGAGTTTTGAATTGAGTGGGGAATTTTTGATGTGACATATGATATTTGATACAAAACCTACGACTCATAACCAAATACATAACTCAAAATTCTATTAAAGCTCATAAATTTTTTTTAAAAATTCAGAAAATATTTTTTATTGAATATATAAAAATTAACATGTCAATTGTAAAAAATATATATATATATTGCACCGTTCCAGTCAACCAGCTGGACAACTAGTGAGACGTCCGGTTAGTCCAAATTTTTCCCCCTTCGAACAAATTTTCAAAAGTGAATAAAATTAATTTTTAAAAACCATAACCAAATACTAAATGTAAATTAAGAGTTAAAATCACAATTCTAAAACTCTTCCAAACAGAGCCTATAATTCACTTGCGGACAACTCATTTGAATAAAAAAATGTTTATTAATTCAGCACTCTATCCACTGAAAATTTAACTCTTATCACTTCCAAATAAAAAAGGATCATTCCCTCATATTTGATTTTGAAACATGGTTGCCACCGCAACGTCTTCGATGACTTTTAATTTTATTTTATTTTGGTAAACATGTAATTGAAAAGGGTGTTGGTTGAGAGTATTAGAGTTGCAATTCTAATGTCAATTCTAATGATGTGATAATACATAATAAAATAAAATAAAAATATAATATCACAAGTCAAAACATCAAATTAAAAAGGTGAATCCATCTATAAAGTTCTCTTATTTAGACGTCTCAAACATTTTTGAATTGAAAATTCTAAAATAATAATTTTATTCATCTAACATTTTTCTCTCTCTAAAAGCAGTCAAAGAAATGAAAGCGAAATCCAATTTCCAATCACAACTCCTGAAATCCTATGTACATATAAATTTACATTATTACCCTTCTTGGCCCAAGATTAATTTACATTTAATGCCCAGGCCCAATATTTCGAGCACGTATCTAAGAAATCAAATTAACAGGCCAACTGATCTCTAATTGTGGATATCTCTTCAAAGATTGGAAGCCTTTTTGATCTCAAAGGGGCCCATTCATGCAGCAACCTCTCAAGCCCATCAACAAAATCATCGCCCATGTCAAGGCCCATCACGTCTGATAACAACGACGGAGGCAGAGCATCAACATAATCGTCCACATCAAGGCCCATTACGTCCGACAGCAACGGAGGAGGCTGCCGTGATTCTAATTCCGACAACAGCTCCTCGGCTCGGTTTCTGGACTTGGGTTCATCAGAGCCTGCAAGTCTGGCCTGCAAAACATCCTCGAGAACTGAACTTGCCTCGTCATATCGGGCCTGCTTGATCAGGCAGAGTGCCAAGTTGCAGGCCTTGTTTGTGTCTGGATGAATCATTTGGGCTTTCTTGTATACCACCTCGGCTGCCATGTAATTGGGCTTTTGCATGTAGGCCCAGCCCAAATTTCCCTACCACAACCATGAATTGATTAGATTAGTGAAAGTTATTAGCGTATGTCTCTTTTAAAGAAAGTTGGAATCCATTATAACTACTCTCATATTTAAACTCGTGTTTTGTTATTAATTACATACAATTTGCCACATGTTTTGTCACCACTTAAATGGGCAATTCGGATTGTTGTCGAGTAATTATTTACTAATTGTGAAGTTCTAACTTAGCACATTAACATGATACTCTTAAATCAATAAGGTTGTATTTGGTTGAGAAATTCAAGAAGAAATTTGGAAAGGAAAAAGAAAAGGAAAAGGGAAAAGGTAGGTAAAATGTGAATAAAATATATTTATATTTAATTTAATTTCACACATCTTTTTTCTTTCTCTTTCCAAATCATTTCCTAAATCTCAAACCAAACACAGTGAAAGAGTAATAATCACTGAATGGATAGAGCTTATTTAGCCCACGCTGATCAATAGATTAGGTGAGAGACAAGTTAGCTTAATCTAACTCTTTTTGCATAATTTGATCGAGATTAGGGATGGGCACAGGGTGAGTTTGGGATGGGTTTGTCATCCCCCGCCCCCCAACCCCGCTACGGATGAAATTTTTCAATCTTATCCCCGGCCCTACGGATACTTGATACTAGTGGGTTCCTGACCACATTTCAAATAGTCAAAAAAATAAATTCTTAACACACAATTTCTCTTATTTCCATATATATAAATAGTAAGACTTTTAAGATTATTATTTATTTATATTTAAACAGAGCCACAGAAATTTAGTATTCATTTCTTATATCTAATTATATTATATATATATATTATTAATTATATCAAATTTGATTTAGATCGGGGAGGCAATATTTGCTCCCGTCGCAGCTCCACCCCCACCTCCATTGCGGATGACAAAAATATAATTCACTGCCGCTCCACATAAGTGTCGGATTGGGTAAAAACTGCCCCATTCGGGCTGCTATGGACAGACTCTAGCGGATCGGATTAAAATAATCAACCCTAATCGTGATCGTGCAGCGACACTGTTTTGGATTAGGCAGTGGTAAATAAACACAAAAACCATAGATGGTAGAAGTTGGAAGTCAGTAGAGCATGCATACCAGTAATCTAGAAGTTTCTTGCTTGACGGAAACCTGGAACTTCTTGCCATGAGATCGTGCGGTTTTTGTTGGTTTTCCATTGAAAGCCTCTCCTTGATATATCAACCTAAGCTTCTGCTTTAGCAGTGCTATTTGTTCATCTACCTTCCCACATTTCTACATTAAAACACCCCCAATGATTTATCACTCATTAATCAATTATTCATATTACACACTTAGATGAGTCAGAGATTTCTGTTAAAATAAAATTTAGTGAGACTATATATATATTTCCATGATCTAATGATATGATTATCAGTGTTTGTAAGTTCATTTAGTGTGCATGCATGCATGGCCATGCATGCATTTTATAGCAGGTACCTTGTATAAGTCGATGAGGACATTATCAAGTGAATCTTGGGATAGTTTGGAGCAAAGACCTCTAAAAGACTTGATAGCTTCAATGGCCTCTTCGGTTCTATCCAATTGCTTCATCACCACTGCCATGTCCTTAAGGGCACTGTCAACTCTATCTCCTCCGTTTATTGCCTTCCAAAACCATACTACTGCTCCTTCCAAATCCTTCTGCACTAGCTGACGATTCAATTCTCAATCATATTAGACAAAAAAAAGCCAAATTTTTAATCCAGATTTAAATATATAATGAATTTGACTCTTATATGTTTGGTCTTTGTGTTCCTAGTATTACTGCCGAATAAATAAAGTGAGAATAATGAACTTATTATCATAGGTTAACTTCACTTTGCCCATGATTATGCAATTAATGTCAAACAAAAGGACTACTTAATGAGATGCTTATTATCATAAGATTATTTAGTGTCCTTTGAGCAATGATTTAGTGTCATTGTAGTATTGTTTCAAATAGATTTGAGCCATTCATTTGAATAGTCTACATCAAATAATTTTTTCTTTGTCATATATAGATGAAGTTAACCCAAGGATTAATTATAGTGTTTGGGCTTCAAGCCAGAAATTATGAATAAGAGCAACTTCAATCATTGACTTAATAATAGTGAAAGTGAATTGTTACAAGGGGGGCTTGGATATGAAGTGATTTGTTTGTCTGATTCTACTAGACAATAGAAAAGTTGTTATTTGAACTTGAAGAAGTAAATCAATGATAATAATACTACAAATGAAAATGCTTCACTAAATTGGGGTTATATATACATATATATATCCTTTGATGATATTTATAAATGGGTTTGGGAAAATAGCTATGTTTGGATTCACAACTAAATTAAACTTTTTGATTTAAAATATATTCTTTTTTTGGTATTTGTTTAAATAATTGACCAGGATTCTCTGCAATAATCCATCTTGCGATAATCCTTGCTATTGCAAGCTAGTTTTAAGGCTTGTTTAATAGTGATTTAAAGATGATTTATAATTAATTGAGTAGTCCAATTATTATAAAAGAATCTTACAATTGTATTACAAGAATTATTGTAAAAATATTATTGTAGAGAATCATATTTACTAATGTGTACTTCTTCTTTTTTTTTTTCCTTTAAATTACATTGAATTGATCATTCTCTTTTTGAGATTTTGTGATGCTGATATATTGATCTTTTTTTTTTTAAAAGAAAAGGGATGAGATCTCTTTCCTTCAATTTTTCTGTCTCTTTATCTCAAAATATTTAAATCTATTAAATTATATTTTTAAATTATCTCATCTTAAACTTTCTAATAATTATTATTTTGAAGTTGAGGAACATAAAGAGATTTAGATTTAGAGGAAAAAAAAAAAAGTTCGAAGAAAGAGAAACCTTAAAAGTTGATGGGGGAAGACATGCATACCTGGACATGTTTGGCTTTAACATAAGGACCATCACCACATGGAACCTTATGAATTACATGAAAGGGCTGCTGGAGCTGCAGGTGCAGCTGATCTTTTTCCTTCTTTCCTCCTGAGCTCCAACTCCCTTCCATTCTCTCTCTCTCTCTCTCTCTCTCACACACACTTCCTTCAAGAACACACACAGTGGGGTGTGAGGGTGTATATATATACCTTAGAAATGGACCATCATTGATTTAGAGAGAGAAAGCAAGGGGGGCCATTTTATACAAGTAATTAGGAGAGAAGAAATGAATTTGGACGAAAACCCGTCCCCATTCCCTCATTTTTGGGTTTTGTCCCTCTGCTCTAATAAACCACAATAATAATGCACCTGTCACTCTTCTGCCACGTGTTAGTCCGTTGATAGATCATCCCATGATTGTCTGCTGTGTGTCCTACCGGTTCATGTACAACAAATTACATTTTTAGCGACTAAATTTTCAGTCGCCAAAGGTTAATTTTTTAGTCGTTAAAGATTTTTGCTGATTAAAATTTTTGATCATCCGTTTGGTCGTTGACTAATTGTTGGCAAAAGAATTGGCGACTAATGTTTTTTAGTTGCCGAAAGTTGCCAATTAGCGACTAAAAATTTAGTCGCCCAAAAGAACATATTTAGTTGCCAAAAAGAAATTTTTTTTCATCTTCAGCTTTTTAGCAACCAATTTTTTAGCCACTAAAAATGTGTCGCTCCTTTTTGGCTACCAATTTTTTAGTCGCCAAAATTATGGTGCTTCTTTTTAGCTACTAATTTTTTAGTGGCCAAAAATTTTCTTTCTTTTTGGTTACTAACTGTTTAGTCGCCAACAAGTTCCCTTTTTATTTTTTGGTTACTAAATATTTAATCGTCAAAAGCTCTATTTATTAATTTTTTTAAAATGCACAAATTGAATTTTTTTTTTATTAATTTCTAAATTATATACATTCGATTATCAATGCAACATGTAACCTGTACATATACAGAATAGTACATCTATCAATTATAATCTAAATCCATTATCAATAATACACATTACATTATCAACTATCCAAAAACTTTAACTTGTAACATCATATTCCAAATATCATACAAATCCATACCAATCAAGTATAATCCATCTAAATTTAATATTACATACAAAAACACTGTATTTCCAAAACAGAGGATTGTATAAAAATAAATGTCTTCCATATATAGAATAAATGCTCTTCGTATACCAAAATAAATAACCTGCTGCATAATAAAGCTCTTCCAAAAATAGTCTTCACTTTAATATTGAAGCATTTCAATTTGTTCTTCAATCCTACCAGATCTTTGCAATAACATGAAAATGTATACTCAAAGATTTGTTTTGATCACCAAGTAATTAAAGAGAGTATTCAAGATGTCAAACTATAGCTATTAGGCTAAATGGGAAAGAGAAAACAGAAGGGAAAAAAATAGTTTTTTTTATTAGGATTTGAACCCTGGAACTGAGGTGCATGGGTCATACTCAAGAGCAACAGGCTCAAGGAGGGCTAGTATGGATTAGTATGTCCAAACAGCAATAAATAGGATTGTTCATTCAAATAGGAGTGTTGCTACCTACAACCAATAAACCACCTACAAGCAAAATAAATAATAAGCTATTATCAACAAAAAAATTATAGACAGGTTTTCATTATAGACAGATTTTTTTAGTAGAGTACCAATTATTTTACACAGAATGACTATTAATATTGATTCTTTAAATTCCTCTTACATTTTCACACTCTAGAAACCAATTTCCCAGTAGGAAAAGAGATAAAAAAAGGAGAAGAGAAGGAGAAGAAAAACTGGTGTCAAGTTTTTTGTGCTCTGAATAGAGTAATACAAAAGACAATCCTTCACCCAATTATTTGCACTAGTTACCAATGTGATCGGCTGTTTTCAGTCAGATATGCCTTATCAAAATTTTTCCTTCGATATAAGCTCCTCCTACATAATGTAGACAACATAGAATAGAAGTCAAAAAAAAGAAAAAAATGAAAAAAAAAGGGTAGGGGACCATGGTCCCTGTCTGTATGTAGCATCCTATTATCACATTACCAAAGTAATTCTTGAAGTATCTTCAAAGTAAAAGTTGGTATATGAGAAAGTTTTGATTTCTCAACAAACAGCTACTCTACTAACCTGCTTAGTTTTACCCCACAAAAAGAACCCAAAAAAAAAAAAAACAAACAAACAAAAACAAACAAACAAACTGTAAATTGGACCATCAGTTGAGCTCCCTCTAGAATGAGGGCAAACCAATGGCATTGTGGGTAGTTAACATAAAATTCTTGCAACCAATGTTACCACTAAAAATGGAAAGTCTTTAAACAAAATTGCCCAAACTTCCAAGTCCTCAAACTGAAATCTCTAACAATTGGTCAGCTAATATATGTATTAATTGCCATCTTGAACAATATTGTTCATAGCACAAGGTAAACGTTTTTTTTTTTCCCATCCTTTTTATATTTTTTTCAAGCCTACAATCATCTCATTAAGTCCCTCCATTATATGCAGAAAAAGCTCACAACGTATGATCTTCAGAAATTCTCTTGTTTAAACAATAACCGGTAATATTTCATTTTTTCCTAACAAAAGGTGATATTTTTGCAAATGAAGAATGCATTAGACAACCATGCCAATACCAATTTCTAATTCAGAGCATCCAATCACGGCCTAAAAAATTCTAGCACAAAACAAAGCAAAATCAAGTAATACCCACATTACTAATCTTCAGAATTGACCAAAATCCAGAAAAATCCACTACTTGGGGTTTCAATTTCAAAATCATTAAAACATCCAAAATGGTTATTCAAACACAAATTCAAATTCACAGCAACAACTTCAATAACAAGCACTACAACAAATTGGGTCTTGAATGACGATTTTTTTTTTGTCACCAAAGACCTAATTTCGTCACTATATATATTTGTTACTAAAAACGATGTCACCAATAACATTATTTTAGTGACGAAAATTTTTGTCACCAATAAGACAACATTTTATTGCAAAAAATTCACATTTTCGTCACCAAATAATTACTAGTACCGTATATAAAACTTTAGTTGACGAATAAATTTGTCATACACGTTGATCATTAGTGAGGAAATAATTTCGTCACAGTAAGATGTAAAGTTGACGAAATTTTTCATCTCCAAAAGTTAGACATGGATGACGAAATATATTTCGTGACAAAAAGATGTATACGTGACAAAAATTTTAGTCACAAAACAACAAAATCAACAAAACTTTTCATATATAAGCTGCAATAAATTTCGTCACAAAACTTATTGTTCCATATTTTATAATTCAATTTAAATTATTATTTCACAAATATCTCTGCTCATATCTCAATAGCCTTCAAATATACTAACAAATCCACTAACTATTATCCACCACTCGACAAAACAATTCAGTAACCAATTTATATATAAATCAAAATATATACATCAAACAAATTGAATAATAATTCATAAAGTATAACAAAAACACCATCACAGCTAATCTCAAAATGAACAAAATATTAGTCGACAAAAAAATAACACTTGATCTTGATTTACACGTAAAACTAAGTATCAGTCCACAAAAAATATCAACACTTGATCTTGATTTGCAAGTATGCTTCTAAATGTCATCAAAAACCAATCTGCAAACAAAATAAAAAGGAAAACATTAATATATTATAAGGGTTTTTATGGAACCAACAAGCCTAATCTCCCGTGGAGCAAAAAATTGAAATAGAAATTCTATGAAGCATGTTGAATGGAAGTTCAACATTGACATAACTATGAGACAAACAAAACCAATACGTTAAACTCCTTGAAATCAAGTTCATCTTGTAACCATAGCCAGCTACACAAGCATGGAAGCATTCATGCATGCAAAAAAAAAAAAAAAGAGAGCAATAGAGACCAAATTAGTAAAATAAATATTTTTAACCTGAATATATTTTTTATATTTGAATAAATAGTGATAATCTAAATCCTAGGCAAGCAATTTTTCTTTTTCTTTATTATTTTTCACAAGCAAACCATTAATCGGTTGGAAATAAAATATTAGCCGAAGCATATTTATGAAGTCCTTTCTGCTCACTAGCTTTTGCTGAATTAACCTGTTATAATGCGTTTCTGATGATGAAATTTTCATACACAAAGGAATGTCAATCTTCAAAGTCTTGAGTGAACCGGTATGGTTTATGTATCTGTCAAATGTGACAGTTGTGCCTCGTTTCTATAAAGAGGAAGCTCTGACAATCAAGCAAGTTCTACAGTGAGCTTCCAGTGCTGGGTAGAAATATGCGTTTATGATTTAGAAGTGCTTTTATCAAAATGCTCGTTTATATGTACCACATTTAACCGATACAATTTAGAGAAGCAGAACTATTGTTTCTTTCAAGTTTATAACATTCAAAGAATCTGCAATCTTGGTATTCCTCTGATGCTTTCAAATAAACTGACCTCATTAACGTTTCGCATTCTTAACCACTCAATAGTTCTAAACAAATTTTAAAGCACCTTCTGCAACATTTTCATATAAAATGCTAGTCTAATACTTTTAGCCTCTTGTGACAAAGAAAAAGGGGTTAAATCATATCTCCTAACAAACATATTATAGTCCGATGAAATCCAAAGAGTATGAGAAAAGCATTGTTGAAGGATTAAAAAAAGGAAAAAACCTCCAAGTAGCTGGCAGCACCAGGAGAATTGTCAATTTAAGCACCCCACTATCATTCTTTTAAAACTGGATCCTTGTAGCATATCTCATCGCACTCTCCCAAGCCTATTTATCAAATAGCAATAGCAAATAACCCTATAGCTTAAATCCTTAGAATGATAGAATCAAGTACAATGACTATCAAAGGGTCCATAAATGATAAATCACAGATATTGAATTAATTCACTATCTCACTATTATTAACAATTAACATCAGTCTTGATTGGTCAGGATCAAAACAATTGAACAAAAGAAAGTTAACAGTAGCAAAATCTTGCAAATTGCTTAACCAAAATAGACCACATAAATGTTGAGTTAGTAAACACCAACTAACAGACATAAATAAAAACCAAAATGTTGATTTTTTAGTAATTAAATACACTAGATAACATTTGTTTTTCCCATTTTTAATATCTTAAAACATCATCATGTGAAGATTTATTTTGTTGGTAACTAAGATGTGTTCATAAGCCCAGAGTTGTCTAAATCAATTGAAGTATGGAATGATAGTGTGGTGGCTCTATTCAGAAGAAACCCAGTCCAATGACATTAAGAGAGACAATCAAACATTAAGTGTATTTATACGGTATCAAATGTTGTATATAATATATACATGGGGTCGATTCTCAAGTCGGTTTGAGTTACCCGGATTCCCAATTGGGAACTGAACTGACCTGATCACTTATGGGATCTTTGAACCCAAAACCAAACCGTGCCCAACCAACCCAACATATGAAAACCATGTTGGTTTGGTTTGCAGGTTCCTTGGTTACTTTGTGCACACTTACCTGAGGACAACTACAGAAGTGGTGTCTACTACATCAGGTAATAAATGAAATCATAGTAAACATCCATGAGCATCAAAGTCAGCTAACATAAAGATGGTGCCGTACTGTGATGTTCACTACTGAAGTGCAAACAATTAGTACATATCACAAGTGACTGACAGGAAAAATGTTTGAAAGTCAATCATCAGAAACATTGACTATGGACAACATGCTAATGATATGAGATATATGTTGTGAAAGGGAACTCACATCATGCAGCCTTTTGTAATCCAACCTTTCTACATGTCTCTTTCCTGATAAAGGTGCAGACTCCCCTTGGCCAGGACCTGACTCTAATAGATAAGACAACTCATCATTTAAAGATTGTTTTTTCCTCCGACCAACTTTAGATCTTTCTCCATTGGAGACACCACAGGGCTTGATCTGGTCTGATGACGCAAACATCAGTTCATCAGGCACAGGTTTGTCTTTGCATGGAGATATATGTTATCATCGAATGCAACACTAAAATCCTCAGAGTCGGATGTAAAATCAGAACTTGAACTTTCCTGCTTAACCTGATCATTGAGATCTGGAGCATCAGGATCATAATCATCATCCTCTAAATCATTAGAAGATGGTAGCTCCAACTTCTGCTTGTTTTTTGGTGAATCTCCATTATCTTCAGAAGAAGAATAGAAATCAGATTCATCAGAACTAGATTCATCTCCCTCAACTTTCTTATCCACTTCTGAACCATCAGGGTCATAATCATTATCCTCAGAATCACAAGCATTGGGTGTACTTGCCTGCAAATGAGATGGCCAATCCACATGTTTGACAAACCAATCGAAAACTTAGTGTATACTCCATTTATGAATCTATCTAACATCTTACTATCCCCTAAATTATGCTTAAATACATATATGCATTAATCACCTATGGAATTAATTTATTTGGTTTCACCCTCACAACATAGATTTAAGCCAAAGTCTTAATTAAACAACAGTAATTCCAAGCCCAGGACTACAATTGATTATCTTACATGATTGAAACTTCAAAGTTTTCAAATTCTCACAATATGAAAGAGCTGATAACCACCCACCATCCATCCTATGATTAATCAGAGTCAATTCTTCAAGCATTTGGCAGCACTACCCAATTGCTTTGATCCCATCATAGCTTCCCTCACATCCACTGAGCTCAAGCTTCACCAATCTCTTACACCCTTGTGCCAATATAGTCAAACTAATGTCTGAAACCAAAGACCCATAAAACCCATCAACAAATCCAATCAATTTCAATATTTGAAGATTCTGAAACGCCATGATATTGTGCAGAACCTGATCGTTACACCGATGTAATTCCAATTCTTGCAATGTAGGACACTCCTCAGCAACACTCAACAACCCAATTTCACTAGCATTGATAACCATAAGTTTTCTCAAATTTGAGTACCCACCAGCTAATGATTTCAAACCAGAATCAACTTCATCAATTGATAACATGTAATTCTCAAGAACAAACCCATTTGGGAAAACATTGGAATCAATATGAAGAGAAACAAGATTACGAGTCAACAAAATACCCGAGTTTTTAGGCGAAACTACACATCCATGAACCAAATCGACATGGATGAGATTTGGGAATCGAAGAAATAAACGACCGGAGCCGAGAAAGTTCCAATCTAGAAGCTTGAGGGAACAAACGAGGCGGCCTTGGAGATTGAACCAGCATTTGGAAACTAGGAAATTGGATTTTGTCTGAGATTGAGGAAGTTTGGAGAGGATTTGGAGGAGAAGTTGGTCAGAGATGAGAGAGATTGGATCTGAGAGGAGCATAGAACGATCGAAGAAAAGGGTTTTGTGAGGTTGGGGTTTGGGTTTGGAGAGAGAATGGAGTTTCATAGCAAAGACGACATTGTTGAGAGATTTGTTGTTGTTGAGCCAGAGGTCTGACCAGCTCGATGGTGTTTGTGTTTTCTTCAATGGAGGAACTGGGTTTTGTTTCTCAGGTGAAAAAGACATTGTTGTCTGTGTAGTTTCGAATCCAAAGACTAGAACTCACTGTAAATGCCACAATAGCATTGGAAAGAGCGAGAAACCTATACTCAGCCATGCCTTCAGATAACCCAATAAACATATTGCCAACCCCTAATGGACATACATAAAATACATTTATCTAGAAACAGAGTTAATTTTTTTAAAAACAAATTTCATCAAATTAACAACAAAATTCTTTAAACAAATTTTTTTTTGGATCTGTTCTAAACAGATTCATACAAACTTTTTTTAAAAAAAAAAAAAAAAATTCACCGAAAACAACAGCTACAATCAATTTCAAAAAAATTATTGGTAATCTCAAACAAATTTCAACAAATCTCAACCAAAAAACAACAATCTCAAGCAAAGATTCCAAAATCTAAAATAAATTTTAAACAAGAAATACCTATATTTAAATATGCTTACGAGTTTGGGCTTATAATATGTGATCTACGAATAGGGCTGCGATCTACGATGAGGATTGTGATCTTTGATCTCGTCAACTGATGTTCACTGAAGAGGGGTTTGTGATGTTAGATCCTCGTCAACTAATGTTCACCAAAGAGAGATGAAAGAGATAGAAAGAAAGTGGGGGGTAGGATGTCGACTGTGAGAGATCGAACGACAACGAGAAAAGAGAAAGTGAAGGGGATTTGCTGATAGTCCCTTGTTCATCGAAGAGATTCGATGAACAATAGAGAGAGAGAAAAAGACTCTCACAGTAGTTGGTGAGAT
This sequence comes from Camellia japonica, assembly GCA_030407325.1. Lineage (NCBI taxonomy): Eukaryota > Viridiplantae > Streptophyta > Magnoliopsida > Ericales > Theaceae > Camellia > Camellia japonica. The sequence goes on along the minus strand of JAPPVO010000003.1, from coordinate 36,608,926 downwards.
AGAGTGAGAGGGGTCGGTGATGAGAAGGTTTTGGATTGGGAGAGCACAAATGAGAGAGAGATAAGAGAATGAAAAAGATGTAAAGAGAGACAGACTTGAGGGCCGCACTGACTGCGGTGCTCGATATGGCTAAATCGAGAAAAAGGGGCTCACTTGTGAGTGCCTGGGAGAGTAAGGGGGGGTTGGCCATGCACTGCTTCAATTGTTGGAAAGCCTCTTCGGATTCGGTCGTCCACTCGAAAGCCTGCCGAAGAACTTTGAAGAAGGGAATGCACTTGTCCGTTGCGCGGGAAATTGGAGTGAATTATATATATATATATATATATATAATTTTAAATTTTAAATTTTTGTTTAGTCAGGTATAAGATAAATATTTAATTTTTTAAAAAATTTATGTATCAAATAAGCGATGTTGGCGACTCTAACAATTGCTTGAAGGAGAATGTCGGTGACGTCAGTGTCGGCGCTGAAAGAGGAGAAGGGGGGTTGAAGGCAGAGAACTTGTGTTTTGAAAGAAAGGAATTAGAGGAAAACTGAAGTACCAAAAAAAAAAAAGAGAGAGAGGAGATTAGTAGGGTTTTTTTTTTTTTATTTTATTACCACCAATATCACAAAGTTCTTCCTCCAAAATTAGTAATAAATAATTTTCTCACCAAAAATTTTAAAATGTTAAAATTATTGATGACGAAAATATATTCTTCATCAAATAGTTTCAAAATATTTAAAATTAAATTTTTTAAAAAAATATTTAAAATTATTGGTGACAAAATTCCTCACTAATAATTTTATAATTGGTGACAAATATTTTTCTCACCAAAAGTCTCAAAATTTTGGTACCACCCAAAAAAATTAGAAGGAAAAATCTTTGGTGACGAAATTTAATTTTTCCTCACTTAAAAAGAAGTATTTATTGATGAAAATAAATTTTGTCATCTATTATTTTTACTTTTTTATTATATGTGACAAAATTTTATAATTCGTCACGGATTATTCATTTAATGACGAAATTTATTTTCTTCACTACTTTTCGTCACCATAGGTTACTTAAAGAGCTAATTAACTTGTGTTTTGTTTTGAGAGAGAGAGAGAGAGAGAGAGAGAGAGAGAGAGAGAGAGAGAAAGGGAGAGGAAAACTGATAAATGAAAAAAAAAGGGGGGGGGGGAAGTTAGAAGTCTATTTTTTTTCATTACCGCCCAATATGTCAAAATTTTCCCTCCAAATTAGTGACAAAATAATTTCCTTACTAAAAAGTCTCAAAATATTAAAAATTATTAGTGACAAAAATATATTTCTCACCAAATGGTCTTAAAATATTTAAAATCAAGTTTCTCAAAAAACAATATATATATATATATATATATATATATATAAAATTATTGGTGACGAAAATATATTCCTCAAAAATAATTTTATAATTAGTGACAAATTTTTTTTCTCACCAAAAGTTTCAAAATTTTTGCGCTGCCAAAAAAAATTAGCGGGAAAATCTTCAGTGACGAAACTTAATTTTTCCTCACCTAAAAAGAAGTATTTGTTGATGAAAATAAATTTCGTCACCTATTATTTTTATTTTTTATTATATATGACAAAATTTTTTAATTCGTCACAAATTATTCTTATTTAGTGACAAAATTTATTTTCTTTACTACTTTTCGTCATCATAGGTTACTTTTGTTGTAGTGAAGCAATCAAACCCACAAAATAGAACAACTAATAAATAGATCGATTAAAATAAAATCGACTTACTCTTGAGTTTATCGAGCCACCGCTTGATGCTATCAAAAGTAGTTCGGCGACTGATATCGTAGACGACGAGAGCACCAACAGCGCCTCTGTAGTAGGCGGAGGTGACGGCGCGGAAGCGCTCTTGGCCGGTGGTGTCCCAGACCTGGGTTTTGATCTTCTTGCCATCAAGCTCCATCACCTGGGTATGAAACTCTACTCTCACTGTGGCTTTTAAGTGCAAATCGAATTCGTCACTCGCAAATCGCGAGAGCAAGTTCGATTTTCCCACTGTTGAGTCCCCAATCACCACTATCTTGAACAAGTACTCTTCTCCTTCTGATTTCTCCATTTTTGTTTGGTTGGTTTGGGTTAGAGAGAGAGAGAGAGAGAGAACAATCTATTTTGTCTAAACAAAGAACCATCTGTTTTGTCTAAAATTTTCACACATTTGGTGACCAAATTGGTTTTTTTGTTGGCAAATGTTAATTAATTTTATACCTCCAAAATTTGAAATATTTCCCTCAAAATATTTTAATTCTTTGGCGACCAAAATAATTTTAGTCGCTGAAAATAAATTTTTGGCGACCAAATTTTTAGTCACCAAAGATAAAAAGTAATTTTTTGTTTTTCATTCGGCAACTAAATAATTTTAGTAGCCAAAACTAACTATTTGGCGACAAAAAAAATTTTTAGTTGCTGAAAATATATTTTTGGCAACCAAATTTTTGGTCGCCAAAGATAAAAAATAATTTTTTATTTTACATTCGGCAACTAAATGGTTTTAGTAGCAAAAACTCAATATATGGCGACGAAAATAATTTTGTCGCCAATTATATTATTTTTGGCGACTAAATTTTTTTTAGTTGCCAATAATCAATATATCCCAACTAAAAAAAATTAGTAGCTAAATATTGTACTTTTGCCGACTAAAAAAATTTTTGGTCGCCAATTCCACAACTTTTGGAACTAAACTTTTTTTAGTTGCCAATTTTAGTCGCCAAAAGTGCATTTTGTTGTAGTGATATAACTCATCACCGGCAATTAGTGGCATTACAAAAACTCCTTTGTCTGATTTCTTTTTAATGAAGAGAAGTATTTGGGTGTTTAAGGTATGAATAATGCTATATGCATCAATTAATATATTAATTGATGATCTAGTATAATTTAAGAGGTTTTGAGTATTTATAATTTGTATAATGAATGGGGTCAATAATAATGTCATAACTAATGTTAGTACACTAATTGGTGCATGTAACACTACCGTTAAGGTATATCATATATATTTGTGTAAATTCTCATAAATATATATTTCTTCTGTCCCAAAATAGGAGCAGTTTCTTTTGGGAAATTCAATCTTTTTTGGTAGTACAATTATTGTACTTTAAAAATATTAATTTTCTAAAATTATCATTTGATAGTATATTTTTTGAAAAATATCAATCGTCATAATTAACTTTTTGTATTATTAATGAATTTAAAATAAGAGCAAAACAGGAAATCGATATTATTTTAGTCATTGATTTTTAAAAATGGACTAATATTTTGGGACAATGAAAAATCAAATAAGGGGCTAACATTTTGAGACCGAGGGAGTATAAGTTATTTTACAAAATCGTATAAATTCTCACAAATATACGTAAGTTGTGATTTTTTAAATTTTTATGAATTAACTTATGTATGTTTGTGAAAACTTACGCAATCTTATAAGGTAACTTGTGTATATTTATAAAAACTTACGTAAATACATATGATATGCCCTTGCATACTTAAGAATTACTCTCTAATCAAACCTTATTAGTCACCCACCCAGAATTTTTTAGATGAGTGATTGTGTGGTGGAGATTAATTTATGTAGTGTGGGGTCTATGTGAAAGCTAATGCGATTTTATGAAAACTTACGCGATCTTGTGAGGTAACTTATGTATGTTTATGAAAACTTACGTAAATACATATGGTATGCACTTACCCATTTAAGAATTACCCTCTAATCAAATCCTATTAATGACCTACCAAAATTTTTTAGTTGAGTGATTGTGTGGTGGAGATTAATTTATGTAGTGTGGGTCCATGTGAAAACTTACGCGATTTTATGAAAATTTAATTTTGTGAGGTAACCTACGTATATTTATAAAAACTTACGTAAATATATATGTTATGCACTTGCATACTTAAGAATAACCCTTCAGTCAAACTTTATTAGCCTTCGTTTGGGATGTGGGTTGATTTTTTGACTTTTTGACTATTTTAATCTGGGGCTACAAAGCCTAGTTTGGGATGAGCTTTTTGGCTTTTTTGACTTTTATGAGGAAAAAAATAAAATGATTATGATTTGAATGTGACATTTTATCTTATTAACTTTTTAGTTTATTTTATCTTTTTGTGACTAAAATAACCTGACTAATTTCTAAAATTAATTTATGTAGCGTAGAATTCATATAAAATATATGGAAAATTAATTTCTAAATAATTCCTAATTTGATAAGGATAAATTTACAATATTACTCTGTTAAATTTGATTCCAACCAACCTGCAGAGTTTGGCGACTTGGTTCCAAATTGTACGAACCTGGTCCTTAAAACTGGTCAGATTCAGTTCTAGGCATGTATGTATGTATATATATTTTATGTTTTTTTTTTTTAAATGCAGACGGCAGAAAAAATAAGATAAATAAAATTAAACATCAAAATATTTAGGGTAACTTACAAATATAGGTTTACAGATTATTTGTTGGGATTTTAAAAATTATGAATATCCCTTTATTAAAAAAAATTATTTAACATAATTTTAAAAAATTATAATTACATTTCCATATAATAATAAAATTATTCAAGTTGTTAATTAAAATATATTTTTGACAATATTAAAAATAGTTAGTTGACTTGATGAATTATTAATAAAATGAGTTATTTATTATACAATTAGAAAAAAACATAATGTAATTTTAAGGAAGTCTCAAGAGGTGTATTTATTAGGGCTGTACATAGGGTTATCTAAACCGCCCAATCCGAACAAATCCGCATACAAATGGGCGATTTCGAAAACACAATGCGGGCAGATGCGGTTTGAAATGTGACATTATTTCAAGTTGCGGGCGGGTTGTGGGTTTTATCCGCACTCGCAAAAACCCGTCCACACTTAAACTTTCTCTTTGATATTATTTTTTATTCTTCATTGTTGATTGTGTATCATATGCCAATTCAATTTTCCACATATATAAAGACCATAGTATAGTAACTTTGTAAGTAGGTTGTATTGTATTCAATTTTCCATATATACACTACATGATACGATTGGTTGTCGCCTTCGGCCATGACAACACTTGATTGTCTACTGCATAATTTTTTCATAACTGAACATGTCTCGGATGAAGTGTGAATTGGAATTTTAAATTCCTTAATGAATATGGAGTTCTATTTACCAAAAACAGAGAATATGTTTATGTGATATTGTCTTTTACTGTAGTGCTTTGTGAAGTTTGATTCCATCCCTAATTAAGAATCTGTTTCTGTTTTGTGTTCTTATTCTTGAAAATTGAGTTGTGTTCTTATTGCATTTTGGATGAATGTAAAAGTTAATGAAAAATAACTTTTAGGTAAGTTTAAGATTTTGAATGATTTTATTTTACTTTAATTATATTGTTGGGTAGTAGATAGTGAATGAGATTGATAATCTAATTTAGGATTTTGAAAGATGTGCTTGTATTAGTTTATGATTTGATTTAAAAGTTTATGATTTTGAATGATTTGTTTGTGTTAGGAATTGATTTTATTGTATTTTTAATTTTATAAGTTTTAATTAATTAATTAATTATTAATGTTGAAGCATTTTAGAAAATGGGGAAAAAATGGCTCAAAATAAATATTTAAAAAATGGGAAAAAAAAAGCCTCCAAAATAAATTTTTAAAGAAAAAAGTCCAATCCACAAACCACCCAGCAACCGCCCGCACATCCGCGAATCCTATCTGCACAAACCGTAACCTGCATTGCGGGCGGTTGCAAGTTGAATTTGTTGGAACAATCTTCTGTGGAAAATAAATAATTTGAAACCAAATCAAACAAATAAAATAAATTATTTATAGAATTTATTTATCGAAATGTATAAGTACAAAAATAGATCAAGTCGAGTGTATGACACTCTGTCCTTAAGACAGATTTGCTCCGCTTCGATGCTTACAGATAAATGACGTCTATCTCCCAAGATACAATAATCTTCACAAATTGTAGTAGCACTCCAAACAATTTGTACGGCAAACAAAACCTGTGTTCTATACTCTCCAAATTTTCCCTAAAATAATATGAAGAATAAATCTATGCAAGACAGTAAAAATTGAAAGGAAACAAGTGAATTTCGAATATCTTGACTGCTAGAAATGGCTTGGTATTTATAGCACCGAACATGTATGAAATTCAAACCGAACAGATACAATTTTGAATTGAATAGGTGCAGTTCAAAATTGAACAGATCTGTTGAAATTGTTTGATCTGTCCGAACTGCTGGAATTGTTTGAATCTGTCTGAATTGTGCAGTTTCAAATCTGTTGGAAATTGGACCGGAGGAGGTTTCATTGGACAGAAAATTTGAATTCAAATTTGGCGAAAAATTTGAATTAATTTCATTCAAAAAAATAATTTTCCTGCAAGAATTTTTGAAAAAATTCAAATAAATTTTGTCCAAAAAATTAATGTTAGAACCGACCCGACCAACAACCTACATCCGCGCTCAGCACGACTCGGCTCGCCTAGCCGAGCCAAGGTTCACTTTGTCTATAACTCATCTTTTCTACAAACTTGGGGTGCTCCTTGGGGCCTAATCCAAGTGTTGCCACCTAGAACTTATATACACATAAATTCTCTTAAATTTCCAATGTGAGATAACCATTTTAAGGAAACCCACATTTTACTTCTTCAATTTCCTATTCCATGAATTTGAAAATGACGTCAACTTCTTATTCACTCATAAATGATTTTGATGAACCGTCTTCACCGTGTGACTTGCCATACGGCAAGGAACACGTTACCTCTTTGGACCCATCCCAAAAGATGTATGGGCCCCACTCAAATTTGAGCTCAAAGTTGGCCCAAAATAAGCCTATAAAACCATTATTTCCAACAATTCCCCCACATGAATGGAATTTGACAGAGAGAAAATACAATAACATGATCTAATTACAGAGAGTACAAAAATTGAAAATATTCTGCAAATGATAAGCAGCTTTTGGCTTTGAACCTTTCATTGTGAGACACTATCGGATTTACTAGCTAACTAGTGAACGTGATGTCTTGAATTGTTCAGCTATTTGTGTAAGCTAAGACAATAGAACTCTGTCATGACCCAAACCCGCCCCTATAAGTTTAGCATCGTAACCGGCCAGTAATCCCTGGATTACCAAAGGCCTCTGAACAGAATAACATATAGTTAGGGACTGCGAAAGCAAATATACAAAATATGTGTAGTCCATTGACCTGTGAAGACATACATGAGACAGATAATTTAAAACTTTTATAAACTAGCGAGTGGCGTCAAAAGATACAATATTTACACATCACTCCATGAACATATTATCAAAAATCTTGCTCGTAATTCAAAAGAAACAAAGTCTAGTACATTCACAAAAACAGCCACTAAACTTGACTTAATCCGGAACCTCCTCGGGAGGTACAAAGGTTGGCTGACAAAAACTGAGACGCCAGGTCCTCAACTCTGAGCCTGGTCACGTGCCTGATCACCTACATACATAATATAAATAGTGAGCGGAAGCCCAGTAAATAATAACGAAGTAAAGGATTTAATGAATGAAGTCCATACTAGATTCAGAAATCATAATTTAGATTTATAAACAGATTCATATTCATATCCTTGTTCAACTCATACACAAAAGTCGGAGTTCATGCTTAATTATACGTGATACATCTATTAACACTAACAGAGTAGATATAGAACAGATGCAGAACATATGGTAGTTATAAATAACCAGTTCTATAAAGGAACCTCCGGATCCGGGTAACAGACAGATATGCTGAGCTCTATGATGGAGCCTCCGGTATAGGTAACAGATTGCAGACATATTAAGTTCCATGATGGAATCCCCGATACTGAATAACAGCTAACAGATATCACATGATGCTAAGGATGCCACGAATACATTATTATAAATCGGGCAATCATTCATTGTACATAATATAATATTTCAGAAAATAGATCTTATTTCATCACACAGAAAATAAATAAAGTGGAACATAACTTTACTAAGTTATTACTCACAGTTGGCTTTGGGTGTAGACAGATAGAGCAGACTAATCAAATGGTTTACAGCACGTGACCTACATTAACACATAACAAATACACATTTGAAACACACGTTGGAATATATCTAACTCATTACGTTCTATTCATAGTGTGTTTCTACATTTTACCCTCATTATTATGCCTTAATCTTGGCCTAAGAATGCCTAGGATGGAATAAGGATGCAAAAATATATTTGAAAACACTTGATCGAATTTTCTAAAAGCAGTTCGCTCGAGCGGATATGCAACATGTGAGGGGACGCTTGAGCGCAACTTCCTCTGCTCGAGCGTTCTGTAAAATTTGAAAAAGTACTGGTTAGGCAATTTTCACGCCCGACGAACGCTCGATGGTTGCTCGAGTGTAAAACTCATGCCCCCGCTCGAGCGCAACTCTCGCTGCTCGAGCGGTCTGCAAAACATGAAACTTCTGGGAGCATGCATTTCATGCTCGAGTGAACTTCTGGTCGCTCGAGTGGAGATGCAAAAACAAAGGTGGTTACTTGAGCGTAGAATCTCATGCTCGAGCGAAGAGCAAAATTCTGGAATTTCCAGATTGCTCTTCTTTGCTCAAAACTCGAATCTAACCCATCAAAACACAACTCTTGGCCCCAAAACTTAAGAAAACAAGTTTAAATTTTGAAAACATTAAGAATTAAAGATCATTTCACAAAATCAAGGCCTAAGAGTAAGCCAATTGAGTAAAATCAAACTTCAAACTTATAAAACAACACATGGACTTATATGCAAGTACTTTCTTGACTTCAAAGCTTCCAAAACATGATCAATTGAGGCAAATTGATGGAAAACAAGATGAAGTTTCATAATTAAGTTGAGAATATGACATGCATGGAGAATTTACTTGAAATCAACCTTAAAAATCACCATGAAATGCACATGCAAGCTCTACTCTTCTTCTTTCTCACTTCTTTAGTTCATTTCATGCACTAATCTTTCATTTCCTCTGAACTCACAACTTAAATGAGGTAATTACACAATTCAAAGGTTGAATTCCTTACCTACAAGTCTCAATTCTTTGAGTTCTTGAGTGATTCTTCCCAATGACTCAAATTCTAGCTAAGTTCAAGTCAATTCCTCCAAATTCTCTAGCAATCACCCTAGTTGAGCTTAAGTCTCCTCTTTTCTTTCATTCTCTCATATTTTTATCACTAAGAATGAAGATATGAGAGTGTAAAGGTATGAATGAGGGTCTATCAATGCCGTATATAGGCTAAAGTAATGGTTTAATTAAGTAGTTGGTCAAAATACTCAATTAGACATTCAATTATTCTAATTAAATCATTTCGAATCGAACTTCAATTGAACCTACCATAATATTCTAAAAATTCTAATTAACATATAAATCAAGTCAATTTCTGAATCGGATGTCGACGAAGCCTTCAATTCGTAAACCGAAATGAAAACATGAACAGATCTTTCCTACGTTAAATAGATATAAACACAAATAATACAACACGCATGTAATTAATTCAGAATTTGATCTTAATAACTTATTAATCATATGAACTCTTGGATTAACGTTAATCATGGGTCGGGATTGTTACAAACTCACACAATATATTACCAGCCAGAGTTTCGTTCTCACTATGGTGTTTATTTTGGCCCTGAACAACCTAGTCTTTCATGAGTGCTCTACAGAATTGTAGCCCTTCACAAATCTCATAGAACCGGCCCAGTTCACACTCATATAGGTGATTCTTATGAAGAGTATCATGTCATACTCCGCTAGGTATTCTTAGATATAAGAATCATTAAAATTATTACTTAACCTAAAATGTTGCAGATATCACTATTTCATCATAGAAATGGGTAGGAGTTTAACTCCCCAGTGATTTTTATGAGTCATACACAACTCGGTTGTCCCTTTGAACCTGGATCTTGGGATCTCCAGTCAACTAGGTTGGGTTGCCGTTGTGGTAACTCTTATTTAATAGGCTTAAGTCCCATTCCTCTTGATGAATTCTCAACTAACTCTCTTGCTAACCCTTTGGTTAATGGATCCACTATATTGTCTTTAGACTTCACATATTCAATAGAAATAATTCCATTAGAGAGTAGTTGTTTCACGGTGTTATGCCGACGACGAATGTGTCGTGACTTACCGTTATACATATGACTCTGTGCTCTACCTATTGCTGATTGACTATCACAATGTATGCATATGGCAGACACCGGTTTTGGCCACATTTGAATATCTTCAAGGAAATGACGAAGCCATTCTGCTTCTTCTCCAGCTTTATCTAAAGCTATAAATTCTGATTCCATAGTAGACCTAGCAATACAAGTCTATTTGGAAGATTTCCAAGATACAGCCGCACCACCAAGAGTAAAGACATACCCATTGGTGGATTTTGAGTCTCTAGTATCCGATATCCAGTTTACATCACAGTATCCTTCAAGCACTGCTGGATATATAGTATAATTTAGCTCAATGTTACGAGTAAATCGGAGATATCTAAGAACCTTTATAATGGCGTTCCAGTGTTTTACTCCTAGATTACTCATATACCCACTTAATTTACTTACTGCATAAGCTATATCCGGGCAAGTGCAGTTCATCAAGTACATTAAGCTTCCAATGATTTGGGTATACTCTAATTGAGAAATACGTTCCTGTACGTTCTTAGAAAGGAACAAATTAACATCCACAGGTGTTTTAGTAAGATGATCATCATCTTTTCTAAATTTGTCAAGTATTTTCTCAACGTAATGTGATTGTGACAAAGCAAAACATTCTGATGTTTTGGTAATTTTCATACCAAGTATTACATTAGCAATCCCCATGTCTTTCATGTCAAAATGTTTATTCAACATTTTCCTGCTAGTTTTAATCATATCATTATTACTGCCTATGATGAACATATCATTCACATAAAGACATACTATAACACAACCCTTGCTTGTGTTTTTAATATAAACACATTTGCCATATTCATTAATTTTGAATCCATTTGACATCATTGCTTTGTCAAATTTTTCATGCCATTGCTTTGGCGCTTGTTTTAAACCATATAATGATTTAACCAATTTACATATTTTCTTTTCTTTTCCTGGAATAGAAAATCCTTTTGATTGCTCCATGTAAATTTTTTCATCCAACTCATCATTTAAGAAAGTGGTTTTCACATCCATTTGATGAATTTCTAGATTATACAAAGATGCAATGGCATTAACATTCTAATGGATGTTATTCTAATAACTGGTGAGTATGTGTCAAAGTAGTCAAGAACTTCTTTTTATCTATATCCTTTGACCACAAGTCTTGCCTTGTATTTGTCAATTGATCCATCCGCTTTCATTTTTCTTTTGAAAATCCACTTGTACCCAAAAGGTTTCCAACCTAGTGGCAAATCCACCAATTCCCAAGTGTGATTTTGTAGGATGGATTCAACTTCACTATTGATAGCCTCTTTTCATAAAGGAGTCTCAGGACTGGACATAGCTTCTTTAAAAGTTAAAGGCTCATTTTCTAACAAAAATTGTAACAACCCAGATTTTTAATTATTCTGTAGAATTTATACTAATATTATTTAATCTCAGTTAGGAAAATATATAATCTATTATATATTATTATGTATAATTTTACAAAATAATATGATTATTAAAAGTTTAGGGATCAAAATATAAATAATAATAATATAGATAATATAAATAATAATAATAATAATGGGTGTGATACTAAAATAAATAATTAATTTTTCATTGATATATGATAAAGTGTAATTTAATTAAGAATTAATTTATTTATATAATTATATTAAAATATTGGGTCAAAGGGTAATTATCTTAAATATCTATTAAGGATAAGAACGAATCTGTGAAATCATTATCGAATTTGCCACGTAGCGCCTTTTCCCCTATAAATAGGGAGGCGTGTCACGCTTGAAGAGAGGAAAAGAAACAGAAAGAAGAAAGAAAAAGAAAGGAAGAGAGAAAGAAAAGAAAGAAGAAAGAAGAAAGAAAGAGAAAAGAAAGAGAGGAAATAAAGAAAAGAATAATGGAAGTTGAAAGAGTCTTTAATAGTGGAAAGAAAGAGTAAGGTATTCAAGTTAAGGTGAGTTATATTATATCTTGAGTCACCAAAATGTATTTTACGTATGTTTTGACTTACCAAAATCTGTTTTACACAAGTTATGTTTTATTAATATATTAATAAAAGTTATGTTTTATAAAGGTTTCAATTACGTGGTTTTATTTCTGAACCCTATTTGTTTAAAATGAAACCCACGGATATGTTTGTTTATATTTTAAAGAATATTTGACCATGACCTTATATATAATTATGTTTTGTAAGTACCACCACGGGAGTCCCACGCCTTGGGGGACTTAAATAACCATTGGCTTCTGTTTGATCACTTTGTGGTCCTCTGTTTGTCATGGATCTATTGACCTCTGTTCTGTGCGGACCAAAGTGTTGTGCGGAGCTAAGTGCTAAACTATTGTGGGAGCCACCTCTAGAATCCGTACGAGCCACCTCTTGAATCCGTACCTCTGTTTTGATTGTCACACCTGTGACCTCTGTTCTGTACTGTGGTTATGGTTATTTACTTACATAATATCTGTATTTCAGTTTCTGCCACTTAAATGATTTGTTTACCAAATTACCATGGTTATGGTTATTTATTTACATAATCTTAGTTTTGCTACTTAAAGGATTATTTGTTCCGACTAAGTTATCTTAAATGTTTTGGCCTAACTAACTATCCATGGTTATTTCGTTTCCCTTATACTCTTTGTATAATATTTCTCACTCTGCCATGTGCTTATAGTTGTTTACCAATTTTCAGGAAACATGCAATTTAGAAATAGCTTTTGGAAAGTCTTAGATGCGGGGCTGCGGAATAGACACACATAGCACTTTTATGATATTTATATATATAAATATCGGCTTTTTTGGTCAATATATTTTGTAATAAAAATAGAAGCTCCGATGATTATTTTGGTACCCTTATTTAAATATTACTTCCGCTTGCGTTTATTGATCTGTTTTAGAATTGGCCGGAGGTAACCTTAGTTACTGGCCATCACGATGCTTAACCCTTGGGTACGGGGAGCGGGTCGTGACAAAAATGTTAGATAATCTGGACCAAAATATTTTGAGGTTCTAGCATGTTTACTACGCCTAGGTTCCTCTTCCTCCTTTTGATATATCTCTTGCTTTTGTTCTTTCTCTTGTTCTTAATCATGACTAGTAATAGCATCATAAGAACTTTTATTATTACTAGTCTCGTCTAGTTTTATTTGGAAATACATGTTCAACGAATGATGCATTCTGGGATTCAATAATAGTATTTACATGCATTTCAAAATGTTCTGATTTATGAATCAAAAACCAATATGTACTACTATTCTTGGCATAACCAATGAAAATGCAATCAACAGTTTTATGACCTATCTTAGTCTTTTTAGGACTAGGAATAGACACTTTAGCCAAACACCCTCACACTTTTAAGTATTTGTAGGATAGTACTCTCCTATGCCACATTTCATAAGGTGTTTGATTTACTTTCTTTCGAGGTACTTTATTAAGAATATAATTAGCAGAAAGTATTGCTTACCCCCCACAAGTTCTGAGGTAATCCAGAACTTATTAACATAACATTCATCATTTCTTTTAAAGTCCTATTTTTTCTTTCAGCAATTCCATTTTGCTGAGGTGAGTAAAGAGCGGTGGTTTGATAAATTATTCCATGTTCTTTACAAAACTCACCAAAAGGTGATTCATATTCACCATCTCTATCACTTCTTAGCTTTTTTAATTTTCTTACCAAGTTAATTTTCAACTTCATTCTTAAATTGAATGAAAGTTTCCAAAGCTTCATCCTTGGTTCGAATTAAATAGACATAACTATATCTAGTATAGTCATCTATGAAAGTGATAAAATATTTTTTTCCACCTCTAGTTTGAATTGATTTAAAATCACAAATGTCACTATGAATTAATTCAAGTGGCTTCGTACTTCGTTCAATTGAATGAAAATGAGTTTTAGTTAATTTTGCCTCAACGCAAATTTCACATTTATGATTTAAATCAATGTCAAATTTAGGTAAACATTTCATATTAATTAATTTATGCAAAGATCCATAATTAACATGTCCTAGTCTATCATGCCACAAATTTGAAGACTCAAGCAAGTAAGAAGAAGATGTATATTTATTAATAACAAAAGGTACAACAGTCATTACATTCATTTTGAAAAGGCCATCAGACATGTAACATTTTCCTACATACATCTCATTTTTGGTAAGTACAAATTTGTCACTTTCAAAAATTAGCCTAAACCCATTTTTACTCAACAGAGATCCGGAGACTAGATTCTTGCGAATATCCGGTACGTGCAGCACATTGTTGAGAGTGAGTTCATTTCCAGATGTCATCTTCAGAATAATCTTTCCTTATCTTTCAACTTTAGAAGTCAAGGAGTTGTCCATAAAAAGTTGTTCACCGTTGTCCACCACAGAATAAGATGTGAACATTTTTTTGTCGGCACAAATGTGACGAGTAACACCAGTGTCCACCCACTATTCTTTAGGATTTCCGACAAGATTTTCCTCGGAAACAACTGCAGAAAGATTTATGTCATCTACACCATTGGAAATTTTGTTCACTTCGGTCATATTGGCTTGAGCAGGCTTCTTGCTTGATCTTCCTTTGCCTTTGTGTTTGCTACGGCAATCTTTGGCCCAATGTCCCTCTTTGTCACAGATGTAACATTTTCCATTAAACTTGTACTTTTTAGTTTCTCCTCCTTTAGAGCCTTGTGCAGAACTTTCTCCAAAAAACTTTTTGTTTATTTGCTTTTGGAGCATGTTCCACCACATTTGCCTTAGATTCCATTGGATGCTTACCAACCCGCTTCTCTAAATTGCGGTTGTCCTCCTCAATCCTCAAACGCACAATTAATTTTTCCAAAGTCATTTATTTGCGCTTGTGTTTGAGGTAGTTATTGAATTCCTTCTAACCTTGTGGTAATTTTTCAATTAAAGCAGCAACTTAGAAAGATTCACTGGGAGACATGCCTTCTATATGAATGTCATGCAAAATGAGTTGGAGATCTTGAACTTGGCTGATCACAGTCTTAGAATCAACCATCACAAAGTCCAGAAATTTGCCTACTATGAATTTCTTCGAGCCAGCATCTTTTGTTTTGTATTTTTTCTCCAAAGACTCCCAAAGTTCCTTTGCTGTCTTGATAGGACTGTAGACGTTGTATAATGCATTGTCAAGTCCGTTCAAGATGTAGTTCCAACAAAGGAAATCAGCATGTTTCCAGGTATTGACCGCAGCAACCACTTGCCGGTCGGTTTCATCCTCTTTCAGAGTAGGAGTATCCTCACGGAGAAAACGTACCAGGTTGAGAGTAATAAGATAGAACAGCATTTTCTGCTACCATCTTTTAAAATCAGTTCCTAAGAACTTCTCTGGCATTTCACCGTGATTGATTGGCACAGTCACAACAGGAGAGGGGGTTGGAACAATTGCAGCCACCATACTAGTACTAGTTTGAGCATTAGTTTCAGTAGCCATGAATTCTAAATTATAAAACAAAATTATAATTAGAATTTTATACTACACAAAAAATTTAAACCAAAACCACATAATTTAATTCTGTAAAAATAAAAGAAACAATAATTGTAACTTTTATTTCCAATTAATTTGAAAAATAAAATATTTATTTAAACAAATTAATTCCACACAGAAAAATATTTCTGTAACACTTCAAAAATTAAAATACTGAAAACAGAATTTTAATTAATGAAAACTCAGAAATTATTTTTGAAAACCAAAATTAATTTTTGACCAACTTCACAAATAAATATTCTGAATTGTTAAGGGGTACTTACATGTAGATCTTAATAAGTAAACTTATTATCTAATAGGTCCTATGTAAAAAATTTGTCATAAAATAATGTCACTAATTATAAGTTTTAGCGATAATTTATAAAAATCATGACAAAAAAAGTAACTAATTATCAATTTTTAGCGACATATATAAAAAATTGTTACAAAAAAAATTATTTTTAGCTACAATTTTACAAAGACTTAATGAGAATTAGGTCCAACTATTAGGATCTATTGGTAGTTTACCCAATTGTTAATGACTACAAATATATTACTACTAGTTGTCAAAGAAAATAAATAATATATTACTACTATTTTTCAAACAATATATTATTATTATTTGTTTTTCCAACCAGAATATTATTTTGTAAAACCACAGAATATTAATTTCTGTAAAAAGAAGAAAAGAAGAAACGGAAACAAACAAAAATTTTTGTATAAACAGAATAATTCGATTCTGTCTTAAGATTGTTGGAATAATCTTCTGTGTAAAATAAATAACTTGAAACAAAGTCAAACTAATAAAATAAATTAGTTACAGAATTTATTTACTGAAATGTATAAGTACAAAAATATATCAAGTCGAGTGTGTGACACTCTGTCCTTAAGAATATTCGTTCCATTTTAGTGCTTACGGATAAATGGCGTCTATCTCCCAGCATACAATGATATTCACAAATTGTAGTAGCACTCCAAACAATTTGTATGGCAAACAAAACTGGTGTTCTATGCTCTCCAAATTTTTCCTAAAATAATATGAAGAATAAATCTATGCAAGAGAGCAAAAACTAGAAGGAAACAAGTGAATTTTGGATATCTTGACTGTTGGAAATGGCCTGGTATTTATAGAACCAAACAGGTATCAAATTCAAACCGAACAAATACAATTTCGAATTGAACAGGTGTAGTTCAAAATTGAACAGATTTGCTGAAATTGTTTGATCTGTTTGAATTGCTGGAACTGTTTGAATCTGTCCGGACTATGCAGTTTCAAATATGTTGGAAATTAGACCGGAGAAGGTTTCATTGGACAAAATTTGAATTCAAATTTGGTGAAAATTTTGAATTAATTTCGTTCAGGAAAAAAAAAATTCCAGCAAGAATTTTTGAAAAAATTCAAATAAATTTTGTTCAAAAAATTAATGTTAGAACCGACTCGACCCATAACCGTGCCCGGCTCGGCCGATCGGATGAGCGGCGGCGTGCACGCATATGGTGGTTTGAGCCAAGGTTCACTTTGTGGGTAACTCCTCCCTTCTATAAACTTGGGGTGTCCTTTGGGGCCCAACCCAAGTGTTGCCACCTAGAACTTATACACACACATAAATTCTCTTAAATTTTCAATGTGGGATAACCATTTCAAGGAAACCCACATTTTACTTCTTCAATTTCCTATTCCACGAACCTGAAAACGATGTTAACTTCGCATTCACTCATTAATGGTTTTAACGAATCGTCTTCTCCGTGTGACTTACCATGCGGTAAGGAAAACGTCACCTCTTTGGACCCACCCCAAAAGACATGTGGGCCCCACTCAAATTTAGGCTCAAAGTTGGCCCAAAATAAGCCTATAAAACCATTTTTTCCAACAGAATTTTCTCCAAACTGCATACATACAGGCAGGTCCAAACCGATCCGCAAACCGTCCAAAGTCGAACCGCAAACACCCCTAGTATTTATAATTGGGCAAACTTCATTTTACCTCTGTGTGGTTTGAGTCATGTATGGTTTACCCTCTTA
Source organism: Camellia japonica (assembly GCA_030407325.1). Taxonomy (NCBI): domain Eukaryota; kingdom Viridiplantae; phylum Streptophyta; class Magnoliopsida; order Ericales; family Theaceae; genus Camellia; species Camellia japonica. The sequence continues at coordinate 36,591,313 of JAPPVO010000003.1, read as the reverse complement.
ACGTTTGGAAATTACCACATAACCCTTTTGTGATTTGTGAACTGAAGTGCACCGTTAGACCCGTTAACGATTTTAATGAAAAAAGACTAAAATATCCTTGTATTTTTGTCATTTGTTTAAAAGATAAAGTGCACTTTAACCCCCTATACTTTATTTTATGTACGATTTACTTTCTTAAAATTTGAAAATGAGCGTATAACCCCTTATGTCTACAACGTGTTTCACATTTACTGTTAAGTTAGACGGAATGTTTGACGGTGCATTTCAGTCCACAAATCACGTAAGTTTTATGTGGTCATTTCCAAATATTTGAGGAATAAACTGTGCATAACCCAAACTATAGGGATAAAGTAAAGTTTGTCTTTTATAATTTATCCAAATATCTATAATTTCAATATACTTTTTTCACGTATCAAAGTAATTTTATATTTTTTGTTTGTTTACATTTTTTTAAGGGGCTATTTGTCTTTAGTTTACTTTGTGGACTGGACAGTACTGTTGGGTCTGTGGGTCTACCACGTGTCATATTTCGATGATTCGAACCATCAATATGTAAAGCGCGTCGAGTACTTTATTCTTGTAAAAAATCACGTTGATCGAATATTAATAGCTATTTGATCGGATCAGATTTTAATTAACAATTTATTTTGAAAATTATACTTAGCATTGACAGAAATCTGATCTAATTAAGTAACTATCGATATTTGATCAATATGATTTTTTATAAAGATAAAATATTTGACAAATTCTACATATTAAATAATTTAAATTATTAAAATAAAACTCATAATAAATCCCTATAAACTCAACAGTAAACTCTAATATGATCACAGCCCCCCTTTTTAATACTAAGAACCGCCTTAAAGGCGAGAAGTTATTGGGTGACTTCATAAAACAGTACTCGACGTCATTCATATCATGACAAATGTTTTGTTGTCTCCAAAAAGATGTATAAAAGTTGTAAATCTTATTGTATAAGCTAATCAAATTCAATTTAGACACCACGTGTATTTGCTCAACAAGTATCATATAATTTTTTCTTCCAAACTGTTTTTAACATTTTTCATCTAAAATTTTGATTGGGTAAAGAAGCACGTTATTAACATGGAAAATTTTAAAGAAGCTTAAACCAAAATCTCAGACCTTTTTATATTTATTAATTTTTTGTATATAATTTTTTTTTTTTTCAAAATAAAAATGAGCTGTGCTAGGGGGCTCGAATTTGGAGCCCCCGAATCCCCCGAAAATGAAGAGACGCAGAAGAATGAAGGAAGAAGAAGGAAGGAGAAGAAGAAGGACTGGAGGGGGCACTATCAACCGGCGGAGGCAGAGCAGAGACGGAGGATCGGCGACGAGCTGTGATCGGCGACGAGTAGAGACGGAGGCAGAGCAGAGACGGAGGATCGGCGATCGGCCGACGAGCTGTGAGCTGCGACCTGCGACGATCGGCGAGCTACGACCTGCGACCTGCAACGATCGGCGACCTGCGACCTGCGACCTGCGACGAGCAGCTCCCTCCCCTCCCTCTCCCTCTCCCTGTCTCAGACCACTCTCTCCCTCTCCCTCTCCCTGTCTCAGACCAGCATGAAGAAGGAGGGAAAAAAAAAAGGAAATGCCCAAAACGACGTCGTTTGGGCATTTCGGGGGATTAGGGGTGAACTTTTTCGAGCTCTCAAACATTTCTCAATAAAAATTTTGAAAGTTTATATACAATTTACGGTTCCGATTAATAGCTCGAATTTGCCGTGGCTCGAGTGGCCCGAAATATCAAAACGACGTCGTTTTGATATTTCGATTTTTTTTTTTTTCTCTTTTTTTTCATCCTTTCCGAAGCCGAAGAGAAGAAGCCATTTTCAACAAAGATTGGTTCGTTTTGATGAAGAGAAGAAGCCATTTCAGTGTAAATTCAAAAATTAGACAGAGGAGAAACCGAAGAGAAGAAGAAGAGGAAGAGAACAGATCATCATCATCAACAACAACAACATACAGAACAAAGATCAGATCAGCCAATATTTTTTTTTTCCTTTACCTTCAGATCTGGCCGATCAAAAAAAATATCTGATCTTCCTACCTTCAGATCTAGATCTTCATGAACACATCTTCATCAACAATTTTTTTTAAAATTTTTTTCAGATCCAGAAAAAAAAAAGGGTTTGTTTCTTTGCAATCTGTTTCTTGGGTTTGTTTGTAATTTCTCGGTTGGCCTCTTAACTGTGGGTATGTGAATCAGTTTGTTTCTTCTCCATTGGTATGTGAATCAGTTTGTTTCTTGGGTTTTGTATGTTTTTTTGAGATGAACAGACAAAGAGATGAAAGACGAACCAATGGAGAAGTGAGAGAGGTGAGAGAGGCGAGAGTGAACTGGTAAGAGGGGAAGCGATCGAGATCGAGAGGAGGGAGAAATTTCAATTTCGAGCCACATTCGATCCTGAACATACGAGCACTAAAACATTTTCCTACAACTTATTACAAAAATGATTGAGGCCTCAAATTTTTTGGCTCAAATTTGGCTCGAATTTGATTTTTTTTTTTTTTTTTTTGATACTTTGCTTGTTATTATTATTATTATTATTTTTATTATTTTTTTGTGCAATGTATTAGCCTAGAAAAATCAGAAAAGAAAAAAAAAAAAAAAAAAATGCCATTCGAGGCAATTTCGCGCCTCATTTGTCGAGGCCTCAATCAGCCCTCAACTTATTATTAGGATATATAGTCAAGGAAGATTTTTAACTAGGCCTTTGTATAAGATTTTTTTTTTTTTTTTTTTTTCTATCCCCCCCCCCCCCCCCCCGGGAGACATTGAAAGAATTTTTCACTTTTATGATTAGAGTATTTGAACATTTAGGAGACAAAGAGACTTACTACTTTCTCTGTCTCAAAATAATAATTCCTTTTAAAAAATTTAACTTTTTTTTATATTACAATTATTATATTTTAAAAATATTAATTTTTTAAAATTACCCTTTGATAGCACATTTTTTGAGAATATCAATATCATAATTATATTTTTTGTATTGTTAATGAATTTTTTTAGAAAAAGAACAAAATAAGAAATTTATATTATTTATCATTGATTTTTGAAATGAAACTAATATTTTGAGATAATAAAAAATAAAATAAAGGATTAATATTTTGAGACAGAAGAAGTACAAACTATGGACAAAAAATTTGAATTTTGCAATATTTATAATTCGGAGATATTTGATAACAAAACATTTTTCTTTTTTGATTTCTAGATAAGTAAATTTTGTTTTAAATATTAAATAAAATATGCATATTTTATAAGAGTTAAAACTATCGCTTTAATTGGTCAACACTACGAACCTGCCTTTCTCATCTATTAGGCCAAGAGGATTTAATGAATCTAGACATGTTTAATGAATCTAGACATGTTCATGGAGTGATTAAGAATGTTTTTAAAAAAAAAATAAAGAGACAAAATTAGAGATGTTACTAAAGGCAAGAATAATGTATTTTCCGAAGTCGTGTGCTTTTGCATTAAAAAATACGAATTTGGTCAGCAATGCTTATCTTATAACTTTGCCCTCTCGACCTAGTTTCCACATCGGTTCGCACAAAGTTCAAAACAAACATCAAATAATCGTAATAGTCCAAAATTTCTGTGAAACCTCAAGCTAAGCATTGAAATGTCATCTTATTTTATTGGACCTTCAAAAAATACAGATAAGTCAAGTGATATTTTATTGGACCTTTAAAAAAATACAGATAAGTCAAGTGACGCAATGGTTGAGCAGTCTCCGCAAATATTACATGAACTTCAATATGCCTAACACCAAATACCATAAAGTTGGTACTTTTCACAACAAATGCTAGTTTAGTGCACTACAAAACTTCACAACAGCATAAACAGACATCACCAAGAAATTGCCAAGAAATAGCATGGAAAGAACATGACTAAAAGGGAGACGAGCTTTAGAAAAAAAAAACCTATGAATAAAGATAATTGAATAAATACAATAAGCATATACTTGGACTGCAAAGAGTGAAATTGACAGCAATTAGAAATTGGCTACTCGCTCTTTGGCTAACATAAAAAGCAGCAACAGAGTTTAAAACAAGCTTTGACCACATTCACAAAAAGAATAAAATCAATGCTTAAAAACCCGGAAGAACATAAAGCCATAATTTCAAAACTTCCAAACCAGACTTCAAAATATGATAACCGCTAAGCCATGGCAAACATGCAGCTAGAGCAAAGCACACCAATCCCCAATCATTATGCCTGATTGCCACCACCCCTGGGACACCTGCCCATCCGTCCATGGCCGCGTCCATAGCCTCCTCTGCCCCCTCCACCTCTCCCTCTTTCATACCCGGCACCTGTCAAAAAAACCGAGGCATATGAAATGATAAAACCAAAAAACTACTCAAACAGAAACACAAGCATTGGCATTACCAGAGCATTAATTCATATCACAATTCCATTTACAGTGTAAAGAATATGCAACTAAATGGATTATTTGAAAACTAAGTCAATACATTAATACTTCTCATGAATTAACCATTACCAAAAATAGAATTTAGAATTTTATATTCCAAGTCTTTTGTAGATACTTAAAATATTCAAATCAAGAAGTCACACCATTGTGGTCAAAATAATATTGACTAAACTACTAGTAAAAATTGAATACTCAGTTATTTAACTAAGATATTTATGAAGATACTGAAAATAAAATTTTCAATTATTATTACACTGAGTTAGTTGAAAAGAGAAGTGCAAAAGCTATTAGCCTGAAATTGAGACTAGCTTCTTGTGTTCCAATAGCCAATATTGCACAAGAACATTATGAATGCAAATAGAAACATAGAGTAGCATACTAACCACGGTACCCCCAATCTCTGCCACGCCCACCTTGGCCCCAATTTGAATATCCATCATTGCCACGACCACCACCTTGGCCCTAGTTTGAATACCCACCTTGACCCCAGTTTGAATATCCATCATTGCCACGCCCACCACCTTGGCCCCAGTTTGAATATCCATCATTTTCTATCAGACAGAAAATATAGCAAAAATCAGGGATATGCATTGAAGTTATTATTAACATAGCAAATAAACATATAACTTGATACACAACTTGATCATATTTTTTGCATTACAAATTGCAATTCTAGGAGCCAATACCTTGGTAGTTTCCATATCCACCTTTGCCCCAACCCCGTCCTCCTCTTCCCCTTCCCCTCCCTCTCCCCCTGGCACGATCTTGTCCTGGCTGAAACATTTCTTCAAGGACCTACAACCGGTTGTGGGCGACATTACAGAGGAGAGCCGCAACTCCATAGTTGGGCCAGGCTACTACGGCGACTTGTACCTGGCCGCCTTTGTCAGTTATTTCATCTCTTTTTTGGTTCTCCCTGGCAACCCTACTGAGAGTATCAATCCTCTGGTGTTCCCTTTGGCTGTTAAACTCTGCAGCGGCAGTCAGATCCCTCTGGCCCCCCTCTTCTTGGGGAACTTATACTTCCGCCTTGACCTCATTCACTCGAACATGGAGAGATGCACGGGCCGCTATGATGTATGGAGCTTTGTACACACGTAGTTCCTGACCGCCTTTTTCTACGAGTGATTCCCTGCTATAGGCCCCGTCCCTAAAGAGCATGAGCCCTTCTTTACCGACGAAGTCCTTGATGCAGAGGGTCGTCCTATTCTAGATGCAGAAGGTCAACCTGTCACAAGACAAGTGCGCCAATCCCTTCCTCGCATCTCCCGGTGGTCTAGTCTTGGCACTAACAGACCCTTCGCGTATTACGTTGATCGCATGGAGGAGTGTGTGTTCCACCATTTTACCCAACTTCTTCCAGGCATTTCTATTATCCTATTTTATTTCTCAGAGGCTCGTCATGTTGATTTCTCCCTTGACAGCGTCCAGGCCAACTCCCTTCTACTGATTACCATGATACGTCCCAGGTTTCTGCCTATATGGAATGATGAGAAAATGTCCAGTGTTGTCTACCGACCGAATAGGGTCCTTAGGCAATTCGGCATAGACCAGGGCATCCCCCACGCCCTTCTGCCTCAAATATATTTTCATCAGAGCTTCCAGAGGTTTGCTCGTGACTACACCACCTTACTCGTGGAGGGTTTAGGCCTCCTGGAGTTGCCTTCACTTGGATGAGAAGGTGCCTTTACTCCCAGTAACAGGCTATTCTGGTACCGCAACCTCAACTCTTTTTTCAACTTTTGCAACAGTGCTCCCGTTGTCCTTGCGATGGAACCCATTCCGCAGCCTGACTTATCGCTTCGTCTCCCCTCTGGTCTAGGGAAATAGACTAGTATATTCTGCCGTTTCAAGCTTCTGTCCCTACCTGCAGTAGAGGAGCCTCATCCATCTGGGGCAATGTCTATCCAACCCCTGCAAGTTGCTTTTCCCCCAATTGGTGTAACAGTACGCATGACTCGTTCTAGACTGAGGGCAGCCTAGGAGGCAACAGCATCAGTTGCTGAGGCATGTGCCTCACCAAGTAAGAAGAGACTCTGAAAGGTACCCATACTTAGAAAATATTTTCCATTACTTCCTTGGGCTTTTCATATTTATTTTAGTAATCACATGATCTTTTTCCTTTTTAGGGCCTATCGGCCGTACCACCTTCGGGCCCGGAGGTTCTTCTATTGCCATCGAAATTTCCTCAGATTCAGACGATGACGACAACCTTCCCATTACTTCAAGGGTCACAAGATTCAAAACCCGCAGAATGGTACTTCCAGATGTTGAAAAAAAACCAAGTGCTGAGGTCGAACCAACTACTGAGGCTGAGCCAGTTGTTGAGGTTGTAGAAAACGAACAAGTCCCCCTTGTTGTGGAAGTTGTAGCGGGTGGTATAGTTGTTGAGGGTGCAGAACCTCCAAACCCTGCTGATTCTGTTCACTCTGACCGTTCCTCTGTCAGCGGAGATGATTTTGTTCCAGAGACTACGAGAGAGGATCGTGGCGTAAGAGAACCACTAGAAGTTGTACCACCCACCTTAGGAGCTGTATTTGGGGGTTCTTCCCAGTCCACTAAGTCTCCACTGGTTCCACAGACCCCACTTCTCAATGTTCAAATTGCTGAGGGAGGTGCAGATATAGCGGCTGTTCCTGCTGTGGACCCCCTAAGTTTGGCTCAACTTGTGAAGGCAGCTGTCAATCTGGCCGCTCATGGTACTACTACTGTTGCTGATGCTTCTGACCCAGTTGCCTTAGCAACTTCTGAGCAGCTCGCTGATCTGTATCCCACTCACGTCCCTGAGGTGCCAGCTAATCTTGGGGGATCACGAGACTTTTATGTGGGCATGGACACCACTGTTGTACTAGATCTGAATGGCGAGGACTACCCTATGGATGACCTCTTTTCGGAGTGCCATGATGGTACAAGCAACTTTGGCCTTTCTCATCAGTTCGCCCGGTCGGCATCTAGTATCTACCCATTCCAATGCCGCTAGGTAGTCGCCTTCAGGGGGGGTGTGTTACCCCCAGGCCTTTGGTCGCTCTACCAGTCTCCCTCCAGTAATCGAAGTTAGCGATGGTGTGAGAGGGTCCCCCCAGTCCTCAAGGAAAGTTTCTTTCCTAAGTTATTGGGTCTCCCCCGAAGTTGCTCCTACTCTTGCTCGCATCCAAGTGCTGCACCCTGGCACCTTTACGACTTTCAATATTCCGGGCTCAATGGTGCAGATAGCACTATTGGAGTCACTTGCTAGCTTCATCTGTGACCTTGCTGCAAAGAATATTTTGACGACTTCCAATAAGTTTGTGGAGAGTGTTGAGGCTAATTTCAGCGGCTTTGAGAGGAATGGTCTGGACCTATCATGGATGAGGGCCAGGCTTCAAGCAGTCGATGGCTTACTTGAACATGCAAATAATGGAGTGATGATTGCATCTTTGGAGGAGACTGTCAAGGAGTGTGAGGGTGCCTTGGAGCAGCATTGGCAGAACTTGGCTCGGTTCAAAGAGAAAGACTTTGCGTTGGTTGCTCAGCTACCTAGGGATGTGACCCAGATGGACTCTCTCATGAAGGGTTTGATTTGATTTATTATGACTCTGTTATGGCTCATTTTCTTTGTACTTTTACTATCTTTTTTCCTTCTTCTCTCTCTATTTTTTTTTTTTTCCCTTCAAACATTGTAATCATGCTATGGGAAACTTTGATGTTTATGAGGAACAAAGATACTGAGTAGTCGAATTTTACTTCACTGTTTTCTTTTCATTGTCTTTACACAGTTTTTAAGGATGAGCAATACTCTTGTTATGAATAGAATTTCACCATGACTAAGCTTTTACAAAGCTAAAATTTCACTAAGTATAGAAAACTTTCCTTGCACTAAGTGTTTACAAGGGTAACAGGTTTACTAAGTGTATGACACTTTCTTTACACTTTGCTTTGGAAGTATTAACAAAGAAACTTACAACTCTTTTTTCTGAACAAAGGAAATTAAGGAAAATACTCTTTGACATACTTGGCATTAAATCCATTATCTACTCTTGTCAACTCGTAATACCTGCAGCTACTTGCCTCAACAACTTTGTAGGGGGCTTCCCATCTGGGTGAGAACTTGGGGATGGTTGCCCCCACATGATTGCGTCCACTGTCTTCCATACCAAGTCCCCCTCTTTAAACTCCCTGTGCTGAACAGACTGATTGTAGGTGCGAGTTATGGACTGATGATACTTTTTCATTGCCCGCGAGGCCCGATCCCTTCTTTCTTCGGCTACCTCTATGTTGTTCTTTCTATTGTCTGGAACTAAGTGTGCTGACATAGCCATTCTTGCTGAGGGCACTGCCAACTCAACTGGTAACACAGCTTCGGACCTGCATACTAGAGAAAATGGAGTTGCCTGAGTTGGTCTCTTCTTTGACGTTCTATATGCCCAGAGTGCTACATGGAGTTGTTCAGACCATGTGCCCCCTGCTTCATCCATCATTTTACTTAATATTCGGATGAGAGTTTTGTTGGTTGCCTTAGCTTGTCCATTCCCTTGAGGATAGTATGGACTAGACTTGTGGTGCTTAATCTGGTAAGCATCCAGCAGTCTTCGTACATGGCGATTTACAAAGGGAGTTCCATTGTCAAACAACATTACTTAGCCAAACCTACAGATTATGTGTTCCTTGATAAAGTTAGCCACTCCTGCCCCATCTGCTTTTCTCATTGGTATAGCCTCTACCCACTTGGTGCTAACTTTCGTCGCTGCAAGTATCCATCTGTGGCCTTTGGATTGCTGTGCTATAGGACGTACCAAGTCAAATGCCCAAGTATGAAACGAGTAAAGAGTCTTGATGTTGTGCGGCTCAACCGCTGGTGCATGTATCAAGTTCCCAAACTTCTAGCAGGATTGACATCTTTTTACAAAGGTTTTGGCATTTTCTTCTATTGTCGACCGATAGTAGCCGAGGTGAATAAAATGTCCATCTAATCGCTGCCCTCCTTGATGCTCTGTCTTATGGGCTTCCCTCAGCACTTCATTTGCCTCGTCCTTTGATAAACATGCCAAAGGTTCCCCTTCAAAGCTTCTGCGGTACAGCTTGCCTTGGTCAAGGAAGAAGCGGAGGGCCCGCTTCTTAACTCTAATTGCATTAACTTTGTTCTCAGGCAGTGTTACATTTCCAAGATAGTCAATATACAGTTTCCTCCATTCCTTACTACTTAAGAAATGGGCTTCTTCCTTTTTAAGATGGGATTGACATTTTGCACATTACCTCTGCAACTCAGTGTTTTCCTTTTCCATCTCTGGCCAGTAACACCTTTACCTCTGTATCCGTCGGTATAGACTGATATCTCCGTCTCCACAGGACTTAGCATAGATCTACTTAAGTCTGTAAGTTGCTTCTTGTCTGCCGACGCACCTTGCCAACAGGTTGTTGGGACCGCGAAAATACAACTCTTCTCTAAGGAGCAAAAATGATGCAAGTTCTGCTGGTCTGATTGTTCTCTGACCTGTTTTCAACTACTGGATTATATCTGCTTTCCACCCCTCAGTATCTTGCTCTGTATGTTTTTTGACTAACACTACTGGTGTTGTTCTTTTCTCGATGATGATGGCTATACTATCATCTGGTATATCTACCTTTGCCCCCAGTGTAGCCAAGGCATCGGGGAAACAGTTGTGTGTTCGAGGGGTATGCTGGATTTGGACATCATCAAACTGAGTGAGCAACCTTTGAACTACGGTGCGATATGGGGCCAACAGAGGCTCCTTCAAGGCAAAATCACCCATTGTTTGCTTGAAAACTAGCTTGGAGTCACCCTAAATTTTCAACTTGCGGAGGCCCTTCTTTTGGGCAGCAATTAGACCCAATATCAACACCTCATATTCAGCCTCATTATTTGAACATTCGAAGTCAAGCTTATATGATAGATGAAACTTCTCTCATTCTTGACTAGTTAGTATTATGCCAGCTCCACCTTTCCCAGCTCCGGAAGCTCGATCAAATTTTAAGTCCCAATAAGTCTCAACTGCCGCTGTTGAGACATGGACCTCACCAAGTAGAAGTACCTCTGCAGGTTCATGTTCACCAGATGGGAATTGGGCCAGTAAGTCTACGAGTGCTTGGCTCTTAATAGCCTTTGGAGTAACACAAGTGATGTCATATTTTGCTAGAGCCAAAAGCCATCTTGTCATTCTTCCAGTCAGAGCGGGCTTACTCAGTAAGTAGCGGATTGGATCATTCCAGGTCACAACCTAGATCGGGTGTGCCAAAAAATAGTGGCGCAACTTCTGCGCTGTGAAGATTAAGGCTAAACAATGCCTCTCAATTGGGGTATATCGCGACTCGGTACCATTGACTTTGTGACTGATGTAATAGACTAGCTTCTCAATGCCATCTATGTTTTGGACAAGTAGAGCTCCAATACACCGAGATGTAGAGGTCAGGGACAGTAGCAGAGGCTTTTCAGGTTGTGGGGCAATTATTATAAGTGGAGAGGTAAGTGCTTTCTTCACCATATCAAATGCCTGTTGGTGTTCTTGCAACCATTCAAACTTGTGATTCCCTTTCAGCAGTGTCCCAAAGGAAAGGTTATCTCAACAAGGGCTAGAATGAACCTCCTAAAGTATGACACTTTGCCTAGGAATTTCTTCAAGGCCTTTGAGAGTGTGGTGGTGGCATCTCCATGATTGACTTGATCTTATCACCATCTACTTCGATCCCCCGCTGGTGTACAAGAAAACCAAGGAACTTGCCGGCGGTAACTCTGAAGGCACACTTAAAAGGGTTCATCTTTAGGTAGAATTTACGGCAACGCTAAAAAACTTTTTCCAAGTCGGAGAGGTGTCGGTTTGCCTCAGTAGACTTGACCACTAGATCATCCACATATACTTCTATTTCATGATGCAACATGTCATGGAACACTGCAGTCATAGCCCGTTGGTGGGTTCGCCCCACATTTTTCAAACCGAAGGGCATCACCGTATAGAAAAAATTTCCAAAAGCTGTCTTTTCTGCATCTTCTGGTGCCATTTTGATCTGGTTATAACCACTGAAACTATAATAACCCAACTCTCTCATCTGCTTTAATTCCCTAATTATATATGTGATTATATGTGTGCTTATGTGCTTGATATGAAATTACATGTTTAAATGTGTGAATTCCATATTTCTAAACCTGTATCTGTTGATTATAAGAAAATCTTTTGAAATTACAACCTTTGGACTGAAAAACGAAAGCCTTAGAGGCGCGATAAACCGAAATTGATTTTATATTTATGATTAGCATGATTTTTAGGACATAATATGAAGTTTTGTAAAAATTTGATTCGTAATGATTTAATTGGCTTTATTTTGTTAATTTCTTAATTAAGCACACTTTTGACTCAACTAAGCTAACTAATAGATATATAGATATATGAGAGCCTTAGAGTTAACATGGGGACTCATCAAAACTTAACAAAAATATCTCCTGGAGGAGCCTAGAGAAGAAAGAAGAGAAAAGAGAGAAGAAGAAGAGAGCTCACCATAGGAGCTTGGAACTTGGGAATTGAAGGGGGAAATCAAGATTTTAGCTCAAGGTAAGTGTGAATCAACTAGATTACTCTCAATATTCCTTCAATTAATTAACACCAAGCCCTAAGATGAAGCTTTTACACTCATAAAGTTAGGGTTTTAGGGTTATGAACTTGCTTGACTCAATATCAAAAAATTAACATGGATTTCTTCCATTTGTTTGATGTAAGAGTTGTTTCCTTTGTTTTGTGTTTGCTTTGAGTTGGGTTGTGAGAAATGAGTATTTCATCTTGAGGTTTTGTGAGCTTTGAACTCATGTAAGCATGTATATATATATATAGCATGAATAGATGAAGAAAATGAAGGAATTATGGAGTTAGGAATTTTTATGTCAAACTAAAGGAAATTTTGATCTATTTAAGCTTGACTTTTATGCTTATTATGTTCATATGTTACGTTTTTGAAGTAAAATTGATTGATTTGAGTCTTAGAAATGTTATGAAGAAGATAGATTTTGTTGAAGATTCGGACTGCTCAAATAGAGCCTGGAATCGCACGTGCGAGATACATAGCCGCATGTGCGGGGCTCACAGCCGCACGTGCGGAAAACAGGGGAAGCAACTTTGGCATTTTGAAATAAAAGCACGTGCAGGGCTGCACGTGCAGCGCACCTCTCCACACGTGCGATGAAGGACTGCCGCACGTGCGGGAATTGGGGAAGAATCATGCCACTCTCTGTTACCCTTTTTGATCCTCTCAATTTGTTAATATGTGTATTTAATCCCTCTGAAAAGCTTAAAGGAAAATAAGAATTGAACGAAACGCAAAAATGATTAAGGAATGGAAATTAAGAAAAGAATGTGTGGCTTATCCATTTGTGTATGTGCCATGTGTAGGTCACTTGCGGGAAGCGACTGTTGCTCGACGAAACCACTGTGAGTAACAATAGTGTAACGATATATTTATTTATGTATTTCTATTTATGAATTATGTACCTTGATTGTGCTTGGTATATTCGAGATAAATTATGCTATGATTTATGTATTATGATTGTAAGTGGCATATTTGGGATAAATGGTGCTATGATTCATGTATTTTTTTATTGTGAATGGCATATGTTAGATAAATTATAAGTTGATGGAAACGATTGAGCAATGGTACAAGTATGAGCAATGGCATATGAAATGGACCTGAGGTCGTTCTGTTTCCGTTACATATGATGGCCTTAAGGCCGAGGGAGGTGGAGACATGTCGATGTTCCATCTACCCTACCATGATATGAATTGTTATGATTAATGGCTCTAAGGCCAAGGGAGATGGAGACATGCTGATGTTCCATCTACCCTATAAAGTCCAGAATAGCTGTTGATATATTGAGCCCGAGGCCGTTGTGCATTACGTTGGGCCTAAGGCCGTTCCGTCTTATGTTGGGCCTTAGGCCGTTTTGAAATATGATGATGGGGACATGTATATGTTAGATAAATGTTCTCCAGGACATATGCCTATTCACCCAAACCTTCTTACATTATTATTATTCACTGAGCCTTGCTCACTCCGTTTTTATATATGTTTATGTAGGTGATCAGCTTGGAGGACAGCCCTAGGTCAGCTTCAGGAAACTTTTGATGTACCGGTTCTCTTAGGCCTCCAAAGTGGAGCCTTTTGTCTTTTGGAATTGTCTCCACATTTGTTAAGTCTTTTGAAGCTTGTTGCTTAGACACTTATGGATATGTAATTTTTGGATTGTTAGCGTACATGATTTATACTTGTATATGTGAATTGTGTATATGAACCATCTGAATATGTTGTTTAATGATCTTGGCATGTAAGCACTGCTCAATGGACGTTCTACTATTTATTTGTTTCCGCTTAAGGCCCCGTATTTGAATAAATAGTTTTGAAATTTTGTCTTTGAGGCCTGAGTGCAGGCCGGTCATGACCTACACTTTTAGGGGTGGATTTGGGTCGTAACAGTTGGTATCAGAGCACGAGTTACTCTCTCACACACAGGTCCATTTGAGTTATAGGGTGTCCTAGAAAAGATTTAGGGACATTGCATTGGCTTGTGTGCGTGTGTGAACTGTCATGAACACGACTATGTGAACTATTGTGAAGACATCTGAAAATGAAATGAAGTGAATGCATGTGAATTGAGAAATATATCTAAATTGAACTGAACTGAACTATATGGAAAAATGTAAAGAATTACTAGCCTATGGTTATGAAATGTGCCGTTGAGAACGGACAATGGAAGGACAAAATGATGAGGATTGTGTGGATATATTTGAAATGAAACGAGAACGGATATGCACTCATGTTATGCTAATTCTGATATTGAAAATGAACTATGTGGAATACATGTAGAAGTATGATTGTCGTTTCAGCATGCATCCGAAGGTTATGTAGGCACATGTATGATTCTAATCTTATCATTTATGTGAACATGAGATATAAATCGTTATGTGAAAGTGTACAAGCAAGTGTTGTTTTGTTATGATGCAAGTATATGAACATGTGAATCATAAATTGTTGCTTATGCTCATTTCGATCCCGTAAATAGGTATATGTGTAGCCTATGAATATGGTTTAGTGTGCAATTATCTAGTACGTATCTAGCATGCGATAATTGATAAGTATCCAATCATTTGTTATGTATATGGTTATGTGTGTCTTGACAATACGTAAAAGGTGGCAACACGTAAAAGGTGTGCTTATGTGAAAATACGCTTATGTGTCTCCGTGTTTATTTCTGTACTTGGTATGTCGCGATAAGAGTTTGTCTAGATCATGAAGGAAACAAGGGCAATGATTTAGAAGACTCTCCCACAGTCCGACTTGATAGACTGGAAGGTATAGTACAAGGAATGGTAGAGATCCTAAGACGACAACATCAGTTACTGTTACAACAAGAATCTTTGCTGCCACAAGCGCAATCTGAATGGGAAGGCAAGAGACATGGCTTTTTCTCGAGGAAAAGATCATTTAAAAAACAAAATGCGGGATCATTGCGCACATCAAACTCTACAAGGAATACAACACTAACATCTAACGAATGTGGTAAGAAACATCGAGGAGTTTGTTACCGAATTTTTGGGACTTGTTATAGATGTGGTAAAATGGATCATAGGGTGAGGAACTGTCCTTAGATTGCTAATCAGGATAGAGTAATTACACTCATCCCAGAAAACATTCTGAATGTTGTGACCATTATCCTAGGTATTTATACTGTTTTTCAACGAATGCCTAATATGTTAATTGATTTTGGACTGATGCATGTGTACATCTTTGCTTGGGATATTATTTGCTTCGGCTATCTGCTACGTGTATTTAGATTGGTTAGCCACAGGATCAATATCTTATAGAAGCGAAATCTATGCGTAAAGAATCGCTTTGGGGAAAATTCGTATAACCTTTAGCATGAAATGCATTGTTAATATGTTGATTGAATCACGAATCTAAGGGTTACACTTTGATATTACTGATGTGAAATGGGATTAGAATTGATGCAATAGAACCCTACTTATTGTATGCATACTCTTGAACCTTTATTGAGTGACAACTTATCTATACTATAGAAATGTTTAACCTTGCGGATAGGAAGAATTGGTGATTAGTCTTCACACTGTATTTGGCAATTTACTATAATACCTATTGATATGATTATGATTATGTTACGACATGGACATGAACTTGGGAACATGCTGACTAAACCCAGAGATTTATTAGAATTACTAACTTGAACTGTGTACTGTAGAATATTCAATATGTAGAACTTTTGGAAATGGGATGGCGAATGAACTTTTGTTGATTGAGCATTGCTAGAGGGCTAATAATAGAATGTATTAACCATAAAAGAATTAGCATTGGTTTTTGAAATATTCTTGAGAAATTATTAAATCACATCAGCTGAATAGATGGGAGTGGAATTGCTTCGTTTTCATATAGTGAGTATTGCTAGTTTTGCTTAATGATTGCCTATGGAAAATAGTGACAACATAAGTGTGTTTACTATCAGCTGTTACATAGACTGATTGAACTTTAAATGTGGAGTACCCCTGAGATTTATTGCCGGAATGAAAGTTATTGATAGATCACCCTTGCTATGGAAAGGTTTGGACTTGTAATTTTGCTACTTTATTGGGTTAGTTCTTTACCCTATGTATAGACATTTTGATGAGAACTGTTATGTATGACACCTTGAATAACTGGATATTGGAACGTACTATGAATGGCTGTGATAAGAAGTTACGCGTATGGACTTCTCTTGGAATCTGGTAAGGAACTAATGACGTTGAGTAAGCTTTTGCTTCTTATAAATTGCTTATACAGAATAAAAGAATGGCATACACACTAGTTATGAGGGTCGATAGATTGCTAAGAACTGTTGGGAATTTGTTTACTATCCTACCAAATTGACTTGGTCAATATGACTTTGAAACGTAAAATAGCTTATATGATTTTGGGAATTGAGGAACTGAAATTAATATTTGAAATACGTGGTGTACAAGTGATGAACTTTATGACTTTGAGAATTGAGTGACTCTTCTCATCACCATGTCATCACCGTGTATGTGTTCTTAAAAGATGAATTACTGATGATTTCTGATTTTCTCTTTAGAGGTATATACTTTTGTTGGGAATGACGGTTATCATATTTGTTTTTATTGCTTAGATTATGACGAAATTACTAAACTTGTGACTATATGACTATGCGGCTAGCTTGGGATGCTCAAATGGGAATTGTACCGCGTACGTAATTTTGGAACTGTTGATTGCGAGTGATGGGGCAGAATTTTGTTAAAATGGATTTGGTAGAACTTTTATCTGACTGGCTATAATCGAGTGATCGGATTGAATGTGCTAAAAGGCTAGACTTAGAATGTAAATCCATCTGATTACTTGACCCATTCTGAAAGTAGACTATCCTTTGACTCATGACCTTTGTAACTACTGCACTGAACGAATTAACTGAGAAGAAATTATGAAGTTACTAGAACCCCTGTAATGAATTGAACTGTCTAAGTCAGGTGATTGGTTGGGTTCGAAAATGAGTGCTTCCGTGAAACCGTATTAAAAATTTGATAGTATGAACAGTCTTTGAAGTTTTACTTTAAACTGATTGAAATCATATGTATTGGGATAGAAACTGATTATTTCAGTAATATCGGCTTTTGCGAGTTATGTTGTGGACTATATGAATTCTCTGTACCATATAATTAATTGCATTGCTAGTACCGATCTTACTGCTACTATCATGAGGCAAACATGAAGCTATTTGATTAAAAACTGGTTACCTTTATATGAATGTCCTTGAATTTGGTGTTCTAGAATTTGTTAGCAATAAATCATTATGGTTCTAAACCCTGACTACAACTGAGTATTGAATTTGTATGCTATATGATTGACTATTACGATATTGTTTTCACTAATATGAAATGGTTATATGGGGTTATTAAAAATAAATAAATAAAAATAAAAAATATTTCTGCTTGACTGAAATAGAATATCTGTGACAGAATAGAACCGTGGGTTGCTTTATATGTTAATGCCTTTTGAGTAACTATGATGACTCATTGCATAGCATTCTGAATGAATCTGTGAACTGCAATTGACTGAGGAATGAGAAATGAATTGAACATCTATGACAGAATTAGAAGAAAAAAAAAAGATATAAGACTAAGGCAGCCGATCCGGACTTAATACACAGTAAAATAAGTTTGGAGAACCAAACTTTTTAAAGAGGGGAAAAGTGTAAGAACCCGATTCTCTCATCTGCTTTAATTCCCTAATTATATATATGATTATATGTGTGCTTATGTGCTTGATGTGAAATTACATGTTTAAATGTGTGAATTCCATATTTCTAAACTTGTACCTATCGATTATAAGAAAATCTGTTGAAATTACAATCTTTGGACTGAAAATTGAAAGCCTTAGAGGTGCGATAAATCGAAATTGACTTTATAGTTATGATTAGCATGATTTTTAGGACATAATATGAAGTTTTGTAAAAATTTGATTCGTAATGCTTTATTTGGTTAATTTCTTAATTAAGCTTACTTTTGACTCAACTAAGCTAACTAATAAATACATAGATATATGAGAGCCTTAGAGTTAACATGGGGACTCATCAAAACTTAACAAAAATATCTCCTGGAGGAGCCTACAGAAGAAAGAAGAGAAAAGAGAGAAGAAGAAGAGAGCTCACCATAGGAGCTTGGAACTTGAGAATTGAAGGGGAAAATCAAGATTTTAGCTCAAGGTAAGTGTAAATCAACTAGATTACTCTCAATCTTCCTTCAGTTGATTAACATCAAGTCCTAAGACGAAGCTTTTACACTCATAAAGTTAGGGTTTTGGAGTTATGAACTTGCTTGACTCAATATCAAGAAATTAACATGGATTTCTTCCATTTGTTTGATGTAAGAGTTGTTTCCTTTATTTTGTGTTTGCTTTGAGTTGGGTTGTGAGAAATGAGTATTTAATCTTGAGGTTTTGTGAGCTTTGAACTCATGTAAGCATTTATACATATATATATACATATATAGCATGAATAGATGAAGAAAATGAAGGAATTATGGAGTTAGGAATTTTTATGTAAAACTAAAGGAAATTTTGATCTATTTAAGCTTGAGTTTTATGCTTATTATGTTCATATGTTATGTTTTTGAAGTAAAATTACTTGATTTGAGTCTTAGAAATGTTATGAAGAAGATAGATTTTGTTGAAGTTTCGGACTGCTCAAATAAAGCCTAGAATCGCACGTGCGGGATACATAGCCGCACGTGCGAAAAACAGGGGAAGCAACTTCGGTATTCTGAAATAAAAGCACGTGCGGGGCCGCACGTACGGCGCACCTCTCCACACGTGTGGTAAAGGACTGCCGCACATGCGGGAATTGGGGAAGAATCCTGTTACTCTCTGTTACCCTTTTTGATCCTCTGAATCTGGTAATATGTGTATTTAATCCCTCTAAAAGCTTAAAGGAAAACAAAAATTGAACGAAACGCAAAAATGATTAAGGAATGGAAGTTAAGAAAAGAATGTGTGGCTTATCCATTTGTGTATGTGCCATGTGTAGGTCACTTACGGGAAACGACTGTCGCTCGACAAAACCACTGTGAGTAACAATAGTGTAACGATATATTTATTTATGTATTTCTGTTTATGAATTATGTACCTTGATCGTGCTTGGCATATTCGAGATAAATTATGCTATGATTTATGTATTATGATTGTGAATGGCATATTTGGGATAAATGGTGCTATGATTCATGTATTTTTTATTATGAATGGCATACGTTAGGTAAATTATAAGTTGATGGAAACGATTGAGCAGTGGTACAAGTATGAGCAATGGCATATGAAATGGACCTGAGGTCATTCTGTTTCCGTTACATATGATGGCCTTAAGGCCGAGGGAGGTGGAGACATGTCGATGTTCCATCTACCCTACCATGATATGAATTGTTATGATCAATGGCTCTAAGGCCAAGGGAGATAGAGACATGCTGATGTTCCATCTACCCTATAAAGTCCAAAATAGCTGTTGATATGTTGGGCCCGAGGTCGTTATGTATTATGTTGGGCCCGAGGCCGTTGTGCATCACGCTGGGCCTAAGGCCGTTCCGTCTTATGTTGGGCCCTAGGCCGTTTTGGAATATGATGATGGGAACACGTATATGTTAGATAAATATTCTCCAAGACATATGCCTATTCACCCAAACCTCCTTACATTATTATTATTCACTGAGTCTTGCTCACTCAGTTTTTATATATGTTTATGTAGGTGATCAGCTTGGAGGACAGCCCTAGGTCAGCTTCAGGAAACTTTTGATGGACCGGTTTTCTTAAGCCTCCAAAGTGGAGCCTTTTGTCTTTTGGAATTGTCTCCATATTTGTTAAGTCTTTTGAAGCTTGTTGCTTAGACATTTATGGATATATAATTTTTGGATTGCTAGCATACATGATTTATACTTGTATATATGAACTGTGTATATGAACCATTTGAATATGTTGTTTAATGATCCTGGCATGTAAGCACTACTTAATGGACGTTCTGCTATTTATTTGTTTCCGCTTAAGGTCCCGTATTTGAATAAATAGTTTTAAAATTTTGTCTTTGAGACCTAAGTGCAGGTCGGTTATGACCTAAACTTTTAAGGACGGGTTTGGGTTGTGACAGAACCCGTCCATAAAGGAGAACATCTGATGGCCCGCAGTAAAATCGACAAGTGTGTCAACATGGGGCAATGGAAACTTATCTTTCGGGCAGGCCTTATTCAGGTCACGAAAGTTAATGCAGACCCTGATCTGGCCGTTCTTCTTCTTCACAGGCACAATATTTGCTAGCCAAGTTGCGTACTGTATAGGCTCAATGAACTTGGCCCTCTGGAACTTTTCTACCTCCACCTTAATCTTTGCTTCAAGATCAGGGTGATACTTTCGAGCATGCTGCTTGATTGGCTTAGAGTTAGGAAAAGTGTCCAGATGATGAGTGACAAGGGATGGGTCAAGACCAGGCATCTCGTTGTATGTCTAAGCAAAGACGTCACTGTACCGCTTCAGTAGCGTTATCAATTCTGCCTTAGCTGCTGGAGCCATTGCATCGCTGATAAACATGGGCTTGCTATGCCCTGGTAAGTCGCTGAGGTTGATCTCAACAAGTACCTCCTACTACGGTTTGGGTCGATCTTGTATGCATTTAAGGGCGGGCTCAGGCGTCTCCACCAACCATTCTTGAGACTCATCACCGTCACATTTATTCGTCTCGGGGCCATCCTCCCAAGGTATGAAATCTGGCCCCCAAGACCGTCATAGGTAGTAAATTGTCTTGCCGCCCTCGCACACCTTAACAATCTTGGGCGGAGGACTTGTGGACTTGCTGCTCCTCTTCTGTCCACTACTTTTTGGAACAGCCTCTGCATCCCGAATGTCTTCCCACTTCGGCAATTTTACCCTTGCAACTTTATTAGTCCTTGGAGTTTTATCCATTGACAACTCGGTAAAGAAAACTGCATCCAAATAGTGTGCCTCCTCCACTCCGAATGACTTTTCAGACACATTTATGGTTACTGTGCGCTTTCCTAATTTTGCCTTCATGCACTGGTGATAACTTGACGGGATAACCCCATATCGGTGTGTAGACACCTTATTTTTGACCGCCTTTACAACTTGGACGTCATTGCTTGCACACCCAATGATGATGAATATGTTTGTCAAGTGCTCGAAGTCCTCAGCGGAATGCCACAGCTTTGAGCCTTTTAAACCCTACACACCTACTGTCTTATTTTTGGACCAAAACCTTGGATTTTCAAGCCTGTAATCTCTTATGGCCTGTCGGCCACTGCTATGGGCTGCTGGCCATTTCTTCTGGTTGTCAACCATTGATGTGGCTTGTCGGCCACCAATGTGTTTTGCAGATATTTTTCTGCCAGCTATGCCAACTGTTGGCACAGATGTATGCACCTTTCTATACGTGTATGTATAGATATTTCTGAGGGAGTTGCTTGGTTTTCTATATATAGGAGGCCTCCCCTTCCATTTTTAATGTTAGAATTTTAGAGCAAAAATTCTCTCTCTCTCTTGAAATTTATTAGCTTTTTGCAAGCTTTTGCCTATACACTCTTAATCAAACCTCTCCATCTTTGAGCTGAGGTGCCTTTGAGCCTTGTTTGAGCTCTTGAGGGTGTGTTTGCCTTGATTTGTTACCTAGAATTGGTTCTCCTCTTCAAGAGGTATAAAGTTTTGCTTCTTTACTTGCTTTATTTACTCTTTTTCTTATTGTTTTCCAACTATTTTGGGGCTGTACAAACTTTGTATTTTGGGGCTGAAACTTGGGTTTTAAGGCCAATAAAGGTTGAGGGGTAATTCACCATTCTTTACACCTTGCTTTCAAGGCCTTTACCCTTGTGTTTCCCACCATTACATTATCTTTTTTTGAGCTTTTAAACACTGATTTTCAGAGTTATTTCAATGGCTAAAATCATGATTTGAAGTCCAAAATTGGAGGGGTTAACCTCCCCTCCTTGTGTTTTGCTTACTAGCCTAGCATGTTCCATGTTTTAGCTTATTATTCTAGCTATTTTTGTCTTAATTCCAGCATGTTTTAGGACTTATTTAACACTGTTTTAGGACTGTTTTTAAGTGTTCATTGCATTTGAGCCTTATATTGCATGTTTGTAGTATAATTGTCCTCATAAGTTTGGTGTTTTAGTGTAACAACCCCGACCCATGATTAATATTAATTCATGCTTAATTATGCCTAATAAGAAATTAAAGTGAAATTTTGCATCATACATTGTCTTATTTGTGTTTATATCTGTTTAACGTAGAAAGATTTGTTCATGTTTCCGTTTCGGTTTGCGAATTGAAGCCCTTATCGACATTTGATTTAGAAATTGGCTTGATTTATGTGTTAATTAGAATTTTTAGAATTTTATAGTAGGTTTAATTAAAATTTGATTCGGAACGAAATAATTAGAATAATTAATGCTCAATTAAGCCCAAATTAATGAATTTATTAATCAAGCCTATATAAGGCCATCTCATTACCTCCCACACACTTTTACGCTTCCACTTCCTCTTGCTTGACCATCAAAAACGTGTAAGAGTGGGAGAGAAGGAAATTGAGCTCAATTGTAGAGTGATTGTTAGAATTTGGAGGAGATTGAAGTGAATTCAAAGGAATTAAACTCCAACTTGAAAAATTTGAGCCTTAGGTAAGACTTCAACTCACATTTTGTAACCTTAGGCTCAATTACATGTGAAATCAACAAGAAATGAAGTTGTTATGCATTATTCAAAGAGAATTGAGATTAGATGATAAAATTGAACATGGCTCATGCATGCATGTGCATATCATGAGGTTTTGAAGTTGTTTTTACAAGAATTCCCATATGCATGTTCATATATTGGTTTTGTCAAAAGAATTCAACTTGTTTTTGAGCTTAATGACTCACTTGATCATGTTTTGGGGAGTTGAGATTCATGACATTACATACAAGTTATGTTATTTAAGTTTCAAGCTTTGTTTAGTATAATTGGCTTAGCTTTTGGGCTTACTTTTGCAAAATAGGTTGTAATCCATCATGTACTATGAGTTTCTTAATGTTTTACTAAGTTTTGGCCCCAAAAGAATGTGTTTTGAAGATTTGGAAATTGAATTTTGAGCTTGGGAGTGAATCTGGAAATTCCAGAATTCTGCTCCTACACTTGAGCGAAAGAGTCTACGCTCGAGCAACTGCCTCATTTTTGCACTTCTGCTCGAGCGACCAAAGGTTGGCTCGAGCGCGAAATGCATGCTCCTAAAAGTTTGAGTGTTTTGCAGACTGCTCGAGCGACAAGAGTTGCACTCGAGCGAGGACTTGAGTCTTACGCTCGAGCGGGCGTCGAGCGAGCATCGAACGGAAAACTCAAGCAACCAGTACTTTTGTAGGCCATTCGAGCGACCACTATATTTTTGCATGTCCGCTCGAGCGAAGAAAGCTACCTGTTTTCAGCAATTTTTGTTAAGTATTTTCAAGTACATTTTAGCATTCTCATTGCATCCTAGGCACTCCTAGGCTATGATTAAGACTCAATAAGAGGTTAAGACTTAGAACACACTAAGAATAAAACGAAAGAAGCTAAGTATCAACCGAGTGTGTGTTTCATTATATGTATCTGTTATGTTTGGTGTAGGTCACGCGCTGTGAGCGGTTAATCCATTTGTTTACTACCAAAGTTGTCTGTGAATAATAACTCTGTAAAGTTATGTTTGACTTTAATTATTTTCTGATGATACGAAATGATCAGTTTTCTGAAATACTATGTTTTATATGAATGAATGAATGAATGTCCAATTTTCTTGAAAAGTAATTGTGGTGTCCTTAGCAGAGGCCCTCGCCCAGGGGACATAATATTGTGGCTTATGGTCATGAGACCCTCGTCCGGGGGAGATAATACCGTAGCACAGGCTCTCGCCCGGGGAAAACAATACCGTGGCTCATGTATGAGATATGTTACCCGGTACCGGAGGTTCCTTTTTGGAACTTGATATGCTTGACCAGAGAGACATGTTTATGCTAATGGATGTACCACACATGATTTGAATATGAATAAGACTATGACTCTGTTTCTGTTATAAACCTAATTATGATTCTGATTTGCTTTGGGATTTGAAATCTATTATGGGCATCATTCATTAAAATCTTTACTCTGTTATTAATCACTGGGCTTCCGCTCACTATTTATATTACGTATGTAGGTGACTAGGCGCGTGACCAGACCCAAAGTTGAGGATCTAGTGCCTCTGTTTTGTCAGCCAGCAGTTATGCCTCCGAGGAGGTTCCCTTTTATGCACAAGTCAAGTCTAAACGGCATAAGTTACAACCTAGTGTTAATAAGTAATACGATCAAGTCTTTTGATTTATGTGTTTATTGGGGTATTTCCCTTTTGGGCTACAACTGTATTAAATGTGACGAAGATTACTGCATTACAATGTTGCATATATGTATATATATATTATATAAGGTTTTAAATTTCTGTCCCATGTATGTCTGCACGGCTCTATGGACTATGTATTGTTGGTATATTTGCTTCTGCAGCCCCTAATTATACGTTATTCTGTTAAGAGGCCTTTGGTAATCCAAGGATTACTGGCCGGTTACGACGCTAAACCTATAAGGGCGGGTTTGGGTCTTGACATTTAGGCCTTAGACACCACCTTATTTGAGTTGATTGCATTTATTTAGTGTTTTTCTTACTTGTTCTCACCTTTAGTCATATCTGCAACCTCCCTCTTTTCTTGGCTTTTTCTTTGCTTTGAAAGTGGTTTCAAACTACTTGTTTGTTTAAGCATGAGATTGAGGTGTCACGCTTAATGGTTTAATCCCTTTGGGGGTTCATTACCAACGGTATGATGTCTCTTTCATGCCCAAAGCAACACTTGGTTTGAGCCCTCTTTCCATTAGAGGACTTAAACTCACTTTTGGACTTAATTGATTAAAGGATTGATAGGTAACTAAAATAGAGAAATAAAATTGGTGAATAAAAAAAGATGCAAGATAATAATTTGGTTAGGGTTCAATCAGACGTTAATTGAACCCTTGAGTCTTGAGTCGTTTCATACTCATTAGTGATGAAAACAGTTCAAGATTCATTGTTAACTACTCCCTTTGATCATTCATGATAAGGAAGTGGTTTTGAGAGTCATATTTTGTCGCATTCATTGAACTTGCACATTTGGTTCATAAGCCATCATGCAATAAAATTGCATCCATTGGTGGTTTGTGAATCAAACTTGCAACTCCTTTGAGCTGTTCAAATGATAAGGAGGGGTAAATTGTGCAAACAAACCCTTGAGAATACCCTATCCCTGCTCTGTTTGCACTCTGTTGCAGCAGGACAATCAAGTCATCAGTGGCCGGCAGGCCACTATTTATGGCCTGCAGGCCACTATTTATGGCCGGCAGGCTACCTTCAGTGGTCGGTAGGCTACCTTTAGTGGTTGGCAGGCCACCATCAGTGGATGGCAGGCCATCTGCCGGCCACCAGTGCAAAATCCAGCAGTATACTTTTAAAGAAGAACAGAGTTGGTTCTAA
Source organism: Camellia japonica (assembly GCA_030407325.1). Taxonomy (NCBI): domain Eukaryota; kingdom Viridiplantae; phylum Streptophyta; class Magnoliopsida; order Ericales; family Theaceae; genus Camellia; species Camellia japonica. Next base: position 36,565,792 of record JAPPVO010000003.1, on the reverse strand, counting down.
GGTGGAAAGTAGTGTAAGTATTCTACTGTGCAACAGAGGCATTTGGCAACAGAAACAGTGGCTTTTTCAGGTGGAAAGTCCATGCATGCATGAGCATTTCTCGTTTCCCGAGGTGGAGTAATTAAAATAGCTAGCTTAGCACCCTTTTCATGTTGTATTCATGTAAATAATTAGTTCATTTTGATTTGTTGTAATAATTAGTTAGCTAGAATAGTTAATTAATTTGTTGTAATAATTAGTTAAGTAGTTTAGCTAATTTATTCATTTGGGTTTGTAATAATTACTTAATTAGTTTAGCTTTAATTAGTTAGCTAGTTAGTTCATTCGGACCCTCCTGCGTGAGGGCAAGCAAATGTTGTAATAACGTGTATGTCTTTCAACTCCACATCTTTCTCTCTTTTATTTAACTGCTTACAATGGTTAAATTAGAACATCATGTTTTGATTAGTATAATCCATGTTTGCATCCATTTGTATTGCATGCATTGGGCTCGGCGCATCATTCTGACTTCCATTGTTAGTTAATACTTCTTTGAATATGTGCTTAGACCGCATGCTATCAAATTGATTCATATGCCATATTAGTAGCCGAGCCTAGTAATACTAGCCTAATAAATCGGAACAAGAGCGTATAATGTAAATAAGATTCATATCATAATTAGTAGAGGTCAATCTTTGATTGGGCGAGCAGGTGTACTCAATTCATGACCTTCCCCTCTCGTACCTAAGTTCCCGAGCCGAGACAATCTTGGTAATGACGGACACGTGGCCTTTGGCACGAGTCATGGGTTTTCTAAATTTCTCAAAAAACATTTAGGTGGAGACTCTGTATCTGGCAAAGCAGTCCATTTTTGGCAATTTGATTCAAAATCGATTTTCTAAAAGATTTGTCGGATTTGGACACTTTAATGTTTATCTATTTCACATTGCACTTATGAGATTAGATTCAGAACCGCGGGAGTCCAATACTGTAGGGCTTATTTGTCTTCCGAAAGGGGGCACGAAAAGCCGAGCTTCACGGTGCATTCAAGCTCTGCCAAGTATCATATAGTAATTTGTGTCTGCTTCAATCACGTAGAACTTAGTTGCAGAACGGATCTCACCGACTGCTAAATCCACAACAATATGGCCCTTAGTAACTTTTTTCTCACCACCAAAACTTGTCACGGTAATAGGTTGGCGAACCGTTCTAGACTCTAAGATACCAGCCTTTGCAAAGGTGTCAGTAATGACGATGTTTATGGACGCCCCACTATCAAGGACAGCACACTTGAACTCTACATCATTGATGTAAGCTGTGACAAAAAAAAGACAGTTATGAGGAAATGGGTATGCTTTGTCTGCTTTAGAAAAAGTAATGGCCCTATAATCTTCCTAGATGCGCTGAGGCACATACTCCTCAGCCTCAGCAACTTCAGCATGGTGCACTTCGGAAATGTTAATGAGGGCCTTTGTTGCTTTCAACCTGGCAACTTGGCTCAGCCTCAGCTGGTCAAAAAAGGTGCGAAACTTAATAGAGTTTTGCAAGGCCTGAGCATGAGTATTCTCTGCGAATTTTGCCTCTGCAGGTACTGTCTCAGGGAGCTGGCCGCTAACGATTTTTTCTAACTCATCATAGTAGGACGCCATGTGCACCTGATCGCGTACGGGCCCAAGGTACGCAATCATATGTATATTCTTCCCATTCTCTTTGTGGTTAGGATAAGGGTCCTTCCTTACATCACGATTACCGGCATCTTTGAACTTCAGCTTATTTGCGTCAACTTTCTTCTTGAAGATACTTTTCAAAGTCCAACAGTCCTTAGTAGGGTGTCTAGTGGTTCTGTGATAGATACAATAATGTGGGCTTTCTTTATCCTTCTTGGTTGAAGAGACATCAACCGGAGGCAAAGTAAGTTCACCATCGGCTACCCATTCTTTAACCAAGGCCTTAACATTCTCAAGACTGCAAGGATATGGATTTCTGTCCTCATAACTCTTCTTCTTCCAAGAGGATGACGCCTCCCCTTGCGAGCGGCTCCCTCCTACAGAGGTTACCGCAGCAACTCTGCTACTGCGGGAGTAGCAGTGACTATCATGAGATCTATGCAGAGGGCCAATGGTACTGAGGTTCCTAGCTGCCTCAACCAAGGCTGAAACGGTAGGCAGATTATGGTTCACCAAGAAAATTTTATAGTCGCGTATGGCACCCTCCACACATATGTTGACTAAATGAGCCTCATCCACTGGTTCATGACAGTCAACAGCCTTATCTTGGAACCGCTTAACATAGTCCAGTATATATTCGCCTTCCGTTTGGACATCTCGCCCAAGTGTGAGGGTTGTAACTTTCTCTTGGACTTGGACAAACTTCGTGTGGAACTTGTTCACCATCTCCTCCCAACTCTTGATCGAGTTGGGAGCCAAGATCACATACCAACTGTGAGCCCTTTCAGTAAGTGATTTGGAGAACTCCCGAAGGCACAGAGAGTGGTCACTACCATGGACACCAAGAGTTTCAATGAACCTTACCACGTGTTCTCTAGCATTGCCTTATTTTCCATCAAACTTAATAAACTTGGGCACTGTATATCCAATTGGGTATGGCAAGGTCAATTTCTCCTGAGAGTATGGGGGTTTCACGTATGGGTCTGGGAGAGATGGCAATTGCTTCTTGCTACACTCTTGCTCAAGCATAGCTTATACGTCGGATAAAGTAACGAAGTGAGTGGGTTGGAATGGACCAATTTGTTCCTAGGTAGCTGAACCAACGACCGTACCGTTTGCCTGAGGTACCATTAGAGGCACCTGGATCAGAGCTCGAACCTCAGGGAGCAGGTTAGGCACTGGGTTTGGGACTGCTACAGGTGGAGGTGCTTACGCTGAGGCTGGTCTGGATGCCATGGCCATAATAGCCTCAATAAGAGTTTGCAAAGCTGCCAGGATCTTTCTCTGCGTATCCTGGAGTGACTGGACTACCTCAACCACAACACTGTGGTCGTGGTCCTTCGCATGTGCTGCTCCGCCATTGGAAGAGCCTTGCTGTCGTGGGGCCTGCTGAACTTCATCCTCTGCCATCTTTTCCAGTGAAGTGTGTAAGCCACTGCTAGTATAAACCATCAACAAAGTAGCCTCCCCAGCAGAGCCGCCAAAAATGTAAGGGGGTTCAAGGTTAGGAAGGTAATTAGAGAAGCAAAACTATGCTAATGGTCCTACAATGGTGGAATGGCTAAAGAATCAGCAGCAGCAACTGTCTGGGAGTTGGAGAGTGTGCGGTTGGGCTAAGGTAAAGCAAGTAGCTCAAGAAGAAATATATGGCAGTGCACAAATGGGCAGCATCTCCCCCAAATCTCCAAAATTCCTCTTGTTGAACCTTGGGAAATGGGTCCTATTTATAGGCTTTTCCTTGGTACGAAGAGGACACCAAGTGGCCAAATAGAGAGAAGACAAGTGTCTCTAAGGATCACATAGAATATTCTACCTTGAGCCACCAGGCTGAAGGTGTCACGTGTCCCTCTACATGTACTGTGTACTATCTGTTTGCCTCCGCAACTACCCTTTTGAACCTCAGCGAGTGTAGTTGCAACAGAAGTGTTTGGTGCTGCAACTCTCTTTTTAAGCCTCAACAAGTGCAGTTGCGGCGGGAGCGTTTGCCACTGCACTTGCCTTCTCAGCTTGAGCCTCAACAAGTGCACTTGCAGTGGTAAACCTTGCTGCAGCACTTGCCTTCTCAGTTCTACTTGGCCAGTACATGCATTCTCAAAACTCCATTAGTCTGTTATTGACTATGTTCGTGCTCACCTCAGCGTAGCCTCCACCCTTAGCCACCTAACCACAAACTTCCTAGTTTCCCAGGACGAAGGCCACAACCAAGCTTGCTATCAGCCATGCTGTGCCTTAGTACCAAGCCCAAGGAGGCTTCCTTAGTCCTGCCTGTGCGACTAAGGCAGGTCCATGACCTGGGTAATGGAAAAGGAGTCCCTTACACTCGGGCTACCCTGTTCCTATCTTTGCGGGATCGCCGCGGTAAACTGGTATTTCTAGGCCTACTATCAGCTCCAACCAGTAAGTCTTGGGGCCTACTATCAGTGCCAAGTTAATGAACTTTGGGGCCTGCTATCAGCGCCAAGCATTAGCCTCTTCTTGTAGAGGAGAAGCTTTTCCCAAAGGTTGATATCACCTTGGCGAGATGTTCTATTCGCAAATTGGTTGCGGCGACTATAGTTGCTGCAGCAATCGTTTCCCGTGGCAAGTTCAAATGACAAAATCGACAATATTGGAGATGGCGCCGACAAAGTGCCTTTGATTCTCTCCTTCCCTGAGCAACTCCAGGTGGCTGCGAAACCGACAATACTTGGAATGGCGGCATTGAGACAAATTGCCTCCGCAACTTGGCCGTCGCAAGTATCGTCTCTGCAACTTAGTTGCTTCGGCTTTCTCTTTCCCTTAGCAACTTCAGATGGCGGCTGAACCGACATTATTGGGTAATGGCAACGCTAAGGCAAAGTGCCTCAGTAACTTGACCGCCGCAAGTGTTGCCTCAGCAACTTGACTGTTGCATGTGTTGCCTCTGCAACTTGACTTAGGCATTTTCCTTCATGGAGTCCATTTGAACCCTTGGTGGGTCAGACCTACTTCGGCCTTCTGTTGGCCCATTTCCCTTGGGCTTTAGCCCATGCTCCTTTTTCATTCCAACGAGGCAACCTCAGCACTTAGGCACATACTTAATTTGGAGCTTAATTTCTGACCCTCTACAATTATTAGGATATATAAAGGAAGATTTTTAACTAGGCCTTCGTATAACATGTTTTTTTTATTTTGTTTTTTTGATTTCTTTTTTTTCCCCCCTTAAGACATTGAAAGAATTTCACTTTTATGATTAGAGTTTTTGAACACTTAGGGGACAAAGATATTTACTACTCTCTCCATCTCAAACTAATAGTTCCTTTTAAAAAATTCAACTTTTTTTATAGTAAAATTATTACACTTTAAAAAGATTAATTTTTCAAAATTACCTTTTAATAGTACATTTTTAAAGAATATCAATGTCCTAATTATACTTTTTGTGTTGCTAATGAATTTTAAAAAAAGAAAAAAATAAGAAATTTATATTATTTTAATTCATAATTTTTTAAATGAAATTAATATTTTGAGACAATAAAAAATGAAATAAGGGATTAATATTTTGAGACATAAGGTGTACAAGCTATGGACAAAAAATTTGAATTTTGCAATATTTATAATTCGGAGATATTTGATAATGAAACATTTTTCTTTTTTGATTTCTAGATAAGTAAATTTTGTTTTAAATATTAAATAAAATATGCATATTTGTTAAGAGTTAAAACTATCGCTTTCATCGAGCCTGCCTTTCTCATCTATTAGGCCAACAGGATTTAATGAATCTAGACATGTTTATGGAGTGATTAAGAATGTTTTTAAAAAAAATAAAGAGACAAAATTAGAGATATATTACTAAAGGCAAGAACAATGTATAGTCCACCAATTAATATACAAATTAGTATACTAACTAATATTATACCATTATTACTGACCTTACTTATTATACAAATTACAAATACTCAAAATTTATAAAATTATATCACATCATCTATTAACATATTAATTAATACATTAATTAATATATATAATATTATTTAAGTCTCTGTGCTTTTGCATTAAAAAATGTGAATTTGGTAAAAACACAAACACTGATAATGCCCACAATACACATCAGCAATGCTTATCTCATAACTTTGTCCTCTCGACCTAGTTTCCGCATCAGTTTGAACAAAGTACAAAACAAACATCGAATAATCTTAATAGCCCAAAATTTCTGTGAAACCTCAAGCTAAACATCGAAAATGTGATCTTATTTTATTGGACCTCCAAGAAAATGCAGATAAGTCGAAGTGACGCAATGGTTGGGCAACCTCTGCAAATACCACATGAACTTCAATATGCCTAACACCAAATACCATAAAGTTGGTACTTTTCACAACAAATGCTAGTTTAGTGCACTACAAAACTTCACAACAGCATTAAAAAAAAAAATGACACCAAGAAATTGCCAAGAAATAGCACGGAAAGAACATGACTAAAAGGGAGACGAGCTTTAGAAAAAAACCTATGAATAAAGATAATTGAATAAATACAATAAGCATATACTTGGACTGCAAAGAGTGAAATTGACAGCAATTAGAAATTGGCTACTTGCTCTTTGGCTAACATAAAAAGCAGCAACAGAGTTTAAAACAAGCTTTGCCCACATTCACAAAAAAGAACAAAATCAATGCTTAAAAACCCTGAAGAACATAAAGCCATAATTTCAAAACTTCCAAACCAGACTTTAAAATATGATAACCGCTAAGCCATGGCAAACATTCAGCTAGAGCAAAGCACACCAACCCCCAATCATTATGCCTGATTGCCACCACCCCTTGGACCCCTGCCCATCCGTCCACGGCCGCGTCCATAGCCTCCTCTGCCCCCTCCACCTCTCCCTCTTTCATACCCAGCACCTGTCAAAAAAACCGAGGCATTTGAAATGGTAAAACCAAAAAACTATTCAAACAGAAACACAAGCATTGGCATTACCAGAGCATTAATTCATATCACAATTCCATTTACAGTGAAAAGAATATGCAACAAAATGGATTATTTGAAAACTAAGTCAATACATTAATACTTCTCATGAATTAACCATTACCAAAAATAGAATTTAGAATTTTATATTCCAAGTCTTTTGTAGATACTTAAAATATTCAAATCAAGAAGTCACACCATTGTGGTCAAAATAATATTGACTAAACTACTAGTAAAAATTGAATACTCAGTTATTTAACTAAGATATTTATGAAGATACTGAAAATAAAATTTTCAATTATCATTACACTGAATTAGTTGAAAAGAGAAGTGCAAAAGCTATTAGCCTGAAATTGAGACTAAGCTTCTTGTGTTCCAATAGCCAGTATTGCACAAGAACATTATGAATGCAAATAGAAACATAGAGTAGCATACTAACCACGGTACCCCCAATCTCTGCCACGCCCACCTTGGCCCCAATTTGAATATCCATCATTGCCACGACCACCACCTTGGCCCCAGTTTGAATACCCATCATTGCCACGCCCACCACCTTGACCCCAGTTTGAATATCCATCATTGCCACGCCCACCACCTTGGCCCCAGTTTGAATATCCGTCATTTTCTATCAGACACAAAATAGAGCAAAAATCAGGGATATGCATTGAAGTTATTATTAACATAGCAAATAAACATATAACTTGATACACAACTTGATCATATTTTTTGCATTACAAATTGCAATTCTAGGAGCCAATACCTTGGTAGTTTCCATATCCACCTCTGCCCCAACCCCGTCCTCCTCTCCCCCTTCCCCTCCCTCTCCCTCTGCCACGATCTTGTCCTCGACCATATGAATCTAAAAAAACAAATAAAAATGTGTTTTAGGGGGAAAACACATACACATGAACCCAATTTAACAATTATCCATCTTCAATTGTTGTTGCTGATATCACCTTCATTAACAGCATTATAGGGTGCACGCGTTTGTCTAGGTTGTTGTTGCTGCATCTGATAATTATACTGTCTAGGTTGCTGTTGTTGTTGCTGTTGCTGATGATAATTATACTGTCGAGGTGGTTGTTGCTGCTGATAATTCTGCTGTGGCTTTGGTTGGCCCACCTGGGATGGAGCTTGGTACCTATGGGCACAGAATTCCATTCAGGGACACATTCGATTCAGATAACCACGAAAGAAAGGAACTCACTTGGCAGTCAAATGAAACATGTATAGGTTGGGAGAAGGAAAAAAAGAAAAAGAAAAAGAAAAAGAAAAAGAAAAAGAAAAAGGAAAAAGAAAACTAGGAAACCCATGAAATGGCCAAAGGTATAAAATCCAAGCTGGTCAAAACAATTAGCTAAAAGCAGTAGTTTAAGCAGGGGTTTCCAGAATTTCTTAGCTCCCAACCTCTGTTACATTGACTCTTCTACTTTCCCAGAGTACCTGTGTCCACCCGATATGACATGGGTAAAGGTGTGGGATATGTGTCCGACACTCGTATCCAATTTAGACACTCAGATCCTTTAATTTGTGAGAATGTATGAAGAAGAAGAAGCTCACATTTACTAGTAAAGCAATGTTTTTAGTCTTTCACATGAATTAGATATAGAAATTTCATATGTTTCTTGAATCCTATTTAATTTCTAATATATTTCTGCATAATTTACAATATCTCATCCGAGAATATTATATAATATGCAATATTTATGTGTACATGACGCGTCCCCGTACCCATATCTAATTTTGGATATGTGTCCGTAAATCCTAAAATTTAAATTTATGAAGGTCTCATGGTTGAATACACACCCGCACCTGATACTCATACCCAAGTCCATGTAACATAGCTTCCAACCAGTCACCTAAGATTTAGAAGAATTGAAATTTACCCTGGAGAATTCTTGTCTAGCTCCCTGGTTGACAAGGTAACTGAAATCATTGAGACATGGCGAGTCTGCTCCACACTATATTACACATGTCCAAGTTAGTGTCAGAAGTATAGCTTCAATATACATATGAAAATGGAGGCGATGTACAAGACGCGAAACTTACGGTAAAAGACCCTCTTCAATGGGTTCCCATACATCAGTTATGCTTACTGAACTGATGGCAGTATCTTGATGCAATTGGGGAATTCTCCTCTGTTTCAGGTAAAGAATGAGCTAGATTTCTTCAAAAAAAAAATACAAAATAAAAAAATCCAAGTAAACAGAATGTGATAGAATTGTAGATGAACCAGCCTTTATAATCTCGGCAATGGCTACTGTCTTGCTAATTGCCTGTCCCATTGCTTTTAAGACAATCTCTCTCCCACGTTTCTCCTACATAAATGATCATAAAATATTAGGAGAAAAACACTAACAACCAAGTTTTCCAAGAAACATTACTCAAATAAATTTGATAGGCAAAATACAATCTATTCATCATCACTAGTGGCTTATCCCTTTTAATGAATGCAAATTCAATTTGACATCACAATGTCTTGATGCAAACAAAACCTGCTAAAATCATTTTTTTAACACCCACAGTTGAAAAGAATAATTGGCAACACTCTACAAGTCCCAGTTATCAAAATCGACAAGAACCAATTTCCATATTTCCACATTCTGAATTAGAATTGCAATTGTTCTTGCAAGGCAGCAACCTGAAGCAATTCTGCTGGCTTAGTACTCTACAGCACCTTCAAGTTTCTGGAAATTATCTTTTCCCCAACTAAATCCATCATATTATTGATCAAAAACCACTTATCAGTGCACTTTGTCACCCCGGGGCAAAACTATAGCACTCCAACTATAAACCTGATGAAGGTTTTAGTAGACCAACCAGGTCACCTGCTTTATAAACATTCTGCTTAAAGAACTTTACTTAATATGTTTCTCTTTCGGCTTACAGGAATCTTTTGTTAATCGTTGTTTGCTCTTACAGATTTTATGGGAGAGCTTTAGTATATTTTGTATACTTCCGGTGTATGGAGGTTTGCTCCTTGTGTCGTTTTTATGCATAATACCCACAAAAATGTTGTTAAGAAATCAGTAAGAGAGCATATCCATAGAAGATTTTAAAATAAATGTCAATCGCTCAAGCTTGGCACCATAAAAGCTCATTAAATGTCTCATTTTCTTTTCACCCCCCTAATGGACTTTGGCAGCTTCCGAGGTATGACCTTAAAAATATATGGTGACTCTTATTCTAAGGGTTCAAGAACAACTAGTTCCTAGCTGGCCAATGAGCTTGTTCAACTTTGTTCAATATTATGTACTTAACAAAAAAATAAAGTTTGTTTGTTATATAAAGGGGTGGAACTAGAGCATTGTTTTGAAGCTCATTACGTGAACCAAGCCAAGTTCGAGCAACACCCAGCTTGGGTTGCCTACATTCACGAACATAGGTGATTTGTTTTGTAAGTAGATAAGGAGATGATTTCCCTAACCCAACCCCAAACAACGGAAAACTCAGCTTGGCTTGGCTCATTTGCATCCCTACTCCCACAATTAATTTTTGTCTCTCTAAGGGCTTTGGTCCTCGCATGTGCCAATAAAAAGAGCACACACAAACAAAAAAAAAAGAGTACATTACAACCACACCCCTTGAGATTTCTAACAATTGCAAGAACAACCCACATGACGTTTTTGAAATAACATTCTCACCTCTTACTTCATCTAACAAGAAAAAGGAACCCTCTCCTATTAACTCCACCAACATGCCAATAATACTATTACAAGTTATCTTTTTGCAAAATATTAAACTTTCAATCAAAATATTCACTTTTAGATATAAGGGAAAAAGTACAATCGCATGTTTCATTAACATAATGTCACTTGTCAATTCTGACAAGTGTTAATGTCATTTTATAAACCTAAGCAGATGTCTGTGCAATTGTTAGAAACTCGGGGATTTTACTGTAATTTTCTAATCGAAGCAAAATAAAAATAAAAATCATAACTTTCTAAGCATGTGCAGATGCAAGCAATCTGCAACTAAACACAGCTCATTCACTCACAATTCTGCAAATACATGATACAACCTAATCACTGATTTATGCACTACTTGGTATTAATACCTAAATGGTGCCCAAACAACAATATTAAAAAAATCACCTCTAAATCATTAATTAAGTGTAGAGGACAAAATCTTTCACTAAGACATTCCTTGAGTTAAAAACCTTGACACCTTTTTTTAAATTTTTATTTTATTTTATAGAGAAGAATTCAAAAGCTTTCAAGGATGAAAGTTTAACAAGTTAACAACTTAATATTGTTAGCAGCTGTTACATACCTTAATAGCATAAAAGAAACACATTTACTTGCAACAATAAATTATAGTGACAGACAGTAGGGTGCAAATAAAATGATTCCTCTTTGAGGCAACTGAAACAAAGAAAGGCATGCCAAAAAATAAAAAGATTTTTTATAACGTTATAGTCTAAGACAAACAATTCAAAGAAGGTGTCTTATCCAGGTTGGACACACATCCAAATGTATTCTCTCTCTTCTTTATTTTTTTTATAAATAGGATTAGACATGATTCAAACACTAGGGTTAGGAGACACATGTGTCCCTCGTTTAGACTCACATGAAACACATTACAAGTTTATAAAAATAAAAATAAACAAGTTAGGATCCAATCATAAAAAAAATATAGACTTGTACATAGTAATCCTTACTCATTTAGACTACAGAAATTAATGATGTGTTGTATTTTTTTATTATCTTTAAATGAAATATTCATATATAATATTATTTACGCATGTTGCAATGTGTCCTCTCTTACATTTTTAAAATTTGTCGTGTTGGCAAATCTATATTGTGTTGTGTGTACATATTTTTGCTTCTTAGTATATATTAATCCAAGATACAAAATAAATGCTACAGGGCTTCAAATCTAAGCTAATGGCAACCAAAACATATGCACTCAGAATTACCCAGTAAGACTAATTCTAGCCATTGCTCTATGAGTAATGATATACAAACAGAATGTTTGTACAGAAATTCTATACATAATGTGTTGGCATCTTGTGATCACTTCATTTTCAATCAAAACACTCATTATTATCCTTATAATTTCACAAATGCCATTAACACATCATTCTAGATGTATTTTTTGTATGAATTTTATGTTTATAAATCACTTTCCTTGCTCTATTGGCGCACACATATCAAATGGGATACACCTACCTATCATGTCAAGCTAATGCTACCAATTGACTAAAACACAACTATAAAATGTGGCTATCATGAAAACCACATTTCATGGTTGCTACAAAATATTTGACTAGAAACCCAAAGTTTTAACTATCAACCAATCAGGCAATCAGGTAAAACAAGCAAGTATATAAATACCAAAATATGCCCATATGACACCGAAATATAATCTAGTATTGAAGACCACCTCAAAATTTTCTAAAGCTCTGTTTGGCTAGGGGATTTGGAAAGCGAAAGGGAATAAGTGTGTGAAACTAGATGAAATACAGGTATATTTTATTCACATTTCCTTTCTCTTTCCCTTTACACTATGTTTGGTTGGGAGATTTAGGAAGGAATTTGGAATGTGCATAAAATATACCTACATTTTTACCTAGTTTCAGACACCTTTTTCCTTTCTTTTTCCTAATCCCTACACAAATCTCCCAACAAAACACCGCGTAAATGTTCTTAAATTGTTGCAATTGCATCACTGCAACTCCAATATCAAGCACATGCAAAGTATGAAATACTAAGATAAATTATATATAGTAAAAAGATAGAAGTTAAAACTTAAGAAAAATTGTTCCATCAATACCAACTGAAATCAAAACACAAATATTGCAAAGAAACCAAAAACTGTACTATAGAATGAAAAAAAAATTCCATGCGTAGCAAATCTATTGAATTATCAACTTACGCTGTATAATTTTCAGTCAATATCAGCCATTCCATAGATTACATGAGAGAATCAAACGAGAATCGCAATTAATACCCAACAAATCAACGACAATCATACAAATTATAGCGGGAATCAACAAAAACCCTTGAAACAAAACACGAACTCCGATATCAAATAAAAACCAATCCGATATAATCCGATTGAACAAACGATGAGAGAGAGAGTACCTGAAGAAGACTGGTGGCATAGCTGATGTAGTTCCTAACCAAACCCTGTGCTGTGATTCGGATCTCGTTCTCGTTTATGGGCGTTTCGGGCTTCGGTTTCTCGACCTTCTGGTATCTATCCATGGCTTTTGGATTTTGAAGAGCGAGAGAGAGAGAGAGATGGAGAAGATAAAGTTTAGAGAGAGAAACCCTAAAACCCTTTTTGCAGAGAAAGAAAGGGGAGGGGGGAAGTGCTAAAACCTCAGCGATTGTTTGTTAAACCAACGAAAGCAAATACGGGTCAGGTTTTAATCTACAATTTCCGGGCCAATTGTGGGGCAAAGTCACTCGCTTTGTAGAGCGTGAAATCACGAACGCTCAGGATTGGGCCATTTGTGGGTTACGTGCGGCAGGATTTGCTCGCCGTTTTTAGGGGCTAATGTTGTTGGATTTGAATTGGACTTACTAGGGCTTCATTTAGAAACTATGCTTTTTGTGGAAGATTAATTAATTGAGTCAATGAAGAATCTTGTAATTTAGGGTTGTGTAATTAATGCCTTAAAACTCATTTTTCAATTTTTATTTTTATTTTGAGTCATATTATTTTTTATATTTTTTATATATTTTTAATAAAAATTTAAAAAAATTAATTTTTAAAACACCCTTAAATCTAGTTTGTAAAGTTTTAAAGAGATTATATATTATTTTATATTTGAGTTATGTTAGAAATACTAAATAACTTATCAAATTTTTTATCCAACCTTATACACATGTAGATTTCACACCCATGTGACCCGATAAAAAATTTGTTAAATTATTTAAAATTTATTGCAGTTTCCTTCATATTTTAGCTTGAGCTTGAGTAAAAAATAAAATTTCAACCCATATATTGATCAAAGCCTATCATAATTCTTGTAACTTTGATTATTTTATTAGTATGTATAATTTTTTTTTTTTTGGGGGGGGGGAAGGGGGGCTTATTAAATCACAATACAAATGTTGTTAACTTGAACCAACTTTTTCTTTTATGTTCTTGTTGTCTTTTTTAGCTTTCGAAAATTAATTATGTAATTTAAGCATGCCAACAAGAATCAATAAGTCTTTACAGAAATTTAATTGCCAATCAATTATCAAACAATTGTGTTGAAATTCTTTCGGCCTCAATGAAGAAAACTTTTACTGGTAACTTGTTTGGGAGAAACTTACAAATAATGACAGGTACAAAATAGTTCAAAAACTAAATTTCATTAAGTAAATAAGAACTTACAATGGAATGACCCAGCCTCGAAAAAGTTTACAACAACAACTACTTGAAACTACTCCTAGGAAATGAAGTACAGTACAGGAATTGAAGAACTGGAAATGTAACAACTGGAAAGAAAAATAAACATGAAGTAAATAGCTGGTTTCTAGATCTGAGTATGGGTCCCCTTCTGTTGGCCTTATCTTCTATTTATATTCTCCAATGGTAACCGTCAAAGTGTACTTCTAATCGTCGAAATGCCCTTCTACGATTATTGGTTATGGCCCTGAACAATCTGCTCCCACTACGCCTTCCTTGCAGTTGGGCTTCCCTCTTGAATTTGAATTTAAATTGTGAGTAACCGTTGGGCCACGTCACCTCACGCCCTCTAACTACTTCCATGCTATGCAGATCCGTTATTACCAATATGAACTGCCAAGTGTATGCTGCAAATTGGAGACTCGCATTAACTTTCCAAATCACCCTTTACGAGCCACGTCTTGTACAAAATATATAGCCAACAGTTCTTCATTTTGTAATTTTTGGATTTTTTTCCCCCCACCTTCATGTAATACAATGCTAATCAAATTCAGAGATAAAGACTTAAGCAAGTGATAGCTAAAAGTCGGGTTTGAGTCGAAATTAGATAAATTAATTTGTGTTTTCATATCAAACTTGGACAAATTCTCAATTTTATCAAACTTATTCAAATTGCAACCCTATATTTAATGGTGTAAAGAAAGATCTGTGTAAATTACTTTCTTTTTTAAAAAAAAAGTTTGAATATATCTGTATATATGTATTTTACATGCAATATTGTTGGCTATATATTTTGTAAACGCTAATTGTAGCTTTGACATGTGGTACATGAGGGGCAATTCGGGGAGTTAATACAAGTCTCCAATCAAAGACAGACACGTGGCATGTCATATTGGTTATAATGGATCTACGCAGCACTGGAATAGCTAGAAGGCGCAAGATGACGTGGCATAACGGTTACTCACGAATTCAAATTCAAATTCAAATTCAAATTCAAATTCAAATTCAAATCTAAGAGGGAAGCCTAACTGCAAGAATGGCGTAGTGGGACTGACTGTGAGAGAGCATGATCAGCAATCATGGGAGGACATTTTGATGGTTGGAAGCCCACTTCGACGATTACCCTTGAAAAATATAAATAGCATGGAAGGTCCCAAATTGAAAGATCCAGACTCAGATCCAGAAACTAGTCATTTACTTCATATTTTCTTTCCAGCTTTATATTTCTAATTCTTTACATTTTCAGCATTTCAATTCCTGTACTGCACTTCATTTCCTAGGAGTAGTTTTCAAGTAGTCATTGCTATAAATCTTTTCAAAACTGGATCATTTCATTGTAAGTTCTTACTCACTCAATGAAATTCAGTTTCTAAATTGTTCTATACTTGTTATTTCTTATAAAAATTTTCCTCAAACAAGCCACCAGTAAAAGTCATCTTCATTGAGGTTGAAAGAACTTTAATACAATCGTCTGATAATTGATTGGCAATTAAAATTCTATAAGGATTGATTGATTTGTGCTAGCACGCTTAAAATTACATAATTAACCTTCAAAAGCCAAAAAAGCCCAACATATATTTTTGGCAGGCCCGGTGGGACATATTAAAAATGGCTAGACGTAGAGCAAGAGGAAAAAGTGAACGCCTGGAAGAGGGTATGGAAAGAAAGGTAGAAATACCTAACCCAGAAGAGAATGTAATGGATGCACCTGTCCCATCAGATCCTCCACAAATGGTTGAACAGAGCAGCACTTCAAAGTATACAACACATGTCCAACACATTGGACATGGCCATGAGACTGGACCTTCGAATGTCCCTTCTACCCACCCAATAAATCCATGAAGAGGTTTAGTAGATGCTATGGGGAAACAATTAATGTATACAATGGAAAGATGGGCAACATCCTTTTTAGATCGAGTAAACTCCCATCAACCAATGATCGCACGACAGGTTGAAGAAAACATGAATTCCCTTCAGCATAGATTGGCTCGAGACAAACAGCCTATGCAAAATAATGGACAAACCAATGGTCAGACTAGCAATCATAGTCATGAAAGGTCACCACATGTGCCTCAGTCATGGTATGAAGCTCCTTCGAGACCACTAGCAAACCAAAATGTACCATTGCCCACCAGCGAAACCATACAAATTGGTGGATCTGGGCCAGCACAAGGGAATGGTATGAGAATGTTTCCAAATCCTATGTTCGAAGCCATACCTGGCACACGGGGCTTCATTAATCCTGTGTTTGAATTTACACCCGGAGAGTTTGAGGGATTTCCTACAGCTAGAAGAGAAACAACACCTGTTCCTCCTCCTGTAGCATCTTTCGTAGGACCTTTCCCAAGACAGATTCCAAGAGGTCAGCCATACCTCTAACAGCAACCAGTGCAACAAGGATAGCCAGCTTTGAATGTACCCATATATAGACCAAGAGGCCCTCAAGCACATGAAGTTCCTTCAAACCTTGTGTTTGTTCCTCCAGTAGTGGTTCAACCAGCACAAAATATGGTTCCAAGGGACCAAATTGTTGATATAGTTAGAAAAATGTGTAGACCTATGGCTCGGGGGGTCCAGACACCAGTGTACAGAAAATCTTACCCAGAGTGGATGGATAGGGTACATGAGTATCCTTGGGGGTTTAGAATACCAGACTTTGCTCTTTTTTATGGGAATGGGAATCAGTCAACAGTGGAGCACATTGCTAGGTTTACAAGCCAATGTGATGAGTTCGCCAATAATGATTACATGAAACTGAAACTCTTTCCAAACTCTTTAACTGGAGTAGCCTTCGTATAGTACATAAACCTTACACCTGGCTCTATCCAAACTTGGCAGCAAATGGAGAAATTTTTTCATGCCCAATTTTTCCAAACAGAACCTGAAGTTTCTATGGCAAACTTGGCAAGATTGAACCAAAAGCTTGATGAGAAGGCTGCTCAGTTTATTGCCAGATTTAAAAAGGCACAAAACAAATGCAGGGTCATGCTACTAGAGCCTGAATTTGTAAGATTGGCTCAAAATGGCTTGAAATTTAGGCTTCGAAAGAAGTTTGATTCAACTGAGTTTCAAGACTTAGTAGAGTTAACCTATAAGATGTCTAGATATGAAACTTTACTCAATGAAGGACAAGATCGAAGTAATGCATCATATAAGACCCACTATAGGGACCCTAATTATGAAATTGATGCAGCAGAGATAATAGGAAAAGAACCTATGACTTGTGAGGTATTAATTCAGAAAGATAGTACAACAGGCCAGCAGTTTAAAAAGAAAGACCTGCATAGGAATTATTCTTTTGACTTAACAAAAGCAGATGACATTTTTGATCATTTGCTTACAGCAAAATTTCCTAAAGTTACCAAAGGGAGTCAAGATTTCTACCCTTGAAGAACTTAAAGGAAAACTGTATTGTAAATGGCACAATTCTTGGTCTCATTCAACTAAAAATTGTATTATTTTCCGAGACTGGATCCAGGAACAGATTCGGAAGGGGAGGCTAAAGTTTCCAGGCAAGTCTGAGAAAGTTATGGGAATTGACACCAACCCGTTTCCAGAGATTGAAGAGGCTGCAGCCAATGTTGCCATATCAGATTTCCAAAACCTATTCTTGAAAGAATTGGAAGAAGTTACTGTGCAAATGCATGTGGCTAGGCTGCTTTCAGGCAGAACACAAGAAGTTCACCAGCTGATAGACAAAGCTCTGCAGGCCTAAAAGAAGGCTTTAGTGAAGAGATGTTGGATGATGACTCTCTTGAAGTTGCTATAGTGCAGAGGATGTGTCCCAGGTGCAGGATGTGTTACAAGTGGCTGAAAGGGCTCCCAACTTGCCCTAGACAACATTCTTCCTTAGTAGCCCCACCAGACACCAGGATACAATCAAAAGGAAAGAGGCCTCTGTATGAAACTAGGCCACCCAAAGAAAAATCCAATTTAGCAGGCCTCGAGAAGGCTTTAATGGAAAGTGATGATGGAACGGATGAAAGGACTGAGCTAGGCCAAGAGAGAACATTGGCTAAAGATGGAATGTTTGAGGCTTTCATGGTTGAACAAACCTTTTTGGTTGACAAGCCAATGGAGGTAGATCACCAACAGGCTGTTTCAAAGGAACCTGCTAGCACAGAAGTACCAGAGTGCAACATAGAAGATGCTTCCGAAATAACAGAACAAGCTAGTTTGGAAGGGAAACAAGTACAGCCAGCAGTTCAGTTTGGCTCATTTCTTCTAGTGCCAATAAACATGGTATATATACTGCTACAGGAGTTCCAAGCTGAAGAGGGAAACCAAGAAGGTCAGGAAGATGACCCCATTCCAATTTCTAGTGAAGATTCACAGGCCAGCATGTGTAGACCGCCTGGAACTTCGCTCCACGCGCGAGGGCGCGAGTAGTTGTTCTTAGCTACTACAGTTCAGACTCGTGTCACGGTTCTGAATCTGATCTCGCAAAGTGCAATGCAAGACTGATAAATCACCAAAGAGTCCAAATCCGGCAAATCGTTTTTGGAAAATCAATTTTTAATAAAGAAGTGCCAAACATGGACTGCTTTGCCAGATACAGAGTCGCCACCTAAATGTTTTGTTTTTGGGAAATTTAGGAAACCCTGACTCGTGCCTAAGGCCACGTGTCCGTCATCACCAAAGTTGCCTCGACTCGAGAACTTGGGTACGAGGGGGGAAGGTCATGAAATGAGCACCCCTGCTCGCCCGATCAAAGATCGGCCTTTACTAAGCATGATATATTGTTTTTGAAAACACATGTGTTCTTATTCCGGTTATTAAACTAGAATTACTATGTGATGTGCATAGCATACAAGTATAGACTAGATCGCCTAAATTGGAACAAAACATCTCATGTTTGTTTATTTTGAAAATAGTTTCAAGTTGCTACTCGCAAGTAGGCTAAGACGTGGTTTTGCCACCCTCGAGTGGGCTTAACACATGGTTTTGCCACTCCGTAAAGTGGGCTTAAAATTTGCATTTTGATGAATTGTTCCAATTCAAGCAATCCAACCTTTATCCACAAGCATTCATGCAGTTAATCCATTAAGCAGTTAGCCTCATGGCAAGCATGCTGTCATGGCAGTCACTTACACACATGCAAGGATGCTAAAGCATAAACACTCACAATGTACTCCGAGCCAAAACAGAAGCTAGTTAATAATCATGCATGATCTTAGCTATGTCAAGAATGCCTAATGCAACACATGCAAAAATGCAACTAAAATAGGCTCGGCTATTCTAAGATGTCATGTGAAGGCAACTTGGTAACATGTATTCAAATTGGTATTGAAATACAATGCAGTTTGTATGATGAGCTGAGCCCGGTGTATGCAAAACAGATGAATGATGCATGCATGCGAAGCATAAGTATGCTAATTGAAATATGCCCTAAAACTAACCACTGAAAGCAGATAAGTAAAAAGGAGAAAGAAATGGGGGTTGGAAGACATGCATCACACATACACACACTTATTTACAACATTGCCCTCTCGGAGGAGGGTCCGAATGAATTTAGCTAACTAGCTACGCTAATTAAACTAATTATTACAAAATAACTAATTAACTAACTTAGCTAATTAATTATTACAAAACTTTAACTAATTAATCAAATTAATTAAATTACAAAACCACTAAGTAAGAAACTAAATAGGCTGCCACAGCTCTGCCTCGGAATGATGAATGATGCATGCTCGGTCGCGTCTTCCCGGAAATCCACCACCATGCCTCATGATGCCTCTATTTGCACTGTTTTAGACCTCAGAAAACTGTGCCAACCTCCAAAGTACTTCTGATCCATCTCATGGACATGCTGAGAGGTCATCAGCTAAGAGGAGTGGCCATCGACCAGAGCTTATGGCTATCGGCCAATTTTTATAGCCGATCGGCAGACTAATTGGTCGATCGGCCACTGCTTCCTACAAATTCTCCCTTTGCTGCAACAGAGCACTAATAGAGGCATGGTAGTGTATTTACAAGAAAATGTGTGTGCAACTACACTCCTTATCATGTCTAAGGCTCAAAGGAGTGTAGTGCTCGGCTCTCGAGCCATCAATCACGCATCTCAATGCATGATGGCCAAAGAGGCCGAGTTGCACAAGTCAATGTCAAATGAATGCACAAAAACACATGAATGCCTTAACCTCTATCATGCATGATCAAGAGGGTCGGCGACCGAGAATCGAGGCACATTTCATCACTTCAAGTATGAAACGTCCCTCATTCCTCGTGTTTGGATTGACACCCTATCCAAACACAATGCAATGCAAGGCATGCACACACTACGCAATGCAACAAGCATACAAAAATCATGTTATGCAACAAGCATGCTACAACATGCAATGCACCAAGTATGCAACAACATGCACTGCCATAAGCATGCAACAACATGCAAACAACAATGCAATGGTAAGGGCCATGTAATGCAAAATTCAATGGACCAAACCAACCCCAAACAAGCCTCATGCATGCCAATACAATGGCCCAAAGCATGTTGAAAATGAAGTCCAAAAGTATATACAAGCATGCATACCAATTGGTTCACAAACAAAGCATGAAGGCACCAACTCTCAAGCACATTGAAGGAGTGGAAAATGTGAGAGTGTGGCAGTGAAATAGGCTCTGAAATCACATCCCAAGTGACACTAAATCATGCACATATGACAAGCAAAGCATGCTAGTGAGCTCAAAGCTTAAAACTAGCCAAGGGACTTACACCATGGCCATACCAAGCAAACCCCAAAGGGCCAAGGTGACTCAAAACAGTCCCAAGGTAGGTCAAAATAGGGCCAAAACATGCATGGAAAAAAGCCAAAACAAGCTAGCATAGTAAGCACAAAACATGAGGCATATAAGGCCTATGAGGAGGATTACACTACACCTACCAAAACCAAGCATGGGATGACTATACCAACAAAAATTAGAGTTATGGCATGTCAAAATAACGCCAAAAATGCACTGATATGGCGGCCCACAAGCTTAGGCAACATGGCATGCATATAGACTCAAACTTAAGGCATAAAGCACAAACTCTCCAACGCATTGAAAGAGTGAAAGATGTGAATGCATGGCAATGAAACATGCTCTGAAATCACACATAAAATGATGCCAAATCATGAAAATAGTCCAAGCAATGCATGCTAGTGGACTCAATACACAAAGCTAGTGAGTTAGATTGAACCATGGCTATACAAAACAATACATGCATGACCCAAAACACTTAAATCAAAACTTAAGCATGCTAAAACATGGACAAAAGCTTCTTGGAGTTAAGCCAAAACATGCTACAATGATGGTCTAAACACATGATGCATGTTAGGCTAATGAATGGATTTGCACTACAAGTGCAAGGAGCATGCATGATATGATCGAACCAATCCAAAATAGTGTTATATCATGGCAAAACAAGGCTTAATACATGCTGAAATGGAGCCACAAAGAGGTATGAAAACATGCCAACTTCGTGAGCCATCAACACAAGCATTCAAGAGAAGAGGAGAGGGGACAACCCCCTCCTATTTGAGGCCTCAAAACACACTTTCCACCACTGAAATTCCTCTGGAATTCAGTGGTAGAAAGGCCAAATAAAGGTGATCACAAAGGCTCAAAATGATGGTACAAAACAAAGCCAAACAAGGCTCTAAAGGGGGTAGACCACCCCCCAACACCAAAGAGGCCTCAAACAAACATGTTAAGCACTTCAAAACAAGAATTTTATCAGTTAAAAGCAAGGCCTAAAACAATATGCAAGGATGGCCAATATGGTATACAAACAAAGGCTTAAAAGGGGAATACACTCACCTTTGAAGCATAACTTTGAAACTAGCAGCTTCTAAGGCAAAAACCAACTTTCAGAGCTCAAATAACACTCCCAAGAATCTCAGCTCAAAGATGGTGGTGTATTACTAGGTGTTGTAGTGCAAAAGTGAAGACAAAACACACTTTAAGGCACAAACTCACACAAATATAGAGAGAGAGGAAGAAATATAGAGATATATATATATATATATCTTGTATATCCAATCTCAGAACCTCTGGAAAGGGAGAGGGGTCTCCCTTCTTATAGAAAAACAAGTTCCAAGCTTGTTTAGCAAGCTAGAGCTTGGTTCAAATCCATCCATACGCGTGTATGGAGGATACACCAAGTGACCAACAGTTGGCACCAGCTAGAAGAAAAATATCTGCAAAAGCAGAAAAAAAAGGTCTCGGCCAAAAGATATGGCCGACCGGCCAAAAAGAGTGCCGATCGACCATCACTGATAGCCGATGACAAGAAAACATGGCCGATAAGCACAAAGCTTGGCCGATGGGTTGTAGGGAGTCCAACAAGCCACCCCCCTTCCCTCATAAACAAAACCACAAGCTCTTGGTCCACAACCAAGCACAAAACAGACAAGTTGAGAGGCTCCAAGGCAAGGCGCGCGGCTGAGACCTTCAGAAACTCAAAACGAACACGAGCATAGATGATCATCGAGTGTTCAAATGATGACGTCCAAGTCTTGAGGACGGTCAACAATGGGGTGTCTACAGTTGCCCCTCTTTGACAGAACTCGAAAGTCATAAGATGACAGGAGTAAATGTCAAAGCCCAGAGACGACCCATTTTTGACAAGGCCGAAGACTTAGACAAACATACAAGATAACAATAAGATGCGCCCGCAGGCGGGGGAAAGATGCAAAATGATATGCACGATGCGGAACATGACTTATGATTATGCAAAGAGGGCAGTAATGAAGCATTCATGCAAAATAAGTACAACATTTTAAGCAAGCGAATAAGAAACAATAACCTCACACATTCCAACAAAAAGGATATAAGAAAATTATGCAATTCTCACTGCATCTCATGCAGAGAAGGCTAAAAGCAACTACCGAGAATACCCGGAGTCTCAAACACAACATCTCTCAGCGTATCACACGCAGGAGAGAAAAGAGCAACACTTCTCAGCGTATCACACGCAAGAGAGGAAATGAAGCATCTCTCAGCGTATCACACGTAAGAGAGGAAAGGAAGCATCTCTTAGCGTATCACACGTAAGAGAGGAAAAGAAGCATCTCTCAGCGTATCACACACAAGAGAGGAAAAGAAGCATCTCTCAGCGTATCACACGCAAAAGAGGAAAAGAAGCATGTCTCAGCGTATCACATGCAAGAGAGGAAATGAAGCATCTCTCAGCGTATCACACGCAAGAGAGGAAAGGAAGTATCTCTCAGCGTATCACACGCAAGAGAGGAAAAGAAGCATCTCTCAGCGTATCACATGCAAGAGAGTAAAGGAAGCATCTCTCAGCGTATCACACGCAAGAGAAGAAAGGAAGCAGTACTAGTACTGAGGAATTACGTAGACATCGGAGTGAGTCCCAACGATTCTAACAAGGGTATAGCGTAAACACCGAGCGCACCCGGGTGTTCCTAACCGAAACAAAACGAACTCAAAGGACAAGAAAGGTCTTACCTGGAATTCCTCTAAATGAACCATACACACAGTACCGCCTGGTTGCACCAGCCTCAAATGAACCGTACATACAATATCGTGCCTGCATAAGAAAGAAACTCAACAGGTACAATATAGTAGCAATACATGCTCAACGTCATATCGAAATACAATTCCAATACGAAATAAACATATGCATACACAATGCAAGTGAAAAGATGCGTAGCAACGCAAGTGAAAAGTGCGTAGCAATGCAATTGAAACGTGCATAATAATGCAAGTAAGGTGGTGCATAACAATGCAACGAGTGGTGATGTATACTCCATGCAATATTATGGTGCATATTTTAT
This sequence comes from Camellia japonica, assembly GCA_030407325.1. Taxonomy (NCBI): domain Eukaryota; kingdom Viridiplantae; phylum Streptophyta; class Magnoliopsida; order Ericales; family Theaceae; genus Camellia; species Camellia japonica. Next base: position 36,542,103 of record JAPPVO010000003.1, on the reverse strand, counting down.
GCAACAGGGAGAAATGCATATTCTATGCGAAACAACAAAGATGCATGTTCAATGCAACATGTATGCCCTATGCAATGTAATTGTGGGTACATACCCGACACAACATGCATATGCTAGGCAAGCGTGATAATGCATATTCTAAGCGACAACACAACACGCATGTTCCATGCAACGACATAGAGATGCCATATTCAATGTAAGCATGGTAAAGGCATGTTATCCACAATGTTGAGATGCAACTTCAAAACGAGATGAGGCATGCTCCATGTAAGAATGAAAAGGCGTAAAACAAATGCGCCCCTTGCAAACATGACAAAACATTGTAATGCAACATATTCAAAGCAATTTTCGAATCTTGCAATATACAAAAGGATACGAAAAGGATACACCTTGCGCGTATCGAGTGCCTCACACGGAAGACACAGTTCAAGATTCAGGGCAATTTTGTCCATTTGCCTCGGGTCTTTAAGTATAGGGTTCCAAACCCTATTTCCTCACTTTTCCCTAGCCGAAATTTATTCTCCTCCCGATCTAGATTGTTTTCCATCCTTCGATCCGAACTTTTCAAGCCTCTCGCAACTTTCGATTCGCGAAACCCTCATTGTTTCGAACACTTTGAACCGATTGGAAATTGTATTCGGTGCCACATTCTTGATTTCCCTCACTTGGGGTTTGTTTCCCCCGAGTTACCTTTGGTTTTCGTGCCTTCTTCCGCACTTCGACATTTTCTTCCATTTTTTCACCCATCGGGGTTGACTTTTGGCATTCTTGCCCATTTTCCATATCCTCTGCCATTTTCTTACTCTTCTCGAGATGGCGAACGATATTCCACGGGGTGGGACTCCTCTAGAGATGGATATGGATCCGAGGTTGAGCTCTTACCGCTCAGTGTTCGGCCTTTCGATCCGGCGACGTACAAGCCCGAGGTACATGTGCTGCCTCCCGACAGCATTCGCCAGTTCAGGAGTTTCACGCGAGGTGTGCCATTGGAGCTCCTGCTGCGCAAGCCGGAGTTACACTTGTCCTATGGCACCACTGAGGTATACTCTTCCCCTCTACTTTTCTCAATATAGGTCATACGCTTCGGATAGCCAGTATCACTCTGCATCTGATTAACCCAAACACATTTGTACATCGTATGCCTAGTTCATCCTGAACACATTCATACATGATATCTGTGTCAACTCGAACATATGCACACACACTGCATTTTTATCAATTATGGACACATTCAAACACTGTATTTCTGACACTGCTTCGCATCTGTTTGTCTTTGAACACAGGAAGATTCCCATGCCTTCCGGGGTTATGGGAACACCATTGCTCGAGATTGGTACATGGAGTTACCCGATGAGGTCCGCCACATCGTTGATTAGGCCAGTTTTGGCACATTCTGCATGGGACTCTCGCGCCTCACTGTGAGTAGGCCTCTTCTAGGCGCGCTAGTGGAGAAGTGGTGGGACACCACCGACTCCTTCCACTTTTCCACGGCATGGGAGATGACGATGATTCCCTTCAACTTCTCTATGCTTACTGGCATCGGAGTAGAGGTGATCCGATCCCTTTCGACACTAACATGGGCGAGTGGGACGCTACCCAGATCTTCTTGCTCGGCATTCGTCCACCTCTCTCTCGACCAGGGTTCATGAGATATTCATGGTTCGAGGACTAGTTCAGGATACAGATACCGACGACCCAGGAGGAGGTCGAACGCTACGCCCAGAGGTTCCTCATGTTCATGCTGGGCACTACTCTCTTCGCCGACCGGGTGAACACCGTTGGCCTCTATCTGTTGAGTGTGCTGGTGGACGTGACCCAGATCCGACGCTACGACTAGGGTGGCACAGGCCTGGCCACATTGTACGGATACATGAGTTCTTCATCTCGCCGCAGTGGACACCTGCTAGGAGGCTACTGGCAAGCTTGGGAGGTACATCTTTCCTTTCTGTTTTACAATTTTGTTTCATACTATCTGTACACCACATACACTGCATGACACGCAATCTGCTTTACACTAGCTGTACACACTGCACACACTACACACATGCAATCTACTTTACACTGGCTGTACACTACACACACTGCATAATATACTGCACACCATTCTCTAATTTCTGCTTTATCTGCATACTGCTCATTATTACCCTGTTACATTCTGTAGTTGTGGGTGTATGCCTATTTCCCGAGGCTTGCTCCAGAGCCAGAGGTGGAGATGCCCCCCGTTGTTCCATATTCTCACAAGTATGATGTGAGGTGGGAGCGGAGGCCGCGAGAGTCTTTCTTATTCTTCCGCAGATACTTTGACACCATAGCCGCAGCAGAGGTATTTCAAAGCTTACAGTTCATTTGAGTTTTGCTCTACATTGTACTTCCGATAGTAGATAACAAATTGTATATCCTATCATTTGCAGATCACGTGGCAGCCTTGGGCAGTGCTGCCTGATGTAGTGAGAGACCAGTACATGGGTGCTCGGGAGACTGCCTGGTTCCGGATTTTGCTGGAGGGTCCGGTCTGTCGGGCATGGTATTTGGGAGAGCGCTTCCTGCGACAGACCCTCGGCTTGCCAGAGCAGATAGTCCCAAGGCCACCTCCCACCCATATGAGGCATACAGAGGTACACCCCGCAGGAGATGATCGATTTTACGATAGGCTGGGATGCTGACTTTTTCAGAGATGATGGCGACTACACCGACTTCATCCAGACTTATCTCATGCGACCTCTGACCAGCGCTCACCGAGCTGAGAGAGAGAGGCCTGCAGCCCCAGTAGGAGGAGCGGGAGGAGCGAGGGCGACTCAGGCCCATGGCAGGAGGGGTTCCCGGAGGGGACGGAGAGCAAAGTGGCTAGACTTGCCCACCACTATGACATGCCGAGGACAGGGTGGGGAGACTTATCATATACCCATCGCTCCTCCTCCGATTGATCACGAGCTCATCGGAGTTCGGGGCTCGACCTCGGTACATGCAATGCTTTTCATTCTGTACATTTATTTCGTTTCAGTTGATATCCCGCAGATTACTAATTGCCTCAACACTTTTGCAGGCTTTTATCGAGTACACTGGGCAGGCCCTGAAGCTGACGGCTTCAGTGATGGGGATGCTGCAGAGAAGTATGGACCTGCTGAGTATCTACAGTATCCCAGTAAGTTCTTTGAACCTCAGTCTCAAAACCTTGCATAATCTATTCCATACTGATCTGATGCATTACATTATCAATACGGCATTTCATACACTGCACTCACATACCACTCACGGCACTGATACACTATATCTCATATACTGCTCACAGCATTCATACACTGCAATCATACACTGCTCACGGCATTCATACTCAGCTTCGCATAGCATAACTGATGCATCTGCCAATTGTTCTTTTCAGGCCCCATTCTAGATACCAGCCACAGCGGGTGCCTCAGCGGGACCATCAGTACCTCCCAAAGCAGCAGGGGGGCCGGATGAGGGATGTTGATACACAGCCGAGGCAGACATAGGCGTACTCGTACTGAGAGCAGTTCGCGGGAGCCTACCCCAGATGATGATGAGTCTGATAAGGAGGCAGTGAGCCCACAGTCAGAGTCGTCTCAGGATGGGGACGAGGCTGGGGACGGCTCGGGCTTAGACTCTGGCAGCGGAGCTGACGACGATGATCCTGGACTTTCATCTAGGAAGAGGACGAGGAGGGATTCTCCCACTTGAGGCGACTGGCACCGATTCTAGATGTTGCTTCAGATGTTTTGCTTTTTGCTTTATTTTTCTTTTTCTTTTTTTTGCTAGTAGTTTTGCACATTGTACTGCGTCAGGCAGATTTACTTTCTTCAAAACTTTGTACTCTTTTTGCAAAAGAAAACATGATAGAATGAGAAACAGCTTTTTTGATTGAAAAAGTGTTACATTTGTACATTCTAAGCATCGCGTCGCATTGCATTTCATCACATAGCATGTAAATGAGATTGGATTTTGTTTGAAAATTACACACTCGGATTGCATCGCCTTAATCAGGTAGTGAACCAACTAACAACTGAAAGGACAAAACAACTCGATAAGCAAAATTAAGACTTGACATGCTAACCAAATGTAAATACAACTCGATAAGCAAAACAAGAACTTAATAATCAATGCAAAATACAACTTGATAATCAAATACAACAACTTGATAAATAAATTGAAACAACACAGGCACGACTCCGCAAAATCGTCACCGAAAGGCACTTGAAGTGGAACAAATCCCAAGTTCTCAAAACCTCCAACATATGGACAGCTTCAGAGGACAAATGAGAGGCCATCGGCCAAGATAGAAGGCCATCGGCCATCATAAAGGGCTATCAGCCACAAAAACTAGCCGATCGGCTAAAAAGATGGTCGGTTGGCCATCAAATTGGCCGGTCGGCTACTAATGATGAGAACCTCCAAAATGCTGCCACCTGTCTTCCACTCAACACCTTATCTTCTACAAAACTCCCAGCTTCGTAGTTTCTCCATTTTAACTCAATTTTTGCAACAAATGGAGGCATTTCTTATCCAAAATCTCACAAATTGGATTGCTAACTTGGATGGCTCGGAAAAGCTGAATTTCTAGGGCTTTGGCATAAATGCACTATTCACGCTGAGTCACACCCCGCTGCGTTTTCCGTTCCTCCATGTCGCAGCAAGGTTTTAAAATCCGGTAACACACGTCTTTAGCTTTGGCGGACAAGAGATATGTCCCACTTTCGAAGACTTCCAAGCTTTGATGGAGTCCGAACGTAAGGAAGAGATTTTGCCACAATTCCGCTTTGGCCACATCCAAGCCTTAGGACGGATGTGCGGGCTCACTTTGCATGACGCTCGATCTCTGATCCGCGACGGGGAGTTGGACATTCCCAGCTTGATTCATTGGTTTTCTAATGCCGGTGACCGCGGCGATCATTACCGGCAGGGTTTTCGGCGACATGCCCTTTGCTTGTGCATGCTATCTCATTTCTTGCTTGCCTCAGGCTCCGGAGGGTCTAGCGTCCGTTTGATTGAGGTTGCCCAAGGCTTGAAAGAGGGCAAGAGCTGCATCGCCATGACACTAGCTGAGACATTGATGGGTTTGGATGCTTTTCATCGCCGAGAGACGACTAGATTCGCGGGGAGTCCACTACTGTTACAGGTAATGTTTCCCTCCCTATCTCATATATATTTCTCACATCATTCGGCCCTCAGGCTCGGTTTTTCTCTCAAAACCCTTTTCTCACTTTTCTCTCCACGTACACCTCTCTATTCTTTAATCTCTCATTTTTCATCCCTCTCCCAGATATGGTTGATGGATAAGTTGAAGGTTGTGGACTCATGCCCAGCATATTCAGCTCGCAGCTATTTCTTCCGCGACGTCTAGTCGATGCCCCTGATGAGGGATAGTGGTGCGAATGGATGTGCAGTCTATTCGTTACCAGCATTGCTTGGTGCTGCCCCTGGCTTAATCTGCCGGCAATGAGTTACAGCATGTCTCGCCAGCCGGGATTCAGTTGATCGGCCTGACACACTGTGTCTTTTACTTCCCATTCTGATTCCGACGCCAGTTCGGACATGATCAGACTTGCCCGGAAGAGGGGATAGAGTACCCTGCCGCATTTCCGGTCCGAGGCGCACAACTAGCTCGGTATGCCACAGCATGGAGGACGAGAGAGCTTCTGGCTCCCGCTCCCATTTTCAGTTGCATCCTTTCTGATGAGTGCATAGCTTGGCTTGATGAAGAGGTGCAGGTTGGGCCTACTTTGGCATCAGAAGCTTCCACAAGCTCTGGGAGGTGGCGCAGGAACACCTGACTATGCCCCGAGTTTATTTTCTTTAATCAGTACTTTCAAGTTTTCTTCATGAATGTAATAAAAAGCAACTTCAATTTGTATTCAAGAGTAGGAGAACTCTGTACTTAAATCAATGTAATTGAAGGTTGTGGGTACTGAAAATTTTCCGTTTGGTCCAAAAATGGTCTAAGTTGTAAAAAGATTAATTTGAACAAAATCAACTTTTATTAAAACTTTTCAAAACCATTTTCGATATGGATCACAACTGGACACGCCCGAGATCTATCACTGAGATGTACAACCCCGGATTCAGCAATTGGAAAGTTGCCCCTAGTCTGAATAGCACTGCATTGGAGATCACAACCGAGCTCTTGAATGCAGAATAAACAGAGATGACCAACAAGATCACACAGACAAAGTTGATTTGGAAGTGTTTATGGCTGGACTTCAGAATGAAGTTGCCTACGTATTCCGAAGATGGGAATCAAGCCTTACGTAGTTCGGCTCGGGTTCACTTGTGTATTAACACTCTCCTTTTGCGGTCTAACTTTTGCCAAGGCCGCCCTTTCTGGGTTTTCAACCTTGCGAGCTCAGTTTTTATTATTTCAAATTTTCATGCTCTAACTTTTGCCTAGGTCGCCCTTTCGGATTTTCGGCCTAGCGAGCCACTCAGGGAAAGTATTTCTTCAACTTGTCCATGTTAATCGGCTGGGAGAACTCAAGGCCATCTAAATCCATCAGAATGACAACTCCACTTGACCAGATAGACTTGATGATGTAAGGGCCAGTCCAATTGGGTTTGAACTTGCCCCTAGGGTCGTGGATGGGAGCTCGGTTGTCTTTGAGCACAAGATCTCCCTCTTTCAAATTCTTGGACTTAAACTTCTTGTTGAAAGCCCTGGCAATTCTTCGTTAATAACCCTAGATGTGATACAGTGCTTTCAGCCTTCTTTCATCAAAGAGCATGAGTTCTTCGAACTTGCTTTGCTGTCAATTTGCCTCAACTATCTGACACTCAGCCAAAACCCATAATGACGGAACCTCAACTTCGATAGACAGAACAACCTCCATCCCATAAACCAAGGAATACGGAGTTGCCCCAGTAGAAGTTCGAATTGAAGTCCGATAGCCCCAAAAAGCAAATGGCAACTTATCTGGCCTGTCCTTGTAGGTTTCCACCATCTTCTGTAGAATATGTTTGATGTTCTTGTTGGTGGCCTCAACTGCTCCGTTGGTTTGCGGCCAATATGTAGATGACTTATGAAAAGCCACGTTGTACTTCTCCAACAAGTCGATCACCTCCTTCTTGAAGTGGGAACTATTATCTGAAATGATCTCACTCGGAACCCTGTAGCGACAGATGATGTTGTTCCTGATGAACTTAGCGACATACGATGCCTTCAACACTGCATAAGATTGGGCCTCAACCCATTTCGTGAAGTAGTCTATCGCTACCAGAATGTACTCATGCCCGTTGGACCCCTTTGGGGTGACAGCCCCAATTACATCAATTCTCCAAACAGAATACGGCCATGGCGAAGTCATGTTGTATAGGGCTGCAAACGAACCGAGCTGAGCCGAGTTTTGCTGAGCTCGAGCTCGGCTCGTTTACTTATCGAGCTCATTTATTGAGCTCGGCTTGATAAGGAACTGGGCTCGAGCTCGGCTCGATAAAATTTTTTTTAATATTATTTATATTATTTAAATATAAATATTTAAATAAAAAATATTATTTAATATATAAAAAATGTATTTATATATATATTTATATATTATTTAATATATAAATAATATATTTATTATATAATTTAAAATAAAGATAAACGAGCCGAGCTTAACGAGCCAAGCTTATGCGAGCTCGAGCTCGGCTCGTTTACTAAACGAGCCTAATATTCGAGCTCGAACTCGACTCATTTAGTAAACGAGCCGAGCCCTTAACGAGTCGAGCCGAGCTTGTTCATGAACAGCTCGGTTCATTTGCAGCCCTATGTACAGCTTCGACAGCGGAATGTTCATGCGGTTTGCATGGATCTGACATTTGTGGCATCGTCGAACAAAGCCAATACAATCCTCCTCCATGGTGGACCAGTAATAACCCTGTCTACGGATCTTCCGGGCTAACATCACCCCGTTCATGTGCGCTCCGCATTCTCCTCCATGGATGGCCTCCATCAGGCGCTTGGATTCTTCAGCATCAACACACAGTTTATACATCCCGAGATGACCCCTCTTGTCTTTGGCATTTGCCCCTAGTGGATATGCTTCCTTTTCTAAGAGGTTCCAGACATCGTAATACCAGGGATTCTCATCTTGTACCTCATCTATGGCAGCAATCAGCTCGTAGGCCGGCACGAATTTATGTTCGATGATGATCGGACGCATCCGGACTCCGAAAAGGATGTCTATCATAGAAGATAGAGTTGCTAATGAATCAGCGAACCTATTGTTCTCTCTTAACAGATGGACGAAATTCAGTTTCTCAAACCGAGGAATCAGCACGTCCAAGGCCTGGTGATAGATTCTCATCTTTTTTTCTTTAACTTTCCAATCTCCTTTAGCTTGAGATACAACAAGGTTCGAGTCCCCGATGATGTCCAACCGTTTTGCCCCTAGTTCTAAGGCGGCTTCTAGTCCAGCAATACATGCCTCATACTCTGCCTCATTGTTTGATACTTTGAACCGGAGTTTGAATGCTAAAGGTATGCGGGAATTGTCGGGCGCTATCAACAATACCCCTATCCCATACCCGTATTGGTTTGACACTACGTCAAAGTACATCGTCCAAGTCCCTTCTTCGACATGCATAATAGCCTCGTCTGGGAACAAATATTCAACTACTTCATCCCCTTCAACTGGGTGATCGACTAGGAACTCCGCTACCGCTCTCCCTTTCATTGACTTGCGCGTCATGTACTTCGGATCAAATTCGGAAAGCAGAAACAACCAACGGGCTAGCCTACCCGTAAGTGCCGGTTTCTCGAAGAGATATTTGATGGGATCTAATCTCGAAACCAGTATTACAGAGTGAGCTAACAGGTAGTGCCTCAGCTTCTTGGTAGCCTATACCAAGGCCAGACAAGCCTTCTCCAACGAAGTGTAACGGGTTTCATAATCCAGCATTTTCTTGCTCAGGTAGTAGATAGCCTTCTCCACTTTGTCCTCAGACTCCTGTGCAAGCATACAGCCCATTGTAGTTTCAGTCACTGAAAGGTACAGAATCAACGGTTTCCCCGGCTCAGGCGGTGACAACACAGGTGGGTTCTGTAAATATTGTTTGATCTGCTCAAAAGCAATTTGACATCGGTCGTCCCATTAGAACTTCTTTCCTTTCTTCAGGAGACCAAAGAGTGGTTCACAAGTCAAGGTTAGTTTTGCAATAAACCATCTTATGAATTGCGCTTTACCTAGAAAGCCTCGCACCTCCTTTTCAGTCCTTGGTGGTGGCATTTCTAAGATGGCCTTGATTTTAGAAGGATCGACCTCGATACCTCTTTGTGTGATCAAGAACCCCAGCATTTTCCCTACTGTAACACCAAAGGTACACTTCTGAGGATTCAGCCGCAACCGATACTCCCTGATTCGTTGGAAGAATTTCTGTAAGACGGTGTAGTGGCCCTCTCTTTCCTAGACTTGACAATCATGTCGTCCACGTACACCTCAACCTCTTTATGGATCATGTCATGCAAAATTGTGGTCGCGGCCCGTTGATACGTAGCCCTAGCGTTCTTCAGCCCAAACGGCATTACCCTATAACAATAGGTTCCCCACGGGGTGGTGAAAGCAGTCTTCTCCCGGTTTTCGAGTGCCATCAAAATCTGATTGTAGCCTGAAAAGCCATCCATGAATGAGAGCAGCGCATGCCCAGCAGTGAAGTCCACTAATTCGTCGATATACGGCAGAGGAAAGTCGTCTTTCGGACTGGCTTTGTTCAAATCCCTGAAGTCCACACATACCCGAATTCTGCCGTCCTTCTTCGGCATCGGAACTATATTAGCCAACCAAGTTGGCTATTTAGATACCAGCAGGAACCCTGCGTCAATTTTCTTGGTGACCTCTTCTTTGATCTTGCGAGCCCAATCCTGGCGGATCCTTCGGAGCTTCTGCTTAACAGGTCGGGCCTCTGAGTCAAGAGGGATCCGGTGCTGTACAATCTCAAGATCGATTCCAGGCATGTCTTCGTAGGACCACGAGAAAACATCTTTGAAATCTTTTAATAAAGCGACTAAGCGCTCGCGCTCCTCCGAAAACAACGTGGACCTGATCTGGACCAGCCGCGGGTCCTTCTCAGTACCAACATTAATTGTGGTGATTTCATCAACTAAGGGTTTAACAAACCTCTCCTGCTCTTGATCAAGCAAATATTGCAAAACCAGAGGAATTTCTTCCTTGTCGTTTTCATCAAAATTTTGAAAGTCTTGATTAATGCAATAAATTAAAGGCACAGAAAAATACTTGGAAGCCACAGCCATACCATTCTTATTAATAACATCCAGTCCGTCTGATTCCTCTGTTACAACAGACTCAAAGGAAAAAGAAAAAGACGACCTAGACAGGACTGTGGCATCCGGGTTGTCACCCCCAAGAATACCAGACTCAGACTTAGACAAGCTGGAACCTGATTTCGACTACACAGACTCGGTGGAATCAGACTCCGGCTCACTACCTGACCCAGTGCTGTTCGATAAGAAGCCCTCATCGTATTGCCAAATGAGGGAGGGTGCAATGGACGTATCCAGAATGTTCGAAGATGGGCTCACAGCTGCTTCATTCCCGATCATGGACACTGAGAAGTTATCCCCCAAGCACTCCTGTGTGATCTAAGGATCTGAGAGTAGACAAGCCAGTGCTACCCCCATTTCAATCTCTGTGCTCTCGAAATCCTCCTCCTTGCACTGCTCAGCCTCAGCCGGTAGGTCTGTCTGCTCTTCGACTACATCATCCCCGGACAATTGCAAGTCAAAGAAAATCTCGAACCCCGGCAAGCGCCGCCTCTCTGTATTTAGCCATGGCTCTAGGAAGCCACAGAACGAGAAGTCTTCCTCCTCCCAGACAAAGCGTCCGTTCAGGGTGCCCTGAATAGGTCGGTGCATCAACTCATAATGCTTCCCGGCCTGCTTGGCTCTGGCTCTTCCGGCCATCTCTTTTCCTTTCCTCACCTAGTCCTCCTTGGTAGGCAGATAACCTAAACCAAAGGTGTGTGGGTTATGCGGCACTTCGGCCGATGCTGCAACGCCTTTCCGGCCACTTCGCCCTAATCCCATCCCGGGAATGTGTTGGAGCTTGTTCATAAGGTAGACTGACTGTGCACTGACGTATAGCCTCTTATCAACATCTAGGATATTCTGTACAACCCGGGCCTCGGCTAGGGTAAATCCTGACAAGAACACATCCTCCGCACCATGCTCAATTTCCAAAACTGGTGTAGAAACCTCTAGCGGCGGATGGATTGAAGAATTCCCAAAAACGATGGCCACCCCCTTCCCATGGGGGTACTTCAACATTTGGTGCAGGGTGGAAAAGACCGCCTTCACCTGGTGCAGCCACGACCGCCCCAGGAGTAGATTAAAGGTTGCAGGGACATCCAAGACATGAAAGTCAATATCCTGTTGTCCTGGACCAACCTGAGTTCGAATCTGTACAATCCCCATCACCTCTCTGCTAGTATTGTTATACGCTCGTATCACCTGGGCCGTAGGCATAAAATCCGCGGGCTTCAACCCGATAGCATATGCCGTCCTCGACGGACACATGTTGATAGCAGATCCTGTGTCAACAAGGACCACGGGTATCCATTTCTTCTAACACTCGACAGAGATGTAGAGCGGTTTGTTATGGTTTGAGCCCTCAGGCGACAGTTCCTTGTCAGTAAAGGTTAGCGTCGGGGAAGCTCCTCCCGGAAAAACTAGCCCTACCAATTGTTCGGGCATGGTATCAATTGAAAGTTTCGCCTTGTCCATTGCAGAAAGGACAGCTTTCCTGTGAACTCTTGAGGCCATAAGCAGTCCCAGATGGAGATGTCTGCTTGGATTTTCTTAAGTTGTTTCAGTACAGCCTCCTCCTCGAGCAGTTTTTCCTTCTGCCTCTCTGCTTCTTTGTCCTTTCCGGACGCCTCTGGTTGATCTAAATATAGGGGCTTGAAATACCGCCCACTTCTAGTCATGTGGTCAACTTCCCCCACATACCAGGTATCATCCGGTTGATTTTGTCCCCAATCTTCGTCGGTGTGGGCAAAACGTAAGTCGTCGTCTTCCCACCACATTCCGTCGATAACCGACGGACACCTGTCCAGTTCTGTTGCAACTATTTCTGTGCGCACAACACATTCCGTCCTCGCAGGGGCTTTGGCCTATCTAGCCCTCTCCAGATCTTCGATCTTTTCCTACTCAAACTGCTTCAGTACAGCTTGCTGTTCAATATCTCCTGTATTCAAACTGCCCGGATCCCGAGTGAAATTCTTAACACCGGCGCTCTCCGGCAGTATTCCCTGATTTCCGGCCATTCCGGCCACTGTTGAAGTTCCCGTTCCTGACGGTCCCTATTCTGGTTGAGGCTGCTCAATAACATCTGGTTGGTCGTCAAGACACCCAGTATTCTCTGTTGACCTATCCCAGTCGAACCAATTGACAGTCACGTCCCCTGAGTCCTGCTCTTCAAAGAACTGTAGATTTACGATATCTTCTTCTAACTCTGCCAGGTCATCTAGCCCTTGATTAGGTCCATCCTGCCATACCACACAGATCTCTACCCCAACCGGCAACTCTACCTTGGCCTAGACTGATCCGTTGATGTGATGTAACCACTCGGGTTGTACATGAAGCTCACAAACCCTCAGGCTTTGACTGATCATTCCCATCTGGCCCCACAGTCGACCTAATTTTATCTTCGATAGTCATCAACACCGGTTCAGGTTGGGTTGGGAGGTGCTCATCATGCACAAATCCATGCTGTCCGGGATGAGCACCCCCAGCTTGAGTAGGTGGGAGGGTGTGATATATATACTAGGGTCGTAGACACAACCCTAGTTTGGATCAGGTTGATGCGTTTGGGTGGTGGAGCTTGGTTATGCGGTGGGAGTGGATTGGTAGTGACATTCGGTTTCTCTTGAGGCACGATCACCCTGTTGTTAATGAGATCCTGAATCTCATGATGCAATCTATAGCACTGGTCGGTGTCGTGACCATGCTGTTGGTGAAAGACGCAGTATTTAGCTGGGTTGTGGGTTGGTGGGAGGTTATTTGGTAATGGCCGCGGCTTTAGGGGCTTCAAATGCCCTTTCCTGATCAAAACCCCCAGAGCTTTGGACAGAGACATGTACAGCGGGGTAAAGGTTCTCTGGCCTCGGGGTGGATATTTGGTTGTTTGTGAGCTACTTCCGGACGCACCGGTGAATGGGGTGGCTGTAAGTGTTTTTGGAGGGGTGGTTGTGACCATGCCCACATCTGAAATCCTGGCAGCTGCAGCATTGCTCGTGTCTGCATTTGTACTGCGGGAAAATGCCCTCTTGGGCTGCTCTCTCTCATGATCAATGAGGCCCTGCTTCATGGTGTCCTTGATCTGCACCCCAATCTCATATAAATCTGCAAAGGTAGGGAGGGGTAGGACGATCATCTTTTGCATGAGTTTGGGTTGGAGGTTGTGCATAACCATCCGTATTTGGTCCTTGTCGACCGGCCTGATGGTCATCATTGAAGCTTTGGCCCTCCAACGGGTTACGAAGTCGGAGAAGCTCACTTTTGGCTCCTGTCTAGTTGTCTCAAGATCACAAGTTGTGATCTCGATCTGTGTATTGTAGGAGTATTGAGCTACAAAGGCCTCAGCCATCTCCTCCCAGCTTCTCTTGACAGAGTCCTCCAGCTTTGCGTACTAGATTGCCACGATACCCGACAGGGTCCGGCCGAAGAGCGAAAGTTTTTTCAGTCTAGAGAGGCCCATCGGCCGTAGGATATCCGAGAACAACCGTAGATGCACCATGGGATCGCCAAAACCGTCAAATCAGTCTATGTGCAGCATCTTGAACCGGTCCGGCAGAGTCACCGCTGAGTCGGTGTATCCATCATCTATGTCCGGAATGGAATTAACCCTCTGGGCCCATTTGAACAGCTTCTCCAGCTTACTCATCTTCAGAGCGGTTGGGTCCATCTTAGATTCAAACGGTGTATCTGTTGAGAAAGCCAGTGTCTTCGAAATCTGCGGTAGAGCTGGTGGTGGAACTGGCCCCGTCAGGATGTCCGTATCTTCTTGGACGTTTGCAGTCTCCCCGAGTATCAGAACTCTAGGTGGGGGAGGAGGTGGGTGCGAAGCAGATGCTCCGGCTTGCTGTTGTTATTGTTGCTGCTGAAGTTTGGCAATCAGCTTTGCCTATTGGGCCACTACTTCCGCTTGACGTGCGGCAACCTCTGCCTGGTGGGCAGCATCCCGCTGCATGGTTTGCATAGTCTCTTGGAGCTGACGCATCATATCTTCCATGCCTGCCATAAGATACTGGTCTACCTGAACAACCGATATATCCATTTCTGCGGTAGAAACTGAAACCTAAGCCTGACTACTCACTGGTAGGGTGGATAAGGACCACTGATCTGGCAACCGCTGTACTGATAAACTGCGCCTAACCGACCTCCGTTTAGTAACCGAGGGTAATGAATAGAACACTGGTTGTCCGTCTATCAGATCCTCGGATCGATGAAGTCTTCGACCTCTAACCCAGAGTGCTTGGGGAATATCTGCCTGGTCGAAAACAATTGTGCTAAACTACCTAGCAAAAAGATAAATAAAGCATAAATAAGGAAACAAACAGCCAGAAAAACGGACAGCATAACAACTTAAATAAACACAACACACAATTGATATTTGTAAGCTAAATACACTGTTCTCAATACTGATCATTGTTCCCAAGTCACTGCCTCAGATCTGATACCCTCAAGTAAAACTGATTCCCCAAAATATTGATGCCCTCAAGCCTGATACCCAGACTTGCAAACTGATACGTGCATTCCTGCAGAGACTGTAATAACCCTCACCACTGATTACTGATAACCCAACTGATTACTGCTAAACTGAGACTGAACATGATTAGTAACCGAATCGATTGAAATACTGAACTGACTGACTGAAATCTGAAACTGATTGATTGAGTATATAGTTTAAATGCATATCTATCTGTTGACTGTTAAACTTATCTGTCCATGTTTTATGTTTTAAATTGCGAATTAAAGGCCTTATCGGCGGCCGAATCTGAAATCGATTAATGTTTTATAATCATTAGAATTTATGTGATTTAATGTTGTATTTATCTGAAATGTGATTTAGTATGATTAAATTAGATTAAAATGAGCTAAATTACATAAGTTAGGTTTATTTACTATCTTGCCACCACTAGTGGGCCACTAACTTAGCACTTTTGGGACTCATTCATATGCCTTACAATACATTTCCTCAGCCATTTGAGAGTTATAACCGACCAAGAGAGAGTGAGAGAGAGAATTGAATTCAAATTGGTGGCTTGCTTGAAATTGAAAGAATTGAAGAAAGGATTGCAAACTTGAGCTTCTAGTCTTATAGTTGGAGACTTAAGGTAGGAAATTCAACCTTTTATTGATGTATTGAAGATTGTTCTTGCGTGGTTCATGGTCCATTTGAGGGTAGAGCCTAGAATTGGTGCTAATTGTTGAATGAAAGCTTAATCTTTGCATGCATGTTTATATCCTTGCATTTGGATGTTGATTTCATGGCAATTGGTGCATGCATGTTCATATTAGTGTGATAGTCCATGAATTCATCTTATTTCTGAAAAGATTGGCTCCTTGGGGCAAGTATTGAAGCCTTGGAGTTGTTTAAATCCATGCATATACATGTTTGCCATGTTCTTGAAGGTTTGGTTTGAAATTGGATTTAATTGAACTACCTTTGGGCTTTGATTTCTCAAATTGATCTTTGAAACATGTTATATTATGAGTTTTGAAGTGTTTTCTAGAAAATTAGCCCAAGAGGATCGGAATTTATGCATTAAAACTTGGTTTTGAACTTGGAGTTCAAATCTGGAAATTCCAGATTTTTGACTCCCGCTCGAGCGGGGGAAGTTGCGCTCGAGCGGGGAATTCGAGCTCCCAGCATCTTGCACTGTTTTGCAGTCCGCTTGAGCAGGGTATTGGAAGCTCGAGCGGGACCTTGTGTCTAACGCTCGAGCGGCTATCGAGCGCCCATCGAGCGTGATTTTCACACATCCAGTACTTTTGCCATGTTTTGCATTTCGCTCAAGCGGGGAAACCCACGCTCGAGCGGGACCTCTGATTTTCTGAAATTCTGAAAATGTTTTCTGAATGCATCTTTGCATCCTCATCCCAACCTAGGCATTCTTAGGCCTAGTTTAAGGCATCTTAATGAGGATATAGATGTAGAACCACACCGAGGCAAATTAGGGATTAAGTTATTATTTTCCCAACTGTGTAGCTTAGTGTGTGTTCAATCTGTAACTGTGTAGGGTTGGCATCTGGAGACGCGCACTAGCCTAATTGTAGCCCAGAACTCTGTGAGTAACAATTGTGTAAAGATATGTTCAAATATGACTGTTTAAATTGTACTGTTTTTGAACTGATACTATTTACTGATTGAATGTTTGTCATCTATTCTGAACTGTATTGTGGCATCCTTAGCAACCACTGTTACTGTTACTGCTACTGTTACAGAGATCTCTGTCAGTTCCTATCTTGGAACTTCTGTTTACTGTTATGATGGCCATCATTGACTGTTCGGTCTTTTAAGACCTACTGTTCACTATACTGCTATGCTAATGGATGTACCACATATGACTATTATGACTGAATGACTGATATATTGAATCAATGAACTGTTTTCATTACTATAAGGACACTCATTCTTAACCTCTTTACGCATTATGTTATTCACTGGGCTTTAGCTCACTGTTTATATATATGTAGGTGTTCAAGCACCAGACCGGAGCTAGGAGCGTGGGTTAGACTCCCCTTTTTGTCAAGCCAACCACTGTGCCTCACTGTGAGGTTCCGAGCCTGCCAAGCTATGGCTTTGGGGTGTTTTATTTCCCCCGTCTGTCTCTGCATCTGTTTTGTAATAACTGTTTAGACTTTTACTGTACTGCTTAATAGGGATTAGGTCCCTGTTCTGAATAATTGTAAATATTGTACATGCTGTTTTGTACTGTTTGTGTATATATGTATGAAAAGTCTTTTTGCATTCAGACTGTCACAGCTCATTGGACATTGCTTATTTACTGTTTTGGCTTCCGCCATGCCCCTGTACTCTGTATTACTGTATTACTGTTAAGCAGGCCTTCGGTAATCTCGGATTACTGGCCAGTTATGGTGCTAAACCCATAGGGACGGGTTTGGGTCGTGACAGAGACACACTCTAAAAGCACATAGCAAGCAAGTGAGAGCCAAAACACCCCTATGGAGGGGTAAGGTTTCCCTGTCCTAGTTTCGTCAAGAACTAGGGTTTCACTACGTACACAGCGGTTTCAAACAACCTACAATCGGGTAAGCAACCTGTCCTAGTTTGGAATAATCACTATAGATTCTAATATGCACTAGGTCGAATGGTCAAAAAAGGGTGCCCCGGTAAGAACCGGGGTTTGTGTTCCCATCGTGGCAAAGCCCGTAACCGATCTGCCTTATGGCGCGCAGCCTCCGGCAAACCAATCAGGAATAGCAGATGGCAAACACGGTGTCCTAAGCGCACCAATGCAAATGCAATGCAAAGAAACACATAAGTGTAGACAAAACAACATATCATGAGTTCGAGTCAAGTTCTCTAAATCCCTAGCAGAGTCGCCAGAAACTGTAGACCGCCCGGAACTTTGCTCCGCGCACGAGGGCGCGAGTCGTTGTTCTTAGCTACTACAGTTCGGACTCGTGTCACGGTTCTGAATCTAATCTGGCAAAGTGCAATGCAAGACTGATAAATCACCAAATAGTCCAAATCCGGTAAATCGTTTTTGGAAAATCGATTTTTAATAAAGAAGTGCCAAACATGGACTCCTTTGCCAGATACAGAGTCGCCACCTAAATGTTTTGTTTTTGGGAAATTTAGAAAACCCTAACTTGTACCTAAGGCCATGTGTCCGTCATCACTAAAGTTGCCTCAGCTCGGGAACTTGGGTACAAGGGGAGAAGGTCATGAAATGAGCACCCCCGCTCGCCCGATCAAAGATCGGCCTTTACTAAGTATGATATGTTGTTTTTTAAAACACATGTGTTCTTATTCCGGTTATTAACCTAGAATTACTATGTGATGCGCACAGCATACAAGTATAGACTACATCGCCTAAATTGGAACAAAACATCTCATGTTTGTTTGTTTTGAAAATGGTTTGAAGTTGCTACTCGCAAGTAGGCTAAGACGTGGTTTTGCCACCCTCGAGTGGGCTTAAAACATGGTTGTGTCACTCCGCAAAGTGGGCTTAAAATTCGCATTTTGATGAATTGTTCCAATTCAAGCAATCCAACCTTCATCCACAGGCATTCATGCAGTTAATCAATTAACCAGTTAGCCTCATGGCAAGCATGCTATCATCGCAGTCACTTACACACATACAAGGATGCTAAAGCATAAACTCTCACAGTGTACTCCGAGCCAAAACATAAGCTAGTTAATAATCATGCATGATCTTAGTTATGTCAAGAATGCCTAATGCAACACATGCAAAAATGCAACTAAGATAGGCTCGGCTATTCTAAGATGTCATGTGAATGCAACTTGGTAACATGTATTCAAATTGGTATTGAAATACAATGCAGTTTGTATGATGCGCCGAGCTCGGTGTATGCAAAACAGATGAATGATGCACGCATGCGAAGCATAAGTATGCTAATTGAAATATGCCCTAAAACTAACCACTGAAAGCAGACAAGTAAAAGGGAAAAAGAAATAGGGGTTGGAAGACATGCATCACACACACGCACACTTATTTACAACATCGCCCTCTCAGAGGAGGGTCTGAATGAATTTAGCTAACTAGCAACGTTAATTAAACTAATTATTACAAAACAACTAATTAACTAACTTAGCTAATTAATTATTACAAAACTTTAACTAATTAATCAAATTAATTAAATTACAAAACCACTAAGTAAGAAACTAAATAGGCTGCCATAGCTCTGCCTCGGAATGATGAATGATGCATGCTCGGTCACGTCCTCCCGGAAATCCACCACCGTGCCTCATGATGCCTCTGTTTGCACTGTTTTAGACCTCTGAAAACTGTGCCAACCTCCAAAGTACTTCTGATCCATCTCATGGACATGTTGAGAGGTCATCGGCCAAGAGGAGCGGCCATCGGCCAGAGCTTATGGCTATCAGCCAATTTTTATAGCCGATCGGCGGACTAATTAGTCGATCGGCCACTGCTTCCTGCAAATTCTCTCTTTGCTGCAACAAAGCACTAACAGAGGCATGGCAGTGTATTTACAAGAAAATGTGTGTGCAACTACACTTCTTATCATGTTTAAGGCTCAAAGGAGTGTAGTGCTCGGCTCTCGAGTCATCAATCACGCATCTTAATGCATGATGGCCAAAGAGGCCGAGTTGCACAAGTCAATGTCAAATGAATGCACAAAAACACATAAATGCCTTAACCTCTATCATGCATGATCAAGAGGGTCGGCGACCGAGAATCGAGGCACGTTTCATTACTTCAAGTATGAAATGTCCCTCATTCCTCGTGTTTGGATTGACACCCTATCCAAACACAATGCAATGCAAGGCATGCACACACTACGCAATGCAACAAGCATACAAAAATCATGTTATGCAACAAGCATGCTACAACATGCAATGCACCAAGTATGCAACAACATGCACTGCTACAAGCATGCAACAACATGCAAACAACAATGCAATGGTAAGGGCCATGTAATGCAAAATTCAATGGACCAAACCAACCCCAAACAAGCCTCATGCATGCCAATACAATGGCCCAAAGCATGTTGAAAATGAAGTCCAAAAGTATATACAAGCATGCATACCAATTGGTTCACAAACAAAACATGAAGGCACCAACTCTCAAGCACATTGAAGGAGTGGAAAATGTGAGAGTGTGGCAGTGAAATAGGCTCTGAAATCACATTCCAAGTGACACTAAAACATGCACATATGACAAGCAAAGCATGCTAGTGAACTCAAAGCTTAAAACTAGCCAAGGGACTTACACCATGGCCATACCAAGCAAACCCCAAAGGGCCAAGGTGACTCAAAACAGTCCCAAGGCAGGTCAAAATAAGGCCAAAACATGCATGGAATAAAGCCAAAACAAGCTAGCGTGATAAGCACAAAACATGACGTATATAAGGTCTATGAGGAGGATTACACTACACCTACCAAAACCAAGCATGGGATGACTATACCAACAAAAATTAGAGTTATGGAATGTCAAAATAATGCCAAAAATGCACTGATATGGCAGCCCACAAGCTTAGGCGACATGGCATGCATATAGACTCAAACTTAAGGCATAAAGCAAAACTCTCCAACGCATTGAAAGAGTGAAAGATGTGAATGCATGGCAATGAAACATGCTCTGAAATCACACATAAAATGATGCCAAATCATGAAAATAGTCCAAGCAATGCATGCTAGTGGACTCAATACACAAAGCTAGTGAGCTAGATTGAACCATGGCTATACAAAACAATGCATGCATGACCCAAAACACTTAAATCAGAGCTTAAGCATGCTAAAACATGGACAAAAGCTTCTTGGAGTTAAGCCAAAACATGCTACAATGATGGTCTAAACACATGATGCATGTTAGGCTAATGAATGGATTTGCACTACAAGTGCAAGGAGCATGCATGATATGATCGAACCAATCCAAAACAGTGTTATATCATGGCAAAACAAGGCTTAATACATGCTGAAATGGAGCCACAAAGAGGTATAAAAACATGCCAACTTCGTGAGCCATCAACACAAGCATTCAAGAGAAGAGGAGATGGGACAACCCCCTCCTATTTGAGGTCTCAAAACACACTTTCCACCACTGAAATTCCTCTAGAATTCAATGGTAGAAAGGCCAAATAAAGGTGATCACAAAGGCTCAAAGTGATGGTACAAAACAAAGCCAAACAAGGCTCTAAAGGGGGTAGACCACCCCCCAACACCAAAGAGGCCTCAAACAAACATGTTAAGCACTTCAAAACAAGAATTTTATCAGTTAAAAGCAAGGCCTAAAACAATATGCAAGGATGGCCAATATGGTATACAAACAAAGGCTTAAAAGGGGAATACACTCACCCTTGAAGCACAACTTTGAAACCAGCAGCTTCTGAGGCAAAAACCAACTTTTAGAGCTCAAATAACACTCTCAAGAATCTCAGCTCAAAGATGGTAGTGTATTGCTAGGTGTTGTAGTGCAAAAGTGAAGACAAAACACACTTTAAGGCACAAACTCAGACAAATATAGAGAGAGAGAAAGAAATATAGAGATAGAGAGATATATATCTTGTATATCCAGTCTCAGAACCTCTGGAAAGGGAGAGGGGTCTCCCTTCTTATAGAAAAACAAGTTCCAAGCTTGTTTAGCAAGCTAGAGCTTGGTTCAAATCCACCCATACACGTGTATGGAGGATACACCAAGTGACCAACAGCTGGCACCAGATGGAAGAAAAATATCTGCAAAAGCAGAAAAAAAAGGTCTCGGCCAAAAGATATGGCCGACTGGCCAAAAAGGGTGCCGACCGGCCAAAAAGAGTGCCGATCGACCATCACTGATGGCCGATGACAAGAAAACATGGTCGATAAGCACAAGGCTTAGCCGATAGGTTGTAGGGAGGCCAACAAGCCACCCCCCTTCCCTTAGAAACAAAAACACAAGCTCTTGGTCCACAACCAAGCACAAAACAGACAAGTTGAGAGGCTTCAAGGCAAGGCGCGCGGCCGAGACCTTCAGAAACTCAAAACGAACACGAGCATAGATGATCATCGAGTGTTCAAACAATGACGTCCAAGTCTTGAGGATGGTCAAAAATAGGGTGTCTACAGGATGATTTAAGATGAGTCTGAAATGGCCACACCCAATGAAAACTGGAGAAGAAAGTGAGAAGGTGAGTATTAACCTCTCATATCCCTTCGAGTACCCTACAATATCTATGACTCAGCACATTAAGCCCCTGTATATTAAGGCTTACTTCGATGGGATACAAATGAGCAGGGTGTTAATGGACAATGGGGCGGCAGTGAACCTGCTTCCAAAGTCCTCCTTGAAGAAATTGGGAAAAAGAAACCCCAGATCAATCCCAACCAGCATAACCATTGCTGGTTTCACTGGGGATAAGCAGATGGCTCAGGGTATTCTACCCATCAACTTGAGTGTGAGAACCAGAGATTGCATGACAGCATTCTTTGTTATAGACAGTAATGCCAAGTATAATGCTTTGCTTGGCAGGGATTGGATCTACACCAACAAATGCGTGCTTTCTTCTCTACATCAGAAAACAATGATAGCACTATGCAATAGAGAGACAGAGGAGATCAACGCAGACCCCCAACCCTTTATTGCTTGTACTGATTTTGCAGAGGCCAAGTTATACACTGAAGAAGTGACACCGCTCAATGTATTGAGGAAGTCTGATGGAATAGCTGAAGTGACGGCTGATGAGGAAGTAGCACACCTAAAGCACTTAATACACGAGAGTGCTGATGAAGAGTTCGTCACCAAATATGACAATGATGTTTGGTTGTAGGCAAAAAGTTAAGAACCAAGAAGCCAGACCCTTGGCCTTAGTCAAGTTTTCAGCATTGGACGTAAAGTCAATAGTCCAAAAGGTTCAGGAACAAGAGAAAGAAGCCATAATGGTTGGCTATAATCAGAAGCAACAAAAGGCCAGGCCTTTGGCCCTTGATAAGTACTGTACATTGGACATCGATACAAAAGCCTAGGAAATACAAGAAAAAGAAGCCTTATGGACAGATTTTGTCAATGAGGAAGAAAGCAAAGATGTTAAGCCAGAGAATATGGGAGTAGAACAAAATGAAGAAGTTGCTTTAAAGGCAGAAGAAGTCAAAGGAGAAGCATCAGTAAGTGCTCAAGTACAAGGCCCCTTTGAAGGTTCAATACAGCAACCCACTTATATCAATGTTTGGTTAAGTCCTATTGACAGGAACCAGTTGTTGGTAGTCCTAAGGCAATATAAGGATTGTTTTGCATGGTCTTATAATGAACTTCTTGGATTGGATAGGTCATTAGTAGAACATAAGCTCCCTATAAAGCTTAATTTTAAGCCACACAAGTAGAAACCAAGACAGATGAGCCCTAAAGTGGTTCAAAAAGTGAAAGAGGAGATTCTTAGACTCCTTAAGGTAAGCTTCATTAGAACAGCCAGGTATGTTGAATGGTTGTCTAATATTGTGCCTATGGTTAAAAAGAATGGCAAAATGAGGGTATGCATCGATTTTAGAAATCTGAATTTGGCAACTCCAAAAGATGAATACCCCATGCCTATAGTTAATCTATTGGTGGACAGTTCAGCAGGGCACAGGATTTTGTCTTTGATGGATGGGCATTCTAGTTACAACCAAATCTGCATTGCAAAAGAGGATGTCCACAAAACAGCATTTAGGTGTCCTGGGAATATTGACACTTTCGAATGGGTGAAAATGCCATTTGGTTTAAAGAACGCTGAGGCAACGTATCAGAGGGCAATGAACACTATCTTTCATGATCTTATTGGAGGACACCTAGAGTGTTACATTGATGATATTGTTGTAAAGTCCTAGTCTATGGAGGAACACTTGGTTCACTTGGTAGCAACTTTCGAAAGAATGAGAAAGTTCAAGTTGAAGTTTAATCCTCTTAAATGTGCTTTTGGTGTATCACCTGGAAACTTCTTAGGATATATAGTGCACAAGAAGGGAATACAAATTGATCGAAATAAAGCCAAAGCCATCATTGAGGCCAAACCTCCATCAAGTAAAAAAGAATTACAAAAGTTTATTGGTCAGGTTAATTTCCTTCGAAGATTTATTTCTAACACTGCAGGGAAAACTAAAGTACTTTCTTCTTTGTTAAAGCTGAAAATGCAGAAAAGTTTGTGTGGACGGCAGAGCATCAAGCTGCTTTCGAAGAAATTAAAGCCTACTTGGCCAAGCCTCCAGTGTTGATGCCACCAAAGAGAGAAAGAATTGGCAAATGGATATTAGCTCTATCAGAATTTCATCTAAAATATGTCCCCCAAAAGGCAGTAAAAGGACAAGTTTTGGCTAACTTCTTGGCAGATCATCCATGTCAAACAAAAAGCCAAGAGATAATGGACCTTGTTATGGTCAATGTTGAGCCATGGCAAATGTGGTTCGATCGATCAAAAGCCAGTGGTGTGGTTGGAATTGGTGTTATAATTAAATCACCATAGGGGGTAGAAACCACACATGGTTTCAGAGTGGATGAAACTACTTGTTCCAATGATCAAGCTGAATATGAAGCTTTAATAATGGGACTTGAGATACTTATTGGATTACAAGCTCATGCAGTTGATATATTTGAGATTCCCAATTGGTAATCAACCAAGTAAAAGGAATCTTCAAATGTCAAAGTGCAAGCATGTTACCATATTATGTTGTTGTACTGCATTTGCTTTCTTAGTTTCAGATAGCCAATGTGACTTATTTCCCAAGATTCATGAACCATAAGGCAAATGATGTAGCTCAAAAGGCTTCGAATTTCAGAAGAAATGAGAATACCTAAGTGGACATAAGTCAAGCAACATATCAGAAGTTAATACCACCTTTGGCTAAAAGGGGTATCATGGTAGAAGTTAACCAGAATAACTTAGAAGAGCATGATCAGAGACATCCAATCATTCAATATTTAACTAGCTCATCTTCGAAGGCCAGCAGGAAAATTAAATTACAGTCTATGCAATATATAGTGTGTAACATATAGTGTGTAACACCTGCCTCTCACTTAGCTGTTAATTTTATGATAAATCTTAATTATGTATTTATCTATGCATTTTATGCTTATTTATGTGTTATGTGCATCATGTTTGTTGACAGATATGTTTATTTATGAAAAAGACTTGTCTGATTCGTTAAATCGTAGGGTTATAAATTAACTCATGGACTTGGTGGCTAGAATTAGTTCACCTTAATTAGGTCAAGTAGTAATTTAATTAATTAGCTAGGTAATTCAAGTAATGAGGCTCTCATTTAATTAATCTAAGTTAAGTAATTTAGATACAGATATGTATCTATATATATATATATGTTGAACTCAATTAAAAGAGAGAGACATATAATCAGAGAAAGAATGTGAGAGAGTGTTCTAGAGAATAAGGAGAAGAGAAGAAGGAAAGGTGAAAAAAGAAGAAAACTAGGGTAACTCATTAAAACAACACTAGAGCAACCATTGAAGGTGAGAAATCTCCTCCTTACCCATGAGATTAAATTCATTCCCACTTATGATCATAAGATTTGAGTTGATTTAGGACTTAAGCGGTGTGTGTGAGTGTATGTGTATAGAATCATTCTAAAGTTTAGCATATATGGCATCACTCATTTCCAGTCACTTGGTTTTGCATGGACCTTGTGTTAGCGGGTCTATGTCCATGGAGTTTTGAAACATAAAACTTCCAATTGCATAACCCTTGTTTGCATGTAGTGAATTGGGAATTGAATTTTAGTTCAAAGTCATACTTTTGGTTTGAATTTAAAATTTGTTTATTTCCTATGTTATAGTAAGTTTTGGACCTTGCTTTGCTCAGTTCAGGTTTGATTTTGAGGAATTTGAAGCTCAAAAAACAGAGAAGAAATTCGGTTCTAGAACACCCAAAACCGCACGTGCGGCTAGGGAGCCTGCACGTGCAGGAAGCACTTGCGTATGTGCGGCGAGTAAGCCCACACACGCGGATAACAGGGGAGGTACTGGGGAGCATTCTGCATAAAAAGCACCTAGTAGTGCACGTGCGGAGAGAGTCCCGCACATGCGGCCAATAAGCTCCGCACGTGTAGTTGTTTGGCAGCCTCGATTTCACTTTTTTGCTTCGTTTACCCCACTCTCAAGCCTCCGTTAACGTGATTTGCATCCGTAATTGATGTCCATTTGCACTGCATGAGCATTTAACAAGAGTGAAAGACATTTAGATAAATCAATTCCTAAGTAATGGAACTAATTAGTTAGTTGTATGGTAAATTAAGTGTGCTATGCTTATATCTGTCTGTGTAGGTCAAACGCCACGTTTCAGTCACCTACACCACGGAGCCAACTATGAGAAACACTGTTGTAAAGATATGTTTAATTTAAAGTACCTTTTCCTTACTTTAAAATTATGCTTTGTTCTGATATGTTTTCTTATATTTATGAATGATGATTCTATTTCTGCTTACATTGTTTATCATGGCATCCTTAGCATCTGTTCACATGATTACAAAGATCTCTGTCAGTTCCAATTCATGGAACTCCTATTTACCATAGCGATGGCCATCACATCTGATCTTCGGTCTTTGTGACCGCCTGTTCGGTCTTCTAGACCGCCTGTATTTATTGCTTTTGGATGTACCACGTATTACGTTATGCTTTCTATCTGTAGTAACAACCTGCTCTGCATGTAATTGTCTTTACATTATAATCATCATTCAAAACCTCTTTACTCAACTGCTATTCACTGAGCTCTAGCTCATATTTTAATATATTATGTAGGTGATCCAGTTCAGGAAAGGACATAGTGGCGTCGACCTTGCTTTGGTTTTGTCAAGCTAACCTCTGTGCCTCACCGCGAGGTTCCCATCTGTCAGAGTTTTGAGGTGGCCGGTGTTCACCCTTTTGCGCATCGTTACTTTTTTGTGTTCAGTTTTATTTTTCTTTTACATGTCTAAACTAGGGATTCTTATGACTTGATGTAAATGTTAATCTATGTATATATGAAGTTGACCATTTTGTCTCATGTAAGTTTTCATAGCTCATTGGACGGTTAATCTTATTCTATACTTAGCTTCCGCTAGCCCCGTTTATTTAATCTGTTTAGTTAGGCCTATGGTAATCGTAGATTACTGGCCAGTTACAACACTAAACCGATAGGGGCAGGTTTGGGTCGTAACATAGTGTATAACAATGCTCTTTACAAAAGGGGAGCAGATGGGTTGCTATTGGAATGTTTAGGCTAAAGAAAGTATTGACTGCTATGACTGAGGTGCATGAAGGTATTTGTGGTGCCCATCAGCCTGGTGTGAAAATGAGATGGTTGCTTCGAAGGCATTCCTACTATTGGCCAACCATCCTAAAGGATTGCATAGAGTATGCAAAAGGATGTCAAGCATGCCAAAAGCATGGCATGATAAGACATGTGCCAACAGCTGATTTGCATGCAGTAGTGAAGCGATGACCATTTAGAGGATGGGCAATAGATATGATAGGGAAAATATATCTACCTTCTTCGAAGTAGCATTGTTTCATTCTAGTGGCCACAAATTACTTCACTAAATGGGTCGAAGCTAAGCCTTATAAGGCTATGGATCATACTGAGGTTATTGGATTTATCAGAGAATTAATCCATAGGTTTGGTATCCCTCAGATCAAAAGTGTAGACAATGAGACTGTGTTTGATAGAAAGATGGTGAAGTCATTCGCAGCAGAATTTGGAATTAGTCTTATTAATTCCACCCCTTATTATGCACAAGCAAATAGCCAAGCAGAATCTTCTAAAAAATCCTTGAAAAAAGGAATACAAAGAGTTGTGGAAGATAATCCTAGGGATTGACATAACTTGTTATTAGATATATTATGGGCGTATAGGACTTCTCCAAGGTCAAGTACAAAAATCACTCCTTATGCCTTAGTATATGGTGCAGTGTTGCTTGTGGAGATTAACATCAAATCCTTAAGGGTGAAATGCCAAGATTAATTAATTTCTGAACAGTACCATCAAAGCATGTTCTTGGAAGTAGAGAATATAGATGAAGCTAGAATATTGGCATTAAATAGTATTCTTTTCCAAAAGAAGAAGGCAGCCAAGAGCTATAATAAGAAAGTTAAGCACATCAGCTTTGATGAAGGTGACTTGGTATGGAAAACAATAATTCCAATAGGCATTAAGAGCCATAAATTTGGCAAATGGTCACCTAATTGGGAAGGACCATATTAGGTTCATAGGGTCTTGCCTAGGGGGGCCTACCATCTAAGAAACCTAAATGGTTATGTGCATCCCAAGAGAATTAATGGCAGGTACTTGAAGCCTTATTATCCAACTGTGTAGGAAACACAAGAAGTGTAGAAAGTGCTAAATAATAAAATGATAAAAGCATGATACACTCACATAGATAATAAAAGGTTTTCATTTCATAAAGAATTAAGTACATGTAACCACAAATTGGCCTAGAAATCAGTACAGTGTTTCAATCGTTCCCTTACAATTGATTCTCTACTTCTAAGGGTTGGGAACAACTGAATGGCTGTAGCCATGTCTTACCTTCTGTCAGTCAACCCTTGGTTAGTAATTTACATCTTTTTAGCAGTTCGATCCAAGCCTAAGTTGACTGCTGCTAGCTCCTCTTCCAGTCGGGCCTTCTTCTCCAAAAGTTAAGTTTGAAACTTAGAGGTATCAGAGTATTGTCCCTTGAGTTCAAATATCTCTGTATGTATGTGGGAACAAACTCCTTGTCCTTCAATAGTCTCTTTTCCGCAACCTTGGCCATATGGCAGATATTGATATAAAAATCTATGGTGGCTGCTGCCTGGGTCAATTGGCTTGAGATGGCTATGTTGGAGTGCTTAAGAGCTTTGCAGCATTGGAGGAAACCATTATTAATGATGGGTTTTTGTAAGGCTTCGAATGGAATCCTTGAGAATGATGTCAGCAATTCTAAACAAATGCCTAAGTCCACTAGAGGCAAAGAGACTCTGCTGACAGTAGAGGAACTCTCAAAGATTTCCAAGAGGGAGTCAGCAAGGACCAATGGTTTAGCCTCACTGCTGGCTGATTGAGCTGAGGAAGGCATATCAAATAGGCTAGCCAATCGGGCTTAAAAATGTCTATCTCCTCCTCTGACATTGGAAGTGTAGAGGAATCACTAGTAGAAGGAAAAGATGGCTGCATGAGGATAGGAGAAGGAATAGAGGAATCCCTAGCAGTGTCTATTGTCCTAGCCACTAGCAAGTCAAGAAAAAAAGGACTAAAGCTGGATGGTAGGGAGGAAATTAGTGAGTCATCAGTGACTTCCTTGTGAGAACCAGTTATCATTAAAGATGAAGTGACCATTGGAATTCTCTCAAGTGATAAAAAGGCAACCAGGACTATTGGAAGAGTAAAATGAGATGCGATGAAAGTTGGATAGGGCAGATATGGTGTTAAGCCTGGACATAAAGAAGGTGGGATGCTTTGCTTTAAAGAGGAAGGCATGGGGAATATAGAGCTGGGAAGTTGAAGCATCATCTGAATGGGCTCTATATTCATTAGTACTTCAGTATGAGCCTTCCTTGTTCTTTTTTAGGCTGAAGAGGCCAATGATGAAGGGGAAATGACTGTTGCTGCATAGCAAAAAATAGAAAGAAAATGTTAATTTTTTTGTTAAGTCTTCAAGAAGGAATCAAAAGGAATCAAGGGAGAAATTACCAGCTTCAGGGGTTGCAATGGTAATGATTGAAGAGCTGCAAAGGGCATAGAACTTAGCAATATGTTTCTTCCTTGCAGCCTCCCTTTGTAATGCATCAACAGCAGCAGCTTCATCCTTTAGTATTTGTTGTTGCCTCCTTTTTTTAGATCTCTAAAATACAATAATTTCTTTGGAGTGTTCTTCTTCCACTGCCTTAGCAGCTGCCTCGTGAGTAGGATCACCAACAAGGTCAGAAGGAGAAACTGTCACTTTCCTTCTTCTTTTCAATGGTGTCACTTTTTCCTGTTCTTCTTCCTTCTCTTCCAGGTGAGCTTCAGGTTCTTTAGGATCAAGCAGAAGTTTTCTTTTCTTCTGTTGTTGTTGCTTGCCCTTAAGAATGTTCAAAGCTTGAGCTCTCTGAAGAAAGTCTTCCTATAAAGTTCCTGCACTAAGAAGAGAAGTTATATGTAAATGAACAAGGCATCATAGAAGGAAAGAGAAAGGGAAAGCAATAATGTATACCCTTCTTCAAAGTAGCCCTGGTAACCTTGGGAGGAGAGGTTAAGGCAGCAAGAGTAGGAGCTGAGATAGTAGGAGCAGTGGAAGAAGTAAAGGTGATTCCAATACCCTTGGGCTTGGTTTGAGAGGGTACATCCAACCTTACCAATAAATCTTTGGGAGAGATCGCCAGGAGTACTTCCATGTTAGCTGTCCACCAGTTCTGGTACCTCTTCAATGCAGTGCTATGTGGAATGAAGGGGGTGAATTGAAATTCGATCAGGTCCTGTATGAACCTGGAGGTTGCCTCCTCTAGCCTAGTTCTTGGAACTTTCAGCTCTTTGCTTGCAAGATTTGGGTTAGTTTGGCTGTAGAGATGGATAGGAATCCCCTGAGTAAGCCTAAAATGCCTAGCAAATTGAGCGGGACAGTAGGCTTCAGATACACACTTGTAAGCTCAAGGGTGCAAGATGCCAACAAAGAGCTCCCTTGGAGTTAAGATAGAGGCCCACATATCCCTGTATTGAGGTTGGGAGTAGTTTATGTCAGCTAAAAAGGTCCTTAACCATGCTGGCCTTACATTGGCCGCAAATGCAAAAGGGTAGAAGAAAGAGGCAAAGGGAGAAGCCGGGAGTTGGTGGAAGAAAGTGAAGTAATAAGAAAAGCTGGAAGGGTAAAGTGAAACTCTAGCATATTTCACTCCATAAGTAGAAGGGTCTGGTACCAAAAATCTCAGACACCTGGAGTGTAAAGCAGTGAAGTAAGCAAAAAGCCAAAGTTGCAATATCCAGAATAGCCCTCCATGGTTGGCATCCAAAGGTTTCTCACATAACTGAGAACAAGCTCTATATACATGGCCCAAAACATATGAAGTTAAGGCTATCTTCTTTCCCGAAGCAAAAGCCTTGGCAAGAGGGGCAAACTCAGGCATAATCCTCTGAGAAGAAGTGCAAAATAGAAATTTACAAAGCCACTATAGGAGAAAAGAGAAGAACTCTCGGTCTGTTACAAGGCCTTCTCTCTTGTTTTCAGAATTTGCAAAATCACTAAAGGAGGAGTTTAGAAGGGGAATGGAAAAAGGCACAGTAAGGTCAGGGTAATCAGGACCAAAAGAAGTGCCAATAGGTGATAGCCCTAGGAGATGGCATATATCAAGAACATTAGGGGCCATCACGCCATATTGAAATTGGAAAAAATTGAAAGATGGATTGCAATAACAGAGTGCAGCAGGTATAAGAAAAGCATCTTCGGAAATGGAAAACCTAGCTAGTCGAAGAAAGTCGAGAAGACAAAGTTCTTAAAGGTCCAACATCTTAGCAGGGACAACTCGATCATACCATTCCTCCCATTCTGGTCTCAATGTAGGCCAGCAGCAATAAGGACGGTTTATTCTCTGGTTTCCCCAGTTAAGGCCACCCTCGTAAAGGAGGCAATGATCTTCTAGACCCGGGTATAAGGCAGGAAGCTGAACAGGGGCTTCTCTAAAAATGAGTCCAAGTACAAACTCCCCTTAAACATGGTGGCAGGGAATGAGAATGCGTCCGTCAACGGTGCTTTGTTCACCAACTTTGTATTTCTCACATTCTTCATTAATGATCCTTCTCAAAGCTACAGATGGGCTCACACGCTCAACAACTGGTACTTTCAGAGAGAAAGAAGCCATTGGTGAAAGGACGAAAGGGAAGCAAAGAGTTTAAGTATGGAAAAAGTAGAAAATTACAGTCAAGAGCAATAGGAGTGAAAGGGTTTGTTTTTGGACAGGTGTGTAGATTTAAAAGTGAGAAGAAGTGGTTTTAAACCTTTCTGTCCAAAGTACCCAATCAGCCTATCGGGTCAAGCAAACCCGAAATAAAACTTTAGTTTTAGAATACAAGGGGTCCCAAGTCACAGTCTCTTTCAAAGAGTAAGTTTGGGAGGGAAATTTATTTCAAAGACTCAGCTCAGCTTCGAAAAACTATAGTTGGTTTCGAAGCCATTTTATGCCTTAAACGAAATTATAGTTAAAGTTTGTTTTCTTCGAAGGCTTTATAAGCATACTCCTAGATTGTCTTTGCAAGGTAATGTCCTTCGAAAGAGTCTTTAGAATGCTTATCTTGTTTAGAGTTGTGAATTTTGAAATAAGTAAGTACTTCAAAGCAAAATTGGTCAATTCGAAGCTATGATTTATACAATTTAGGTTGACCAGATGATTGGAGCATGAATGTAACGCCCCCAAAAATATTGACATCTGATATATCTAGATTAACTCATAGGCATAATCTAAATCTCATTACTTTTCATTAACTGATATATCCAGATTACTTTTCATTATAGTTAAAGTTTGTTTTCTTTGAAGGCTTTATAAGCATACTCCTAGATTGTCTTTGCAAGGTAATGTCCTTCGAAAGAGTCTTTAGAATGCGTATCTTGTTTAGAGTTATGAATTCTGAAATAAGTAAGTACTTCGAAGCAAGATTGGTCAATTTGAAGCTGTGATTTATACAATTTAGGTTGACTAGATGATTGGAGCATGAATGTAATGCCCCCAAAAATATTGACATCTGATATATCTAGATTAACTCATAGGCATAATCTAAATCTCATTACTTTTCATTATTACATACAAGAACATTGAATAATATAGACATTTCAATAGTCAACATTCATACTAAATCACCATTTTTCTATTAACAATATCCAACATGAGATTTCACAAAAGAGAGACCACTTGCATTAATACATTCATCATCCTTAAGATATGAGTTTATAGCATGTGATAATAACAAATTAAAGCAACAAAATACAAATGTATGCCTTATCAGCTACAAGTTCCAAGGCTTTGCCCGGTTACAACAAAATGGTTTTCAAACCCATACATAGATAGCCATTGGCTTGCAAAGAAAACAAAACAAATAAATAATTGAGCCTTGTGCTCCAAAAGATCCTCCACGCCTTCACTTTGGCGGAGGCACACTACAATCACCTGAAAAATGGTTTCCACTAAGGGATGAGCATAAAGCCCAGCAGAGATAATCTAAATAAAGTGGACGTAGTTTAACAATATCATAAGGTGCAATGCATATGAGATGTCAATGCCAAAAATCATAAGTTTTCTCATTTCGAAATTCTCATGCCATGCATTTGTTTAAAAGCATAACCAATTCAATTATCCATTTCATGAAACAAGGGGCGGTAAATACGACACTGGAAATCCCTAAGCTGGTGTCTGCAAGTAGGCATAACTAGCACTACCAAAACCCCACTTTACCGCTTGCTAACCGGAAGGGAAGTGGTACCTCCTCCGCACGTGTTTTTGGTCTTTCACCCTAGACACTCAGGCCAACTTAAACAATACCAATCTACACACCCTATCTGGATTTACCAAACGTATTTACCCCATAACTCAACATATTTCAAATATTCTCAATGAATCAATTTAAAAATCAATTTCTCAAATCCAATGCAAGAATTAAATCATGAGATTATGCAATGTTTAATACCATGCATGAATTTACAAACATTTCAATTTACCTATTACACATGCAATTTCTACAATAATCAATACAACCCTCCACAGTTGCCCAAACAATTATCTCTATACAAAATATAAATTTCAAGAGACCAACATAACTCACAATCTCATATTTTCAATCATTTCAACATAGGAGTAACAATCACATGTTCAATCTTCTCTTTCTCAACTCAATCAAGAATCATAATATTCTTTAAAAAAAATCATTAATCTTCCCTTTTTATTCAAACTCAAGAATTCATCAAGAATTTTCATAATGCCAAAAATAACATACTTTCTTTCAACAATTCTCAATACCTCAACATGACAAATATTCTAATCTTTCTCAAAAGTTCAATATTTTCAAATTTAACTATTTTCAAAAGAAACCTCAATGGTTTTCAATATTCCCAACAACATTCTCATCAATCTCATCCCTATAAACATCTACTTTCAAATTCTCATTTGTTCAAATACACATATATTTTTAACTCTTGTAAGCTTTTCACAAACTCATCCCAAAAATCTAAATCATTTAAATTTCTAGGTTTTATTAAAATTTGGGGATTTCTCAAAAATAAAATAAAATAGAATAAAATACATTTCTCAACATCCATGAGTCATACAAAAACCAAACACAACTAGCAATGGATTATCAAAAAAAAATTGAGAACTTCCCCCTTTTTATACATTTAATATACCATTAATAAAGCCCTAATGTTTTCAAATATCACAATATCAAAATAACACATAATAAAGCTAAAATACATACACAATGTTTAGAAAATCCCTCCCTCAAAAGCTAGAAGAGGAAACAAGCAAAAATCCCAATTTTTTACTTTGTCGGATTTTGATCTCCACCGGTTAAAATGTTGCTCTCACCAAACTCTTCACTTTGGTTTCAAGAACATGGGTCTAAAACCTAATAGATTTTTGGTGGATCAAAAGTTTTACATGATGAATGTCAAAGAAGAAAATAAAAAAAAATCTGTGAGGGAGAGAGAACTGAGCTGAGAGAGAGAGGATCAAAAGTGGGAGAGAGAGCAAGGCAGCTCTCTGGAAATTGCAAAGACAAGAAAGGCAAAAGGGTGGACTACCCCACGTGGGGGTTTGTCCTTTTTTTATTTTTATTTTTATTTTCAAATCAATACAAATATCTATCTCTACATATGCATATATATATATATATATATCAATTAAAAATATGTTTCAATATCATTATAAATTTAGTAGCATAAATGACAAAAATATATAATCTTTTCACACCATAAAATATATTTCGTTTAATGGTGCATACCATAAATATTTGCAACTCTCTCAGAATTATAAAATAAATAAATAACAATAATAATAATAACAACAATAATACATGGTTACACACGAGTCATGATTCAATTAATTAGATTCAAAATGAATGGAGTATAATAATTTAAATAAACCTCCAACTTAAATTAAAGTATAAATAAATTTTAAAGACTTAAGGTGGTCCCCACCATTCACATAATCGAATATGAACCAAAATGATTAAGTATGGGCTAATCAAATAAATCCCAAAAAATTAAATCTATCTCTCATTTATTACCCAAGACCCAAGAATTACTATAACTAAAACAAACACACAAAAAAAATAATAATAATAATAATAATTTTGCCAAGCGGGCCTTACGAAGTTGAAATCAAGAAGTAATTCAATTTATTTTTTACAAATTTAAATAGAATGGTTCACGGCACCACAACAATAATAATAAGGGCAAAATTCAATTTGATTCAATTCGTTACAACCTTTCCCCCTTAAGGAATTTCGCCTCCAAAATTCGCCTTGATTAAAAGAATAATGGAATTTACTTTTAACATAATCACTTGAGCCTTAAACTTTCAATAGCCATTTTCACATTGAGACATTCTTTCAAAACCCCATACACGTACTAAGCTCACTTTCAAGAATTTAACACTCTCTCACCTCCCATAGTAAAAGACACCGTAACCAAAATCGAAACTCTTAAACTCACTTTAATCATAGAGCTATAAACACAATAATAACTCCTCAATGACGGTACTACTATTTCTTATCGCTTGAATCAAATAAGAATGATTAACAGTCTAATCCAATCGGCTCTGCAATCGTGATAACATCTCATTCTAATTACATCTGCAAAATTATTTTACCAATATGAAGTAACAAATTTTTAGTCTCAAAAACAAAATTTCTACACCCACCATCCATGATTATCAAGATACATTGTTCCATAGAAGCCACCCCTCAACTTAAAACCACTCGTACTAGAATTTCAACGAACAATTTATAATAGAAGGGAAAAAAAAAAAAAAAGGAGGTTGTTACCCAAAAGACAACCTAAGAGGGGGGTGAATTAGGTTTTTACAATTAAAATTAATAATACCCAAATAAAAATTATGACTAGCACAATAGATAAATATAATTAATGAAATAAAAATAATTAAAACAAGTGTTTTAACAACTATGTCAGTTAATGATTTTAGCACAGTAAAAATGTGAAATATAGCTATGACAATTTAAAATAAAATAAAGAGATAAGGAAGAGAGAGACAAACAAATTTATAGTGGTTCGGCTTCAACTCGGCCTACGTCCACTCCTCAAGCTTCACTTGAGATTTTCCACTATCTTCTAGCTTCACAGGGGTGCTAGCAACCTCTTTACAAATAGAGCAATCCTCCACGGATTTTACACAGACTTCACAAGCCCAAATCCTTACAAATCTTAGGTGATTCACAATCACTCTCAAGATTTCAAGAACACAGTGTTTGCAATACTTTTACAAGATGAAATGTTATTTTTTCTTTCAAAGAAAATTTACAATAAATATCTCTCAAATATAGATATATAAAATGAAGTTTTGATTTTTCTGTAAATCTCACACAGAAAAGATGAACTTAAAGCTATAAGGCTCAGTGTATAATTTCTGAGAATAGATGTGAGTGATTATAGATCAAAGAAAATTTTCAGGTTTTTTGTAACTTGTTTACATTAGAGACTTTGGTATATATAATGAAAATTATAGCCGTTGTATTCATTTGAATTTATAGCCGTTGTAGTCATTTGAATTTATAGCCGTTTATAGCCGTTGTACTTCCATCATTACCAATTTGAATATCTTCCACTCCATCGTTACAAATTTGAATATCTTCCACTTGAACCTTTTGAACCTTTATAGCCGTTTATAGCCGTTGTACTTCCATCATTACTAATTTGAATATCTTCCACTTGAACCTTTTGGCCTGCTACTGTGCTAAGTTGTTTGAACCTTTGTTTTAGGCTGTTTGAACTCCTGATTTAATCAAATATTCAATACATTCTAACAATATTTAGGATAAAGGTTTAGGTGAGAAATAATGGGACAAAATAAATTTTGATTTTATTTTTCTCTTTCAAATAAATCATCAAAATAAATTTTGATTAAAATATAATTAAATAAATCATCAAAATAAATTTTGGATTCTATTTTTCTCTTTCAAATAAATTAAAACATAATTAAATAAATCATCAAAATAAATAAGTCTAACAGAGGTGATTCTTGCAACATGTAAGGGATTAATTAAAATCTATCGAACTCGCAATTGAAATACAACCGTACTCGCAATCTCACTTGAACACGTTCAAACACACCTACAAAAATTTGCTTACTCCACATAACTAACTCAACAGATCACAACAACAAAGAATCCCACTACTTTTTGAAGCGCACTCAGAAAAATATTCAAATATTACACACCATTAAAGATGACTCACCACAAACAATCTTTTCCATAGTCTAGTGCAACAATTTTTTTAATATCCATCCAAAGTGATTATCTCAAGACTATTAACCAATGAGAACACCCTCCCTTTAAAGACACAATTCAATGACATATCTTGTAATCGCAACCGTCACACGACAACTAACTCATCTCAATATTAAATGAATTTATACTCAGTTATCCAATTGAATAAAACTAATACAAACAATGACTTCAAATATTTCATCCCATGAGAGCCTTCATTCATCCCCTAGTACAATCATATTCTTCCATGAATTATTCCAAAAACAAAATTCACGAATCACCTTAACCTCAACCACTTCACTTGAACAAGAAGAAACACTAACCCTTACGAAACATAATGCAATCATGCCAAGCACACTACTCAAAAATTCTCAGCCACAACTTCAGCTGCCCAACTAAACAATGTCTGTATTATTTTTACCCATCCACTCTATTTCTTTCACTCGACGAACCGATTAATAGTTTACGCAAACTTATCTACATCCACCCACACAATTTCACTCCAACATAGAATTTACCCAAACGCTCACACAATGCATTTTGAGTCCACATAAAATTCATCAAGACTAAATACACATTCTAACCAAACCAAGGTACTCCCAATAAAAGTTAATTCAGAGCCGCTCCCACTCTTTGAAATCAATGCCATGACAATAACTCTCAAGTTGCAACATGACTCCACATCACATTAATATTATGATAGCTTGCGAGATTAAACCCGAATTCAACAACTCTTACTACACAAACTCATTTATCAAGAAATATTAAATACCGCTCATGAGGTCAGTTAACTGAATAGTTTACCTCTCACCATAGAAGTATACAAAAACCAATCACAATGAGACACTTATAAAGATTAACACTGAAACGACTCTAAAATTCCCAAATCGTTAATAAATTGATTAATCTTAAATTACAATAAAATCTCTCCAAAGGAAATTCAATGTACATCCCTCGCCAAAAGAAATAATTCTACACTTCTGATTTAGAATTCTAACTAATATAATCTTTTTAGTACTTCAATCCAATCACTACTAAATCTGCTCTGCACCTGAAAAATAATTTAACTTGAAAAGTAATCCACCACAACTTACTAAAGTACAAAGAAAATAAAATCAAAACCTCATAGCTGCTCATGTCACAAATAACAACACCAATTACCATATCAAACCCACCACGAAAGCCTGCACAACTCAAGACGAAGGATTACACCAACAAATATCCAGTCTTGTGGTTACTTCAAAATCTCATCCAATGCCTCTAATCAAACTCAACCTTGCACAACTCTAAAAATGTACTACCACTTTCTACAATGCCACATGTTCACTCTAGGAATTTTCTAAGTCAACAATAGTCATTCCATAACAATTTGCAAGACTAACCAAAATAGCAAAAGTACTTCATACCAATTTATTCTCCAACAAGGGGTTCGCCAAATAACTTCTTATAAAATAATACCATCACAAAACACCATGGAATAAAATTAAAATAAGGATTTGCCCTCTATTAGGCAAAACTAAATATCTTTTAATTTAGGAAAACCACTTACCACGCAAGGTCAAATACACCCAAATTAAACCCAATAATAATATTAGATCAACATACCAATAGCACAAATTCTCACCACACTTATAGCAAAACGAAGGATCAATATAAGGGGTTCACAACTCTTACACCGAGGATACAAAACAATCTTATAGCTAAAAGACAAGGGATACAAAATAATCTCCATTTCAATTGCATGAAAATCACCATCACTACAAACGCCAAACTTAACCCAAAATGCTCACGTATACTTCTCATATTCATAATTTCTAATCCATAAGTAAGAGTAACTATAAAAATTAACATCAATCACTCACGATGGATCAAGCACTAATTTTCATGAAAATACTCAAATCATAGTCACATCAACCATCTCAAGGCACCTAATCATAATCTCCATAGAATCACAACATCCTCACATGATCATTTCAAAAATTTCTTTAAAGACATTGGTTTGCTAACACAACTCCCGAGACATCAATTACATCATATCCCTAAACACTTATTGCACTTGGGTACATCAACAATTAACTCTAAGACAATTAACCCCACCAAACTCAAAAGCATTCAAAACTTGGCTACATATCCCAAAATGTCATCTCACAAGTCACTATAAATATATTTTACTACTAAAAATTCAATCAAAAAGCGCAACCCTAATCAAATTTAAACTCATTCCAATCTATCTCAAAATTATTTATCTCGTTCGCCCTCTTAAGATTCGTAACAAAATTATGAATAAACAAACTCTAAGAAATACATCTCTTACTACATTCTATAATTTGTAACATACTAAGATCACATTGATTCCCAAGGAATTTTAGAACTAGCTTTACATATTTCAATGTACACTCCAACAAATTTTATCTTAGGTTACTTTAATTATCATTAAAGTTGCAACCAAACCGTACTACTACAACAAGTTTAATCCCTAACTCACTCTACTTTCAAGATTTTTCACATCTAGCCCGCTTCTACAAACTTGATATAAAGTCGAAAAATAATTAACTCCTCATAACAACAAACCATTCACCATGCAACACAATCTCTACCATTTTGAGTTCACACCCACGCCCACAATCATACAAATCGTTTAACCCACGTTGGAATACTAATTCCACAACATCTTGATCCATCATCCCAGCCATATTAGCCTAACTTACCCATTCTTCCTGGGAAAAGGTATCCTCCTACATGAGAACACCCCGAGCACCCCAAGTGCCCCTATTACGGCCTCTCCCGTTTTATGACATCTTATATAAGAGACAAAATTTAGCTCAGAAGTAAGTACTCCACACTAATTCTCACACACTGTATATGGATTAAACATAAACCTACATATGTATCTACATCACATAAGGCAAACCACATAAGCACATAGTCACATAGAGCACATACGAGTAACCCCTCCAAGATATTGGTTCGTCCCATAATCATTCAAAGACTTCCAAATAGAAATAGTATTGATCAGGTGCTTTTCTAAAAGGAATTCAAAGAATTTCATGGATGCAAATCACATCTCAAAAGTTTAACCCCATACCCACATAGTCACCTAAACATGTTATCACCTAGCATATAAGATATGCAACATTTCTAACTAGCGAAATGAACCCATTGTGATAAAAACCACTTCCCGCGAGCCCCAAGTATTCAAACCCGGTAGCTCTGATACCAAGTTGTAACGCCCCCAAAAATATTGACATTTGATATATCTAGATTAACTCATAGGCATAATCTAAATCCCATTACTTTTCATTATTACATACAAGAACATTGAATAATATAGACATTTCAATAGTCAACATTCATACTAAATCACCATTTTTCTATTAACAATATCCAACATGAGATTTCACAAAAGAGAGACCACTTGCATTAATACATTCATCATCCTTAAGATATGAGTTTATAGCATGTGATAATAACAAATTAAAGCAACAAAATACAAATTTATGCCTTATCGGCTCCAAGTTCCAAGGTTTTGCTCGGTTACAACAAAATGGTTTTCAAACCCATACATAGATAGCCCTTGGTTTGCAAAGAAAACAAAACAAATAAATAATTGAGCCTTGTGCTCCAAAAGATCCTCTACGCCTTCACTTTGGCGGAGGCACACCACAATCACTTGAAAAATGGTTTCCACTATGGGATGAGCATAAAGCCCAGCAGAGATAATCTAAATAAAGTGCACGTAGTTTAACAATATCATGAGGTGCAATGCATATGAGATGCCAATGCCAAAAATCATAAGTTTTCTCATTTCGAAATTCTCATGCCATGCATTTGTTTAAAAGCATAACCAATTCAATTATCCATTTCATGAAACAAGGGGCAGTAAATACGTGTCACGACCCAAACCCGTCCCTATGGGTTTAGCACCGTAACCGGCCAGTAATCCGTGATTACCGAAGGCCTGCTTAACAGTAGAACAGTAAAACAGAGTACAGGGGCATGGCGGAAGCCAATACAGTAAATAAACAATGTCCAATGAGCTGTGACAGTCTGTATGCAAAAAGACTTTTCATACATATATACAGTCGGTGACCAAACAGTATGCACATCATAACAGGACAGTCTATACATACATGTACATTCAGAACAGGGATCTAATCCCTATTAAACAGGACAGTAACAGTCTATACAGTCTATACAGTAAACAAAACAGTTACAGAGACAGACGGGGAATATTAAAACACCCCTAAGCCAAAGCTTGAACGGGCTTGGAACCTCACGGTGAGGCACAGTGGTTGACTGACAAAACAAAAGCTTGCCTGACGCTCCTAGCAGCAGTCCGGTGCCTGAACACCTACATATATATATGAGCAGTGAGCTAAAGCCCAGTGAATAACATCATGCGTAAAGAGGTTACCAAAGAATGTCCCTTCAGTATTTTAACCAGTCGTTTGCCTTGGTAAATCAGTTATACGATCGGTGGCTTACATTTCATGCCATATTAGCCATTTAGAAATCATAGTAATCATACATGGCACATCCGTTAGCAGAACAGTACAGTAGTAGTAGTGTCAGTACAGTGACAGTATAGTAGCAGTAACAGTACAATGCAGTAACAGTACGGTAGCAGTACAGTAGCAGTAGCAGTAGCAGTAACAGTAACAGTAACAGTAACAGTAACATTTCAGAAAATAGTACAGTTCTTATGGACTCAAGAGGTGTCTCGCACGGGTTCTAGAGGTGGCTCACACTGTAGCACTTAGTTCCGTACAGCACTTTGTTCCAGGTTTCACAGATTGGCTTTAAGCCCAGATTTTACATATGTATGGACTCAAGAGGTGTCTCGCACAGATTCTAGAGGTGGCTCACACTGTAGCACTTAGTTCCGTACAGCACTTTGTTCCATATCAGAAATACAGAATGGCCTCTGGCCTAACAGATCAAACAGTGAATGATGGCCATCATAACAGTAAACAGAAGTTCCAAGATAAGAACTGACAGAGATATCTATGACAGTAGCAGTACAGTACAGTAACAGTAAGTTGCTATGGATGCCACGAATACAGTCCATAATTAAGACATTCAGTTCATTCAGTAGACAGTATTTCCTTCAGAAACAGTTCAGTTGGTCGTTCATAAAATAATCATAATTGAACACATCTTTACAACATTGTTACTCACAGAGTTCTGGGCTACAGATGAGCTAGAGCGTCTCCAGATGCCAACCCTACACAATTACAGATTGAACACACACTAAGCTACACAGTTGGGAAAATCAATAACTTAATCCCTAATTTGCCTCGGTGTGGTTCTACATCAATATCCTCCTTAAGATGCATGAAACATGCCCTAGGAATGCCTAGGATGGAAAGAGGATGCAAAGATGCACTCAGAAAACATTTTCAGAATTTTCAGAAAACAGGGGTCCCGCTCGAGCGTGACTAACTCCGCTCGAGCGGACATGCAATAAAAGGTTTCCGCTCGAGCGTATACTTACCCGCTCGAGCGTACTTCAAAACAGTCAAAAGTGCTGGGAGCACGAATTCCACGCTCGAGCGCCAGTCACCCCGCTCGAGCGTGAGTCCAAATTCTGGAAATTCCAGATTTGAACCTCAAGCTCAAATTCAACTTTTGAAACACCAATTTCGATCCTCTTGGGCTAATTTTCTGGAAAACATTTGTAAATCCATAGAATAACATGATTCAAAGATTAATTTGAGAAATCAAAGCCCAAAGGTAGTTCAATTAAACATGATTTCAAACCAAAATTCAAGAACATGATGAACATGCAATATCCATGAATTCAATCAACTTCAAAGCTTCAAACACTTGCTCAAATGAGCCAATTCTTCTTAAAACATGATGAAACCATGGACTTAAACATAAACATGTACATGCATGCAAGATTTCTATGAAATCAAACCTCCAAACTCAACAATGTATACATGCATGCGTGCTAGAAGCTACAATTCAACATTTTTGAACCAAAGCTTGACT
Organism: Camellia japonica; assembly: GCA_030407325.1. Classification (NCBI taxonomy): domain Eukaryota; kingdom Viridiplantae; phylum Streptophyta; class Magnoliopsida; order Ericales; family Theaceae; genus Camellia; species Camellia japonica. The sequence continues at coordinate 36,499,007 of JAPPVO010000003.1, read as the reverse complement.
TTAAACCTCAATATAACATGAATCATGTAAGAACTAACTTAAATGTAAGTTCAAGAAGATGGTTCCTCTACCTTATGCTTTCAATTTGAGGTATAAAGGCTCAAGTTTGCAATTCTTCTATGATTCTTCAAATCTCCAAGCAATTCAAGATGAAATGTTGATATCAATATTTCTCCTAATTCTCTCTCTCTCTAATCGGCTATGAGCTCAAGAATGGGCTGATGAAATGTTATCTCTAGAGGCTCAAGTGATGTGTAAAGTAGGCCACTAACATGGCAAAGTTGTAATTAAGGCCAAAATCTTGTAATTACATTGTTTGATCTAATTTAACCATACCAAATAACATTTTAATTAAATATACCATTAAATCATATTAATTCCAATTGGCATAAAATACTAATCGATTTCAGATTCGGCCGCCGACAAGGCCTTCAATTTGCAATTTAATGCATAAAACATGAACAGATAGTTCAACAGTCAAACAGATAGACATGCATTTCAACAGATACAGTCAATCAATCAGTTTCGGAGTTCAGTCAGTCAGTTCGGTATTTCAATCAATTCAATTATCAATCATGGTCAGTCTCAGTTTAGCAGTAATCAGTGACAGTATCAGTAATCAGTGGTCAATCAGTGATCAGTGATGAGGGTTGTTACAGTCTCCCCTCCTTATAAAGAGTTTGGTCCTCCAAACTCGAATTAACATACGACAATGGAGATGACGCTTAACATAACAGTAACTTTCACTCTTTCACAGGAGCATAAATTTCATGACCCAATCTCAATCTTAGCAGTGCACAGAAACGGAATCATAAATCGCATACAGAGATTAGGGTTCGAATTATAATGGAGTCTTATACCTAGTCAGGTTTTAAAGTCAGGAACAGATTCAGATACAGAACAGAAGCTGAGCCCTCGTGACGAGGCCTCCGGTACGACTAACAGAGTACAGACAAATATAAGTTCCATAAGGAACCTCCGATACCGGGCAGCTAACATATATCACGTAATATTAAGAGTCACGAATACATATCAGAGGTTGAACACTCAATCAGTATACATCATATAGCATTTCAGAAAACAAAACTTATTTCGTGACACAGAATCATGAATACAGTTGCGCACAATTTTTTACTGTATTATTGTGCACGTTTCTTATATCAAGTGCTTATCGGGGTTATAGATTTTACTGGCCTCATTTTCAAAAGTAGGTCCCCCGCTAAGTTATAGAGATTCGACTCATTCGGTTCCGAGCCATACATTCGGTCTTGTTCAATTTGGTTCTCAGTTCGGTAATCCATCACAGTCAGTCCAGTTCATTCGGGAGTTATCGGGAACATAAGGCGAATTTGTACATTACTCCCATTACAGTAGGCAGGGTTCTGAAGTAATCATTCACATACTATTCATCAGTTTCAGTCCTCACAGATTCGATCATACTACGTATCAATACGGAAGCAGTCATACTGATTACATATACTTCCGGATAGTGAGGGTTTATAATCAAAACCAGTTTGCTGTCAACAAATCCCATCAGTTCTGAAGTACGGTAATCGCCAAAACTATCATTCCCTAGTCAAACAAGTTCATAGTCATACGGTAATACCGGGTGATTAATCACATGGCATGTACCCAGTTTTCCCCATATTGTAAGCAAATCAGGTAATAGCTCTCAATAAGAGTTTTCTTAAGTCAAATCGATGAAAGTTCGACTAGGTCATTTCAGACGCAAGTTCTGTCCAATCATATCAAGTAAAAGTTCGAAGCACAAGCATCAAACAGAAGTTCCATTAGTTACACAAAGGGTTTCATCAACCCACGGTTCTATCAGATCAGATCAGGTAACAGTTTCATTCTTATCATTTCCAGATGAGGTACATTAGTTCATACTCCAGTCATTTCGGTACATAGTCAGTAGTTTCACAATCACGATTCACAGTCAAGAGTTTATCAGTCAGAATCTTTATTCAGTCGCACAATCCCAGAGTAATAGTCCCAACGGTTAAATTATTGAACAAATAACATAACAATCATTCCGAGCAAAGGTATTGTCATGTATGTGCATGTTCAGAGTCTACTAATATTCCCGATACGGATTCACAAGTTCAATGTACAATACAAAATAGTTTTCCCCAGATACGATAGTTAAGGTAGCAAGTCATAAGTCTACCCAGTCTAGTAACATCCTTAAGCAAAGGTATGCGAACATGTACATGAGTCCAAACAGTTTTCATAGCATAGGTAATTGTTAACATAAGGTTTTACGGTGTTGCACATAGTCCGCATCAAACAGTAAATCTCGAAAGATTCATTAACCACAGTCCATTCCTGACAGTCCTAACAGTATTACAAGCATGGGAACATATATACAGGTGTGAGTCTAAAATCAATTATCATGTAAGCATTCGTTCGCAAATTCATACGCAGTAGTTCATCTTTACAAACCAATATGGGTTCTTAATTTCAGAAGTCCCACACACAAACAGTTCACGTATATAATTCGAGTTCAAGGGTCCGTTCATTCAATGATGTCCGTCAATACATAACGGTTCAGTCCGAATCATAGTTGTACAGATTTCTCGAATTACAGTCAATCATAAGGTATTCCCACGTTCGATAGTTCTAACACAGTTCAAAAGGTCATACCTAACAGTCACATTCAGTTGTTGCAATACGACACAAGGACCTAACAACAAATTCTCGTTGCTCACAAGTCCCTACAATTCTCATAGCATAGGGTTCATAAATTCAGTAATTCAATTGGTTCAGTCAATATGTCCACAGTCTATATCAAATTAGGAAATGTACGATCTCCACACAAATGTTCGTATAGGCAATTCCACATAATTAAGGTAATACATGCGTCAGTCATTTTAGTGTTCCGAGCATTTTCTGGAACTAGGGTGGAGATTTAGGCTCATTGAATTACTGGTCATTTCCTCTTCAAAATTTTCCATTCTTTGCAGTCAGTATCCATCAGGTGGGTAAATTTTCCCCCATATTCGACCACAGTCTTATCACCTTACTCACGTTATTCAAACTCAGATATTTCCCTATCTTGGATGCATTGGGGAAACACATTTTTCGAAGAAAACTTCATGTATTTTCTCGGTTTCTAAACCCAAGCCTCAGCTTTCAGTGGTTCGATACCTCCCAGAAATTCTGGTGGCTTCAGTTTGTTGGGTTTCTGTATCAGTGTCATCAGTTCATATTCAGTTGGTTCAGGCACGTATGTCTGCCTTTATTATCTCAGATTTTCGATTAAGGCTTCAATCATTCATTCTAGCCTATTAGTCCTCAGATCAGAAGATTCAGTTTCGTTCACAATCCTCGCCCTTTCCCTTGTTTACACACAACAGGGTGATTATCAATCCAGGAGAGGTTCTTACTGATTTCACGTTTTATTTCATATCAGACGTGTGTATGCTTTCAATTCAACTCAGGTACGGTCACATGACCCTTTACTACCACACGTCCATAATCACATAGATTCCATATTCGGTATTAACATTCACATTACATGTTATACCACCTAACTTCCTTAAGTATACATATAGGTTGCGTTCATTTCACCATAGACAGTACGGTAATCATAAGCATAGACAGTTGCATACTTAAACACATTAACACATTAGCACATTTATTCAAATCATGGCCACACACACTTCTCATGTTCATGCAATGCCCTAATTACTTTTCTAGGACATCCTATAGCTCACTTGGACACGTGTGTGCGGTATAACTCGTGGTAAAGTATCGCTCTGATACCACTCTGTCACGACCCAAACCCGCCCCTATGGGTTTAGCACCGTAACCGGCCAGTAATCCGTGATTACCGAAGGCCTGCTTAACAGTAGAACAGTAAAACAGAGTACAGGGGCATGGCGGAAGCCAATACAGTAAATAAACAATGTCCAATGAGCTGTGACAGTCTGTATGCAAAAAGACTTTTCATACATATATACAGTCGGTGACCAAACAGTATGCACATCATAACAGGACAGTCTATACATACATGTACATTCAGAACAGGGATCTAATCCCTATTAAACAGGACAGTAACAGTCTATACAGTCTATACAGTAAACAAAACAGTTACAGAGACAGACGGGGAATATTAAAACACCCCTAAGCCAAAGCTTGAACGGGCTTGGAACCTCACGGTGAGGCACAGTGGTTGACTGACAAAACAAAAGCTTGCCTGACGCTCCTAGCAGCGGTCCGGTGCCTGAACACCTACATATATATATGAGCAGTGAGCTAAAGCCCAGTGAATAACATAATGCGTAAAGAGGTTAGCAAAGAATGTCCCTTCAGTATTTTAACCAGTCGTTTGCCTTGGTAAATCAGTTATACGATCGGTGGCTTACATTTCATGCCATATCAGTCATTTAGAAATCATAGTAATCGTACGTGGCACATCCGTTAGCAGAACAGTACAGTAGTAGTAGTGTCAGTACAGTGACAGTATAGTAGCAGTAACGGTACAATGCAGTAACAGTACGGTAGCAGTACAGTAGCAGTAACAGTAACAGTGCAGTAACAGTAACAGTAACAGTAACATTTCAGAAAACAATACAGTTCTTATGGACTCAAGAGGTGTCTCGCACGGGTTCTAGAGGTGGCTCACACTGTAGCACTTAGTTCCGTACAACACTTTGTTCCATATCAGAAATACAGAATGGCCTCTGGCCTAACAGATTAAACAGTGAATGATGGCCATCATAACAGTAAATAGAAGTTCCAAGATAAGAACTGACAGAGATATCTATGACAGTAGCAGTACAGTACAGTAACAGTAAGTTGCTATGGATGCCACAAATACAATCCATAATTAAGACATTCAGTTCATTCAGTAGACAGTATTTCCTTCAGAAACAGTTCAGTTGGTCGTTCATAAAATAATCATAATTGAACACATCTTTACAACGTTGTTACTCATAGAGTTCTGGGCTACAGATGAGCTAGAGCGTCTCCAGATGCCAACCCTACACAATTACAGATTAAACACACACTAAGCTACACAGTTGGGAAAATCAATAGCTTAATCCTTAATTTACCTCGGTGTGGTTCTACATCAATATCCTCCTTAAGATGCATGAAACATGCCCTAGGAATGCCTAGGATGGAAAGAGGATGCAAAGATGCACTCAGAAAACATTTTCAGAATTTTCAGAAAACAGGGGTCCCGCTCGAGCGTGACTAACTCCGCTCGAGCGGACATGCAATAAAAGGTTTCCGCTCGAGCGTATACTTACCCGCTCGAGCGTACTTCAAAACAGTCAAAAGTGCTGGGAGCACGAATTCCACGCTCGAGCGCCAGTCACCCCGCTCGAGCGTGAGTCCAAATTCTGGAAATTCCAGATTTGAACCTCAAGCTCAAATTCAACTTTTGAAACACCAATTTCGATCCTCTTGGGCTAATTTTCTGGAAAACATTTGTAAATCCATAGAATAACATGATTCAAAGATTAATTTGAGAAATCAAAGCCCAAAGGTAGTTCAATTAAACATGATTTCAAACCAAAATTCAAGAACATGATGAACATGCAATATCCATGAATTCAATCAACTTCAAAGCTTCAAACACTTGCTCAAATGAGCCAATTCTTCTTAAAACATGATGAAACCATGGACTTAAACATAAACATGTACATGCATGCAAGATTTCTATGAAATCAAACCTCCAAACTCAACAATGTATACATGCATGCGTGCTAGAAGCTACAATTCAACATTTTTGAACCAAAGCTTGACTTTAAACCTCAATATAACATGAATCATGTAAGAACTAACTTAAATGTAAGTTCAAGAAGATGGTTCCTCTACCTTATGCTTTCAATTTGAGGTATAAAGGCTCAAGTTTGCAATTCTTCTATGATTCTTCAAATCTCCAAGCAATTCAAGATGAAATGTTGATATCAATATTTCTCCTAATTCTCTCTCTCTCTAATCGGCTATGAGCTCAAGAATGGGCTGATGAAATGTTATCTCTAGAGGCTCAAGTGATGTGTAAAGTAGGCCACTAACATGGCAAAGTTGTAATTAAGGCCAAAATCTTGTAATTACATTGTTTGATCTAATTTAACCATACCAAATAACATTTTAATTAAATATACCATTAAATCATATTAATTCCAATTGGCATAAAATACTAATCGGTTTCAGATTCGGCCGCTGACAAGGCCTTCAATTTGCAATTTAATGCATAAAACATGAACAGATAGTTCAACAGTCAAACAAATAGACATGCATTTCAACAGATACAGTCAATCAATCAGTTTCAGAGTTCAGTCAGTCAGTTCGGTATTTCAATCAATTCAATTATCAATCATGGTCAGTCTCAGTTTAGCAGTAATCAGTGACAGTATCAGTAATCAGTGGTCAATCAGTGATCAGTGATGAGGGTTGTTACAATACGACACTGGAAATCCCTAAGCTGGTGTCTGCAAGTAGGCATAACTAGCACTACCAAAACCCCACTTTACCGCTTGCTAACCGGAAGGGAAGTGGTACCTCCTCCGCACGTGTTTTCGGTCTTTCACCCTAGACACTCAGGCCAACTTAAACAATACCAATCTACACACCCTATTCGGATTTACCAAATGTATTTACCCCATAACTCAACATATTTCAAATATTCTCAATGAATCAATTTGAAAATCAATTTCTCAAATTCAATGCAAGAATTAAATCATGAGATTATGCAATGTTTAATACCATGCATGAATTTACAAACATTTCAATTTACCTATTACACATGCAATTTCTACAATAATCAATACAACCCTCCACGGTTGCCCAAACAATTATCTCCATACAAAATATAAATTTCAAGAGACCAACATAACTCATAATCTCATATTTTCAATCATTTCAACATATGAGTAACAATCACATGTTCAATCTTCTCTTTCTCAACTCAATCAAGAATCATAATATTCTTTAAAAAAAATCATTAATCTTCCCTTTTTATTCAAACTCAAGAATTCATCAAGAATTTTCATAATGCCAAAAATAACATACTTTCTTTCAACAATTCTCAATACCTCAACATGAAAAATATTCTAATCTTTCTCAAAAGTTCAATATTTTCAAATTTAACTATTTTCAAAAGAAACCTCAATGGTATTCAATATTCCCAACAACATTCTCATCAATCTCATCCCTATAAACATCTACTTTCAAATTCTCATTTCTTCAAATAAACATATATTTTTAACTCTTGTAAGTTTTTCACAAACTCATCCCAAAAATCTAAATCATTTAAATTTCTAGGTTTTATTAAAATTTGGGGATTTCTCAAAAATAAAATAAAATACATTCCTCAACATCCATGAGTCATACAAAAACCAAACACAACTAGCAATGGATTATCAAAAAAAAAATTGAGAACTTCCCCCTTTTTATACATTTAATATACCATTAATAAAGCCCTAATGTTTTCAAATATCACAATATCAAAATAACACATAATAAAGCTAAAATACATACACAATGTTTAGAAAATCCCTACCTCAAAAGCTAGAAGTGGAAACAAGCAAAAATCCCAATTTTTTACTTTGTCGGATTTTGATTTCCACCGGTCAAAATGTTGCTCTCACCAAACTTTTCACTTTTATCTCAAGAACATGGGTCTAAAACCTAATAGATTTTTGGTGGATCAAAAGTTTTACATGATGAATGTCAAAGAAGAAAATAAAAATAAAAAAAAAATCTGTGAGGGAGAGAGAACTGAGCCGAGAGAGAGAGAGAGAATCAAAAGTGGAAGAGAGAGCAAGACAGCTCTCTGGAAATTGCAAAGACAAGAAAGGCAAAGGGGTGGACAACCCCACGTGAGGGTTTGTCCTTTTTTATTTTTATTTTTATTTTCAAATCAATACAAATATCTATCTCTACATATGCATATATATATATATATATATATATATATATATATATATGTATATCAATTAAAAACATGTTTCAATATCATTATAAATTTAGTAGCATAAATGACAAAAATGATATAATCTTTTCACACCATAAAATATATTTCGTTTAATGGTGCATACCATAAATATTTGTAACTCTCTCAGAATTATAAAATAAATAATAATAATAATAACAACAATAATAATACATGGTTACACACGAGTCATGATTCAATCAATTAGATTCAAAATGAATGGAGTATAATAATTTAAATAAACCTCCAACTGAAATTAAAATATAAATAAATTTTAAAGACTTAAGGTGGTCCCCACCATTCACATAATCGAATATGAACCAAAATGATTAAGTATGGGTTAATCAAATAAATCCCAAAAAATTAAATTTATCTCTCATTTATTACTCAAGACCCAAGAATTACTATAACTAAAACAAACACAAAATAATAATAATAATAATTTTGCCAAGCGAGCCTTACAAAGTTGAAATCAAGAAGTAATTCAATTTATTTTTCACAAATTTAAATAGAATGGTTCACAACACCACAACAATAATAATAAGGGCAAAATTCAATTTGATTCAACTCGTTACAATGAAAACCTTAAGTCAAATATGAACGCTCCTATGAGAAAATCCATGCTTCAAAGCACTTAAAGCCAGGCATCAAAGTAAGTTGGTTGCTTCAAAGCTGTTATTCACATATTACACAGATAGAATAAGGCATAAAACCATATTCGCCATGTAATCGATCATACAATTGGAATATAAAACCAGATCATGACAAATGATATTTGAAGAGCTCAATTTTATTGATATGCAATATTTACATTGGGAACACCTACTTGGTTACATTCTCAATTTCATAAAAGTAAGAAATGGACAAAGTTACAAGATCATGGAACTTTGTCTAGCAAAATTCAATAAATACATACTCTTTTCCTAACCTATCTTCTATCCTATCTAAATTTGATTTGTCAAACTAATGAGTCCTTAGTTGGAAGAAGAGATGATGGGCCTTCAATTCAAATTCTGTTTGTTTAAGAGCCTTGTCTGTTTCATCAATTTCTCATTTCCCATGTGCTTCATCCATAGTGGCATCTTCTCCAAACTCTAAGTCTTGGTTCTTGAAGTTCTCATATTCTTCAAGAAGATTCTCTGCTTCATACTGAATTTGAATACGAGCAGCAGAGGTTTCCTCCAGCAACCCACTGGTAATGGAAGTATTTGTGTGCTAGTTAAGTAGAAGAGGAAGTTGATCCAAGAAAGTATAAAGCTTTACTTGGGCTATAGGGTTAAGGATGTGGCTTCAAGAGATTCACAAGACCACAATAAGTTCTTGTGAGGAATATCATCTCGAAGGACCTCAAAGGATAGATGGGAGAAAGCAGCAAGCAGAGTCTGGGCTCTATACTGTTGGTAAGAAGTAAAAAGAACTGGGGCTTAGTAGGAAGCAAAATGCTAGCTCTCGAAGAGGGTGAGTTTCAGTTCTTCAATCCAATTAGGATTGGAAGGCAGAGAAGTAGTAGTTGGATCCTCTCCAAATGAAGATGGAAACTCAGACTTGTTCACATATTCTAGCCAGTCAGAGGAGCAAAATTTTGCTTTTTTGGCTAAGAATAAGGGAGTGATTCCCAAGGACTCAACAGGGTGTGGAGTATTTTGCACTGTTCTGGACAGTAAGGTGGAGATATACCATGCCGAAAGCAAGTTGTCTTCAAGGCTGTGAAGATGGTCGAGAGGGACATATAGATATACCACGGAGCTGCACATGGAGGGATGAATTGCAATGAGGTCATCGAATTCAGGGAATCGATGGTGGATTCGCTCCTTTGTTTGAGGTTGAGTGGGTGTATACCAAGTTCCCCAGCCAGTGCTGTTAGAAGTGTTGTTAGAGGAAGAGAAGGCAACTTCATCCCATGCAGAAAGTTTGAAGGCAGAGGAGGAGCTTCTAAGATCCATTTTTGCAAATTCTTGGTCCAAAGGCTGATAATTGGCAGATTCTTGGTCCAAAGGTTGATAGTTTGCGAAAGCATTCATAACTTGAATAAATTGAGGTGGATAAGCGTGACCAATAAATGCATGAAGGTTCTTTCGAGGACAAACATCATTATCTAATACCTCTTCGTATGTACGATCAATGGAAAAAAAAGGTTTGTTTGGCCATGGGAACTATATTAGCCCTTTCAAATACCCAAATAGTGGAAAATGTTCAAACACAGGAAAGAATTTAATGCAGATCAAGTGCTCCATTTATGGAAGACGGTTGCATTTCTAAGAAGATGCAAAGTCCATGCATGTCCTAGGACGTGGACAAAGTGCATTGAGTCCACTAATATCACTAAGTATTTGGTGTATTAATGTGGGGGGTAATGTTGGTTATATATTTTGTAAAAACTAATCGCAGCTTGACACATGGTACATAAGGGGCAATTCAGGGAGTTAATACAAGTCTCTAGTCCAAAATAGACACGTGGCAAGTCACATTGGTTATAATAGATCTTCGCAGCACTAAAATAGGTAGAGAGTGCAAGATAACGTAGTACAACGGTTACTCACGAATTTAAATTCAAATCCAAGAGGGAAGCGTAACTGCGAGAATGGCGTAGTGGAACTGACTGTGAGAGAGCATAATCAGCAATCATGGGAGCCCACTTCGACGGTTGGAAGCCCACTTCGACGGTTACCCTTGAAGAGTATAAATAGCATGGAAGGTCCCAAATTGAAAGACTTAGACTCAGATCCAGAAACCAGTCATTTACTTCATATTTTCTTTCTAGCTTTATATTTCCAGTTCTTTACATTTTCAGCATTTCAATTCCTATACTGCACTTTATTTCCTAGGAGTAGTTCTCAAGTAATCGTTGTTGTAAATCTTTTCAAGACTGGATCATTTTATTATAAGTTAGTATTCCCTCAATGAAATTCAGTTTCTAAATTATTCTGTACTTATTATTTCTTATAAAAAAAATTTCTCAAACAAGCGACCAGTAAAAATCCTCTTCATTGAGGCTGAAAGAACTTCAACACAATTGTCTAATAATTGGTTGGCAATTAAAATTCTATAAAGACTAGTTGATCCTTACTAGCACACTTAAAATTATATAATTAACCATCGAAAGCCAAAAAAATCAACAAATATATTGCATAAAAAGAAAATTATTATTATTATTTTTTGAGGTATGAAAGTGAGCCTTAATTATTTTTCTATACAATGGTTAGGGAGGCAATAAAGGAAAGAGAAATGACAAATATTACTACAGAGTGAGAAAATCTCGTGTGAGAAGGGAAAAAAAATATTAAATATATTAATTTATATAGAGACAATAGTTTGTTAATACTATCAGTGAATTTAATGAGAAAACCAAATTCTGTTACCATGCACAGCAAGCATTTTAATTTTTTTTCATCTGCATTGAACATCATCGCCACGTACTCTTTCTTTCTTATCTTTTTTCTTTCTGCTTCGCTATATTTTAATTTTTTTGCACTCTTCGCATTAATTATCAGTCATGCTATAGAGCTCTAATTAGAGCTACTACAGTACAGCTCTAATGAGCTGTCCACCCATTAAAAAAAAAAACAGTGAAGTAAAAGACAAAAAATAGAGAAGAAAAAGACAAATTAATGCTCTATTAGAGGTCTATTTTTAGAGGTCTAAATCATTTTTGCATTAATTATAGCTTCCGTACAGTTCAAAACTCTTTGTTCAGTTTTTCTACACGGACAAAATTGTTTGTTCAGTTTTTCAAAAATATTAAGATTGCATGCGCTAAAAACCCTGTTTCTACTTTCTGGCCATCCAAGCAAAACACATGCATATAAACAAAAACGAGAAGAAAAATAAAAAATAAAAAATGGGAGATTTGGTCATAGCCCCCTCACTATCTAATTTCTCTTTTAAAAGAACAAGAATTATATAAGTACTTTCAAAATTTCCTGATATTTTAAAACTTGTTTCTTTTACTATATTACCCTCACATCCATCAGCTCTCCTATTAAGACATTTTCACTATGTATTTCAGAGTAAAATTTTACTCTGTATGAAAGTAAAATTTTACTTTTATACAGAGTAAAATTTTACTTTCATACAGAGTAAAATTTTACTTTAGTTTTAGAGTGTAAAATTTTACTTTCATACAGAGTAAAATTTTATTTTCATACAGAGTAAAATTTTACTTTCACTCTGAAACTAAAGTAAAATTTTATTCTGTATAAAAGTAAAATTTTACTCTGAATAAGAGTAAAACTTTACACTCTGAAACTAAAAGTAAAATTTTATTCTGTATAAAAGTAAAATTTTACTCTGAAAAATAAGTAAACTGTGAGACTCTGAAGCTAAAAGTAAAATTTTACTCTGTATAAAAGTAAAATTTTACTCTGGTTCTGTCAAATGAAAAAAACAGAGCAATAGAACCAGAGTAAAATTTTACTATGGTTCTATCAAATGAAATTTGATTGCAGGCTCTTTGATTTTGGCTGAATCAAACAATTACACTAAATTTATAGATAATCATAGAAAACTTGGTTATTTGTGTGCATATATTCACAGTAGCAGTAAGAATGGAAGCAAGTTCTCGCACAGGAGGAAAAGAGGTTGCAAAGTATGGAGCATTTGAATACATGTGAAATTTCTGAAAATAAACGTCAATAAGGAAAAGAAAAAAATAATAAAATCAAGATCAAAACACACAAATATACAGATATATATATATATAGATTACAGATCGGATATATAGATATATATATATTCGAATTCAAATCTCAAAACACATATATATTCGAATTCAAATCTCAAACACACAAATACACACATATATATAGATATATATATATATAGATTACAGATCGGAATATGTAGATATATATATATTCAAATTCAAATCTCAAAACACACAAACACACACATATATAGATATATATATATATATATATATCAACGCGATTTGTAAGTTCTCCACAGCTCCGGCCATGGAGGAAGCTAGGGTTAGAAGAGAGAGAGACGAGATAGAAGATGAACAGTTGAAGGAGAGTTGAAGGAGAAGAGTTGAGAAGACACAGCTCCAGCCATGGAGGAAGCTAGGGTTAGAAGTGAGAGATGAGAGAGAAGATAAATTATGGAACTAAATTTACCCCTTCTACTAATTTTTATGCAACTATATCAAATCATGTAATTTCAAGCACAAAGCTTTGACCCAATGCTGTCTGTACCCAACCACGTATATATATATATCAAATCATGTAATTTCAAGCACAAAGCTTTGATCGGAATATGTCGATTACTCGTCGATTTGGTAAAGAAATTGGTGAGGTTGACCCAATGCTGTCTGTACCCAACCACGTGTCAAAGTCACGACAATCACCACCGCCATGACTCGTTGAAGGAGAAACTTTGTATATATGTGAGGGTATAATAGTCTGATAAAATATTTAAATAATAAATTTTGTCCTTTATACAAAACTTTATAATTATGAGAGGGTTTAGAAAGTATAATTTTTTTCTTAATCCTTCTAACAATAAAAGGAAGATAAAGGGGGTTTATAGCCAAATTTCTCTAAAAAATACTCTAATATTAAGGACGGTTAAATTATCATCAGACATCACTGTATGCCGCATATGTATCTGAGATATCCTCATCCAATCCTGTTTAAACCTAGTCATACCATATGCAATTTAGTACATTTGAAATGAAATGATTATGAGGATTAAATTCACAAGCAATCATATGTTTACATTAATACAAAAGCCCAAAAAAAAAAAAACAAGAATACAAAGAGGACATTTCAAGTCTAATCATACAAGAGAGACTGATTGATCATCCCTGAGATACAAATGCCTCATCACTCATGAAAATAATCGAGCTGTTAAATTGTGAAACTTATACCTCCTGGCGAAGCAAACAAAGGCGGTGCAATACCAAGGACCTGCTCCCAGTTTTACATTTGCATGCCCATTGTCAGAACCCCTAACAGAAGTTGCTTATTCTTTCCAGATGGCCTTTACCAATGCCATAAATATTGCACATCTTCTTTGCTGTCAAACAAGCAATGTCAAATCAAATGTTAATAAAACCTAATCTTATGCTAAACACAAAAAAACCACCTTGCAAAAACAAACTATGATAGCATTATATTAATAAGCATGGATGCAAACTAGTATAAATATTTGAATAGATAAAAAAAAATGGCATATGAAATTAAATGAAATACAAATTCAGTTCGACAGTATAATGTCAACTTTCTCTTCTGCAATACAAAAATGCAAAAGGAGAAATAAAATCTACTCATGTTGTGTGTAAAATGCCCAAAGAAGGAGGGTGTTGACATGAGGACAAAAAGAACAAACTTGGGAATTAAAATAATGTTATTGCAGGAGTCAACACAGCTACATGTAGAAGAGAGAGAGAGAGAGAGAGAGAGAGAGAGAGGAGGGAACGGTCATTGTCCTGCTGCTGGGTGACACCACCATTAAACGACTGTCCAAGGTTCACAAAGGCTTTAGATACCATTGTGAAGCAAAGTCCGACGTCACCTTAATACTAAAGTAATATTAAGCATATAAGTATGAGGGCACCCTCACCTTAATAGCTAGTTTTTGGGGTGAGTTCTATCCAAGACCGTGTAACATGGTATCAAAGCTAGAGTATTCAGGGATGGGTAAGGTGCATGTCCCTGGCCTGCACGGCACAGAGACTGTCAAGTGAGCACGTTGGGCATGAGGGAGGGTGTGAGGCGAAATCCCACATTGCCTAAGTACTAAAGTAATATTAAACATATAATCGCGAGGACATCCTCACTTTAATAGCTAGCTTTTAGAGTGAGTTCTACCCAAGACTGTGTAACAATCATCTCTTTGACAGAATCACTTTCAAAACATTTACACAGAACGGAAGGTCACCATCTCAGTGAGAAGAGAACCAGGGTTAGAATTTGGCAAAGTAGGCAGGGCAGCCTCAGAAGTGCTACTACTGAATTGAAAACAAAATATACGTTGCCTTGTGTCACGGGCCATATCTCTTTGACATGGCAATATTTCATTGCCATGAAGGCTAAAGCGGAAGAGACTAATAAGGTCATAATTGGTGAAGCTAAACTATAATGGCACACCAAACATGAAGATGCTTCAGTTGTGACACCTTAGCAAGGAAAGGATTTCTCTCTGTGCCACACAAATGTGAGTTTTGTTTATTGCATGTCCAAATATCAATTGCTTTAAATGCTTGTTCAATGTTTTTTGAGCCACTATGAGGCCTAAAACAATAAAAACAATTAAGATGGTCATTCTAGACCTAAAGAACTAATTGTCATTATAAACAAGCACTAATTTATATAAAAAGAAAATGTATACGCCATTGGACTTGAAATTCTTGAGGACTGAGAAGATCTCATAGCATCACAATCATTTCCAAACTCCCTTCACTGCAAAGAATATCTTCACAAAGATAAATTCGGTGAATGAAAATTACAATCTCTAATCCACAATCCAAGATGAAAGCAAGTAACAAATCAGAACTCACAGATGAAAAAGTAAGAATAGGATATTATAAAAACCAATCAATGGCAAGCCCAAAGCATGCTTCGTAAAGGAACTACCACATAATTCAATTTATCCAAATTTGCTTGTCAAAAATACTATTACAGTGGAGAAAATAAGAGAGGAAAAGCAGACACCGGAAGCATTACTCTCTGCCTGTCATATGCATTTAATGCTCTATCATTTTGACTGACAACAAAATGAGATTCTTATTAAGGAAAAAGGTGTCATATGTATCATACCTTGTAAATAGGGAGAGTACATTGTCAAATTGACCACAATATCCCAAACTAACACTCCATTTGTTTGGACGAAAAACATTTTTTAGAAAATGGTTTTCATATTTTCTGATGCTTGGTACAATGGAAAACGAAGGTCAATGGAAAACAAGCCTATTTAGACAGAAAATATTTTCCACTTTTAAAAGGCAGAAAACATTTTCCAAACTAAAACTCTACCAATGTCCCCACACCACCACCACCACCACCACTACTCTCATCTCCACCACCACACCACCATCCCCATGGCCACGGCCACCATCACCGTCGCCCCACCACCATGCCATCTTCATTCCACCTCCACCTTTGTTCCACCACCACTACTACCAAACATAGAAAAATGTTTTCTCCGAAAAACATTTTCTAAAAAAAGTTTTCCACAGAAAATGTTTTTTATTAGAAAATGCTTTATGTCCAAACAAACGGAGCATAAATTATGTTTTCCCTACATGGATTCAAGACAATTTTAATACATAAAACAAAAGTCAAAATGCTGATTAAAGTAAAATATAACTTTTTTCCCGAAAACAAATAAACACGTGGGAACTTATGACCAAGGTAATTGAAAGAACAGGAAGGCCAAATGAGCGCAGTTTCTAGGTCACTTGAGAATGAAAGTAAAAAAAAGTAGAAAGAGTGTAGTTTGAGAAGGTGCCTCCTACCAGGAATACATGACGTCTTCAAGAAGAGAAAACAAAAGAAACACTTCATATGCAAAAGGGCTCTACCAGCTACCAGAAAAACTAAAAAATTTGTAGTAGTGGAAAGGAGGGGGAAATCAAAAAATAACCCTCCAAAACAGGCATGAAAAGTGCCTTGCCAAGTTGCCATTTCAATAAGTATCTATTGTTGCACCTCAAAAGGAGTAGAAGCAATTAAATTTATTGAAAAAAAAAATTCCCCTATAGGACATGATACCCTAATAAAAGGTAATCTATACCACTACTTGCCTTCTCCAAAACTTGAAGCCTCACAGAAAATTGAGTAACAGAGAAGCCTGAACTAGCAACCCCAACAATGGAAATAAAAAATGGCCTAATAATACGGATCTTTAGATCTTACAATGTCAACATAAAAAATTTACACCAAAATATCATAAAATATATCTTTGATGGTGTTTGGGAAGTGAGTTTTTATGTAAATTTTAGGAGATGTAGGTTTTTATGAGATAAAAAATTTTTAGTGTTTGGGAAGATAGTTGGGTTGGATGTGATGTTTGTGAGAGAAAAAGTGAAATGATTATGGGGTTGGATGTGATATTTTGTTTGGATGTGTTTTTTTTGGTTTTGTAAAACTTTTGTTTTTAGTGGAAAAAATGAGATAAAAAATTTGGGTTGAAGCTTCCCAAACACCACCTTTGTTTTCTTGTGCAGTGGATAAAGAGTCCCAACAAATATAAAAGCTAGTCCAACATGCTTAAAGTGTGTGCTAACTACTGTCTTCTCACTAGTACAAATTCTACGTGGTGACAAACATTTGCATGCATGCATGTTGATTATTAAAACACACACACATGCACTAGCAGGAATGTTAATAACTTTTTTTTTTGTTTGTTTCAGTCAAGTTCAACCACGTTCGCAAAATGAAGTTAGAGTTCCAAAGGAAAGGTGTGACTATCTGTTCTGCTACTAGCTCAAAAAAGGAAGGTAAACATAGTTAAAATTTAGGGTTATGATGGAAAATAATATGGCATATCACAAAACCATGAAAATTAACAATTGGGAGTTTGGACATTCTATCAAAAAGCAACAGTAATTTTTGAACTGCAAAAGTGTGCAACCTAAACAGCCATTGAATATTGAAGCAAAATTGCACATCAGTGACATTTTTTGATAAAAAGGGCAGCACACTCAAACCTTGTTTTCGTAGGTAAGTAGAATTTGAAAACAAAAAATAGAACAAATTAAACTTCTTGTAGATTAACATCCATGCTCAGAGTGATAGAGAGAGAGCAAGCAATATTTTTTATTTACATATCTAGATAATATAACTCACAATTATACCGAACCCTACAGACTACAGATCCACAACTGCGTTTTCAACTGAACTCACCAACACCAATAATGTACATTTATCACACATGCCAATAACCATGATGAAGTTGACAAGCCTCACGGTAATACAATAAATTAAGCATAAAATAGCCATCTTTAACAGGCAAATTTTAAACAGAAGTCAGAAACTAAACCGCATACAAGTCAATATATCATATTATTATTATGTATGAATTCTTCATAGTCAATTTGCTCAAAATCATGATGAAAGAAGAATAAACGAAATAATCAACCACACAAATGAAATCTAAATACCAGAGAGACCATCCCTACCTAGCATATAAGTTGGCCAGTCAATGAATAGCCTGCTCCAGACCAAGTTCTTCCCCTTCACCTCCAAGAATATTATCAAGCGAAACAGTCGAACAAAAGCTGATAACCTTGTGGAACCGATTAGCCAGTACTGGCAAATTCGGAACCTTCCTCCAACTGCACTTACCAGAATCACTACTAATCTCACAAACACAAGCTGGGTAATTCCTGTGATGCTCTTCATTGAACATATATATAAGGTTACCTAATCCAACACATTTCAAGCTAGCAAACTTATCATCCTCATCACTATCAAACAAACAATAAAGTAAGTCCTGAGGCATGATTGCTATCTCACTGAACTCCATTGTTTTCTCATCAATCTTCCACAAATTAAACGACGGGCCACGAGGGCCATTGCACAATCCAGCTAATACAAGTTGATCTTGACAAGAAACCAAGAATGAAAACAAAACCCCAGGAGGCCTAAGTGTCTGGACCTCACTCCAAAAGTGTTTGTTCAAATCAAAAGACGAAACAAAGCATGAGCAAATCCCAAATACATAGAATTTCCCTTTAAACAAAGCAGAGGACAACCATTGAGACGAATTTGCTGACCTGAAATCTGCAGGCAAAGGAGGACAAAGCTCCCAAGAATCAGAATTGGGATTGTATATCTCAACAGCTAATCTATCCTCAATATCAACCAACCCACCAATGAACCTAACACCACCAACGACAATAAATCGAGACAACCCAGATGGGTGATCAGTGTACACACCCACGAGAGGATTGCAGCGAGAGAACCGGAGAGGAGGGGTTTCACGCCAAACCCCTTTGAGAATGGGAGTGTAGCTGAATTTGGAAGAGGTTGTGGTGAAGAAGAAGCCTCCGGAGCCGATAAAGGACTCTTCTTGGGAAGAGGGAAAAGGGAGGAGAGAGATGGGGAGTTTGATCCACTCGTTGGCTTCTGGGTCGAAAGCCAAAGCTTGGTTGTTCTTGAGGAAGATGTTGTTTTGGCCGTAGAGGAAGAACCAGGGTTTCTTGGCGGCGGAGACGCGGGCGGAGAAGGAGGAGGTGGTGATGATGGAGTGCCAGAGCTTGCACACGGCGGCGGACCGAACGATGGACCGAATTGGGAGGTAGGAGAGGATGAGTTCGGTTAGGTCTGAGCTAAGGTAGTCCCAATTGAAGAAATCGATGGTGGCTTTTGAAATTGAATCTTCCATGATTCAAAAGGTTGAAGCTTTCGTTCCAGTAATCGATTCAAATTGATTGATTTTCGATTTGGGTGGGTGGGTGGCTGGGTAGAGAGTGAAATGTAGAACCAAAAACGGACTTTGGAGAGAGAGAGAGAGAGAGAGAGAGCGAAAAGATGGGGAGTGGTTGGGTGATAATGGCCGAGGAGAGAGGGGGAGAGAGAGAGAGAGAGAGAGTGAGTGCTTGTTTGCGGTGCGGACAAGGCCGGTCAAAAGAAAGGAAAAAGAAAAGGGGGGAAATTATTTAGGGACAATTTGGGAAGTCGGTGAAAAATCAGTTTTTTTGATTTTTTACCAATTTTTTTTAAAAAAAATCACCAAAAAAGTCATCAAAAAAAAGTCAGTTTTTTTCTATCAAAAAAGTCAAAAAAATTAAAAATTATTTTACCAACTTTTCAAAATACTTCTTTTAATATGGAAAATGTTTGGACCCACAGAAGAGAATTTCATGACTCTACTGATATATTATCTATTGATGTATTTAAATTTTTTTGAGACTTATGTCTAATGGTGACAGAAATAGTTCAGATCATTTTAGGGGTTGTGGAGTTATGTTTTGTGGGATCTCTATCATTATTGTATTTAATATTTTTGAAATATTATATATCTATTTTTTTAATTAATTATTATTTAATATGTCTTTTTATGTTCTCTAATCATTCAATATAATATACTGCATTCTTTACCAATTATAATACTATGAACTCTTACATATCTATATTCTGGAATTACTAAATAACTACCCAAGAAAATGAGAGAAATTATGGCTGAGAAAGATGTTGGTGTTTGGACCTTAGTGTGGGAAATTATTCATTACGGTGTTTTAAAAAAATAATTAAAAGTTAATTTTTTAATATTTTATGACTTTTTAATTTTATTTTGTTTTTTTAAGAGAAAAAGTGAGTTAAAACTGAGACGTAATTTTTTTACTCACTTGTTAAAATATCTCTACATCTATAGCAAGCTCGAGTGATATTTTAAATAAATAAAAAAGTTTAGATTATTTTATATTTAAAAAAATGCAATAATATCAAGGACCAATCAGTAAATTGAATACAGTATTATTCTGAATATATAATTTCTCCTAAATCTTTCGTCATTTGATCAATAGTACCCACTCGATGTTAACAATTGATTGCATGGTCCAATTTTAGAATGAGCAATGTTTGAAAGTCTAGTTAAAAAGTTCGAATATGTCTCATTTAGTAAGTGACTTTTCTAGTTAAAAAGTTAAAAAATTATTAAAAAAATTTTAAAAATTAATAATTTATATTAAAAAGTTAAAGATTTTATTTTTTTTTTCTATTTTTTTGTACATCTCTTCATAAAAAATTAAAAAGCCATCTCAAACATATTTGTTTGTTTCCACTTTTCAAAAAACACTTTTCAGAAAATTCTATTTTCTTATTTTCCGTGTTTTTTTTGTTTTTACTGAATTTTTTTAATATTTTAAGTAATTTTTTTACTTTTTAGACACACCTAACATAAATACGCCTAAAAAGTAAAAAATTTGTAAAAAAAATCTTTTAAAAATTCACTAAATACCAAAAATACAAAAAAAAATACAAGAATTCAGTATAATTTTTGTATTTTTATGTATTTATTAATTTTTTAAAATATTTTTTCACAAATTTTTTACTTTTTAAATACATCTAAATAAGGTGCATCAAAAAAAGTAAAAAAATGTTTAAAATTTAAAAAATATTCACTAAAAACAAAAAAACACGAAAACCAAAAAAATCAATTTTCAAAAAACTTAATCCAAAAAACTCAAACCAAACACACTGGGCTTGTTTGGTTTGTTTTTGGGAGAGTTGTTTTGGAAAAAAATTTGGGAGAGTTGTTTTAGAAATTTTTTTGATTTGTTTGGTTGTATATTTTGAGAGACAAATTTTTTTTGGGAGTTTGGGATGATTTGATATTTTGGGAGAATTGAGTAGATGTGTGTGAGAGAAAAAGTGATTGAGAATGAGAGAGGAGAGAGAAAAAGTGATTGATTGATGTGTAAGAGAGAGAAAGTGATTTTGGAAATTTTTTGAGAAAAAACTCAAACCAAACAAATTTTGGGAAATTTTTTTCTAAAGCTCATTTCCCAAACTCAAACCAAACATACCCACTGATTTTTTTTACATCATATTTTAATCAAAAAGTCAAAAAATTTCTAAAAGAAACTTGTTCCCAAACGAGGCCAAGTGTTTTGGAAACTTTAAAAAGCTAATTTTTTTTGTTTTTTAGCTTATTAATACAAAAAAGTTATTAAAAAAAGTCAACTTTTTTAACACAAAAAATTAAAAAAATTAACTTTTTACTAACTTTTCAAAATACCACTTGATTAGGTAGAGAAATTATTCATAATTTCAAATTTAGAAAATATCAACCTTTAATAAATTTTACCCACCCAAAAAAAAAATTTAATAAATTATGGCAGCTTCCAAAACTATTTTAAATATTTTCCTAAATAACTCACTTTTGTTTTAGGAAACAGATTTTTATTTTGTTTTTTTTATAAAAATAAATAAATAAAAACACAACCATACAAATTAAATAGGGTTTTTTTTTTTAGAGTCCCTGGTATTAAGACTTTATAATATAAAGGACATCTAATATTTTCATAATGTCTAAGGTCCCTCAATTTGATCCAGAGAAATTCTGCTCCAGAGAAATTTTGTCCAGAGAAATTCTCTGTTTCTCTCCAACCCAGAGAAATTTCTCTGGACCTCTGAGAGAATCTCTCTGGACCTCTGAAAGAATTTCTCTCTACAGAACTAGAATTTCTTTGGGAGGTTTCTCTATTTCTCTAGACCTCCCAGAGAATTTCTCAGAGAAAATTTACACAATGGCCAAAATCTCAGAGAATTTCTCAGGATAGAAATTTTCTCCAGAGAAAATGAATGAAGAATTTCTCTAGATCACTTTAAGCCAGAGAAACTCTCTCAAAATCAATGAAATTCCCAAAAGGTTCACTCAAATTCTCTTGATCTCACGCTCTGGACTTTCAAATTTCTCTGATCCACTCTCTAGAGAATTTCTCTGGCCTTCCCTCATCTCTAGAGAAATTTCCCTTCTCTCTAGAGAAAATTGAAATTTATCTGAACAAAATTGTTTGTTTTTGTATAGGATCCTTTCTCTGTGAAACCAGAGAAAATTCAAATCATTTACCAGAGAAAACCCAAAATCTTGACAAACTGAACTGGTTAAATGTTTTTGTATTATATTAACAAAAATACCAGGCTTGAATTTTTGGATATATATGTATATAAAAGAAATATGAATATGGGTTTTTATTGGACACCTTCTTAGCTTTTAGGTTTTCTTTGCTGGGTATTTTTGTTACCTGTCAACACAGGTGTGAAAACTATGAACTGCAAGTCGGCACAGAGAAAATTCATACGTCTAGAGAAAATTCACACATCTGGAAAAAATTCATAGTCTAGAGAAAATTCACACATCAAGAGAAAAATCACACAATCCAGAGAAAATTCAATCTGATTTGCTTACATACTCGGCTTGTGACGAGAGCAAGCATTACCTGAGCTGCTTGTGAAATAGCAACAACTCAAGTGCTGCACCTAACCGAATAAATGGCTAATCTGAACTTCAGTACATTTACATAAGATTGAGATATCAAGGAATAAAACCAAACAACAGTTGCCGTAAAACCACCATGTACTGGATAATGGCAATTTGGGTTGTTCACCATACATGTCAATATTATCTTCTCGCTCTCTCTGATTCTGTTTCTGACAAATATTCCACTTTTGAATTGCCTCAACAATTAACCTTGCATCGGTTTCAGGAGCAGAGTTATAAGAGCCTAATCCGGAGACCACTGTTGCAGACTCTAACCCAGAAGATGCCCACAATGCATATTGTACCACCAACCCAGAAGGAGAGAAAACCAAGAGGTGCCACTACTACCACTCTCTCTCTCTCTTTCTCTCTAACTGGCTTTGAAAATGTCTGTTAATCTGATACAAAATCTGAGACTCCTCCTCCTATTAACTCTAGCATCAGGATTATTACTAGTAACCGCACACTATTCCTCATCATCCGACCCATCTCCCTCTTCTTCATCATCATCATCATCCTGGTGGGGTGGTAGTAGTAGTGCTACTACTCCTAGTTCTACTTCTACAGAGTGGAGATCCGCACACGCCACCTACTACGCAGCGCGGACCCCCGTGACGCGGTGGGAGGAGCATGTGGGTATGGCGACCTGGTGAAGGGCGGGTACGGAATGGCGACGGCGGGGCTGAGCAGCACAGTGTTCGAGAGAGGGCAGATCTGCGGAGCCTGCTTCGAGGTCAGGTACGTGGAGGATCTCCGTTGGTGACACAGTCATCATATATGCTCCCGATCCAAACCCAAAAAATAAGGAACAGGCATTTGCTAGAGCCCACCGCATTAACCAGAAGAGATAGGTGAAAGTTATATACATGGAAGCAGTGGTTGACAAAATCTCAAGCAATCAGAAAGAGGATGAATGTAGAAGTGGTGGAGTAGTTGATCTTCTTGGGCTTGGTGTAGGTCTTCTTCTTGCTCTTCTTTGTGTCACTGCGGAGGCGAGCACCAAGTGGAGGGTGGACTCCTTTGGGATGTTGTAGTTGCACTCAACAACCCTACTCCTGCCAAACGCTTCACCATCCGTAGATCTGATTTTGCTTCCTACCAGTCCACGAGAGCGAACCACCAAGGAGAGAGAGAAGGGTTTTTTGGGTCCAAGTCTAGGGATGATGATTCTGAGAGTTGGGTATCGAAGAAGAAGAGTAGAGTCAAATTTCTCTGAAATGATATATGGGTGTGAGTCTAGAGACCTTAGACATCAAAAAATAATATTGTGGATCTTTTCCATTACTAATGGGAGAAGGACCTTAGACTAATTTTCCTAATTAAATAATATTAAGACATGTTAAATTTTCCAATGGTTAGAGATATGATTAAATAATTTTAAAATAAAATAATCTCACTTTTGATTTTTTTTTTTTCTAAATATCTTAATATTTACATGGCATTTTAGCTTGCAAGATTATTTTGTCAAATAAAAAGATGTGACATAACTGAGATACTAATCACCTTGTTTGGTTTTTAGAATTTTGAATTCACTTTTTCAAAAAATTAAAATTTATATTTTTAATTTTTATTAAAGTTTTTTAATATTTTAAGTAAATATTTTAGTTTTAGATAAACCTAATATAAATACTCTTAAAAATTTAAATATGTATGGAAAAAATCTTTACAAAAGTCAGTAAATATCAAAAATATAAAAAAATACAAAAATTCATTATATTATAGTATTCTTGTATATTTATTTTCTTGTATATTTATTTTTTTACAAATATTTTATTTTGAAAAAGGTTTTTCTCCATGTAGGTGCTCCTACATTCCAAACAATATGATAACTTATGATTGTTTGTTACACAAATCTCAATAACTTTCTTTCCATCAACGTTAATTTCAATTTTAGGAAACATAGTTTTAGGAATTTAGATATGTCAAGAAAGTTTATTGCTGTCCATCAAAATATTTTTAAATTACAAAAGAACTCCTCATACTTATGAGTTATTTGGAAAGTGTTAAATTAGTATATTTTTTAATTTTCTATAAAAAAATATAACATATGTGTTGGGATATAGTAATATAATAAAAAAGTAAAATGACCTAAATAAAATAATTGTAATTCAAATAAGATAATATACTAAAATAACGTGTGTTTTTTATCACATGACAAACAACCACTTAAATCAATAAAACAAATCCTAAATATTACATAAGTGAATATCCTCCATCTTAACTTGATTGTAATTAGTTTCTATTTTGTTTTTATTTTTTTGACTTCTACTTGTTTACTTTTCAATCATTCTCATTCTTTGGTTATTTTTATTGTATCATATTGGGGCATCTTCAATCATTGGTTCAAACTTATATCAAATTTAAATTTAAAAAAAAAAAAAATACTCGAAACACCCTTCACTTCCCAACTCAAACTTATATCAAATTAAATATTATTCATATTTTTTTCCAAAGGGTAAATTACACTGACCTCCCCTGAGGTTTGCCTTAATTACAGGAACCTCTCATGTGGTATCAAAACTTACACTGACCTCCCTTACTTTTGAAACTAATATACAAAGACCCCCTTCCCGTCAAAAGAGCCTTAACGACGTTAACTTGACAGTGAAATTGACCATAATATCCTTCAACCCATTGTCTTTCACAAAGACCTAACCTACTTTGTATCATCAGCATCTTTCTCACTCTACTATCAATTTCCGCCATTGTCTTCCTCACATTCTCTTTCCAAACCTCTCTAATCAAAAACCCAAAACCCAAAACCAACAATAACCCCTCTTATACACACTCAAATCTAACTCAGCTTGCGATGGAACTCTCTATCCAAACCTCTGTGTCTCTACAATGTACACATTGAATGCTGCTCTTGTGCTGATCAAACACACACATACACAGAGTGTTAAAGAATTCAAATTGGTAGTACATACATAGATAATTCGACAATTGATTCAAGGGTTTAAGCAAGGAATCAGATATGTAAAGTGAGAGAGAGAGAGAGAAAGAGAAAAGGATATAAAGAAAAAGTATGTTGGAGTATGGATCGAAGGACATGACTTTGCCTTCGAACTCTTCTCTGAGTGTGGTTTTGATTGAGAGAATGCATCCCACTGTTATTTTTTCGGCTCCGTCGATGATTGAATCCGTCTCTCTCTCTCTCTCTCTCTCTGTTTACTCAATCACAATTGTTTTGTGCTTGGCAAGAACATATCCAACCCAAGTCAAATCAGGTGCAAAGGTTCAAGATTATAACAAATCGAGATTGAAGTTCCAATTGACATGAGATCTGTTCGTAATCCAGTCGAGAACTCCGCCGTCCTCTCACCGTCCTTGAGCCTCACATCTTCTCCTTATCGCATCGCCACTATCGCACTCAACCACCATTGCGATCTCTCTATTTCTCTCCTCAGATCTAAGGTTTTTGGTGGTGGTGCGCGGAGATGGATGAACTGAGAGAGAGAGAGAGAGAGAGGAGTTCAGTATGGTGATGACGGCACTGGGCAGAGGTTTTGAAAGGGGAGGTGTCGGGTAGCAGAGGACGACGGGGAGAGAGAGGCAAAACAGAGAAGGAGAGTGAGAAGGAAGAACCGTATAGTGATATATATATATATATATATAAAAGATATGTATGTGTTTATATATATATATATAGGTATATATATATATGTATGGAGAGGTAAAGGCAGTATTGAAATTTGAAGAATAATTTTGGATGACATCAGCCAAATCTGTTTGAATTAGGATGGGTGGGTAACAAAAGGGGATATTTGTATATTAGTTTCAAAAGTAAGGGAGGTCTATATAATTTTTAAAATAATAGAGGAGATCCCTGTAATTAAGGTAAACCTCAGGAAAGGTTAGTGTAATTTACCCTTTTCCAAATTTAGGAAGACTCAAATTCTTACTTAAAATTTTCAAGGTTATTTCATAACTCTCAAATTTACCACTTTGTTTAAGTGAAATTTTTACTCAAATTTAAATTGTTTTTTATTTTTATCAACATACTCAAATTTAAGTTTGTCTATTGGATTGTTCAAAAAAAAAAAAAGTTTGTCTATTGGAGTGTTCCAAATCAAATTAATTGAGTTCTTTTTTAAAGTAAGAGTTCGTTTGGCATAAAAAAGCCAAAGGCTTTTTGGTTAAAATACTCACAAAATGACAAAATAAGTTTTTTAGTCTAATAAGACAAAACATCACATCCAACTCATAATTATTTCGATTTTTTTCTCACAAAAGTCAAAAAAGTCAAAAAGTCTATCCCAAACGAGACTTTTTAGCCCCAGGTTAAAATAGCCAAAAAGTCAAAAAGCCAACTCATATTCCAAACGAATCCTAAAAATATAAAATGAGCCGTGATTCCGACCCCCAGTACGGAGGCACCCCCAGCACCCCCACCTCCATGTGGGGGGGCTGGCAATGGAGGAAAAGAAAAAAAAAAAAAAAAAAAAACAGTTTTTGACCAATGGGAGGAGACCCCCAGCACCCCACTGGGGGTCCAACTCATTTTCGATATAAAATATACATTGAATTTTTACTTTTTAATTTTTATATACAAATCAATACGTTAGGGGTTTTTTTAGAGACCAGAGTATAATAGTATTTTTTTTAGAAAGTTAAAAGAATATATTTTAGATCAAAAAAATTAATTTTAAAAATGAATAAGGCATCTAAAATATTTAGAATTCTAAAATACATATTTCCTAATATTTGAGATAACCTTAACTGTAGGAGTATTTAGCCTCCGTTTGGGAAGTGGGTTGGCTTTTTGGCTTTTTGGCTTTTTTGGCTATTTTAGCCTGGGCTTAAAAGCTTGGTTTGGGAAGGGCTTTTTGGCTTTTTGACTTTTTTGAGTTTTTTTGTGAGAGAAGAATGTAATGATTATGAGTTGGATGTGATGTTTTGTTTGTTATAGCTAAAATAACCTATTTTGTTTTTTGTGACTAAAATAGCCAAAAAGCCCAAACCATAGCTTCCCAAACGAAGCCTATAAGAATGAGTGAATTTTGAATTGTGTAATTTGTATAATAACTGGCTAATCATAAGTTGCCACGTCGTTTAGGATGTAGGAACTTTTACGTAATGGGTTGGAGAAAACCTTCTCGCCCCGTTTGTTTTGGGGTATGAGAGGGGGATTGAGATTATGATAGCTGTGGGTCCTATTTAATGTGTTGTTTATTTACAGAGTTGAGGAAAGGACTGCTAAGCCGAAGGGCTTAGGATAGGCCTTGCAGATGGGATTTGGATGGGCCTCCAGGACTTGGTATTAGAAAAATAATTCGGCGGATTAGAAATTTTTTTTATTTATTTATTTTTTATTTTATTTTTTACATGTCGGGCATTTTTTTTAACATTAATGTTTAATTTTTTTATTTTTTGTTAAGTAAAAATCATTATTTTATTTATTTTATTTTTTTCTGAAATTTTTTTATTTTATTTTTATTTTTTAAAATTTTTTACATGTTGGCCATTTTTTTTAAAACATTAATGTTTAATGTTTTTTTATTTTTTTTATTTGTTTTATTATTTTATATTTATTTTATATAAAAATAATTTAACAATCCCTACGCTAACAACTATCATCAAAACAAACACAATTTTACTTAATCCTCTCACTATCAATCCCCTCACTAACAATCTCCTCACTATTAATCCCCTCACTATCAATCCCCTCCATTTTACTTCTGAAAACAAACGGGCCTCTCTTTTTATTTTTTAGGTACATTTAAAAAGCAAAAAAATTACTTAAAATATTTTTAAAAATTCACTAATTTTTTTTATAAAAATAAATAAATAAAAAAACTCAATTTTTAAGAACCAAAAAAGGTGAATATTTTTGTTGAAATTTTTTTAAAATAACATTCTTGCAATAAGTTATTTGGAAATAACAAAATAATTTCCAGTCCCGAGTACTGTCTACGATGAAACATCAAATTATCATTGCCATATTTGATTTGTATTTGTAAAATAATTTTGAAAAATAATTTTTTAAAAATTAAAAATTTTGTTTGGTTGTATATTTTGAAATAGTTTTAGAATTTGGAATTATTTAATTTTTTAGTAGATGGGTGTGAGAAAAAAATGATTGATTGATATATAAGAAGTGAGAAAAAAAAAGGAGATGAGAGAGAAAAAGTGATTTTGAATTTTCATTTTAAAAATTTTCAACCAAATAAATTTTTACCAAGACTACCAATTTCCTGAGCCCAAAAGAGAAAACTCTCCACGGATTACAAGTCCAATTTAGAAGCCCACTTGATCAAATCATCGTATGACATGATCCTTTATTATTTGTATGCAAGTGAACAAGATTAATTGTCTCATTAGAAAAATGTTATATAAAAATAAACAGGTTGTTTTTCAATTTTGTTTTATTTTTATTTTTATCACTAAACACAAAATCAATAAATTCACATGTAGTTACTAATATGAACCCTACTACATTTTTTTTTTTTTTTGTCTAGTGATAATAAAAATTTAATAAATAATGTTTTTATATATAATTTTACTCTAAATTGTTTTGTAAACCTTTTAACTTGGCCCTAACTTCAAGTCGTATTGGCTCCTCTAATCATACATCAAAGTTGCTGAGCTAATTATCCCTTTAATTAAACAAATTACATTTTCACATCCCGGAAATTAATCTCACATTTCAATTCCTTGATCTTTCACAAAAATCAGATATGAACAATGACAAAAATACAAGACCCATTTATATATTATAATTAATAATAAGTGCATTACATGAGACTTTAAGCAGTTGATTCCAACCCATAAAATTCTTCTTTAATCTCCAATCTTCAAAGCTCTAGCACCACAACTGCCAACACAAAAAATTACATACCAGTTACCCACCTAGCTATATATATATATATATGGAGGAGTATTAAGAACACAGATGAAATTCACAAAATTTATTCTACATGAGAGAGAGAGAAAGAAGAGGCTTACATTCAGAGTCAGTAGTGATCCAATTTCCAGTTCTGGAAGAGCAGTGTTGTTGGATGTCATGGAGGGGGGTGGAATTCAAAGAAGACAAGTTCAACATGGAGGACTGATGATGATCATTCTTGGAAGAAGCCATGGAAATTGAAGAGTAGGCAGAGGAAGTGGTAGAGCAGCTTTCCACATCCCATCTGAAACTTATTTTAGGAGAGTCATTGCTTAGTTGATCATCATCTGGTACTGATTTTAGAGTTGCCTTATTCCTCAAGTGCATAACCTGTCAAATTTTAATTGCACACTCCCTTTAGACCCTAACCATTTCTACCAATCACCAATTCAATAAATTACACAACTAAGAATTTTAGGATCTGGGAAAGATTACATTTAGGAATCTAAATGAGTTATATAGTTTATTTAAATTTGACTTAAAATCTAACAAGTTAGAAAATGTATGTTCAAGTTTAGTTATTTAGTTAGTTTATTTTTTAGCAGTTTTCAAATTGGTTTTAATTGTGTCGAGAGCATGTAACATAGATAATTCTATGTAATTATACTTCTTTTTCAAAGGATTTGGCTAGGTAGAATTTGGAAAGGCTACTGAGGACTAGAAAATGAATGAAAAACGGTTAATAATGACAATCTAATAAGATCTTTAAGAGATTGGTAAGAAATATTATATGTCTATAATGTATATAAACGAGTTGAATCAAGTAATATGTTATTCAATCTTGATTTAAAAAACTTAATTGGGTTAATTTTAAACAAAATTTTAATGAGTCAAACATGATTCAAGCTCTAATAACTTAATTCGTTATAACATTATCATGCATGCGGATAAATTGTTTCGATATATCCAAAAAAATATATATATTGAGAATCATAGGGTTAAATTACCTTTCTACCCAAATACTTTGCAGCCCTCTCAGATTTAGCTGCAGCAGCCCATCTCAGAAGCTCCTTCATTCTTGAAATGCTCTTGTTCTTGTCACCCTTGGGCTTATCTTTCTTTTCCTCAGAGCCACACTGTTCCTCCATGGAAGTCGAAGACGGTAAAGCCACATCGCTGATCGGCAAAACTTTGTTCCCCGGATCGGCCTTATGGCCGATGCCTAGTCCTCTAGCAATATCTTCTTTTTTCATCTTCATTGAACAGTTGTCCGGTGGTGGTGCCGCCTTCTATGGAAGCTTCCCAACCTCTTTAGGTCAAGTGTGCTATAGAAGCAAGTCTTGGCAATGTCTCTTCTACCTAAGAAGAGTGTAAATGGGTTCAAATTGGTGCACCCAATAAATTTACTCTCTTCCTCTCTTTTTAGTCTCTGATTAGGCCTGCCATTGTTGAACAATACTATGTCTTTTAATTTAGGTCTTTGATCTGAGAAAAAAGAGAAGCAAACAAACAAGATTGGTTAGTAATAAAAATGAGATGAACATCATGATATATTTTCATAAATGGGTAGTGAAAATTGTGTCTCACCATTGTCAGCTTTGGTAGGACTAGGACTAGGACTAGTGCTCTCTCTTGGTGGTTCATGTGCTACCTTGAAGAGCCATTGAAGGATCTGTTATATATATTAGAGACATCACTCACCAACTATGATGTGAATATAATACATTATTGAGCAATGCTACACACCAAAATATATATAAACTTGAAATATTTAAGATATAAGTTAGATCATATAAGAGTTAAATCTCAACCACACATTATTTTTTTGAATATATTTGTGTGCATGAATTTAGTGCACACGTCTTTATTATACATTATATTATTGATAAAAGTGTATTAGAAAGGAAATTACTCAAAATAATTGCAAAAATGCAAACAAGCACGTGTCTAGTGCAAGTGAAAATTGTCACATGAGACCTAGTTTAAATACAATTTCTCCTGTATTATTTGATCGAATTAAAAAAACCCACCTGCATGTTATGGTTGATACTATGGGACACTTCAAAATATAGTGTGCTTGGACTTGAGTGAGAGAGAGAGAGAGAGGTGAGTATTGTTGGTCAAATGGACAGCACACAAGAGATCTATCTGTGCTGTCTGTATGCCCCCAAAGATTCTTGTGGTCTTGAAGAGAAGAAGACAATTGAGAGAGTTGGAATTGAATCTAAGAAGATGATGAGACAACCAAGCAGTGAGTGGGGTTTGGTTGGCTTTGTGATTCTTAGTTTTAAGAGATTATTGTTATCATATATAAGCTCATCATGTGGTGGGTAATTTAGGAGATATTTAATTTGATTAAGAAGAACAATAGGATTAGCCTTGTTGGTATATGTCTCTACCATACACATGTAGTTTTGCAATTCGTCGATTGAGGTGGTCCCCATTTAATTTGGGGATTTACATCGTCCTAAAGTCCCTAAGAATATTTGATTGAGTTAGTTGAGTTGAGAGATATTTGTTTGCCTTAATTTACCCCCAAGGCCTTTCAGTTTAGACTGATCTGGGAGTAAATCCAAGAAATGGTTGGAAAGGAAGCTATGATGGGCCAATTGTTATAGCAATGAAAGTACAATTTTGTTCTTTGGTCTTCTGCCCCCACATGTACCAACAGCAAAAAAATTGTAAAAAAATAGTATAAAAATTAGTAATTACAAAAAGACTCAATAATTAGATGGCCTTAATTATTGTACATGGATTAAGTGTAGGGAATGGTTTACAGATCTAATACGTGTTCTATCTTAACCCCGTTGTGGTTGGAGATGAGCGGGACAAATCAAAATAGTTATTCTTATTCTAAAATTGTGGTAAACACTATTTGATTGTTTTGAAATGATTGAGTAAAGATAATTCGAGATAAAAAATCTAAATAAAACAATTATAAAGTTGAGCATAGCAAACGATAAAACTAATAATGAATTTATGTTGTCAACTTTTATATAGGATTTTTTTCCCACTGTTTTTCAAATAACATTTTTTTTTTCTTTTCTTTTTTACTTTCTTAGGAATTTTATTGAAATGGATCATGCCCCGGCTAGGCAATCTTGAGCCAAATTAAAACCCCAATTGAGCCCTTTGTAACCCATAATTGCATTCAAACATACTGTTACATGATAATACATAATATTAGACAGGTTAACTGATCGAATGCAGGCAAGATTTAAAAAAATCCTAGCCAATTAGCCATCCATTTGAATCTAAATCCAAGTCCAAATTTAACAGATTCAATAATGACGAATCCGAATTTGAATCAGAATCAGAATCAGAATCTGAATCCGCCTTATTCAGATGTGAAATTCATAAACTAGACCTTGAATTTTCTTTTTATTTAAATTATAACACATTTGTCACATATTTTTATACCCCAAACACAATTAAGACATTTATAGTTCTGGATGAAACATGCAAAACACGTTAACCTGTTGTTACATATAATAATGTTAATTTTCAAACCAAATCATATCAAATTTATTCGAATCTTCTTCGTTTAAATTCGATCACTCAAAGTCAGATGTAATCGGTAACTGAATCTGGAGACATAATAATAAATAAATAAAATGGAAATGGATTCATCCCAGACCCGATCCGTTAGTAACCCTACATTATTACAAATTATTGCATAATACAATACATTAATACATTTGTGTTGTGTGTGTATATATGTAGACACATGGGGTTGGCTGTTAAAATCATGTGGGGACGAAGGTATTTAGGAGGGAGGATACTCGAATTGGTTGCAACTTGCAAGTGGGGCACAGATAAGGAACTGTAGGGGGGTTCACATGGGGGGACTACTACTGATTAAATAGTATGCTCCCTTTTTTTTTTGGTTCTACCATCCGGTATCCGACCCACTGGCCGACTAATCCGGATTCGGGGATCAGTTCTGGATTTAAGGCTCAAGTCCCCTCCCAATGGGCGTTGCGGGGAATCGAACCGTGGTCCGTCCTTCCAAGCCGAGCTCCAATCACCACTCGGCCAACAACCCATTGGTTAATAGTATGCTCCCTGTGTTGTAATTAAAAGTAACATCATCATTAAATTCTTTATTCTTATTACTATGATGAAATGAAATGAAACCATTTGAATTGAAACCTAGTTTTATGTTGGGTGGTGGTGGGTGTGTCATGTGTCTCCTTAGCTTCTCCGACCCTTCCTTCTAAGTAAAAGGTTACTTAAAAGAATATTCACGTGATATGACGTGTCACCCTCCCTTCCATCTATAATTTGAGGGAAAAAAAAAATATCAAATAAGTCCATCTTATATCTATGTCTTACATGTTCATTATTTTTATTTTTTTATTCTATGTATTATATATATGCTATGTGATATACCCTTATAATTCTATTGGTTACATACTATTTATCAAAAAAAAATAAAATAAAATCTTTTAGTTACATACTATTTTCTATGTATCATATAAAGCAATTAATAGCATTAAAAAGACACACAACCTAATTAAAATTTTTAGAAAACAGAATAATTCCTCGTGAGAGAGAGAGGTAACTAGAAACTGAGTGACTATTAGGTGCTCTTGTAAACAAGCAAAGACTAGGTGGTGCTCCTCCAGCCTCTTCCTTCAAATCATAAATGATCTCACACACAACCTTCAGGAAGTCTAAACACACAAACAAGATTTTATATGATTTAATACAGAACACCGACACTACGGAACAAAAAATTTAACAAGTAAATATGCTGACTCACTTTTATTAGATAATTAAACGACAAAGATGACCCACTTCACAATTTTTAATTTTCTGAAAATACTACATAGAGAATCACTAAATATTCCGAGAATAATTAATAGTTTTCCACATGGTGCAATACAATTAGAACAACACACCCCCCCCCCCCCCAAAAAAAAAAAAGAGTAAACGAAACATGAACAACAAAAGGCGTACATAGATAGAATGTCATACTATACAAGTTGACAAGTTCAATGGAAATTTACTACACAACAAATCCAAAGCCAATACAAATGCAAATTCAAATACTGGAATGGAAACCAGAACACTGTGTCACCACCGAACCACTTCTTGTATTCTTACCTCTATTTTCCCTTCCAATTTTTCCCTTTAAGAAGAAAAACCCATGCAATGCAAACACAAAATCCCACTCAAATTCTTGAATCTCCATGACAAACCTTCTTTCACTGCTAAGCCATAGCTCGTTCTGGACCAAATCGGATTCTGATGGTTCATAACTTGTTCAAATGATTCTGTTTGTTAAACTGCAGTTTTGCACATAACTGGAAGATTTGACTGTAAAAATCACGAAACAAGTCAGCTGAATGCAATCTGAAAAATTACTCCAGCAACTAAAATCAAATTCATATCCACGACAATAAAATTACCAGAAATTTGCTGACATTCTCACAACTGATCTTCATCAGACCTAGACCGTGTCAAACGCCGACGCCTTCTTGGGACTGAAGACCCATCTTCACCTGTATCACTTAATATGTTCACAAAGGAATCATCCTCATCCTCATCCTCATCCTCATCCTCATCTACATCGTTGTCGTTATCATCATCGTGTAGACCCAGCAGATTTTCACCCCACAGAAATCGGCGCCTAGAAGATGGTCCTGTTGAGCGCCGGTGTCCTGACCAAGCCCTCGACCTGCCCCTTGGCTCGGTACCTGGGTCCATTGAGCCGATCATCTGAAACAACAAAAATGTAGTCCACAACGGTCCATTAACTTCACCTGAACCCCTTCCCCTTTCAGTTGGTACCCTATCTCCATTCTCAATAGCATAGTCCCCGAGCACAATAGCACCAGGCATGACTGAGCGAACAGCACTGACAATATCAGCATAGTCTCTCTGGTGCTCAAGTCGTCGCCAAGCTTGTTGTCTTGATGGGTCAATGTCACCAGGTCGAACTGTTGGGTGAACCCTCCTAGCATGTCGACGCAATTCCCTATAGTTGCCAAAGAACGAGCACGATTCGTGAGAGCAGCTTCGAGGCTTCAGATTAAGGTACTTTCTGGCCTCTTCTACAACCTTCCAGCCCAATACATTTCCACGACACAAGGGGCATCTCAAAGGCAACTTCAATTCTGGTGAATTCTCCTCCCCATTGGTCTCTTCAAGATCAGCCCTTTCCCATAGAGTATCAGAATCTCCAGTTTCCAAAATGCCTTCCCCATTGGTATCTTGGATGCTATTTTCTCCTAATCCTCCAGCCAATTCAACAGATGCTACATTCTCACTTTCATTCAGAATGTTATTTTCGTGATCTTCAATCAGGTCCGTTGTAGTTCTTGTTGAAGTATTTTGTTGGCTCGTAGGTGAAGAACTGGGTGGAGGAGAGCTGTTTCGGTAATTTGCTTTGAGTTTTTTAAATCGATCGAGGCAATTTGAATGCCTGTAACTTGTATCACAGATGTAAGTTCTACATCCCTTCTCGTGCGAGGAGCACAAGAGCAGAACAGCATTGTGTGGGTGGTCCATGCAGATGGGGCATGAAGCCTGATCCCATTCCTTGTGGAGAGCTCGGATATCTGCCTCATTTGATCGGCTTCGTTTTCTACTACTAGCCATCTAACTGCACTGTAGTATGTCGCTAAAAACATTGCAATGATTAAAACACCAATCATATTCCCCACATAGAGCAACGTAAATGAAACAAAAGAATATAATGTTGGCCAGAACACAGCAGCACAATTTAACACACTGTACCACATAAGTTCACAAGTGAGAATTTTAAACTGAACTACATATGTTCACAAGAGAATTCTCACATGAAAGAAACCAGGTGCTCGTAGTAAGAAGGAAGCATATCAAACTACTCACCTGCAGAAGTTAAAGCAGCACGCTGCAACTGATCTAAACTAACAAGATGGTATCAACCAATGTTCTTTTCTTTTTCTTTCTTTATGTTCTCCCTCTCTATTTTGTTCGGTGGAGGTGGAGCTCTTATGATGTACTACCACAATTCCCTCTTTCCTGACTTCCTAGGCTTAGTAAATCAGACTTCAATGTTAAACCAGCAATTGACCTTAAATAAACACAATTATTTATTCATTATATGGATCCAGAAGTCACAAAATTTCCAGACTTGTTCATGAATTACACCCAAAGTACCCATAGAAACATTTCCAAACCCCATACCAATAGCAAGTCCATCCAGGAAAAATAAAATGCACTATTAACTCAAAATATTCCTGGAAAGATTCACTAAATATTCAGATATGTATTTTAGAATTGGCCATGCAGAAATTGAATTTCAATTTTGACATAAGTAACCAAAACTGCATTCATACATTCCCCAAAATCCAAAAAGGAACAATATAGAAACAAATACAACCAATAAAGCAAATAAGTTCATACAATCACTTGCAGCTGCGTAAGCCCCATAGTTACTTATAGCCAATCATGCCCTTACTAAAAAATAGCCAACTGGAGTTATAAATTAAATACAGGCCCCTCAACATCTATAGAAAAAATAAGGCTGTGTTTGGTTATGTGTTCCATACACATTTCCACCCACTCATTTGAGTGTAGTGTTTGTTTTAAGCTTTCAAATTATAATTCCACACCTACTTTTGAAAACTCCTTTCCAGGCGGGAAAATTTGGCTAACTCGATCGTCCTCCTGCGAGGACGTCCAGCCGGTTGACTAGAACAGTGTTTAGTTTTTTTTTTTTTAAGCACCTTTTATTTTTATATTGTAAATGAAAAATATTTTCGGAATTTTTTTAATTTTTATATGAGCTTTGAATAGAATTCTGAATTATGTGTGTTTGATTATGAGTTGTAAATTTTTTAATCAAATAACTTTTCTAATTTCAAAAACTCAAAACTCCCTCCAAAACTCTTTTCAAAACTCATAATCAAACAAATTTTCTACACTCAAATCATAATTCCAAAACTCACAAAATCAAAATACAACTCTATTCTCAAATCATATTTAAAAACCCTATCAAACGCTACCTAACTATTTCCACTTACAAGGTGCAGTTGACTAAATAGACATTGTTCCTCTAGATAATCCCTACATCACAGTTACAAATTTATTTAATCCAATCCGATAAATGTTTCCCATATAAATATGGTCTTCTTTCACAATGACCATAACCATTGCAAGACAACAATGCAGAAAATCAGTACCAAAGCTCCTTCGGTGTTTTATAGAACATAAAGTTTAGTTTGGTTGTGAACACAATTTCCTACTATTCCAAAATCCAATAACTTCCTTGTCAGGGATGCAGCATGTAACTCCCCGGAACCTTCTAGAACAAAAGGCCAACCAATTATGAAAAGGTTTCCCAGGGGTTATAAACTCACCCAGTTTTCCTCTTATTCTGATGCGGAACTAGCGTCTCACAGGGCCCACCACACTGGTGCTACATGTCTCCCATGTGCTCCCATACATCTGGGTGACATAGAGACTCACACGTGGCCCCACCCATCACAAAGATAGTCAGCTCTAATACCATTTGTAGCGCCCTTGGTCCCTCTAGGACAAAAGGCCAGCCAATTATGAAAGGGTGCCTAGGGGTTATAAACTTGCCCAGGTCTTCCTCTACTTCCGATGTGTGATTACATTCTCACACAACACCAACACACCAGTAAGTTTTAGAAGGATTATTGTAAGGCTGGAAAATGTATCTTTGGCGTTCAAAAGTTGT
Organism: Camellia japonica; assembly: GCA_030407325.1. Classification (NCBI taxonomy): domain Eukaryota; kingdom Viridiplantae; phylum Streptophyta; class Magnoliopsida; order Ericales; family Theaceae; genus Camellia; species Camellia japonica. The sequence goes on along the minus strand of JAPPVO010000003.1, from coordinate 36,460,610 downwards.
ACCAAGCCAATTCATCTCAAATTCAGAGCTCAAGATTAAGATATGGTAAAAACAGAATACAGAAGAAAAAATAACCATATGCCATACTACGGTTTTTTCAAGACAATAAATTTGTGACTCAGTCCACAGAAAACTATAAACCAATCAGATCATACCAAAACAAATGCAAATGACTCAAACAAACCCCTGAAAACAACAACAACATTAAACTAAACCATTTTAAAGGTCTGGACCAGGATATCCGTAGTGTCCAAAAATTACAAATGCCCTTTTGTCCAAACCTTAGTTTCTAAAAAATTTTAGCCCAAGCCCAACAAAAATTACTTTGACTGTACTAGGGCAGCAATCAGACTAGTTGTAGGAATACAGTAAAACTTCCAATAAATTAAATTTAGCATTCCATTCCATCATTCACTCAATCACTAACTATTAAGGCCAACATTAATGAATTAAAATCTACTGAGATAGAGAAATGCATCAAACAATATAGTTCTTAATCACTCACTCATATTTCATCAGTCTAAAAGCAAACAGCCTTGTGCTGCTATAATAAACTCACCATATTAATCTAAGAGATTAGAGAACCTACTCAATGCCCACTCTCCAAAACAAAGAGCACACCAAATAAGTGCTGAAGATGAACATGACAAATGGAACAAATATAAAAACATAAACATCTAAAAGAATTAGTATGCCGAGCTGCTGGCTTCTGATATGGAACAGAAATCAGAAATGTGGGATGAAAACATTTGGTGATGAAGATAACACAAGACAATGCACACAAGCTTTTATAGAAATACAAATCTACAATGGATACAAAGCAGCTGATATGCGATTGATAAAGTATAAAAAATTTAAAAAATAAACTAGCTTGAAGTTGAAAAGGTATCATCAATTTATTTGAATACTCACCAAGTGAATAATATATTCGCACTGATAGCTTCTGAATCTTTACAACACTGATCAGAGTTAGGACATGAAAATTAAACCCGAAACCAAGCTCTCATGCAATGCTCCAAAGCATCCAACATATATTTCAGTAATGAACTGTCCTACAAATCTTGAAGAAATACAGCCTTGAATATAGAATTATTAATTATATCTTGAGCCACAGTCACGACTGAGTCCTAAAACCTGCAGTTATACCGCAGATAATAGTCATGTGCATAATATCTCCACCTAAAAATTAACATCATGAAGAGGCTAAAATGAACGGTAAACATCTTTCCACTATAAACATCTTCCAGTTTAACTAAATTAAAAGTAAGCCTGCATAGACAGTCAAAGACTCGAAAGAAAATGCACACGCACACACAAAACCATCATATATGTATGTGTGTGCACGTGTGTCGAGAGATTCAAAAAGAGAGGAAGTGCTTGGACCTCCAGTTTACCACAGACTAATAGGTTAAATTATGTAGCTTCTAATTGATCCAAACAACTTCAGGCAGTCATATATGCGCGAAAATGAAGGCATAGGTTTAAAAATCATTGCCCGGTAAATAACAACAAATGTGGCATCATATGGATCCACCATCGTCCTAAAACCACAACCCACCATGTTCAAAATCACTCCGCACATCAGTATACATATATATAGTAAACATTAACATCACATATAACTTGTTAATAAAACAAAAATTTCACAGACTCAAAAGTCAATTAAAAAGATAAATAAATAACAGATATCAAGATGGATCCTTCATCCTGATCCATTTGAAGTTTTTAATACCAAGCTTTATGCTAAATTAATATGAAGTTTGCATAGTGATGAAAATTGAACTTTCCTGGCATACCAAAGTCAGTGAATTTTTCAAGCCCTAAAACCTCAAATTCGAACAAAACCAATATCAAGTTCTGAAGTAAGCGAATCGGCCTCCTACCTATTCAACCAATCCCCCCCAACAAAACCAAACCCTAACCCTAACCGATATGAACAAATCAAATCCATCCCAACCCATTTAGATATGTAAACATGTAGATCAACATCAACAGCAATTAAATCAATAAAATATCGAGCAAAAAGATAATAATTATCAAAAAAATTAATAAAACCCTTTACGTAAAGGCGCTGAATTACAGTGATTTTTCTGAAGAATTTGAGTTTGATCACGCTTTATCTCTACGATATTGATTGATGAATTCACTGAAATTATACAATCGGGGTTGAATAAATAATGTATCTTGCGAAATTTCGATGAAGAAGGATCAAAGAAATTGGGGAAAATATATAGGAAGTATATTTTATTCTCGAAAATGATTTACTTATACAATTTTTATATAAAATTTACAACAAAACGATATAGGAAATATAAGTTATGTCTTTTTATTTCAACTATGTTATTTTATATTAATTTTTTATTTCTATAACATTATTTAATGGGATTGGTTTGAATTTTTTGGATTAAATTTTTTGAAAATTGAGATTTTTAGTTTTCGTGTTTTTGTATTTTTAGTGAATATTTTTAAAATTTTAAATATTTTTTTTACTTTTTTAAATGTTCCTTACTTAGATGTATCTAAAAAATAAAAAAAATTGTGAAAAAATATTTTTAAAAAATTAATAATACATAAAAATATAAAAAATATACTGAATTCTCATTTTTTTTTTATATTTTTGATATTTAGTGAATTTTTAAAAGGTTTTTTCATAAATTTTTTACTTTTTAGATATATTTATGTTAGGTATGTTTAAAAAGTAAAAAAAAATTGACGAAAATATTTAAAAAATTCAGTAAAAACAAAAAAATACAAAAAATAAGAAAATAAAATTTTTTGAAAAGGATTTTTAAAAAAATAGAATCAAGCAAAGTGATTATTATTTTTATTTAGATAAATTATACTCACATTTATAATATAATAGAGGTGTGGCTATATATTATACTATTAAAAAAAAAAAAGATCAACTGTGGTCATTATTAAGTTTGAAATAATTAGAATTGATATGTATATTTTGAGTATAAAAAAAAAAAATTGTGACAAAATTTTAAAAAATTATATATTTTATATCGGTTTGGAATTACTTAGAATAATTATTTTTGACTGAATAATTCGAAAGTTAAAGAAATAACTAATAAAGTAAAAAATAAGTAAAAATTTTCACTAATAAATAAAAACTAATTTTGTTTATCAATTTCCAAAATCATATATTTTTTATATTTAAAATGTTTACTTTTGCCAATCCTTTATTGTGTTCAGATAAAAAATTTGGTGGCTGGTTTTTTGAAGGAAAATAAAATAGAAGGACAAATTAATAAAATATAAATTAAAATACGTTTACTCTTTTTCTTTTTCTTTTTCTTTCTTTCATAAATTTCTATGCAAATTCAACATCTAAGCATAATATGAAAATACATTTGATTTTGTGAAAAGGGTGTGAACTTATATATTTATATATGAGATCACATATTCAAGTCTTGCTCTCCTTTCTAATGCATCAAAACAAAAATAAATAAATAAAAGAAAATTAAGGCTGTGTTTGGTTGTATTCTCAAAATATATTTGGGAAATTTGGCTATAAACCCCATTTACCTTCCTTTAATTGTTAAAAGGACTAAGAAAAAAATTATACTTTCTAAACCCCCTCATAATTATAAAATCTTACATAAAGGACAAAATTTATTATTTAAATATTTTATTAGACTATTATACCCTCAATTAAATCTTCTTCCCTTCTCCACCCACTCTCTCCCGTCTCTCTCATCCCCCTCTAAACACAGTCTGAGTTGATCGAGAAGTCCAACAACTCCGATCTCCGGCGAGACAATCTGGGGCGACTGATCTAAAACGATCATCGCCATTGTTGCCGGATCCTCAGGAAAAACAGCATGCAGAGAAGGCGGAGAATACTCAGATATATACTAAGATCGCACAAATCTATACTCGATCACCATCGCAGCGAAGGCCCATACTCAGATCTGACTATGGATGTGTGATTCCGAGATCTGATAATGTGCCATTGTAGTGTTTTTACAAAGATCAGAGCTGAAATCAGTAGAGTTTGCTTGATTATTCGTCTATACGTATCATTAGTATTGTATATATGTTTTTTTTTCATACATTTGTAGCTTGTGTAGTAGTAATCAACAGTGACGAGCTTGTTCAATTGATATTGATGAATTGAAAGATCAACAACGAATGTGCATTTTGTAAAATTTAGTGTTTTTGCTGTTTGCTGAATCAGATTAAAATTTTACTCTGGTTATGTTGATTTGTTAATTAATTAAATTTTTTTTTTTTTGATTTGTTTTTGTTGTTTTTGATCTAATTTCATTTGATAGAACCAGAGTAAAATTTTACTTTGGTTCTATTGCTCTGTTTTTTGTTTCGGATAATGAGAGTAAAATTTTACTCTTGTTCTATTGCAGAGTAAAATTTTACTTTTGTGCAGAGTAACATTTTACTTTTAGCTTCAGAGTCTCACAGTTTACTCGTTTTTCAAAGTAAAATTTTACTTTTGTGTAAAGTCTAACATTTTACTAGTTTTTCAGAGTAAAATTTTACTTTTAGTTTCAGAGTGTAAAATTTTACTTTCATACAGAGTAAAATTTTACTTTCATACAGAGTAAAATTTTATGAGGGTAATATGGTAAAAGAAATAAGTTTTAAAATATTAGGGGGTTTTGAAAGTATTTATATAATTCTTGTCCTTTTGAAAGACAAATTAGATAGTAAGGGGGCTATCACCAAATCCCCCAATATATTTTCACCCGTACATTTGCACTTCACGTTTGGATATAATTTTCAAATCGTAATTCCACTATACAATTCAAAATACATCTCTACTTTTCATTTGACAGATTTCTCCCTTCGTTTCTGTCACGACCCAAACCCGGCCCTATGGGTTTAGCACCGTAACTGGCCAGTAATCCGAGATTACCGAAGGCCTGCTGAACAGTAATACAGTTAGACAGAGTACAGGGCCTGGCGGAAGCCAATACAGTAAATAAACAATGTCCAATGAGCTGTGACAGTTTGTATGCAAAAAGATTTTTCATACATTAATACTTTCAGTACAGAACCGTATGCATAACATTTACAAACATTCAGTACAGGGACCTAATCCCTATTAACATTACAGTAAACGGTGCAGTACAGTATTATCAGTCCATACAGTACAGTAACAGTCTATACAGTACAATGACAGTTGGGTGAAGCTAAGACACCCCAAAAGCAGTCTAAGCTTGATTACACTCGGAACCTCGCAGTGAGGCACAGTGGTTGGCTTGACAAAACTAAAGCTTGCCTGACGCTCCTAGCTGCAGTCTGGTGCCTGGACACCTACATATATATATGAGCAGTGAGCTAAAGCCCAGTGAATAACATAATGCGTAAAGAGGTTAAGAATGTAATGTCCTTACAGTAATGAAAACAGTTCATTAAACAGTATTTCAGTCTTTCAGTCAGAACAGTTATACAGTCATATGTGGTACATCCATTAGCATAACAGTAAACAGTAGGTCTTTAAGACCGAACAGTAATGATGGCCAGTCATTCAGTAAACAGTATGGTTCCACAAGGGAACCGACAGAGATCTCTGTAACAGTACGGTCAGTAACAGTAGGTGCTAAGGATGCCACAGTATAGTTCAGAAATAAAGGACATACATTCATTCAGTAAATAATTACATTTCAGTAAACAGTTCAGTTGCAGTTCCATTCAGTAGACAGTTCAGAAGATAATTAGATAACCATTTTTGAACATATCTTTATACAATTGTTACTCACAGAGTTTGGGCTTATCAGTAGCTAGAGCGTCTCCTCGGAATGCCAACCCTACACAGTATACAGGATGAACACACACTAAGCTATACAGTTGGGAAAGATCAATAACTTAATCCCTAATTTGCCTCGGTGTGTTCTACATCTATACCCTCATTAAGATGTCTTAGACTAGGCCTAAGAATGCCTAGAATGGGATGAGGATGCAAAAATACACTTAGAAAACATTTTGCAAAGTTTGTTGAAAATAGGAGCCTCGCTCGAGCGAGCCTTCCTTCGCTCGAGCGAGCCTTCCTTCGCTCGAGCTAGCCTTCCTTCGCTCGAGCTAGCTTTCAAAATCAAAGGCTTCGCTCGAGCGAGAAATCCTTCGCTCGAGCGGTCTGATGAAACAGTGAAAGTACTGGATGCTCGAATTTTACGCTCGAGCCACCAATCCTGCGCTCGAGCGTGGCTCAGAGTAAACGTTGGTCGCTCGAGTGAGGAATCCTTCGCTCGAGCGAAGAAGCCAAATCTGGAATTTCCAGATTTGCCTTCCCAGCTCAAACCAAGCATTCTCCCACTCCATACTCGACCTCTTGGACTCAAATTCTGGAAAACACAATTAAACTCAATATACAACAAGTTTCAAAAGCCAATTTGTGAATTCAAAGCCCAAGGGTGAGTCAATTAAAGCCAAAATTTCAAACCCATTTGCAAGAACAATCTTCAAACATAACATGCATGGGTTAAAACCATTTCAAAGCTTCAACTCTTGCTCCAAAGAGCTCAATCTTTTCAAAAACAAGATGAAAACATGGATTTAAACATGATTATGAACATGCATGTGGCATTTGACCATGGAATCAACTCAAAACTCATCAATTCAAGCATGCATGCATGATATATGTTAGAATCCCACATATTTGAACTAAATCATGACTTAGTTCTACAATGCAGTATGAATCATGCAAGAACTTGTTCAATGTCAACAATAAGAAGATGAATTCCTTACCTAAGTCTTGTATTCAAGGTTTGAAGGCTCAATTTGACAATTCTCTAACAATTTCTTCAATTCTTCAAGCCCATTCACAAGATGAGTTCAATTCTCTCTTACCTCTCCCTCTCCCTAACCTTGGTCGGCTATAGGCACAAAAAGAGCTGAGGAAATGTTTTGATCAACATGCAATAAGGCTCAATATAATATTCTAAATGGTCCACTAAGGGTGGCAATTTAGTAAATAAGGCCAACTTAGCATTTTATCAATATTTAATCTAATTTAATCACACCTAATCAGTTTTCGGATAATTATACCATTAAATCACACAAATTATGAGGGTCATAAACCTCAATCAGTTTCCGGTTCGGCCGCCGATAAGGCCTTTAATTAGCAGTTTAAACATAAAACATGAACAGATAAACAATCAATCAGACAGATACAATGTATATACACAATCATTTCAGGTTCAATTTCAGTCAGTCAGTTCCGCATTTTATTCAGTCCAGTTATCAGTCATTACCAGTCTCAATTAACGGTACTCAGTGGTTAATTCAGTAATAATCAGTAATTAATCGGTAATCAGTACGGGGGTTGTTACAGTTTCTCCACTGTAAAAAGCTTCCAATGGTACATACTCTATGTCTTCGATATTTTTCATTTCTGAAAAGCTTCATGTGAAAGAAATTTAAAGCTGAACTTCACGAGTCGTCTTTCTCTCTTTCAACAATCACAGCTCAAGATTCTTCACGGGTCGTGTTGCTCTATGTGAACTGAGACTTTCAAATTTAAACTATGTCTGTGAACTCTCTCTCCACCCATAAAATCGCATCTACCAGCTCCTACAAATCAAGTGAGTTGTAGTTTGTGTGTTGTGGAAGATTCACTCTCCGAGCAACGAAACAACGACAAGACTGAGGTCAACTAAATCACAAATTTCTCTCAAATTTTAAATTACAACTCACTGATTTCCTCAAACATCCTCAAATTCATTCCTAATTTATGTGTGTTAGGCCAAATTTGTGAAGCGTATTCTCGAATCAAACGCCTACCGAAGAAGCATACATCCACCCATTGTATCCATTCTGTCACCGGTGATAACTATTCCACTCCTACTGCTCTGGTACATATATCCTTCAATCGATCTGCTATGTAATAGCTGAGAAGCAGAAATCGTTCAGATCTGTCAAACTGGTCAACCGCCAGGACAACTGGCCGGTTGTCCCACCGGTCTTTCGGCCGGTCAATCGCTAGCTCAGCTCCCTCTCCTCTAGGTCGACCGCGCACTTACCCCCTTTAATGCTTCTCTTCTTCTTCTGCTCTCTTTCTGCTTATTGTCTACTGTGTACACTTCTTTCATAAACTTTTTGCATGCAATATTCTGTTTTTTTCTTGTTGTATCTGTTTTTTTCCAACACTGTTAACAACTTCAATTGATGAATTTTTTTTCCTAGCAATATTCTACTTTTTCTTGTTGTATCTGTTTTTCCCAACACTGTTAACAACTTCAATTGATGAACTTTTTTTTCCTACTGAAACATAATTGGAGATGATTCTTGCATTTTTATTTTTTAATATCTAATTCAGATTTGTTTAGATATAAATTGTGTGTTGTTAGATGGATGATAACAATTCTGATGACAATCAGGACACAAGAATGTGAAGTTCCAAAATTGAAATAAAGCTAATAAACATGTTGAGAGACAAGGTACAAAAAAATCAAATAACAAGTCATAGAACTGTGTGGACAGTTAGGCATTGGAATCATTTTGCAACTGAGTTACAAAATTTGTATGGGTTTCGATACACACCAAAACAGGTGAGACAAAAATATCAGCGACTGAAAGTTGATTACCATACCTTCAAGCGATTGCAAGCACAGACCGATCTGGGATGGGATCCCATTGTGGGAACGGTTGTTGCATCTGATGAATTTTGAGATAAGGTATTGAATTAACCTGTACTCTTTTCAATTTTTTTTGTAACATTTGATCACACGTACAGAACGCTTATTTTTAATATTTTCAATTGTTATAGGCAACAAAAAATGTTAAGAAATTTAGGACAAAAGGATTTGAGTATTTTCAAGAAATGACCAAAATTGTTGAAAACTGTTGTGCCACAGGAGCCTTGGCCCGTGCATCAACACAAGAAGCCCCTGACTCTAATTGAAGAGGATGAAATGCTTAATAAATTTTGGTCGCTTGGAGCTAGTGGGAGTAATGCGGCCGAACCTATTGCTATTGACTTATTTGGTGATAAGTACATAGAACCATCAAAGGAAAAAAGTTACAAGAGGGGCTTTACAAATAGCCAGACTGATAGTAGTCGTTCTAAGAGGTCACAGTCAAGTGGCTTTGATGATGTTTGTGCAGCTTTCACTACCTATGTACAGGTAAAAACGAAACATTCCCGTGCCCGATCAATAAACACAGAGGTTGTAAGTGCAGGTGGTGATGACTATTCCCATGATGCATGTCAAGATGCCCTGTTAGAGCTTGGGGACATACCATTGGTCCAGTACATTAGGGCACTGACACTACTCAAAGACAAGGAATGACAGAGGTTTTTTATGCTTACTGTTGCCCATATGCGCCTAGCTATGATCCTAGCTTTACAGTGAAGGGAGAAGTTGTGGCTTGATTAAGCTTGCAGTTCTCTTTGTGGTTGTTCAACATGATTTGATGATGTCTATGTTGTTCTTATTAATCTTTTTTTTCTCCTAATGACATGTTCTTTTTTATCCGTCTTTCTCTATTTATTTCTATATTTTTTAAAATTGTTTCTGTTTTACATTTAGATGTGATTTTATTCTTCTGCATTCTTTCATGTTTGTTTTCTTATTTTTGTTTCAACTTTCAATTTTACACATAGCATACAATATGAAAAGGTAGTAATAACAATATGACTAAATATTAATATGTTTTTTCTTCGCATGTATGTTTCCATCTAGTTCGATAAATGACTAAGGCCGACAAATTGTAGGCAGTGGTTTATTTGAGTTTCACCAATAATGGTAACAGTTGGCATGTTGTTAATCATTTTTTTATAATTATGCGTTATTGTCATGTAGCCGAAACAATATGTCATCCAGCACAGAAAACAATGCAATGGAGAGGTCATTAGAGGAGGATGAGGTTATTGAAGATTTTATGGACTTTTTAATGATTGCTTTTATGAATGGACAGATGAATGCGTCAACCAGTAGACGACCACAGCGAACTTGTCTATTCAAAGGTAATGATTACATCTTCAGTTTATTAAATGGCCATCTAGAAACAATGATGGATATCATGCGAATAGATGCCCAAACATTCATTTTATTAGAAGACACCTTACTTCAAAATGGCTTTGTCGAAACTGAACATATGCATATCAGTGTCGAGGAATTGCTTGGCATTTTTTTGTACACTTTCGCACAAAATGATCGGCATAGACTACTAGTCGATAGATTTCAACACTCTACTGAAACTATTTGTCGGCACATCAAAATCATTATGCAAGCACTATGCAAGCTTGCATCAATGGTTATCAAACCACGTAACCAAGTTAAGATACCGGCAAAAATTTTAAATGATAGGAGGTTTTTTCCCTAGTTCAAGGTATGACTACATGTTTGTCTTGTAAATTTTCAATAACAGTAACGAATTATTTTTATTTTTATTTTATTTTTTATGTTTTACAAGTAATAACTAGCTTTGTTTCGCGTTTAATGTCAAACTAATATATTTCAAGTAGAATTGTATCGGTGCTATCGATGGCACATTGGTAGATGTGTGGGTCCCAACCCTAAGACATAATACATTCTGTGGTCGCAAAGCTACGGTATCACAAAATGTACTCGCAGCTTGCGACTTCGACATGTTGTTCACATTTATCAATTATGGATAGGAAGGTATCACGACAACGCAATTTTAGTTGACTCAATTACAAGAGTTGATTTACATTTCCCACAGCCACCCCATAGTGAGTGTCTTAAATAACACACTATATTGTCTTAAATGTTGATTTTTGTGCACATGTATTTTACAAAGCATTGCCTACATTATTTATATGTAGGCAAATATTATTTAGTAGATGCCGGTTTCACGAACATGCCTGGATTTCTTGCCTCATTTCGTTTCCAACGCTATCACTTGCAAGAGTTTCATGGCCGTCATTATTTTAGACCCAAGGAATTGTTTAACCATCGGCATTCATCGTTACGTAATGTCATAGAAAGAGCATTTGGTGTTCTGAAGAAACTCTTTCCAATATTGCGGTTCATGTCAAATTACAAGTCCACAAGACAAGGACCCCTCATGATTGCATGCAGCTATGGACCCATTTTTCATAGAAGCTGATAATGAAATGGCGGCAGAAGCGGTAGCAGACGGGTTTGTTGAAGGCCAAGCTGACTGTGTTGACATGTCACAATATGGGTTGACGTACCAATCGAACTTCAGGGATACAATTGCTACTGCTATGTGGCAAAATCATGTTGGCCATGGGTAGATTTGTGATGTGAAGAAATAATGTGAATTTCGTAGTATTGTATGTATTATTACATTCTATTTTTTTTTTAATGTGTAAAACATTTGAAAATATTAAAAAATTACAAAAATATTAAAAAAAAAATCAACCATAATTTTAAAAAAATATTTAAAAAAAATTTGATGTAAAATTTTTTAGTAAAACAAAAATATTAAAAAAAACATTTTAAAATTCATTTACCGCGTTGGTGATCTAAAAAATCAACCATAATTTTTTGAAAAATATTAAAAAAATTATTTTTGTTGTAACATATTATAATATTTCAGTAAAACAAAAATATTAAAAAATAAAAACCATTTTAAAATTCATCTACCCCGTTTGTGTTCTACAAAAGCAACCATAATTTTAAAAAAATTATTTTTTTTGTAACATATTATAATATTTCAGTAAAACAAAAATTATAAAAAAATTTAAAATTCATCTACCCTGTTGGTGTTCTGCAAAATCAACCATAATTTTTAAAAAAATATTACAAAACTTATTGTTGTAACATATTAAAATATTTCAGTAAAACAAAAATAATAAAAAAAAACCATTTTAAAATTCATCTACCTCGTTGGTGTTCTACAAAAACAACCATAATTTTAAAAAAAAAATATTAAAAAATTATTTTTGTTGTAACATATTATAATATTTCAGTAAAACAAAAATAATAAAAAAAATATTTTAAAATTCATCTACCCTGTTGGTGTTCTATAAAATCAACCACAATTTTTTAAGAAATATTAAAAAAATATTTTTGTTATAAAATCTTAAAATCTTCTAGTAAAACAAAATTATTAAAAAAAAAAAAAACATTTTAAAATTCATCTACAGTGTTGGTATTCTACAAAATCAACCATAATTTTTAAAAAAATATTAAAATATTTCAATAAAACAAAATTATTAAAAAAAAAAACATTTTAAAATTCATCTACCCGTGGGTGTTCTACAAAATCAACCATAATTTTTAAAAAAATATTAAAAAAAATAATTTTGTTGTAAAATATTAAAATATTTCAGTAAAACAAAATTATTTAAAAAAAACAGTTTGGTTAGTGTTTTTTCAATTAATTGTTATTAAAAAAAAACTAGTTTGGTTATAACTGTTATTTTTTTTGTTAATAATTAATTTTTTCAATTAAATTTTAAGAACAATTTGGTTAACAGTGTTTTTTTTTGTTAATAAATATTTTTTGAATTGAAATTTGAAAAGAGTTTGGTTATGAAAAAAAACGAAAATAAAATAAAATAAACAGATAGGTGCATCATTTAAAAATAAAAACAGATAGCAATAAATTATACGAAAAAAAAATACACAAACAAAATACAACGACAAATGGTGCTTACATTGTCACGACCCAAACCCGCCCCTATAGGTTTAGTACTGTAACCGGCCAGTAATCCGAGATTACCGAAGGCCTGCTTAGCAGTAATACAGTAATACAGAGTACAGGGGCTTGCGGAAGCCAATATAGTAAATAAACAATGTCCAGTGAACTGTGACAGTCTGTATACAAAAGACTTTCCATACATATACATAAATACATGAACAGTACAAGACAGTATGTACAACATTTACAGTCGATCAGAACAGGGACCTAATTCCTGATAAACAGTACAGTACAGTGTTATCAGTCTATACAGTATTACAAAACAGATACAGAGACAGACGGGGGAAATTAAAACACCCCTAAGCCATAGCTTGGCAGGCTCGGAACCTCGCAGTGAGGCACAGTAGTTGGCTTGACAAAACTGGAGTTTACCCCGACGCTTCTAGCAACGGTCCGGTGCCTGTACATCTACATATATACATGAACAGTGAGCTAAAGCCCAGTGAATAACATAATGCGTAAAGAGGTTAAGAATGTATGTCCCTTCAGTATTGAAAACAGTCATTTCAGTCAGTATAGCAGTAGCAGTTATTCAGTACAGTTATATATGGTACATCCAATAGCATAACAGTACAGTAAACAGTAGGTCTTAAAAGACCGAACAGTAAATGATGGCCATCAATCAGTAAACAGTAGTGGTTCCAATAAGGGAACCGACAGAGATCTCTGTAACAGTAACAATAGACAGTAGTTGCTAAGGATGCCACAATACAGTTCAAAATATAGGACATACATTCATTCGATTAACAGTATCAGTTCAGAAAACAGTTCAGTTAAACAGTCAGAAATATTCACAGTTGAACATATCTTTACACAATTGTTACTCACAGAGTTCTGGGCTACAGTAAGCTAGAGCGTCTCCTCGGAAGCCAACCCTACACAGTTACAGATTGAACACACACTAAGCTACACAGTTGGGAAAGATAATAACTTAATCCCTAATTTGCCTCGGTGTGGTTCTACATCTATATCCTCATTAAGATGTCTTAAACTAGGCCTAAGAATGCTTAGGATGGGATAAGGATGCAAAGATGCACTCAGAAAATATTTTCAGAATTTCGGAAAAACAGAGTCCCGCTCGAGCGTAGGTTTCCCCGCTCGAGCGAACATGCAACAAAGGTCTCCGCTCACACGTTAACTCCCCCACTCGAGCGGACCAAAAAGTACTGGATAGGTGAAATCCCCGCTCGACGGACGTTTGACGCCCGCTCGAGCGTGAGACACATGACCCCGCTCGAGCGTACATTCCCCCGCTCGAGCGGACGGCAAAACAGTGCAAGATGCTGGGAGCTCGAATTCCTCGCTCGAGCGCAACTTCCCCCGCTCGAGCGGGAGTCCAAAATCTGGAAAACCCAGATTTGAGTCCCAAGCTCAAAACCAAGTTTTAATGCACCAAAAATGATTCCTTTGGGCCAATTTCCTGGAAAACACTTGTAAATACATAATATAACATGGTTCAAAGCTCAATTTGTAAAATCAAAGCCCAATGGTAGTTTAATTAAACTCATTTCAAACCAATTTTCAAGAACATGATCTCAAATGAAAATGCATGAACTTTAAACAACTTCCAAGCTTCAAAACATGCTCTAATGAGTCAATTCTTTTCAAAACAAGATGAAATCATAGTCTTAAACATAATTATGAGCATGCATGTAACATTTTGCCATGAAAACAACTTAAACTCAACAATACAAACATGCATGCATGGAATGGGCTTCAATTCAACATTATTAGACTAAATCTTGACTTAGATCACTAGAGGCTCATGAATCATGCAAGAACAAGCTTTGAATACACAATTAAAAGGATAGGTTCCTTACCTAGGTCCTCAAATGCAAGTCTAGAAGCTCAATTGACAATCTACACTTCAATTTCTTCAAGTTTCTAAGCAAAACCAAGATAGAACCAAGCTTTTTCTACCTCTCTTACTCTCAGTCGGTTATGCTCTCAAAATGAGCTGAGGAGATGTTTTGAATGAAGTATAATAAGGTTCAAGAATGGTCCATGTAGTGGGCCACTAAGGGGTAGGATAGTAAATAAGTCCAACTCTATTAATTTGGCTTAATTTAATCTAATTTAATCCAGTTTAATCATACCAAAGCAATTTTCAATAAAAGATATCATAAAATTACATAAATTTTAATTAACACAGAACATCAATCAATTTCAGATTCGGCCGCCGATAAGGCCTTTAATTTACAGTTTAAACATAAAACTTGAATAGATAATTTACCAAACGACCATATAGAAAATGCATTTAAACAGATATAGTCTATCAATCAGTTTCGGATTTCAGTCAGTCAGTTCAGTATTTCAATCAATTCAGTTATCAGTCATTATCAGTCTCAGTTTAGCAGTAATCAGTAGTTTATTGGTAAACAGTGGTGAGGGCTATTACATACATCCATGAACCAAAAAATTAAGAAAGAAAGAAAAGGAAACAAACAAATAAGAACAGAAAGTACGAGTACATCTGCAACACAACTAAAAACCATAACATGCGTCAAATATTTAATCGCTCATTGAAACAAATTAAACATCATTGTCAAGTGGTGGTAGAGGTGGAGGGAAGTAGTGATAGTAGACCTGAGTCACTCGATGGTCAATCTGGTCAATGCAGTTGCTTGTAACTTCATTACGTCTTTCAGTGTCTACACGAAACTCACTAAATTGTTGAATTAGTGAGTTCTGAGTGGCGGCAAATGCATTGAACCGATTATCCAATGCATTGAACTGATTTTCCATTTGTTGTTCCCATTGTACGCGCTGATTGTGTCGTTCTTGTTCCAGCGCCAAATAATCAGTCTAGTATTGGGGTTGTTGATTTGGTGGCATGGCATTGTCATTTGGGTCTTCGGGATCATCAACTATTGGTGCATTTGCAACATTAATAGATCCCAATAAGTTGTCAGCGCCACCAGCTCGGGCTAGTGTATACTCTGAAATTGGTGAAGAGATTTTCACATCTGCTTCACCTACAAGGTTGACATGATGAGCTTTGAAAATTTTGGTTAGCAGAGCTTCAAAAGGTAGTGACCGGCCACTGAGAGTACCAAGATTTGCAACCACCATTTCCTTCAGTAGTATGTAGCATAAATCTAATGTTTGTCCAATTTCAAAATAATAAAACAAATAAGCATTATAAAAATGGAACAACATCAAAATGTCCTTTTTTGAGAGTGACATTTTCGACTATCCATCGATGAAGAATACGAAGGTGGGGTTTCAAATGTCGTGCTTGTAAATTAGTGCCGGTAAATCGGTTCTTACAAATTGTAATATAAACCTCACTTACATTACCAACTATGTTAACTAGTTCAGCCTCACTTTAAAAATGACTTTGCAAATCCCTCGACTAAACTCCAATAATTTGTGCCAAAGTGTGGGGGTTTAGTGTGATTTAGTTTACCTTTGACGTAAGATGTCAAACTATTCTCTCCAACTACTCCCTCAGTAGGTCTTAAGTGAAAGTAAAATAAATACACAAGACGTGGATATATCTTTTGTGGTAAATTGGTTAAAGGTAGCCATCCCATCGTCTCCAGTCTGCCAACCAACAAAGGATCATATTGAGAAGGTAGATTTACCCTTCTCCCGGTAACAATTGGTCGGTTGGCAAAATTTGGATAAGCTTGTTTATGATTGTACGTGAGAAAATCAATAATTTGATAAGTCTGCTCTTGTTGGCATGGTGGAGGGTTAGAGGTTTGGCCACGTTTTGGTCTGACTCTTTTTGTTCTCGGCATGACTTATGAATGTAAGCAAAAAGATAGCAAAAGGTAACAAAAACGTATAGCAAAATGTATGAAAATGGTGTGCAAAAGGTAAAACAATAGATAGCCAAAGCTCAGCCTCGAGTTGAGACTTGCTGGAAGCTGGAACATGCGAGGCCGGTTAACCTGCTAGATGACCCACCGGTTGTCCGGCTGGATGACCTACCAATTGACCACTGGGTCGACTTGTTTGCTGAATTGTTTGGCTTACTTCTACAGCTCTGAAATTGTGAACAGATTTGAAAGAACCTTTGATCAAAGCTCTTGGTCTCTTGTTTACACGGATATGAATTGTAAAAATATGGATTGAATTTTTGAAATTAATTGATTGTGAAATTAATTGAGGTAGGTGGTGGAGGAGGTGGTTGTATCGTTCGGGTATTGATACTATTTTGATACTATTTAAATAATGAATGTCAATGAAAATGGTGAAGAAGTTGGTGAAAGTTGTGAAGTAATGAAGTTGTTGGAATGAAGATGGTGTTGCTGAAAGTTGTAAAGTGGAATTGTTGGTTAGGAGAGTGATATAAAGAGTCTCGGTCAAACAAATGGTCAAAAACATACTGTTAAGTTTTGGCTTTATTTTTATTTATTTATTTATTTATTTCTTTACTTTGATCGAAAGCTGACCAACTATTTTGACTTTTTTTTTTTTTTTTTCCTTTTATCAAAGCTGACCAACTGAGGTTTTGCAGACGGCTGATGGCTCTGCAGAATATGAGTTAAATTACCATGTTATCCTTTTTATTTTTTTCTAACATATGAATTTAGTATTCACTGAAAGAGGGGTAATGTGGTCAATTCAATCTCAAACATATCACACACTAATATTATTGATGGTACTTCCACTTCATGGGTGAGACCTTCACGGATGCAATTGACAGTGAAATGGACAGGTGAGGTACAATAATGAAGGTGAAGATAATGATATAGATTCACGAATTTTTCATAAAAGTGATAAAATTTAACTAATGAAAAAATGTTTAAACATCCGTTTGGGAAGTGGGTTGGCTTTTTGGCTTTTTTGGCTTTTTGAGCCTGGGCTTAAAAGCTTGGTTTGGGAAGGGCTTTTTGGCTTTTTTGACTTTTTTTGTGAGAGAAGAGTGTAATGATTATGGGTTGGATGTGATATTTTGTCTGTTGTGGCTCAAATAGCCTATTCTGTCTTTTGTGGCTCAAAGAGCCAAAAGAGCCCAAATGAGCTCTTCCCAAACGACACCTAGCGTTTCATAACGTTTTTTTGTTTCTATTTACAAAAATTTTATTACTTAGTTTTTATTTATTTTTAAAAAAATATAAATTACAAACACGTTTGGTTTAAACAAAATATTTATTATCTAAATTTAACAAACATAAACAAACAAAAAAAAAATGTTTATTCAGGTTTAAAATATTTATATTTATTTTTATTATTTTATGACAATGGGATCATACACATTATAGTTGAAAAAAAAATAATTATAAAAACAAATTGGGAAAAAATTAATTTAAAAAAAATGAAAAAAAATTGAAAAAATAAAATAATTGAAAAAAATAATTGCAATAAAAATTATTTCAAAAAAATTTATTTGGAAAAAAAAGTAATTGAAAAAAAAAATTGAAATAAAAATTAATTGAAAAACAAATTATTTGAAAAAAAAAATTATTAATTCAGTTTTTTAATTGAATTTTAAAAAGAGTTTGGTTATGAATGTTGATCAAAAATTTTAATCGAGTTTTGAGTTGTATGTTTGATTATGAATTATAACTTTTCGAATTAAGTTTTGAAAATTCTTTTCAAAACTCATAACTAAACAAATTTTCTTATTTCACATGTCATATCACATCAAATTCTCAAAACCCAGTTCCACACTCAATTCAACACTCTCTTCAAAAACCATAACCAAACAAATTTTCTACACTCAAATCATAATTTCAAAACTCACAAACTCAAAATACAACTCTATTCTCAAATCATATTTAGAAAATTCTACCAAATGCTACCAAAGTTTTTTTTTTGGACCTGTCCAGGCCCATGGGTTTATTAGGGGCTCTTTTTTTTTTTTTTGATTTGATCTTCTTTCTATTAAAATTTTTGTGTGTATATTACATATAAAAAAAATTAAATTGATATGATAATTGTAAATATATGATTTTATTATGTTTCTTGAAAAAAGAAAAAGGATCGTCTAGTTTTTAAATTATTTTTTATTATTTATTTTTTAAAGACAAATACGATAAAATCAGAAGATTACTATAATCAAATAAAAAAAAAATCATGTATGATCTATCCACATAAACTTAAAAAATAACTAATCAAATCATCAAAATCTGGACAACCATCCATGCACGGAAGAACCCAATTCCTTCTTTACTTTATTAGGAGAGTTATACGTTATCAATAATTTTATTATTTTATATAATTTGGTACATGATATTATTTAGGATTGATTATTTATTTGATAATTATTTAAAACAAGAAATCAATAATTATTATCCACATAAGTGGGGCGTTTTTTTTTTTTCAAAGAGCAAAATATCACGGAAGTGGGGATTAAAACAATGAAAAATTGGTCATATAATACTTGTCTTTCCCATTGCAAATCATTTCCCTTCTCAAAATGGCACAAAAAAAGTTAGAAGTGCAAGAAACTGCATGCAGATATAGCTGCTTTTTTTTATTTATTGTTGGCAGTTAGAATGGGTTCAAAAAGCTTCAACATATCTGATGGTTGGAAAAAAGGTGCAAGAAATTGAATGCAAACAGTGCCTATTTTCAGTTCCCAAAAAAAAAAAAAGCCTACTGATTATGATCAGCTACGTATCTTCTTGGGCTTCTTTCTTGGCTCTAGGATCCAACTTAGATTTTGTAACATGAAAATAAGCTCGACATCCAAAGATAATCATAATCAGTAGCTGGCGCTCCTGACCATACCTCCATGGGAGTCTTGCCATCAAGTGCTGCAGTAGGTAGTCGGTTAACAAGATGACGAGCATAGTTCAATGCCTCGCCCCAAAATGCCTTGCTCAATCTAGAATGTGACAGCATACACCGGACTTTCTCCACCAACGTGAGGTTCATTCGTTCTGCAACTCCATTTTGCTGTGGCGTTCCACTAATTGTGAAATGTCTCACTATCCCTTCATTCCGGCAAACCTCAAATAAGGGATCTGATGTGTATTTGTCAAAGAAGGGATCTGATGTGTATTTGCCGCCATTGTCAGATCTAAGCTTCTTAATCTTTCTACCTGTCTGGGTCTCAATCATTTTCTTTCATATAAGAAAGATGTCTAATACCTCATCTTTATGCTTCATTGTGTAAACCCAAACTCTCCTTGAGAAATCATCAATGAATGACACAAAGTAGTGTTTACCTCCCAAAGAAGCATTCTTGGAAGGACCCCATACATCGGTGTGAATGTAGTCCAGAATCCCTTTGGTACGATGAATAGCAGTACCAAACTTGATTCTTGTTTGCTTGCCTAGTACACAATGCTCGCAGAACTCAAGCTTCCCTGTTTTGGCGCCTTTCAACAGGCCTTGCTTTACCAATCCTTGTAAAGCCTTTTCTCCGACATGCCCTAGGCGCATGTGTCAAAGTCTGGAAGTGTCTGATGCATCATCCTCTGAGCTGGTGGAGACAACCACTCTCCCTGTGACTGTAGAGCCGTCTAGGAAATATAAATTTCCCTTTCGAATACCCTTCATTGCAACAAATGCTCCTCAAACAACTTTGAGAACTCCACCTTTCACAGTTACTCTGTAACCTTTGGAATCCAAAACTCCCACTGAGATGAGATTCTTCGTCATATCTGGTACGTACTGAACATCTTCGAGAATTCTGATTGTTCCATCATGCATCTTCAGTCGAATTGTTCCAATCCCCTTTGTTCTGCAAGCTTGGTCGTTGCCCATCAACACAACTCCTCCATCGAACTCTCGCAAGCTCGAGAGCCACTGCTTGTTAGGACACATGTGGTAGGAACATCCGGAATCTAGAATTCATTAATTAGACTAGCCATATGATGAAACTGTGAAGGCTGATCCTTCACCATTATCTCCATCTCCTGCAACGTTCACCTTTTCCTCTTTTTTGTCTTTATTGGGACAATCTTTTGCCCAATGCCCCTTCTGGTGACAAGCAGCACACTCGTCTTTTGCAAGACGTCGTCTATCTGATGATTTCCCTCTGGATTTTGAGCGAGACTTTCCTCGCCCTGTATATCTTCTGGTATTCGTCCTGCCTCTGACTGTCAATGCCTCGGATGTTGAGTTCCTGTTTGCAGATTTATCTTTCCTTTTGAACTCATTATCTACCAAGGCGTTTGCAACATCAACATACTTGATCTTTTCTTTACCATACAATAAAGTGGTAGTGAGATGATCATATGTGTCAGGCAAGGAATTCAATAGTAACAGTGCTTTATCTTCATCATCAATGTGATCATCCAAGTTTTTCAAATCGGTAAGAATTTTGTTGAAATTATTTAGGTGTTCGTTCATCGAAATACCTTTCTTATAGTCGAAACGAAACAACCTCTTCTTCAAGTAAAGTCGGTTCTCAATGCTCTTTGTCATGAACTTGTCTTCCAGCGCCTTCCAAAGGTCCTTCGCAATATCATATTTTGTGAAGGCGTACTTCTCCTCTTTTGCAAGGCAAAGTCGGATGGAACTGCAGGCTAGGAGATTCACTTTCTCCCATTCTATCCCGCCCAGGTCATCTGGCTTGTCTCCTAGAGTGAAGTGCAGGTTCATCTGGACAAGCATATCTTTAACTTCGCATCTCCACATGTCGAAGATGCTGCTTCCATCAAACTTTTCTACCTCGAACTCAGCATGGGACACCGGGGTCCAATGCCTAGAGTTGCTTGTAGTCGCTGGGTTACTTGTGGACTTGGTTGATCTTGTGTATGTAAATTTTGCCATTGAGACTGCTCAATAATCTCCACCACAAACAATAACAGACGCTTGAAATGCCCGAAACACGGCAAATTCTAAGCTCTCGAAAACTTCACTGAAAATTCGGGTCTGAATCTCAAAAAACGGAATCCGCAGTTGTGTCTGGAATGGTTGATTTAGCTAGGAAAGCACTTTCTCCACCTCTCCAGGGACCTTAATGAAAATTTTTCAAATCCAAGGGCCAAATTGCAATTTCCCAAAACTTTAGGGACCTTATTGTAATTAATAGAAGTTCCAGGGGCTAAATTGCAATTTCAGCAAGATTAGGGGTTGAAATGCAATTTACCAAACTTTCAGGGGCCTCCCTGCAATTTCAGAAAGTTCGGCTGACTGGGATTGATGACGTGGCAGATGTGTTGATGTGGCGCTGACGTGGCAGTGCTGAGTGGGACGATGACGTGGAACATATGCTGATGTGTCGCTGACGTGGCAGTTGAACTGGCTGACACCTGGTGCTGACGTGGCGACGACGTGACAGCTTCTAAAAATAAATTGGAAATTTGTTTGGGAGAGTTTTGAACTCTTAACCTCAATGCTTTTAACCAAAGGCTCTAACCACTCCACCAAATATGAACTTGCGCAATTTTAGTGCACAAGTGAATACTTAAAGTCTTTAGGACAGGTTGCCGGACTGAACTTTCCAGCGAGTCTCCGGCCTAACTTTAGAAGCGCGTGAGGGCGCGTGAAGTGTCCTCGTGGGTTGGTTTTTCTGGGTCTGAACTCCTCTCGTCAAGGCGGTCGTCGTGGTATGTTGAAAACTCGATTTCAAAAACTTCGAAATTTTCAATTTACAGAAAAACACTCTGTTTTTCGCACAACAATGCTCTGATAACAATTTGTTTTCCCTAGGAGGCAGAAAACAATCACACACAAGCACACAAGCAATAAAACACCAAGAATTACGTAGTTCGGCAAATCGCCTACGTCCACGGGCAGCGAAGTTCACTATATTTTGAACAAAGAATTACACACTCTATTTTTCTCTCTCTCCGCTCTTCTCTCTTCTGCTCACCACACTGAATTCCTCCAATTTACTACCTATTTATAGATGCAATGGGAGAACCAAGCTCTTGAATCAGCAGCCTTTGTTGACAAACAAAGCAGCCATTGTTGACAGCAGCCATTGTTGACAGCAAATCTGAGCCAATCTTCAACATGAGGGACCTAGAGATGGAGAAAAGGGACCCGAGAACAATTGTGGCAGTCATACTGGGAGGTGGAGCCGGTACTCGCCTTTTTCCTCTCACCAAACGCTGTGCCAAACCTGCTGTAAGTCTTCTTTCAATCCTCCAAGCAACCTTTCCTTCCATTAGAGCCAACTGCATTCACAAGTTGTTGCTCATTAAATCGATGTGTTGATGCCACTTGACATAACAAAATAGAGAAAATAGGACACATTTAATGTCAATATCCAAGAATTGGAATTTCCCATAGTAGAGACAATTCTCAAAGAGAAACTATCGATATTATTAATAAAATTAGTTTTGCCAAGACTTGCATTCTTATTTACGACAAGGAAAAACCTAATTTGAATAAGAAATAGCTAACTATGCTCATTCCTTGATAGACATGAAAAGTATAATAGAAAACAAAAAAATATCCAAATTCTAGAAAATTTAAGAAACATGCCAAAATGAGTGGCACTGAAAATGAACATTCCTAGACAAAGTTATTTATAAAACAAAACTTTCCAAAAAACAACAAAATTGCTAATTTCAATTCCTAAACCTAAACGATGGAATTCGGTCATAATCCAATCAAAATTTAATTGTTCCAAAAGCTCTTTTGCCATGTGTTTTACATCAGATCTAGTCATTATCTCTGCTATCCTCTATCTTAGGTCCCGATTGGAGGAGTATACAGGCTGATTGATGTGCCAATGAGCAACTGCATTAACAGTGGGATCAACAAAGTTTACATTCTCACTCAGTTCAACTCTGCATCGCTCAACAGACATCTCGTTCGTGCATATAGCCTTGGTGGTGGTGTCACCTTTGGAGATGGTTTTGTTGAGGTATATTTTACTTTGAGTTCATCATCTTCATGTATTTTTCAATTTTTTTCATATGTAATTTAATGTAGAACTTGGTTGCTTTAGGATTTTTTGTGAGTAAAAAATGTGTTCAATTAATTGCAACTTGTTATGCTCTGTGTAGGCTCTAGCAGCTACTCAAACTCAAGGTGAGACAGGTAAAAGGTGGTTCCAAGGTACAGCAGATGCTGTGAGGCAGTTTCATTGGCTTTTCGAGGTACCTAACATCACTTAGGAAGTGCTCATTTCTGAGAAGCACAAACATGTGACATGTCACAGATACGACAAACACGTCAACACAATTTATTTTATTTTACTTTTAAATGTAGGACGCCATACATGAATACACATATAAAATATGTAATTTTATATATTTATTATGGGACATATACAAGAATAAGCAATTATTATACAACAAAATTATTGTCGAGACTTTTTACAAAACTATGACATTGTCATAGATGATGACTGGAATATGTTTTCCATCTTGTAGGATGCAAGAAGCAAAGATATTGAGGATGTGCTCATTCTATCAGGAGATCACTTGTATAGAATGGACTATATGGACTTTGTTCACGTAAGATGCCACTATTGAATTTATATTTTTTCTTTTACAGAGCTATATCTGTTGATATTATTCATGCATTCAAACCTTATTTCTGAGACTAAGATTTTTAAATTTGATTTAGAATCATCGTCAAAGTGGTGCAGATGTCACTTTATCTTGTTTGCCAATGGATGGCAGGTTGGTCATTTTTCTCATCACTTTGGCTTCTTAAGTGCTTTCAACTTTGAAATTATATTAATTAAACTTAATGGTATAGTATTTTGTGCTATTTTAGCACAGTAAAAATGCACTGCATACAGAATTGCTCAATCAATATGTAGTATTTAATGTGCTAATATAGTATAGGTGCTCCAACAAAATAATATTTTTTTATACTATTTCTGTATTCATTTACCTATCAACCTTTTTTCAATCTCCATTTTTTTAAAAATAATGCTTCAATTCCTTAATTTAAATCAAAATTAAATTTATCTTTATTTATTTGTGTCAAATTAACCCTCAATTTATTTTCATATGGCATAGTTGTAATCACCGATAAATTAAACTCCAATCATAATAGTACAGATGTAATTTTTATAAAAAGAAATGGTCAATTAGTCACGCGAACATCATAAAATAGGTGTTATTTCTCATGCTACATTTTGCAAAATAGCACACTGCTTTTCTAGCACAATATATACTACACAGTTGAAGTAAATGGTTTTTTTTTTCACTGAACCATGGTATTCAGTACTGTCACACTTACAAAAATGCAATTTTAGTTTTTTTTTTTCTTTTTTGAGTGTTCTCTCTATTTTCATTATAGTCGTGCTTCAGATTTTGGTTTGATGAAGATAGACGGTAAAGGAAGGATCCTTTCATTCACTGAAAAGCCCAAAGGAGCTGATTTGAAGGCAATGGTAATTACTAAAATTTTATAATACTCTCACAAAGTTCTATAATGTCTATGGACCCTTGGACTTATTTTTCTCACAAGGTTCTATACTTTTCTAGGCAGTAGATACAACAGTTATAGGACTATCAAGAGAAGAGGATGAAAAGAAACCATATATTGCTTAAGATTAGGGATATTAAAGAATTATCTGTTTAGTACAAATTATTGAGACTGCTTATAGATTTTTTATTTTGAGAATTTGTTCCAGAATATTTAGTACAACTTATGAGGTAAAAATTATTTTAATTTATTGATTATCGGGAAGATGGGAAGAGAAATGTTTGTAACTTCTACTTTGTGATTGTCAACTTTTAGCTTACAAAAAAGTTGCACCAAATAGGCTGACTCGTGTTCGGCTCGTTAAAAAGTTATTTAAGATTGACTCGATATGTAAACAAGCCAAGTTTGAACACATTTGGAGGAGTGTTAATTTTTTTAGTTTTGCTCAAACTAGGATGAATAAACTTCTATGGACTATAAAAGACCAGACTACTCAAGCTTGGGTCGATTAAAATCTTTTTAGATTGGTTGAAAGGGAAACAAATACAGCTTAAACACATTTTTAAAGTTCGTCAAGTTTTCAAACCAAGATTGAACAACCTATTACTCGGCTCGTTTACAATCCTACTCAAGGAAAGAAACAAATAAGATAAAATGATTTTGTATAATAAAAAAGAAAAATCTTAGTTGCCTTTTATTTAAAGGTAATCAATAAAAAGATGGTTCATTCAGTTGCTTCTTTGAAATCTTGTATATGCACTCCATAGTATAGAAGTTCTAAGAATTAAGCTCACACACAAAGCACATGCACTTTTCAGTCAATGTATGATAAGAATATAAGATGAGAAAATATGCTCCGAAGTCTCAATAAATTTCACTCGCTGTTGAGAAGATTTATTAATGATATCAATGATCAGAAATCTATGGGAATCAATTATATGATAGGAACAAAACAGCGAACGAAGAGAGAAAATGAAATCATACTACACTACCATTTTACAGCAGTTGGTTATGCTATCTAAAGAAATAAACTACAAGACGTATCATATAGCACCAAAAAAAAAAAAAAAAATTCAAGACGTGTCAAACTTAAGGAAGTACTAAAGATTCTGCATTCTTGTCAAGTCAGATGGTGCTTCCCGACTGCAAATGACTTCGGATCAGAGATAATTCCTGCCTCTGCCAAAGAGTTCTTCATAAAGGTCGGTATCAAATATTTTCTGACTGCTCTCTTTATTTAAACATGTCACAATTTTTTTAACCCCTCAAAATTTTGTTCCTCTACAATTATGACATTTAAATTTAATTTTCCAACAGTTACAAAGACTCATACATATGTATATGCGCATATTGGGCAACAATCTAAACCATGTTTGGCAAAATGTTGCAGGCTTATTTATTTAACGATTATTGGGAAGATATCGGCACAATAAAATCCTTTTTCGAAGCAAACCTTGCCCTTACTGCACATGTTAGTATTAAAACACTTTTCTTTTTCTTTTTTTAAAATTCCGCAAGTGTTTGGTAGCAGGGAAAGTAGGTCATTTGTAGCTTGTTTGGTAACTTCATTAAAACATGCTATCTACAAACAAAAACAAAAATGCTTTGAAGTGAAACAGTTTGGTTTTAACATTTACTTTTGCATTTTTGTTTCAGCCCCCAAGATTTAGTTTCTATGACGCAAACAAGCCAATGTATACATCAAGAAGAAACTTACCACCATTGACGATTGATAACAGCAAGGTCAGTGAATCTCATATGATTTTAGGTTATGTAGAAGCTTCCTATTGAGCAAGATATGGGACAAGATTTAAAATAGACTTCTTGCTTCTTTTATTTATTTTTTATTTGTTGGCTATTACCCTTGGACATGGAAAGGGATCGTTATTTAGTGTTATGCTTTTAGGCCTAGCCATATTTCTCAATCAATTTATTTGTCTAAAAATAACATTGTTTTCTTACAATATTATTTGTTGCAGATTGTTGATTCAATCGAATCCCATGGCAGTTTCTTAAATAATTTCTTTGTAGAGCATAGCGTTGTTGGCATCCAATCCCGGATAAACTCCAATGCCCACTTAAAGGTTTGTTTATGATTCACAAAATAATTGCATAATTACATACTATTACATTGCATTAAGATCATGATAGCTTATTTTAATGTACATATCAACATTCAAAATGAGTTATATATAACCTAACGGTTGGCAGCACTGGTAGCAGGACACAGTGATGCTTGGTGCTGACTACTATGAAACTGATGCTGAAGTTGCAGCACTGGTAGCAGAGGGAAGAGTTCCTATTGGAATAGGAGAAAATACAAAAATCCAGTACAGAACAACTCAAAACACTTCTCCACATCTATTCTTGCTTCCCCAAAATGAATCATTTTCTATAACTCTCTTCTGTGTCTTATGGCCCTATGTTTACAATCTTTTGCAGAAACTGCATCATTGACAAGAATGCTAGAATCGGAAAGAATGTTGTTATTGCAAACTCAGAGGTATGTTTTTCTAAATAATTTGGTGTAGAAGATGTTGGGGATATAGAAAAAACTAACCGAAAAACACTAATAGTTGCCCAATTCCAAGACTTCACCACCTCTAAATACTTGAATCAATTTGGTTTCTAGAAAATGAAAATAGAAAGTTGTTTGAAAACAACACTCTCTTTAGGGGGGAAAATCAAAATTTCAAAAACTATTTTCACACAAAAATGAAATCGATATTTTCAAACTTTTCATTGTAGTTGTCTTTGAAAACACAGGAGAAAAAAAAAAATGAAAAACAAGAACACAACCAAACAGGTAAGTCTCCAACAAGGTCATGAAAACTAAATCACTTTGATGCATTAGCTGTATGCATTGCACCAAAGAAAAAGAGAAGGCTAAAATGGTGGTTAAAGACTCTTTTATTTTTTTGTTGGTTGTCAATAAGATCGAGAAGAAGAAAGCAAATTTCAGGATTTCAAGCACTTATAAAACATCATTTTCTTTGTATGGATTTGCAGGGCATTCAAGAGGCTGATAGATCCTCAGAAGGGTTTTATATTCGTTCAGGCATTACCATCATACTAAAAAATTCAACAATCAAAGATGGATCTGTGATATGATCATAAGTACAGCTTCATTTCCTCTATTTTCTGGCTCAATTATAGAGGGAAATAGAGAATTTTCCAGATATGTGCATTGTATCTACCAATGACAGCAAAGTTTGTAAAGAGCTTGAAATACTATCAAGTAATACTAATATGCATATATCCCTTAATGTTTTGTATTGATGCAAATTTTTTTTCTTTATATCTAAATGACAAATATGGTTCTATTCTTGAAATCTCGGGGAAACAAACAAAAAATTCATGAACTGTGATCAAGATAAATGGAGCTTTTTTCTTTTTCTTTTTTCGGGACGAGTATAAAGGAAGCTTTTGAATATCCATTCTTCTGATGTTTATAATGCTAGTAACAATTTGTTATCTGCTGTTTTGGCACCATGAATCAATATCACATAGAATGCAACTGCTTGCTACCAATAAATCAAAATCCTAGTAACTTTGAACACATTTGAATGTGAGAAAAAGCAAAGGATTTGGACTACTTTCAATTAGTATCCTCGCAAAATTTAACATAACTTGAGGTCAAACAAACATAGCTCTATATGACTATTCGGAAATCTGAATTTTTTTTTCTAAATTCAAAACAAACAAAAGCTTCCAGAACAGAAAAATATGAGATTAGTGTAAGATTAAAATAACTAGACACACTGCAAGCTATTCTTATCGTATTGCGTGAGAATTTCACAGAATTTTAAACTAATTCAGTATATCATCCAACATATACATAACATGTCGAGTCGAGGTCAGATAAACACTTTAGTGATTAATTGAGAATTTAGTGATTAATTGTTAGTTGATAATTAGGTAATAAGGTGATAAATTGATGTGAATGCAGTGTCAAAGTTCTGACCAAAATACATTATAGGTTATGTTGAATTTTAGATTCGTCAAGAAAAAGATTTTTTTTTTTTAAACCATTATTTACATTTATTTTTTAATTTTATTACAACTATCTACACGTTCAAACTACAAAACTTTTTTAGACTTGTTTAAATTTGATGGCAGGTTTGGAAAAACCACTTAAAGCCTGACTCAATCCACTCATTTCATATATTTATATTTTATATTATTTAATTTTGTTGCTAGAGATGAAAAAAACTTACCAATAAATTAGTTAAAACATTTGAGTACTTAACCTTGAGCTTATAAGAAAATAATCAAAAAATTAAACTACCAACATCATTTGTATTCATCAGGACGGAACCAGAATTTTATCTCTGGGGACCGAGTCATGAATAATTTTTATTTTAACAATTCTTATACATATTTCAATTCAATAATGAGTAATAAATTAATATATATATATATACAAACCAATATTTCTTTAGTACTATTGTTGTTTTAGAAAATAATTATTTTAGTTAATTTTTGACGAAAAGATTTACACAAAAGTAGAAAAGAGTTGATTTTTTTGTAGTGACTATTTGATTTTTTAACTATTTTAAGTTGTTGCCAAAACAACCCTTAAGGTATAATAAATAGAAAGTCATATATTCATCTTAACGAGAGTCATAAATTGAATAACAAAAAAATGAGTCATAAATCAATTGATTTTTTGTACATTTATCAAAGTAGAATTCAACGTCATTTTAAATTCTAAAATGCCAAAAAACTTTCATAATTGACTCTATAGTAAAATGTGTTATCCAAATTTATTTTAATGTAGTCCTCGTAACATATAGATCGAGTCTAAATCACATTTTAATTATATTTATTTTTTGTCAATTTATAAAAGATTAATTATAAATATAAAAAGCATTACATAACTAGAAAGTCACCAAGTCCAACAACAATCACAAGAAATAACATTAACTTAAAAAAAAATAAACAATTACATATAATCACATCATGGGAGAGAACTCAACACCACAATAAATGTCACTCGTAATTTATAGTACAAAAATAATGATATACAATCATTAAACTAAAAGCCTTATCACATTTTAAATTTCTTATACACATTTTTTTATGTGAAAGTAGCGTTAATGAATATCAATTCAAACCAAATGACACATGTGAAGCAAGAGAGGGGCCAAGTTTAAGCATTTGTTGCTAAGAGGGCCCAAGTCCATTAGATGTTAAGCATTTGTTGCTATAGAAGTAATATATAAGCATGACTTTTCCCGAAGGTAAGGAGGCATGTGGGGATAACTATTTTAGTTTGATCCGTGGAGATCCATCTATACCCGCACGAATGGGACGAATTTTACCCAACTTCACACTTATGTGGGGCAGGGTTGAATTATATTTTGATCACCTGCAATGAGAGTGGGGTAGGGGCAGATATCACCTTTCCCGATCCAAACCCGACCCGATATAATTAATAATATAT
Organism: Camellia japonica; assembly: GCA_030407325.1. Lineage (NCBI taxonomy): Eukaryota > Viridiplantae > Streptophyta > Magnoliopsida > Ericales > Theaceae > Camellia > Camellia japonica. The sequence continues at coordinate 36,430,318 of JAPPVO010000003.1, read as the reverse complement.
ATTTGTATATATATATAATATAATTAGATATAAAAAAAAATACTAAAAGTCTGTAATTCTGTTTAAATATAAATAAATAATAATCTTAAAAGTCTCATTGTTTATATATAGAAATAAAAAAAAATTATTTAGTGTATTAAGAATTTAAATAGTTATCAATTTTTTTGACTATTTAAAATGTGATCGGATATCCGCAGATATCCGTAGGAGCAGGGATGGGATTGAAAATTTTTTACCCGTAACGAAGTTAGGACGGGGCGGAGGATGACAAGCACACCCCATGACCATCCTAGGGGAATGGCCCCCTCTTTGGTTCCATCCCTGTATTCATATTACAGCAATGATATTCACTTTAGATTTTAGGTTTGTGGACAGAAATAAAATAAAAAAGGAAAGGTAATCTTCTTTCATTTTTTTTCCTTCTCTTTTTATTTCCTTCCACAAATTCCTTCACAAATTTAAGATCCAAATATATCCTAAAAAGCAATGGCCAAATATGATTTGTCAAAATGCCATACAGAGATGTCAAAACCACTCCAATCAACATGTTTGCCAAAAAACCATACATAAAGACTAGCCTCACTATTTCAGACTCAAAATTTTCACATGTTGAACCCAAACTCAAAAATGCTTCTTTTATGTGTTTCATATTCAACTGTAACATTACATATTATCAAAACTTAGTGTTAGTAGATACTTTAATATTATAATGTGTTATAAATTATATTGTGTGCTTGGACTTTTCTTTCCCACCAAATTTTCTGAGGCTTTTCCCAAACTAAGCCTCTTTTGCATCCTATTTCTCAAATTAGGCCTACTTTTGACGGATTTTCCAAACTAAGCTAAAGTGCTATTACAAATCGCGCTTTCACTGTTTGGAGCCCAAAATTTGATGAATAGTGAAATCGCTATTCGAAATCGCGATTTTAATTAAGAAAGCGCTGTTTCAAATCGCGCTTTTAACATAAAAAAATTTTGTGAAGAAAACGCTATTTAAAATCGCGCTTTCACTGTACATAATTTTTTTTTTTTTTTTTTAAAACGCGATTTGAAATCGCGTTTCTACTGTTGAATAACAAACCAAAGCCAACCCACACTCTGACACACACACACCAATGGGCACACCCACAACACTGAAATAATATAATTTTTATATATAATAATCAATTATATAATTTTTATAATTTTCATAAATATAAATCATTTTTAGGTTATGAATGGTTTGATTTATAATACGTATGTAAGGGTAAAAAATTTTATAATCAAAAATAATTTTTACAATTTTTATAATAAAAATAATTTATAAATTATCAAAAATAATTTATAATACGATGTATTATTTAAATATTTACATTTTTTATTTAAAATTTTTTACAGTAAACCCATCTTCACATTTTATAATACGTATGTATTATTCAAAAATAATTTATAAAAATTTATAATTAATACGTATGTAAATAATTTAATACGTATTTTCACATTTACATTTACAGTAAACCCATCTTCACATTTACATATGTATGGTTTAAAGGTAAATTTTTTGATAAATGACTTAAATGATAAATCAACCATCCATAACCTAAATTTTTTTACCATTACATACGTATGGTTTAAATAATTTATAAAAATTATTGCCATACGTATGTAAAAATCGATTATAAAAATTGCAAAAATTATTTATAAATTGATTATAAATTATTTAAAAATTATTATAAAAAATTATTTATAAATTGCAATTTTTAAACCATACTTATGGCTTGGTATAGGCGCGGGTTCAATCCACGCCAACTCCCAATTTTTTTTTCTTCACTCACTCTATACTTTATATATTTATTATGTAATTTTTTTATCAAAATTATTTTTAGTACTGATAAATAATTTTTACTTTATGGGTACTAATAAAAATTGCAATTTATAAATAATTTTTACAATTTTTATAATCGATTTTTACATACATATGACAATAATTTTTATAAATTATTTAAACCATACGTATGTAAGGGTAAAAAAATTTAGATTATGGATGGTTTCATTTATCAAAAAATTTACCCTTAAACCATACGTATGTAAATGTGAAGATGGGTTTACTGTAAATGTAAATGTAAATATACGTATTAAATTATTTACATTCATATTAATTATAAATTTTTATAAATTATTTTTGAATAATACATACGTATTATAAAATGTGAAGATGGGTTTACTGTAAAAAATTTTAAATAAAAAATGTAAAGATTTAAATAATACATTTTATTATAAATTATTTTTGATAATTTATAAATTATTTTTTATTATAAAAATTGTAAAAATTATTTTTGATTATAAAATTTTTTACCCTTACATATGTATTATAAATCAAACCATTCATAACTTAAAAATGATTTATATTTATGAAAATTATAAAAATTATATAATTGATTATTATATATAAAAATTATATTATTTCAGTGTTGTGGGTGTGCCCATTGGTGTGTGTGTGTCAGAGTGTGGGTTGGCTTTGGTTTGTTATTCAACAGTAGAAACGCGATTTCAAATCGCGTTTATAAAAAAAAAAAAAAATTATGTACAGTGAAAGCGCGATTTTAAATAGGGTTTTCTTCACAAATTTTTTTTATGTTAAAAGCGCGATTTGAAACAGCGCTTTCTTAATTAAAATCGCGATTTCGAATAGCGATTTCACTATTCATCAAATTTTGGGCTCCAAACAGTGAAAGCGCGATTTGTAATAGCGCTTTAGCTTAGTTTGGGAAATCCGTCAAAAGTAGGCCTAGTTTGAGAAATAAGATGCAAAAGAGGCTTAGTTTGGGAAAAGCCTCAAATTTTCTTGCCCACTAAGAAATCTTGCCCACCAAGTTTCCTCTCCTCCAAGAAAACCCTTTTCTTACCCACCAAGTTTCCTCTCCTATAAATTGAGCTAACCTCTTATCTTGGTAAGAAGAAGTGTTTGTTGTTTTATTATGTTTGTGTGAGATTATCAGGCAAATAAAAAAAAGGTGTATGTGATGAAACTTTGGGTTCAACCAATTGTGCAGTATTGGTAAACCATACAACTTAATCAGTTGTTGTATCCTGGGAGGACAAGTCAAGGTTTTTTCTGCTACACCGGTTATCCTGGGAGGACAAGTCAAGGTTTTTTCTGCTACACCGGTGTGAGGCTATGCCTAACCGCAGAGGGCTTTTTCTGCTACACCGGTGTGAGGCTATGCCTAACCGCAGAGGGCTTAAATCTCTTTAAAAAGAGCGAATTTCCCGCACCTCAACCCTTTCAATAATTATTGTAATTTTTATTTTTTGTATTTTCTGGTGTTTATTTGTAATTATCACCAACACTTAGCTTACAGATTGAAAGCTGCATACAAATATAGCATCTACATGATATTTCCTGGTTGAACCACAAGGGCAGAATATAATGAGTGGGTGGCCACACTGCCAACAATTCATGCATACATGGCTCAGTAGCGACTGTTTAAATATAATGCAGAGCTACATACATTAATCAGCAAGCAAGCATTATCTTTCCCATGAGAAACCGGGATCAATATGGATAGATCTTTCCCAACTGCTCACTTTCTTCGTTAATCTATGACTTCTTTTTTTTTTCCTTTCGCTCCTACAAAGTGGAGTTTCAACTGTCATTTCCCTAAAAGGGCGACGTGCTTTTCAAAATTGACTAGCCATGATTTCTGAGAGGCATCAAAAACATACATTTATGCTCCTGAAGAAGCAAACTTGGACCAATCTTTCTGTCGATTTACAGTTTGGTCCTTTGGAGATGGTGTCTTCACCACAGTGGCCCAACGCATCATCTCTGCAATATGTGATTTCAATTGTCATGCTTCAGAAAGAAAGTCAGCATTTAGCCATGTATGCATTTTACTCAAGTCCTCGACTACAACAGCAATTATACAATGTCAAGAAAACCTAAACACATGGTCTTCCTCTTTCTAGAGAGCGGCATCATGAATAAACAAATTTAGGATACATGTCAAGAATTCAAATTAAGGTGACAGAAAGTAGCTATCTATATCTGAAACTCGAATAAAAATCTAGCTGTCCCAAAGATAATCACACACACCACCATTGGCTTTGGGATCTTTTTTAATCAAAACTCAAGAACAACTAAAATGCTGTAAATCAGAGGATGTATTCTTGTGATCACAGCACCATAGATAGCAAAATAAAAGGGACCATCAATTTCTCCTAGACTCAATCTTTACACCACTCATTGAAAAATTCTTGATTATTCATGTTATACTTGTGAAATTAAATATGGATTGAGTTTTAAGTGTAACACTGCAGTCTGCAATATGCAATTGAGTTACAGGAATTAGAAACAGTAGATTTTTCTGGAGTACTGTTAAATGATATGATAATGCCCACACCCAAAGAAATGATGGACAGAGAAAAGGTGTGTTTTGTCAAGGTAGTGGAACTGAGAACATGGAGAAATTCTTTAAATGAGGTCTATCAAAGAACCCACTACTTAAATAGGGAACATTGAGTCAAGCACAATCCTTTTGGTCAAAAACCCACTACTTAAAAGACCTAGGAGCTTTGAGGATGTTCCTCAGGACCAGACAAAGTGCATAGTCCTCTAGTTCAAAACCCTTAAAACATCAAGTCAAACGCAATACGTCCTCTCAGGAACAATATGGCAGTTGAAACAGAGTTCTCTAGGCCATAGATTTCTAGTTGCTTGTGTTCAGCAATTTGTAACAGGAGTTCCAACAACCTTACACACAAGAATTCCACTTAATCAGAGGTACAAAACCTTTGAAACATTGTTCTACATGTCCTGTTAAGGTATACAATGGCATGACGCAAGATTGTCCTATGTGCAGTTTCACAACAAAACTTAATTTGATCTTTTTAATGATTTGATCTCCCAAGACCTAGAATCCAACAAGCTAGACCTAGAGTAGACTATCGCCGGTCCTGAAGACTAGCAAGCAGATCACAATAAACACAACAGCTTGCTTTTATAATCTTTTGAATAGAAGGTAAATTTTCACTTGCCTCATTTCCTTTCAAGCTCTTCTTCCTATATTCTTTTTCTCTCATAGAAGCTTGCACTGCCAGTAAAACATTTCATTCTCAGTTTACAGAAAGAAAACATGGTCCACCAAAAGGAAACACAAACAAAAGCAAGCATCAAACATCTACTCACAAACCTTGGATTACTCAGCTCCTTATCATCACGAACAACCGCTTTCCATTCACTAGGCTTAGGTGGCTGTACTTGCGACAGAGTTTGAACACTTTCAGTGCCAATATTTGATACACATTGGGAATAAGTTCCAGAGCTAGCAGTATAGGCAACGTTAACAGCTGCAGAAAATATTCTGCTAGGCACTTGTTTGGGTGACCTGCTTTTAGGAGGTAAGTTCTAATTATTTGTAAAATTTTCTTTGTTAAACGCACATTCCAAACACACTCCTGTCCCTGGCCAAGCTGAACAGCCCCCACTATGACCTCACAATCTTCAGCAATCCCAAAAATCAACGGGAACAGTTAGTCTAAAGGAATATCACCCCACTCCAATCTTCAACCGAAACTGATGCCAAAACGCCTCCCAACCCAACCAAATGCCATTTCAAACATGGAAGAGAGTAGAACCCTCAAAGAAACACCAATAAGTTAGTTCACAAACAATGAACTAACATCTTACTGAGTCCCAAAGTTGTAGTCAATAAAACAAATAAATACTTCAGTAGGAAAGCAATAGAAGATGATGGTTTCAAAATACCTACTGATACCGCTAGCTCCAAGGAGGCATTCCTGTAGCCATCTCAATAACTATACAACCAACACTCCATATATTAGCGGGCAAAGACATAGGATTAAAACTCAAGATTAACAAAAACAACAAACCATTGGTTGTCAGGGGTTACTATGCTGACAAATATTATATTTGTTGGAGGGCATAAAAGCAATATGTTACCTTATTAAAATCATCAGAAATTAAAACAAAATCAAACTTTGCTGATGCTCTAATCACAAGATCATCTTTGTCATCTATCTGACACATGTCATCATCACAATTGTCTGATCCCCAATGTGGCACACTTCTTGGGAACTTCCTAGGATATATAGTTGAGCACCTCACACTATTATGAACATCCTTCAATTGCATGTAGGTTGTCCTGATAACAGGGTCCATCCTAAAACAGAAATGCAACCTCAACAAGTCATAATTACAAATAACAGACAATAATATATCTTGAAAGCACCCAAGGTTATTTAACAAAAACCCTTACGAGTTCTTAAGCTCCATCTTAGGTGTTGCCATCTTTTTTCCAGAATTTTCCAAATGATTGTAAAATAAATAAGAATGGAAAAAGAAAAACTGCATAATGCAAACAAAGAAGGCTTCATGCAGTTATACTGACCATAACTGAAGCGCGTAACACAGGATAGGTTTCCAGATACTCCCTAGTAACAAATGGATGCTGCATATGATAAGCCAAAAACATTTTTTAGAACAATTATTAAAAGAAATGACAAATTTTATTATCTAACATTGTGTTTTCCATCAGAACCAATTCCATTAGAACCAAGGAATGTTCTGCAACAAGATAACTAGAATTTACATATATATATATATATATATATATATATATGAGGTAGAGCTTAATTTATAAGGAATTGATAAGTTAAATTTGCCAGTAGTGTAAAAGTACCTACAGCATATCTGATGCAGCAGGCCTTAAGTTTGGTTCCCTGCCATAGAAGGATAAGAGAATAAAACAAACTTAAAAATAAAGCATAAATTATCTTCCTATAAATTTGTATATCAGCCTAAAAAAAATAATTGGCAATGGATACAAAGGGCAAGATAAGCAAGAAACAAAAATAATAGGCATGAGAAACATACTTCTGCAGACATTTTAACAAAAAATCTATTGCTTCAGGAGATAGATGCTTGGGGATGAGTGAATGAGATTTAGTTGTCCCAATATGGAAGAGAAAAGCAAGCTGAAAGAAACACCAATCAGTTAGTTCACAAACAATGAACTAACATCTTACTGAGTCCCAAAGTTGTAGTCAACAGAACAAATAAATACTTAATTAGGAAAGCAACAGAAGATGATGGTTTCAAAATATCTCCTAATACTGCTGGCTCCAAGGAGACTTTCCTATTGCCATCTCAATAACCGTACATCCAACACTCCATATATCAGCGAGCTCAGACATAGGATTAAAATTCTAGATTAACAAAAACAACAAACCATTGGTTGTTAGGGGTTACTATGCTGAAAAATATTATATTTGTTGGAAAGCATAAAAGTAATATGTTACCTTATTAAAATCATCAGAAAGTAAAACAAAATCAAACTTTGTTGATGCTCAAATCACAAGATCATCTTCATCATTTATCTGACACATGTCATCATCACAATTGCCTGATCCCCAGTGTGGGACACTTCCTGCGACCTTCTCAGGATATATAATTGAGCACCTCACACTATTATGAACATCCTTCAATCACGTGTCAGTTGTCCTGATAACAGGGTCCAAGCTAAAACATAAATACAACCTCAAAGAGTCATAATTACAAATAACAGACAATAATATATCTTGAAAGCACCCAAGGTTATTTAACAAAAACTCTTACGAGTTCTTAAGCTTCATCTCAGGTGTTGCCATCTTTTTTCCAGAATTTTCCTAATGAATGTAAAACAAATAAGAATGGAAAAAGAAAAGCTGCATAATGCAAACAAAGAAGGCTTCATGCAGTTATACTGACCATACCTGAAGTGCATAACACAGGATAGGTTTCCTGATACTCCTTAGTAACAAATGGATGCTGCATATAATGAGCCAAAAACATTTTTTAAAATAATTATTAAAAGAAGTGATGACTTTTATTATCTAACATTGTGTTTTCCATCAGAACCAAGGAATGTTCTCCTAAAAGGAAACCAGAATTTACATATATATATATATATATATATGAGTTAGACCTTAATTTATAAGGAATTGATAAGTTACATTTTCTTGCAGTGTAATAGTACCTGCAGCAGATCTGATGCAATAGGCCTTAAGTTTGGTTCCCTGCCATGGAAGGATAAGAGAATTAAACAAACTAAAAAATAAAGCATAAATTATCTTCCTACAAATTTGTATATCAGCCTAAAAAAAATAATTGGCAATAGATACAAAGGGTAGGAGAAGCAAGAAACAAAAATAATAAGCATGAGAAACATACTTCTGGAGACATTTTAACAAAAAATCTATTGCTTCAGCAAATAGATGCTCGGGGATGGGTGGATGAGATTTAGTTGTCCCAATATGGAAGAGAGAAGCAACCTGAAAAAAACACCAATTAGTTCGTACACAAACAATGAAGTAACATCTAACTGAGTGCCAAAGTTGTAATCAACAGAACAAATAAATACTTAAGTAGAAAAGCAACAGAAGGTGATGGTTTCAAAATACCTCCTAATACTACTGTCTCCAAGGAGACTTTCCTCTAGCCATCTCAATAACCGTACATCCAACACTCCATATATCAACGAGCTCAGACATAGGATTAAAATTCTAGATTAACAAAAACAACAAACCATTGGTTGTTAGTGGTTACTATGCTGACAAATATTATATTTGTTGGAGGCATAAAAGTAATATGTTACCTTATTAAAATCATCAGAAAGTAAAACAAAATCAAACTTTGCTGATGCACCAATCACAAGATCATCTTCATCATTTATCTGACATATGTCATCATCACAATTGCCTGATCCCCAAAGTGGGACACTTCCTGGGAACTTCTCCGAATATATAATTGAGCACCTCGCACTATTATGAACATCCTTCATACGTGTGTCGGTTGTCCTGATAATAGGGTCCAAGCAAAAACAGAAATGCAACCTCAAAGAGTCATAATTACAAATAATAGACAATAATATATCTTGAAAGCACCCAAGGTTATTTAACAAGAACCCTTACGAGTTCTTAAGCTCCATCTTAGGTGTTGCCATCTTTTTTCTAGAATTTTCCTAATAAATGTAAAATAAATAAGAATGGAAAAAGAAAAGCTGCATAATGCAAACAAAGAAGGCTTCATGCAGTTATACTAACCATAACTGAAGTGTGTAGCATAGGATAAGTTTCCTGATACTCCCTAGTAACAATTGGATGCTGCATATGATGAGCCGAAAATATTTTTTAGAACAATTATTAAAAGAAGTGACAACTTTTATTATCTAACATTGTGTTTTCCATCAGAACCAAGGAATGTTCTGCAACAAGATAACCAGAATTTACATATATATATATATATATCTATATGAGATAGACCTTAATTTATAAGGAATTGATAAGTTACATTTGCCTACAGTGTAATAGTACCTACAGTAGATCTGATGCAGCAGCCCTTAAGTTTGGTTCCCTGCCATAGAGAGATAAAAGAATTAAACAAACTAAAAAATAAAGCATAAATTATCTTCCTATAAATTTGTATATCAGCCTAAAAAAAATAATTGGCAATGGATACAAAGGGCAGGAGAAGAAAGAAACAAAAATAATAGGCCTGAGAAACATACTTCTGCAGACATTTTAACAAAAAATCTATTGCTTCAGAAGATAGATGCTCAGGAATGGGTGGATGAGATTAAGTTGTCCCAATATGGAAGAGAGCAGCAACCTGAAAGAAACACTAATTAGTTGGTTCACAAACAATGAAATAACATCTTACTGAGTCCCAAAGTTGTAGTCAACAGAATAAATAAATACTTCAGTAGGAAAGCAATAGAAGATGATGGTTTCAAAATACCTTATGATACTGCTGGCTCCAAGGAGGCTTTCTGATAGCCATCTCAATAACTGTACATCCAACTCTCCATATATCAGCGGGCTGAGACATAGGATTAAAACTCTAGATTAACCAAAACAACAAACCATTGGTTGTTAGGGGTTACTATGCTGACTAATATTATATTTGTTGGAGGGCATAAAAAAGATATGTTACTTTATTAAAATCATCAGAAATTAAAGCAAAATCAAACTTTGCTGATGCTCTAATCAAAAGATCATCTTCATTATCTATCTGACACATGTCATCATCATAATTGCCTGATGCCCAATGTGGGACACTTCTTGGGAACTTCTCAAGATATATAGTTGAGCACCTCACACTATTATGAACATCCTTCAATCGCGTGTAGGTTGTGCTGATAACAAGGTCCATCCTAAAACAAAAATGCAACATCAAAGAGTCATAATTACAAATAACAGACAATAATATATATCTTGAAAGCACCCGTGGTTATTTAACAAAAACCCTTATTAGTTCATAAGCTCCATCTCATGTGTTGCCATCTTTTTTCCAGAATTTTCCAAATGATTGTAAAATAAATAAGAATGGAAAAAGAAAAGCTGCATAATGCAAACAAAGAAGGCTTCATGCAGTTATACTAACCATAACTGAAGCGCGTAACACAGGATAGATTTCCTGATACTCCCTAGTAACAAATGGATGCTGCATATGATGAGCCAAAAACATTTTTTAAAATAATTATTGAAAGAAGTGACAACTTTTATTATCTAACATTGTGTTTTCCATCAGAAACAAGGAATGTTCTGTTACAAGATAACCAGAATTTACATATATATATATATATATATATATATGAGTTAGACCTTAATTTATAAGGAATTGATAAGTTACATTTGCTTGTAGTCTAATAGTACTTATAGCAGATCTGATACAACAGGCCTTAAGTTTGGTTCCCTGTCATAGAAGGATAAGAGAATTAAACAAACTAAAAAATAAAGCATAAATTATCTACCTATAAATTTGTATATCAACCTAGAAAAAATAATTAACAATAGATACAAAGGGTAGGAGAAGCAAGAAACAAAAATAATAAGCATGAGAAACATACTTCTGAAGACATTTTAACAAAAAATCTATTGCTTTAGCAGATAGATGCTCGGGGATGGGTGGATAAGATTTAGTTGTCCCAATATGGAAGAGAGAAGCAACCTGAAAGAAACACCAACTAGTTCGTTCACAAACAATGAACTAATATCTCACTGAGTCTCAAAGTTATAGTCAACAGAACAAATAAATACTTAATTAGGAAAGCAACAGAAGATGATGGTGACAAAATACCTTCTGATATTGCTGGCCCCAAGGAGACTTTTCTTTAGCCATCTCAATAACCGTACATCCAACACTCCATCTATCAACAAGCACAGACATAGGATTAAAATTCTAGATTAAAAAAAACAACAAACCATTGGTTGTTCGGGGTTACTATGCTGACAAATATTATATTTGTTGGAGGGCATAAAAGTAATATGTTACCTTATTAAAATCATCAGAAAATAAAACAAAATCAAACTTTGTTGATGCTCCAATCACAAGATCATCTTCATCATTTATCTGACACATGTCATCAACACAATTGCCTGATCTCCAATGTGGAACACTTCCTGGGAACTTCTCAGGATATATAATTGAGCACCTCACACTATAATGAACATTCTTCAATCGCATGTCGGTTGTCCTGATAACAGGGTCCAAGCTAAAACAGAAATGCAACCTTAAAGAGTCATAATTACAAATAACAGACAATAATATATCTTGAAAGCACCCAAGGTTATTTAACAAAAACCCTTACGATTTCTTAAGCTTCATCTCAGGTGCTGCCATCTTTTTTCCAGAATTTTCCTAATGAATGTAAAATGAATAAGAATGGAAAAGGAAAATCTGCATAATGCAAACAAAGAAGGCTTCATTCAGTTATACTGACCATAACTGAAGCGCATAACACATGATAGGTTTCTTGATACTCCTTAGTAACAAATGGATGCTGCATATGATGAGCCAAAAACATTTTTTAGAACAATTATTAAAAGAAGTGACAACTTTTATTATCTAACATTGTGTTTTCCATCAGAACCAAGGAATGTTCTGCAACAAGATAACCACAATTTACATATATATATATATATATATGAGTTAGACCTTAATTTATAAGGAATTGATAAGTTACATTTGCCTGCAGTGTAATAGTACCGGTAGCAGATCTGATGCAGCAGGCCTTGAGTTTTGTTCCCTGCCATAGAAGAATAAGAGAATTAAACAAACTAAAAAATAAAGCATAAATTATCTTCCTACAAATTTGTATATCAGCCTAAAAAAAAATAATTAGCAATAGATACAAAGGGTAGGAGAAGCAAGAAACAAAAATAATAAGCATGAGAAACATACTTTTGGAGACATTTTAACAAAAAATCTATTGCTTCAGCAGATAGATGCTCGGGGATGGATAGATGAGATTTAGTTGTCCCAATAAGGAAGAGAGAAGCAACCCGAAAGAAACACCAATTAGTTAGTTCACAAACAATGAACTAACATCTTACTGAGTCCCAAAGTTGTAGTCAACAGAAAAAATAAATACTTATGTAGGAAAGCAACAGAAGATGATGGTTTCAAAATACCTCCTGATACTGCTGGCTCCAAGGAGACTTTCCTGTAGTCATCTCAATAACCGTACATCCAACACTCCATATATCAACGAGCTCAGACATACGATTAAAATTCTAGATTAACAAAAACAACAAACCATTGGTTGTTAGGGGTCACTATGCTGACAAATATAATATTTGTTGGAGGCATAAAAGCAATATGTTACCTTATTAAAATCATCAAAAAATAAAACAAAATCAAACTTTGCTGATGCTTCAATCACATGATCATCTTCATCATTTATCAAACACATGTCATCATCACAATTGCCTGATCCTCAATGTAGGACACTTCTTGGGAACTTCTCAGGATATATAATTGAGCACCTCACACTATTATGAACATCCTTCAATCGCCTGTCGGTTTTCCTGATAATAGGGTCCAAGCTAAAACAGAAATGCAACCTCAAAGAGTCATAATTACAAATAACAGACAATAATATATCTCGAAAGCACCCAAGGTTATTTAACAAAAACCTTTACAAGTTCTTAAGCTCCATCTCAGGTGTTGCCATCTTTTTTCCAGAATTTTCCTAACGAATGTAAATAAATAAGAATGGAAAAAGAAAAGCTGCATAATGCAAACAAAGAAGGCTTCATGCAGTTATACTAACCATAATTGAAGTACGTAACATAAGATAGGTTTCCTGATACTCCCTAGTAAGAATTGGTTGCTGCATATGATGAGCCGAAAATATTTTTAGAACAATTATTAAAAGAAGTGACAACTTTTATTATCTAACATTGTGTTTTCCATCAGAACCAAGGAATGTTCTGCTAAAAGATAACCAGAATTTACATATATATATATATATATATATATATATATGAGCTAGAGCTTAATTTATAAGGAATTGATAAGTTAAATTTGCCAGCAGTGTAATAGTACCTGCAGCAAATCTGATACAGCTGGCCTTAAGTTTGGTTCCCTACCATAGAAGGATAAGAGAATGAAACAAACTTAAAAATAATGCGTAAATTATCTTCCTATAAATTTGTATATCAGCCTAAAAAAAATAATTGGCAATGGATACAAAGGGCAGGAGAAACAAGAAACAAAAATAATAGGCATGAGAAACATACTTCTGTAGACATTTTAACAAAAAATCTATTGCTTCAGTAGATAGATGCTCGGGAATGGGTGGATGAGATTTAGTTGTCCCAATATAGAAGAGAGCAGCAACCTAAAAGAAACACTAATTAGTTGGTTCACAAACAATGAACTACCATCTTACTGAGTCCCAAAGTTGGAGTCAACAGAACAAATAAATACATCAATAGGAAAGTAGTAGAAGATGATGGTTTCAAAATACCTCATGATACTGCTGGCTCCAAGGAGGCTTTCCTGTAGCCATCTCAATAACCGTACGTCCAACACTCCATATATTAGCGGGCTCAGACATAGGATTAAAACTCTAGATTAACAAAAACAACAAACCATTGGTTGTTAGGGGTTACTATGCTGACTAATATTATATTTGTTGGAGGGCATAAAAGCAATATGTTACCTTATTAAAATCATCAAAAAGTAAAGCAAAATCAAACATTGCTGATGCTCCAATCATAAGATCATCTTCATCATCTATCTGACACATGTCATCATCACAATTGCCTGATCCCCAATGTGGGAAACTTCCTAGGAACTTCTCAAGATATATAGTTAAGCACCTCACACTATTATGAACATCTTTCAATCGCGTGTAGGTTGTGCTGATAACAAGGTCCATCCTAAAACAGAAATGCAACCTCAAAGAGTCATAATTACAAATAACAGACAATAATATATCTTGAAAGCACCCATGGTTATTTAACAAAAACCCTTATGAGTTCTTAAGCTCCATCTCAGGTGTTGCCATCTTTTTTCCAGAATTTTCCTAATGATTGTAAAATAAATAAGAATGGAAAAAGAAAAGCTACATAATGCAAACAAAGAAGGCTTCATGCAGTTATACTGACCATAACTGAAGTACGTAACGTAGGATACGTTTCCTGATACTCCCTAGTAACAAACAGATGCTGCATATGATGAGTCAAAAACATTTTTTAGAACAATTATTAAAAGAAGTGACAACTTTTATTATCAAACATTGTGTTTTCCATCAGAACCAAGGAATGTTCTCCTAAAAGGAAACCAGAATTTACATATATATATATATATATATATATATATGAGTTAGAGCTTAATTCATACGGAATTGATAAGTTAAATTTGCCTGTAGTGTAATAGTAACTGCAGCAGATCTGATGCAGCTGGCCTTAAGTTTGGTTCCCTGTAATAGAAGGATAAAAGAATGCAACAAATTTAAAAATAAAGGATACATTATCTTCCTATAAATTTGTATATTAGCCTAAATAAAATAATTAGCAATGGATACAATGGGCAAGAGAATCAAGAAACAAAAATAATAGGCATGAGAAACATACTTCTGCAGACATTTTAACAAAAAATCTATTGCTTCAGCAGATAAATGCTCGGGCATGGGTGGATGAGATTTAGTTGTCCCAATATGAAAGAGAGCAACAACCTGAAAGAAACACTAATTAGTTGGTTCACAAACAATGAACTAACATCTTATTGAGTCCCAAAGTTGTAGTCAACAGAACAAATAAATACTTAAGTAGGAAAGCAACAGAAGTTGATGGTTTCAAAATACCTCCTAATATTGTTGGCTCCAAGGAGACTTTCCTGTAGCCATCTTAATAACCGTATATCAAACTCTCCATATATCAGCGAGCTCAGACATAGGATTAAAACTCTAGATTAACAAAAAACAACAAATCATTGGTTATTAGGGGTTACTATGCTGACAAATATTATATTTGTTGGAGGGCATAAAAGCAATATGTTACCTTATTGAAATCATCAGAAAGTAAAACAAAATCAAACTTTGCTGATGCTCCAATCACAAGATCACCTTCATCATTTATCTGACACATGTCATCATCACAATTGCCTGATCTCCAATGTGGGACACTTCCTGGGAACTTCTCAGGATATATAGTTGAGCACCTCACACTATTATGAACATCCTTCAATCCCATGTCGGTTGACTTGATAACAGGGTCCAAGCTAAAACAGAAATGTAACCTTAAAGAGTCATAATTACAAATAACAGACAATAATATATCTTGAAAGCACCTAAGGTTATTTAACAAAAACTCTTACGAGTTCTTAAACTCCATCTCAGGTGTTGCCATCTTTTTTCCAGAATTTTCCTAATGATTGTAAAATAAATAAGAATGGAAAAAGAAAAGCTGCATAATGCAAACAACGAAGGCTTCATGCAGTTATACTGACCATAATTGAAGCGTGTAACACAGGATAGGTTTCCTGATACTTCCTACTAACAAATGGATGCTGCATATGATGAGCCAAAAACATTTTTTAGAACAATTATTAAAAGAAGTAACAACTTTTATTATATAACATTGTGTTTTCCATCAGAACCAAGGAATGTTCTCCGAAAAGAAAACCAGAATTTACATATATATATATATGAGTTAGAGCTTAATTTATAAGGAATTGATAAGTTAAATTTGCCAGCAGTGTAATAGTTCCTGCAGCAGATCTGATGCAGCAGGCCTTAAGTTTGGTTCCCTGCCATAGAAGGATAAGAGAATGAAACAAACTTAAAAATAAAGCATAAATTATCTTCCTATAAATTTGTATATCAGCCTAAAAATAATAATTGGCAATGGATATAAAGGGCAGGTGAAGCAAGAAACAAAAATAATAGGCATGAGAAACATACTTCTGCAGACATTTTAACAAATAATCTATTGCTTCAGTAGATAGATGCTCGGGGATGGATGGATGAGATTTAGTTGTCCCAATATAGAAGAGAGCAGCAATCTGAAAGAAACACTAATTTGTTGGTTCAGAAACAATGAACTAAAATCTTATTAAGTCCCAAAGTTGTAGTCAACAGAAAAAATAAATACTTAAGTAGGAAAGCAATAGAAAAATGATGGTTTCAAAATACCTCCTAATACTGCTGGCTCCAAGGAGGCTTTCCTCTAGCTATCTCAATAACCGTACATCCAACACTCCATATATCAGCGGGCTCAGACATAGGATTAAAACTCTAGGTTAACAAAAACAACAAACCATTGGTTATTAGGGGTTACTATGCTGACAAATATTATATTTGTTGGAGGGCATAAAAGCAATATGTTACCTTATTAAAATCATCAGAAAGTAAGGTAAAATCAAACTTTATTGATGCTCCAATCACAAGATCATCTTCATCATCCATCTGACACATGTCATCATCACAATTGCGTGATCCCCAATGTGGGACACTTCCTGGGAACTTCTCAAGATATATAGTTGAGCACCTCACACTATTATGAACATCCTTCAATCTCGTGTAGGTTGTGCTGATAACAGGATCCATCCTAAAACAGAAATGCAACATCAAAGAGTCATAATTACAAATAACAGACAATAATATATCTTGAAAGCACCCAAGGTTATTTAACAAAAACCCTTACGAGTTCTTAAGCTCCATCTTAGGTGTTGCCATCTTTTTTCTAGAATTTTCCTAATGATTGTAAAATAAATAAGAATGGAAAAAGAAAAGCTGCATAATGCAAACAAAGAAGGCTTCATGCAGTTATACTGACCATAACTGAAGCTCGTAACACAGGATAGGTTTCTTGATACTCCCTAGTAACAAATGCATACTGCATATGATGAGCTAAAAACATTTTTTAGAAGAATTATTAAAAGAAGTGACAACTTTTATTATCTAACATTATGTTTTCCATCATACCCAATGAATGTTCTGCTAAAAGATAACCAGAATTTACATATATATATATATGAGTTAGAGCTTAATTTATAAGGAATTGATAAGTTAAATTTGCCTGCAGCGTAATAGTACCTGCAGCAAATCTGATGCAGCTGGCCTTAAGTGTCAGGACCCAACCCCAGGGGCTAGAGTTGGAATCGTGACTTACTAACTTATTCTCATTCGAAATAAATTAAGCTGCGCAAATAAAAATAATTAAACAGAAATTTTACTACATGGAAATACATTTCTAGGGCTTTCATTATTTTATTATTCAGTGACCAGCCCCGAATAGAGACAAAAGGAAGCAAAATAATAAAAAAAAAGAAAGGTAAAATAGTGATTCATCATCAGTCCATATGCAGGTTCCATTTTGTAGGGTTATGGATTTTCCTCACATCTCGTCACCTGAAAGGGTAACAGCTATAAGCACACAGCAGAGTGAGAAATGTTATGCCAAGTGTAGGGAATACAAAATATCCATGGATAATTAATTAGGCTAAAACATTTGCAAAATTTGATTTAAAATGACAATTTATTTAAAGTGGCAGAATACAGAAATCATGTAAATAAATAATCATAACCACGGTATAAAACAGAACAGAACAGAGGTCACAGAAGTGACAGTCAGAACAGAGGTCAATGGATCCATGACAAACAGAGGACCACAAAGTGGTCAAACAGAAGCCAATGGTTATTTAAGTCCCCCAAGGCGTGGGACTCCCGTGGTGGTACTTACAAAACATAATTGTTTATAAGGTTATAGTCAAATATATACTAAAATTTAAACTAACATATCCATGGGTTTCCTTTTAAGTAAATAGAGTTTAGAAAGTAACCCACGTAACTGAGATATAACTTTTATTTATATAACTTAATAAATGTACTTGTAATAAATAAGTTATGGTAACTCAAAATATTTGTAAAACATATAATGGTAAATCAAGGTATAACATATCTCACCTTAATTATAACCCTTAGCCTCACCTTTTTATCAGAACTCTCCTAGTATAAGTTCCTTACCCTCAACTGACGAGTCTCTTTCTCTCGTTTTTTTTTTTTTCTTTACTTCTTTCCTTCACCCGCACACACACAGCACTACCACTCCTATTTATACACAATATAAGTGATGACTCAACACCCTAGGCTCCAGGTGCTCATTCCTCTATCCGAGTCTAGTGTCCAGGTGGCTTCCCTGTTTCTCACTCGGCAGATTTGTAATCTAACTCATTAATGGCCCTTGATCTGTTTGGATAATATGGCAAGATTGTATTTGATAGCCACTGATTTGTTTTTATCTACACAACTAATATATCTTAACTAAAATTAGTATTTAATAATAAAATTGGTATTTAATTTATCTTAATAAATTTCTTCGTTATATATTTAATAACCATAATGATAAATTAATTTACCTAGCACATATAACTTATTCATTTTATTATTGCCATTATTATTCTTCTCATTCCATATATTGTTGTTATTATTATTTATTTATTTACTATCTTTAACTTTAATTTGACCTAACTAGTCTTAAAATTTCATATTTCTGTTAATTTGGCTCTAAGTAAAAATCCCTAATTAATCCCATATAACCCAGTGCTAAATTAGATTCTGTATTTATTATTAATTATTTAATAATATATATCACATACACCCATAACTATAAACATTTATGTGGCATTTAATTAAACATTCAGGGTGTCACATTTCTCCCCTCCTAAATAGGAGTTTGTCCCCAAACTCGACGTACCTTAACTTTCGAAAAGGTGTGGGCATTTAGCTCGCATTTGTTCTTCGGTTTCCCACGTAGCTTCTTCGATGCGATGATTTCGCCATAAGACCTTTACCAATGGTATGGTCTTGTTTCGGAGAATTTGATCACGTCGATCGAGAATCTGTACTGGTTGTTCTTCGTAAGAGAGATCTTCTCGAACTTCCAAGTTCTCATAGTCGATGACATGTTCTGGATCTCGGAGATACCGTCGGAGCATTGATACGTGAAACACGTTGTGGATTTTAGATAGCTCAGGAGGTAGTGCAAGGCGATAGGCTACAGGACCAATTCTTTCCAGTATTTCAAATGGCCCGATGTAACGTGGGTTTAGCTTTCCGCGCTGTCCGAATCGGATCACTCCTCTTGTTGGTGAGATTTTGAGAAACACATGATCTCCTACTTGGAATTCCAAGTCTCGCCTCCGAGTATCCGCATAACTTTTTTGGCGGCTCTGAGCAGTGCGAATCCGCTGTTGGATGAGTTGGATTTTCTCACTGGTGACTTGCACAATTTCGGGGCCTAACAATTTCCTGTCCCCGACTTCCGTCCAGCACAGGGGTGATCGACATTTCCTTCCATACAGTGCTTCGTACGGTGCCATTCCAATGCTTGCCTGATAGCTGTTGTTATAGGCGAATTCCACTAAAGGTAGGTGCTCATCCCAGTTACCTTTGAGGTCCAACACGCATACACGTAACATGTCTTCCAACGTCTGAATTGTTCTTTCGGATTGCCCATCGGTTTGTGGATGATAGGCCGTGCTGAACTTCAGTGTAGTTCCCAAAGCTTCTTGCAATTTATTCCAGAAGTGAGACACGAAACGAGGGTCTCGGTCAGACACGATCGATACTGGGATACCATGCAACCGAATAATCTCCTTGATATATAAAGTGGCAAACTTATTCAGAGGATACATGATTTGATTGGTAGAAAGTGTGCTGACTTTGTTAATCGGTCTACTATAACCCATATTGCATCATTCTTTGAAAAAGACTGTGGTAGCCCGACCACGAAGTCCATAGTAATGTGTTCCCATTTCCATTCAGGAATAGGGAGTGGTTGCAGTAGCCCTGCCGGTCTCTGATGTTCTGCTTTAACACGCTGACAATGCAGACATTTAGAAACATGGTTTGCTATATCTCTTTTCATTCCGGTCCACCAGTAGTGTTCCTTCAGATCACGATACATCTTTGTGTTGCCAGGGTGGGCTGCAAATCTTGACTTATGAGCTTCTTCCAGTATCTTCTTCTTGAGATCCGGGATGTCGGGTATGCAAATTCGGTTCCGAAATTTCAGTATCCCATTGCTTATAATGAAATCAGGATCAGGCGTGCTTCCTTGTTCCTCGTACCTTTTCTTCAAGAGTTTATCTTCCCATTGGCGCGCTTTAATTTCTCCAATCAATGCAGGTTCCACGGTTACGTTGGCGAGTAACCCATTGACCTTGCGGGAAACGAGGGTGCATGCCAAACTTCTTGTCGACTTTCGGCTCAGTGCGTCGGCCACCACGTTAGCTTTGCCCGGATGGTGATGGATTTCTATATCGTAGTCTTTCATAAATTCCAACCACCGCCGTTGCCTCATGTTTAGTTCCTTCTGTGTGAATAGATATTTTAGGCTTTTATGGTCAGTATAAATCTCGCAGGTTGTACCATAGAGATAATGACGCCAGATTTTGAGAGCAAAGATCACCGCAGCCAATTCCAAATCGTGAGTCGGGTAGTTCTTCTCGTGAGTCTTCAATTGTCGTGACGCATAAGCAATGACTTTTCCGTCTTGCATGAGAACGCAACCCAACCCATTGTATGAGGCATCACTATAAATTACGAACCCATCTGCTCCGGTAGGGAGTGCTAGTATAGGGGCTGACACAAGTCGACCTTTTAATTCTTGAAAGCAACGCTCCTGTTTATCAGTCCATTCAAAGGGTGTGTTCTTCTGAGTTAGCTGGGTCAAGGGCGATGCTATCTTTGAGAAATCTTGCACGAAGCGTCGATAATAGCCAGCTAGACCCAAGAAACTTCGGATTTCCGACACATTAGTAGGTCGTGGCCAGTCCACGATTGCTGCAACTTTTTGGGGATCAACCGAGATGCCGTCTTTGTTAATGACGTGACCGAGAAAGTGTACACTAGTGATCCAGAATTCGCATTTCTTCAACTTGGCGTAGAGTTTGTGATCACGTAGTGTTTGTAGAACCATTCGTAAGTGCCGCTCATGAGCTTCTGGTGACTTGGAGTATATGAGGATGTCGTCAATGAAGACGATGACGAACTCATCAAGGTAGGGTTTGAACACTCTGTTCATGAGGTCCATGAAGGCTGCCGGGGCATTTGTGACGCCAAAAGGCATGACGAGAAATTCGTAGTGCCCGTAACGGGTTCTGAAGGCAGTCTTTTCAATGCTTTCTGTTTTAACCTTTAGTTGATGGTAGCCAGAACGTAAGTCAATTTTGGAAAATACTTGTGCGCCTTGCAGTTGATCGAACAAGTCATCGATTCGCGGCAGAGGATATCGATTCTTGATGGTGACCTTGTTCAGCTCCCGGTAATCGATGCATAGTCTCATCGTGCCATCCTTTTTCTTCACGAACAGTACTGGAGCTCCCCAGGGTGAGGTACTAGGCCGAATGAAACCTTTGTCCAAGAGTTCCTGGAGTTGAGTTTTCAGCTCTTTCAATTCTGTCATCGACATGCGATAAGGAGTTTTTGATATAGGCTGCGTGCCAGGTTGGGTTTCAATGGTGAATTCGATCTCCCGATCAACTGGAATACCGGGTAGATCTTCAAGAAAGACATCCGGGAATTCTCGAACTACAGGAATTGCATCAATGGTGGGGGCCTCTTTTTGTGTATCAATCACATAACAAATATAACTATCACAACCTTTTCTTAGGAGTCGTTGGGCCGCCATGGAGGATATGATACAGGAAGGGTTAGAAACTTCAGCCCCATCAAAGACAATTTCGGGTTGGTTGGTAACTTGAGGAAGACCTTTTTGGCTTTACAATCGATAGAGGCGTGGTTGGCAGCCAGCCAATCCATACCTAAGATTACATCAAAGTTTCCAATGCGGAGGGGAATCAAGTCTACATATAAGGTTTTGCCTTTTAGGAATACAACACAAGATCTGTACACATCGGTACTACAGGCAGACTTACCAGAAGGAAAAGACACAGACAATGTATATCCTAATGGTTCGGGTGTTGATGTCAATTTGGTGGCAAAGTGTGGTGCAACAAAAGAATGAGTTGACCCAGAGTCAATAAGGACATGAGCTAAAAGACCACAGATAGAAAGTGTACCTGACACAACATTTTCGGTAACTTCCGATTTTCCAGGTACCAAGGCGAAAGCCCGACCTTGGCGGTTTTGGTCCTTCTTTTCTCCTCCCGGTCCCGCGGTTCTCTTGACTGGGCCAGAGGGGCTAGCTGTAGGATTAACCATTTTTGGACAATCCCTTAACAAGTGGCCAAACTGTCCGCATCTAAAACATGCTCCCGTGTCTCGATGGCATTGTCCCCAATGAACCCTTCCACAAGTGGGGCAAGTTGGAATAGTGCCACCTCGGGGGTTGGTAGGACCGTGGTGGCCTGAGCTGGTTGTGCCCATGTTCACCTTTTTATGGGGTGCAACACCGGGTCTTCTGTTATCTCTTTCCTAGAATCGCTTCTTGTAGCTTGGTTCTCCGGAACGCGAGGCTTTAATTCCCTTTTCTGCTATGTACGCCCGGTTCACCACTTCTGCATAGGTTGGCAATTTCAAAACTTCAAGCCTGTCTTTAATTCCAGCATCCAATCCTGCTTCAAATTTTCTTGCTTTTCGAGTTTCGGTGGGGATGACATATGTGGCAAACCGAGCGAGTTGTGTGAACTTGCTCTCATATTCGGCCACCGTCATGGTTCCCTGCTTCAGATGTATGAATTCGGATGCCTTCTGTTCCCGCAATGAATCTGGAAAGTATTTTTCATAGAATACTTCCAAGAATCTTGCCCACGTCGTAATTTCTTCTTTGGCCAGAGTGAGAAGCCACCATTCCTGCGCATTATCTTTGAAAGTGAAAGTGGCGAAAGTTACCTTTTGCCTCTCGGTGCAGGGTAGGGCACGAAAAATCTTTTCCATGTCTTTAACCCAAGCGTCCGCTACCATTGGGTCTGGGCCACCAGTAAATGTGGTGGGTTTCAGATCCTGGAACTGTTTTATGGTAA
This sequence comes from Camellia japonica, assembly GCA_030407325.1. NCBI lineage: Eukaryota > Viridiplantae > Streptophyta > Magnoliopsida > Ericales > Theaceae > Camellia > Camellia japonica. Next base: position 36,407,064 of record JAPPVO010000003.1, on the reverse strand, counting down.
TCGACCCTTCTCGTTGTTCTGGTGTCCCATTGTTGATGTTAGCTTGCAAGACTTGTAGAAAACTAGCAACCGCTCGTTCCATTACTCTTTCCATCGATTCCGTACCACTGACCGATGACTCACTTCCATTACCATTAGCCATTCTACAAGTAATAAATGAGGCATTATATTTTCAATGCAGCATATATATATGTATATATGTAGCACAATATATATGTAGTACACTTTATATTTATATAAACTGCCAACATTGCACGTTGTTATTTATTTATATAATTTTTTGCAATTCACATTACATTAGTTAGAACATGTTAGTGTCCCATCCCTGCGGTAAACAAAACAAAAGTCAACAAAAGGGGATTAGAACATATCAGATTAGCATACAAAAGATTGTCTACTATCCAGATCTAGAGTGGTGGGTCAGATGGGCCGAAAAACCAGGGGAAATAGTGCTGCATAAAAAGCTCAAACCCCCACCCCAACTGGATCACACCAAAACACACCCATGCTACCTGGACCATGAAAATGGGGATAGATCGTATGTGACCCACAAATGCCCGGTTGACAATCCACACAAGTGTCTCAACATATGACAGGTCATTTTCGAAGTCAACATTTTGCATATTAATGATCTCTAGTGGATTTGGAACTGTGGTGAGAATATAATCCTCGAGGTACACATTCCCCCTTCTGGCTGCAAACTCTGGGAGTAGAGGGCCTATAATGTAATGCGGGCGGTCATGACCCGGGGCGACGCCAAGGACGCGAGATGGTCCGAGAAAACGTCTGCGTGTGTGGTCAAGGCTGTGCCTCCATAATAGGTGTGGAACGTCGGTAGGGTCAACCTGGATATAAATTGGCCGTCCCATCAATCGGCCAAGACCTGGGTGTAATTCCCTGACTATCTCTTCAGAATCTCCCCACCCTTCAGGTGAGGCGGGGGCGGGGGCAGGGTGTTTGGCTAAAATTTCATCTAAGTTGATGGCCTAGAGGTCATTCCAGAAAGCATCATCAAGGTAAATCTCTGACATCCTACAACACCAGAATAAACATGAGATTTTACACAGGAAAACTAACGTCACATGTAATTATTTATTATTATATTTTACCACATATATTCATATATGTGTATATATATTTATTTATTTAGTTATTTTTTTTTATTTAGTTTTTTTTTTTTTTTTTTTAGCTATATGGTTTTAGTTATAGATTTATTTATAACTTTTTTTTTTTTGAACCGTTGCTCTGATACCACCTTTGTCAGGACCCAACTCCAGGGGCTTAGAGTTGGAATCGTGACTTACTAACTTATTCTCATTCGAAATAAATTAAGCTACGCAAATAAAAATAATTAAACAAAAATTTTACTACATGGAAATACATTTCTAGGGCTTTCATTATTTTATTATTCAGTGACCAGCCCCGAATAGAGACAAAAGGAAGCAAAAATATAAAAAAAAAAAGAAAGGTAAAATAGTGATTCATCATCAGTCCATATGCAGGTTTCATTTTGTAGGGTTATGGATTTTCCTCACATCTCGTCACCTGAAAGGGTAACAGCTATAAGCACACAGCAGAGTGAGAAATGTTATGCCAAGTGTAGGGAATACAAAATATCCATGGATAATTAATTAGGCTAAAACATTTGCAAAATTTGATTTAAAATGACAATTTATTTAAAGTGGCAGAATACAGAAATCATGTAAATAAATAATCATAACCACGGTACAAAACAGAACAGAACAGAGGTCACAGAAGTGACAGTCAGAACAGAGGTCAATGGATCCATGACAAACAGAGGACCACAAAGTGGTCAAACAGAAGCCAATGGTTATTTAAGTCCCCCAAGGCGTGGGACTCCCGTGGTGGTCCTTACAAAACATAATTGTTTATAAGGTTATAGTCAAATATATACTAAAATTTAAACTAACATATCCATGGGTTTCCTTTTAAGTAAATAGAGTTTAGAAAGTAACCCACGTAACTGAGATATAACTTTTATTTATATAACTTAATAAATGTACTTGTAATAAATAAGCTATGGTAACTCAAAACATTTGTAAAACATATAATGGTAAATCAAGGTATAACATATCTCACCTTAATTATAACCCTTAGCCTCACCTTTTTATCAGAACTCTCCTAGTATAAGTTCCTTACCCTCAACTGACGAGTCTCTCTCTCTCGGTTTTTTTTTTTTTCTTTACTTCTTTCCTTCACCCGCACACACACAGCACTACCACCCCTATTTATACACAATATAAGTGATGACTCAACACCCTAGGCTCCAGGTACTCATTCCTCTATCCGAGTCTAGTGTCCAGGTGGCTTCCCCGTTTCTCACTCGGCAGATTTGTAATCTAACTTATTAATGGCCCTTGATCTGTTTGGATAATATGGCAAGATTGTATTTGATAGCCACTGATTTGTTTTTATCTACACAATTAATATATCTTAACTAAAATTAGTATTTAATAAAATTAGTATTTAATTTATCTTAATAAATTTCTTCGTTATATATTTAATAACCATAATGATAAACTTATTCATTTTATTATTGCCATTATTATTCTTCTCATTCCATATATTGTTGTTATTATTATTTATTTATTTACTATCTTTAACTTTAATTTGACCTAACTAGTCTTAAAATTTCATATTTCTATTAATTTGGCTCTAAATAAAAATCCCTAATTAATCCCATATAACCCAGTGCTAAATTAGATTCTGTATTTATTATTAATTATTTAATAATATATATCACATACACCCATAACTATAAACATTTATGTGGCATTTAATTGAACATTCAGGGTGTCACATTAAGTTTGTTTCCCTGCCATAGAATGATAAGAGAATGAAACAAACTTAAAAATAAAGCATAAATTATCTTCCTATAAATTTGTGTATTAGCCTAAAAAAATAATTGGCAATGGATACAAAGGACAGGAGAAACAAGAAACAAAAATAATAGGTATGAGAAACATCCTTCTGCAGACATTTTAACAAAAAATCTATTGCTTCAATAGATAGATGCTCGGGGATGGGTGAATGAGATTTAGTTCTCCCAATATGGAATAGAGCAGCAACCTGAAAGAAACACCAATTAGTTAGTTCACAAACAATGAACTAACATCTTACTGAGTCCTAAAGTTGTAGTCAACAGAAAAATAAATACTTAAGTAGGAAAGCAATAGAAGATGATGGTTTCAAAATACCTTCTGATACTGCTGGCCCCAAGTAGGCTTTCTTGTAGCCATCTCAATAACCATACATTTAACACTCAATATATCTGCAGAGCTAGAATGTTTGATATTGAACTAATGAGCTAAAACAAACACAAAATAAAGAGTGCAACAAGCATGGTGTATATGCACGTGCTTAAGTGAAAATATTGCAAGCATTTACTGCACTAATGCGTAAGAGTAACTTTATCCGCATTGAAGATGTAACTAAGGTGACATGGGTTGAGCTAGTAAGAAAACACATGGTCGAATTTGTCTTATCTATATCATAGATCAGCTATAAGTATGGAAATGTGTGATTGTACTCACAAGCTATGCCCGGTTTGAAGGATAACTTCAAGAGCCATCAAATATGGAATACCCTTCATTGACTTTGCACTAGTCATGGTAGCCTGTACTAGCAACATACAAAACTCAGGTATACAATAATTTGACCTGATATTACCTTCGAAAGAAAACAAAGTAAATAACTAGAAAAATTAAATAAAAAATGAAATAAAGGAAACATTGTTCACACCAGCTCAACAACTTTCTTTGATGCACCAAAGTCTATAAGTTTTATGCATCCCTTATCATCAACAAGGCTATTAGCTCCCTGACAAAAGCAAGCCTGTTATCATACATATATATACATAGAGAGAGAGAGAGAGAGAGAGAGAGAAGTTTTATCCTTGTTAAGAATCACTTGCAAGAAGGTGACGATACCTTAACGTCCCTATGCATTATTTTATTCCTGTGAAGGTATTCTATTCCCAACAACAACTGTTTTGTGTACATTCTTATAACCTGCTTAGCACACAGATTCAGCAAGAAGATTCAAATTCCAAACACGCAAATTGTATAGTATAGAAGCAAAGTTTTCAAGCTTTGAGTGTAGCTTTTCATCTCATGTACATTCTCATAACCTACTTGGCAAACAGGTTCTAGGAGAAATTTCAACATCCTAAAATGAAATTTTTTTTAAGTCAATAAGTAGGGCTTGCCTCTCGACAGAGTGTTAATTCAAATGCATTCTTATAGCCAGCTTGGCAAATGCATTTTCATATAAACTTCAATACTCAAAAACAGAAAATTGATAATTTGAATAAGTGGTAATCAACTTACAGACTCAGGAAACGAACCAAATTTTCCAGAAGTGAAGAGATAAATCCACTGAGGACAATTTCCAACAAAATATTCAAAGATTCCTCCTCTCTAGTTGTTGCCAAGTATCTCTCCAAGAAAAAGAAGAGACAAGTAAAGTCAGAAAACCAACCAAAAAAATGAACAACCATTGCTTCAAGAAGAATGCAAATCAAATACTTACAACAATGTTTGGATGTGAAAGATTTTTAAGAAGGTTCACTTGTTCTTCAAGCTCTCTAATGTGGGCCTAACAAAAATTAAAAAAGGTCAAATTCAGATAACATACTCTTGCCAATCAACTAAAGCAAAAATCTTTAAACTTTAAAATAGAAAACTACCAATTTAGTACCACAAACGCAATACTTCATACACAAATTGTAAGAATCAATAAATAAAGTGATTAAATTGGACATCAACAAAACCTGTGTTTTCTCTATTGAAGCACTGTTGGCTACAATTGAAACCTACATTGCATGGATATTAAAAAATTAGAAAGTAACAAAATCAAAACCAAACAAATTTCCAAAAAAAAAAAAAAATCTAACCTGTTTGATGGCTAGAAGAGCTCCAAAATCAATATTGAGTCCCATATAAACCCTTCCAAATGCGCTGCAACTGATCAATTCACCTTTCCTCTACCGGATCAACGAGGCGTCGTCTTTCTTGACTTTGATTGCATTAGACTTGGCAATCGGTGGAAGTGCAGGGATTGGAGGCCTTGAGAAGAGTTTGATTCCCAATTTGCAAATGATGGAGCCGATCTTCTCAACTCTGTCGTCATCGAAGGGCTTGAAAACCAGAGATCGGCAAACCGAGCCGATGAAATCTTGCATTGTATTGCGAGTGATGTAGGTTGGATCAAATGTAACGCAGCACAGAAGCGAGGTTGATATACTAAGAAGAATATTATTGATGTCTCAAAGAAAAGCTATCTAAGCCTAATAACTTACAAGAATATTTATACTACCAGAGCTTTAGACAAAAATAGAAAGAAATGTGTTTGGTTGTATTCTCAAAATATATTTCCACCCGTACATTTGCACTTCACGTTTGGATACAATTTTCAAATCGTAATTCCACCATACAATTCAAAATACATCTCCACTTCCCGTTTGGCAGATTTCTCCCTTCGTTTCTCCACTGTAAAAAGCTTCCAACGGTACATACTCTGTGTCTTCGATATTCTCCATTTCTGAAAAGCTTCACGTGAAAGAAATTTAAAGCTGAACTTCTGAAAAGCTTCACTTGGAAAGAAATTTAAAGCTGAACTTCACGAGTCGTCTTCCTCTCTTTCAACGATCACAGCTCAAGATTCTTCACGGGTCGTGTTGCTCTCTGTGAACTGAGACCTTCAAATCTAAACTATGTTTGTGAACCCCCTCTCCACCCATAAAATCGCATCTACCAGCTTCCACAAATCAAGTGAGTTGCAGTTTGTGCATTGTGGAAGATTCACTCTTCGAGCAACGAAACAACGACAAGACCGAGGTCAACCAAATCATAAATTTCTCTCCAATTTTAAATTACAACTCACTGATTTCCTCAAGCATCCCCAAATTCATTCCCAATTTATGTGTGTCAGGCCAAATTTGTGAAGCGTATTCTCGAATCAGATGCCTACCGAAGAAGCGTATATCCACCCATTGTACCCACACCGTCACCGATGACAACTATTCCACTTCTACTGGTCTGGTACGTATATCATTCAATCAATCTGCTAGTCGTATATCCTTCAATCCTTCAATCGATCTGCTATGTAATAGCTGAGAAATAGAAATGGTTCTGATCTGTCAAACCGGTCAACCACCAGGACAACTGGCCGATCATTCCACCGGTCTTCCGGCCGGTCAACCGCCAGCCCAGCTCCCTCTCCTCTTGGTCCACTGCCACTTACCCCCTTTGATGCTTGTCACGACCTAAACCCACCCCTATGGGTTTAGCACCGTAACCGGCCAGTAATCCGAGATTACCGAAGGCCTGCTTAACAGTAAGGCAGTAATACAGAGTACAGGGGCATGGCGGAAGCCAATACAGTAAATAAACAATGTCTAATGAGCGGTGACAGTCTGTATGCAAAAAGACTTTTCACACATATATATATACAGTGACAAAACAGTATGTACATTATATACAATCATTCAGTTCAGGGACCTAATCCCGATTAAACAGTGGTAACAGTACAAAAACAGATACAGAGACAGACAGGGGAATAAAAACACCCCTAAGCCATAGCTTGGCAGGCTCGGAACCTCGCAGTGAGGCACAGTAGTTGGCTTGACAAAAAGGGAAGTCTACCCCATGCTCCTAGCTGCAGTCTGGTGCCTATGCACCTACATATATATATATAAGCAGTGAGCTAAGCCCAGTGAATAACATAAAGCGTAAAGGGATTTAGAATGAATGTCCTTCAGTATTGAAAACAGTTCATTTCAATCAGTATATCAGTTGTTCAGTATAGTAAACAGTCATATGTGGTACATCCATTAGCATAACAGTACAGTAAACAGTAGGTCTAAAAGACCGAACAGTAAATGATGGCCATCAATCAGTAAACAGTAATGGTTCCAACGAGGGAACCGACAGAGATCTCTGTAACAGTAACAGTCAGTAACAGTAGTTGCTAAGGATGCCACAGTACAGTTCAGAATATAGGACATACATTCATTCAGTTAACAGTAACAATTCAGAAAACAGTTCAGTTCAATTATTCAAAAGATAATCATTTTTGAACATATCTTTACACAGTTGTTACTCACAGAGTTCTGGGCTACAGTAAGCTAGAGCGTCTCCACGGAAGCCAACCCTACACAGTAACAGATCGAACACACACACTAAGCTACACAGTTGGGAAAGATAATAACTTAATCCCTAATTGCCTCGGTGTGTTCTACATCTATATCCTCATTAAGATTTCTTAAACTAGGCCTAAGAATGCCAAGGATGGAATGAGGATGCAAAGATGCACTCAGAAAATATTTTCAGAATTTTCAGAAAAACAGAGTCCCGCTCGAGCGCAGGTTTCCCCGCTCGAGCGGACATGCAAACAATGGTTCCCGCTCGAGCGTCACTTTCCACGCTCGACCGGACATGCAAAATAGTCAAAAGTGCTGGATGCTCAAAAATCACGCTCGATAGCCGCTCGAGCGCAAGACACAAGGTCCCGCTCGAGCGCCAATTACCCCGCTCTAACGGACTGTAATACAGTGCAAAGTACTGGGAGCACGAATTTCCCGCTCGAGCGCCACTTTCCCCGCTCGAGCGGGAGTCCAAAATCTGAAATTTCCAGATTTGAACTTCCAAGCTCAAACAAGTTTAAATGCATCAAATTTGATCCTCTTGGGCTAATTTTCTAGAAAACACTTCAAAACTCATAATATTACATGTTTCAAAGATTAATTTGGTAAATCAAAGCCCAATGGTGTTTCAATTAAATCCAATTTCAAACCAAATTTCATGGACAAGGTCTTAAATGAACATGCATGAACTTTAAACAATTTGCAAGCTTCAAAACATGCTCTAATGAGCCAATTCTTTTCGAAACAAGATGAAATCAAGAACTACTCTTAAAACATGGACAAGCATGTGAGGAATTATGAACTACAACCTCAAAACTTCAACATATATACATGCATGCAACAATTAAGCTTCAACACAACAATTAGGAGCCATAACTTGGCTCAAGACTTCAACTTTGCTCTAAACCATGCAAGAATCAACTCAAGATATAAACAAGAAGATAATGAATCTACCTTAAGTCTTGTAGTTCAAGAAGGGAGCTCAAATATGCAATCACTTCTACAATATCTTCAATTTTTCAAGCAATGCAAGGTGAAGCAAGTTGAAATCACTCTTTTCCTCTCACTCTCTCTCACTAGTCGGCAAGAACAAGAAAATGGGCTGGAGAAAATGTTTTGATCAAGTGTACAAAGGCTCTAATATGTTATATTGAGTGGGCCACTAATGTGGCAAAAATGTAAATAAGTGCAACAATGCAATTTCACTTATTTTAATCTAATTTAATCATACCAAATCAGTTTTCAGATTATTACACCATAAAATCACATAAAATCTAACTAACACAGAATATCAATCAGTTTCAGATTTGGCCGCCGATAAGGCCTTCAATTTGCAATTTAAACATAAAACATGAACAGATCAATTAACAATCAACAGATTGAAAATGCATTAAAACAGATACAGTCAATCAATCAGTTTCAGATTTCAGTCGGTTAGTTCAGTATTTCAATCAGTTCCATTACTTATCATAATCAGTCACAGTTTAGCAGTAATAAGTAATTTATCGGTAACTAGTGGTGAGGGTTGTTACAATGCTTTTCTTCTTCTTCTGATCTCCTTCTGCTTATGGTCTACCGTGTACACTTCTTTCATAAACTTTTTGCATGCAATATTCTGCTTTTTCTTGTTGTATTTGTTTTTTCCAACACTGTTAACAACTTCAATTGATGAATTCTTTTTTCCTAGCAATATTCTGTTTTTTCCTGTTGTATCTATTTTTCCCAACACTGTTAACAACTTCAATTGATGAACTTTTTTTCCTACCGAAACATAATTGGAGATGATTCTTGCATTTTTATTTTTTAATATCCAATTCAGATTTGTTTAGATATAAATTGTGTGTTGTTAGATAAATGACAACAATTCTGATGACAATCAGGACACAAGAATATGAAGTTCCAGAATTGAAATGAAGCCAATAAACATGTTGAGAGACAAGGTACAAAAAAATCAAACAATAGGTCGTAGTACTGTGTGGACAGTTAGGCATCGGAATCATTTTGCAACTGAGTTACAAAATTTGTATGGGTTTTGATACACACCAAAACAGGTGAGACAAAAATATCAGCGACTGAAAGCTGATTACCAAACCTTCAAGCGATTGCAGACACAAACCGGTCTGGGATGGGATCCCATTGTAGGAACGGTTGTTGCACCTGATGAATTTTGGAATAAGGTATTGAATTAACCTGTACCCTTTTCAAATTTTTTTGTAACATTTGATCACACGTACAGAACGCTTATTTTTAATATTTTCAATTGCTGTAGGCAACAAAAAATGTTAAGAAATTTAGGACAAAAGGATTTAAGTATTTTCAAGAAATGACCGAAATTGTTGAAAACTGTTGTGTCCGTGCATCCACACAAGGAGCCCCTAACTCTGATGAAAAGAATGAAATGCTTAATAAATTTTGATCTCTTGGAGCTAGTGGGAGTAATGCGGCCGAACCTATTGCTGTTAACTTATTCGGCGATAAGTACATAGAACCATCGAAGGGCAAAAGTCACAAGAGGGGCCCTACAAATATCCAAACTGATAGTGGTCGTTCTAAAAGGTCATGGTCAAGTGGCTTTGATGATGTCTGCGCAGCTTTCACTACCTATGTATAGGCAAAAACGGAACATTTCTGTGCCTGATCAACAGACACAGAGGCTGCAAGTGCAGATGGTAATGACTATTCTCTTGATGCATGTCAAGATGCCCTGTTAGAGCTCGGGGACATACCACCAGTCCAGTACATTAGGGCACTAACACTATTCAAAGATAAGGAATGACGATGGTTTCTTATGTGTACTCCTGCCCATATGCGCCTAACTATGATCCTAGCTTTGCAATGAAGGGAGAAGTTGTTACTTGATCAAGCTTGCGATTCTCTTTGTGGTTGTCCAACATGATTTGATGATGTCGATGTTGTTCTTATTAATTTTTTTTTTCATCTGATGACATGCTCTTTTTTATCCGTCTTTCTTTGTTTATTTCTATATTTTTTAAAATTGTTTCTATTTTACATTTAGATGTGATTTTATTTTTCTGCGTTCTTTCATGTCTGTTTTCTTATTTCTGCTTCAACTTTTAATTTTACACACAACATACAATATGAAATGGTAGTAATGATAATATGACTAAATATTAATATGTTTTTTCTTCGCATGTATGTTTCCATCTAGTTCGATAAATGACTAAGGCTGACAAATTATAGGCAGTGGTTTATTTTAGTTTCACCAATAATGGTAACAGTTAGCATGTTGTTAATCATTTTTTTATAATTATGCGTTATCGTCATGTAGCCGAAACAATATGTCATCCGACATAGAAAACAATGCAATGGAGAGGTCATCAGAGGAGGATGAGGTTATTGAAGATTTTATAGACTTTTTGATGATTACTTTTGTGAATGAACATATGAATGCGTCAACCAGTAGACAATCGCAGCGAACTTGTCCATTCAAAGGTAATGATTACATCTTTAGTTTATTAAATGGCCATCCAGAAACAATGATGAACATCATGCGAATGGATGCCCAAACATTCATTTTATTGAAAGACACCTTACTTCAAAATGGATTTGTCGAAACTGAACATATGCATATCAGTGTTAAGAAATCGCTTGGCATTTTTTTGTACACTTTCGCACAAAATAATTGGCATAGACTACTAGCCGATAGATTTCAACACTCCACGGAAACTATTTGTCGGCACATCAAAATCATTATGCAAGCACTGTGCAAGCTTGCATCAGCGGTTATCAAATTACATAACCAAGATGAGATACCGGCAAAAATTTTAAATGATAGGAGATTTTTTCCCTAGTTCAATGTACGACTACATGTTTGTCTTGTAAGTTTTCAATAACAGTAACGAATTAAATTTTTATTTATTTATTTATGTTTTACAAGTAATATCTAGGTTTGTTTCACGTTTAATGTCAAACTAATATATTTCAAGTAGGATTGTGTCGATACTATCGATGGCACATTGGTAGATGCGTGGGTCCCAGCCTCAAGACAGACTATGATATCGCAAAATGTACTCGCAGCTTGCGACTTTGACATGTTGTTCACATTTATCAATTCTAGATGGGAAGGTAGCACTCACGACAACACAATTTTAGTTGACTCGATTACAAGAGCTGGTCTACATTTCCTACACCCACCCCATGGTGAGTGTCACCAAATAACACACTGTACTGTCTTAAATGTTGATTTTTGTGTACATGTATTTGACAGAGCATTGCCTACATTATTTACATGTAGGCAAGTATTATTTAGTGGATGCCGGCTTCACGAACATGCTTGGATTTCTTGTTCCATTTTGTTCCTAATGCTATCACTTGCAAGAGTTTCATGGTCGTCATTATTCTAGATCCAAGGAATTGTCTAACCATCGACATTCATCGTTATGCAATATCATAGAAACAACATTTGGTATTCTGAAAAAGCGCTTTCCAATATTGCGGTCCATGCCAAATTACAAGTCCACAAGACAAGAACCCCTCGTGATTGCATGTTGTGTAGTGCACAATTGGATCCATTTGCATGCAGCTATGGACCCATTCTTCATGGAAGTTGATAATGAAATGGCGATAGAAGCGGCAGCAAAAGGGTTTGTTAGAGGCCAAGCTGACTATGTTGACATGTCACAACATGGGTTGACGTACCAATCGAACTTCAGGGATGCAATTGCTACTGCTATGTGGCAAAATCATGTTGGTCATGGATAGATTTGTGATGTGAAGAAATAATGTGAATTTCGTAGTATTGTATGTATTATTACATTCGACTTTTTTTTTAATGTGTAAAACATTTGAAAATATTAAAAAATTACAAAAAATATTTTTAAAAAATCAACCACAATTTTTTTTAAAATTTTTTTTTAAAATTGATGTAAATTTTTTTAGTAAAACAAAAATATTAAAAAAAAAACATTTTAAAATTCATCTACCGCGTTGATGTTCTAAAAAATCAACCATAATTTTTTTAAAAATATTATTTTTATTGTAACATATTATAATATTTCAGTAAAACAAAAATATTAAAAAATAAAACCATTTTAAAATTCATCTACCCCGTTGGTGTTCTACAAAAGCCACTATAATTTTAAAAAATAATTATAATATATTAAAAATATATATATATATTAAAAAAATATTTTTGTTTTAACATATTATAATATTTTAGTAAAACAAAAATAATATAAAAAAACATTTTAAAATTTATCTACTCCGTTGGTGTTCTACAAAATCAACCATAATTTTTAAAAAAATATTAATAAAAATAATTTTTTTGTAAAATATTAAAATATTTTAGTAAAACAAAATTATTAAAAAAAAAAACTATTTGAAAAATTCATCTACCCCGTTGGTGTTCTACAAAATCAACCATAATTTTTTAAAAAATATTAAAAAATAATTTTTGTTTAAAATATTAAAATATTAAAATATTTCAGTAAAACAAAATTATTAAAAAAACCAATTTTAAAATTCATCTACCCCGTTAGTGTTCAATAAAATCAACCATAATTTTTAAAAAAATATTTAAAAAAATAATTTTGTTGTAAAATATTAAAATATTTCAGTAAAACAAAATTATTTATAAAAAAAAACCAATTTGGTTAACAACGTTTTTTCAATTAACTGTTATTAAAAAAAAACAGTTTGGTTATAATTGTTTTTTTTTTTGGGTTAATAATTAATTTTTTCAATTAAATTTGAAGAACAGTTTGATTAACAGTTTTTTTTTTTTGTTAATAAATATTTTTTGAATTGAAATTTGAAAAGAGTTTAGTTATGAAAAAAAAAATGAAAATAAAATAAACAGATAGGTGCATCATTTAAAAATAAAAACAGACAGCAGTAAATTATATGAAAAAAAAATACACAAACAAAATATAATGACAAATAGTGCGTACTTCCATGAACCAAAAAATTAAGAAAGAAAGAAAAGGAAACAAACAAATAAGAATAGAAAGTACGAGTACATCTGCAACACAATTAAAAATCATAACATGCGTCAACCATTTAATCGCTCATCGAAACAAATTAAGCGTCGTTGTCAGGTGGTGGTGGTGGTGGAGGAGGTGAAGGGAAGTAATGATGGTAGACCTGAGTCACTTGATGGTCAATCTAATCAATGCGGTTACTTGTAACTTCATCACATCTTTCAGTGTCTACACAAAACTACCAAATTGTTGAATTAGTGAGTTCTGAGAGACAGCAAATACATCGAACCGATTACCCAATGCATTGAACTGATTCTCCATTTGTTGTTCCTATTGTACGCGCTGATTATGTTATTCTTGTTCCAGCGCCAAATAATCAGTCCAGTACTAGGGTTGTTCATTTGGTGGCATGGCATTGTCATTGTCATTGGGGTCTTCGGGATCATCAGCTATTGGTGCATTTGCAACATTAATATATCTCAATAAGTTGTTAGCGCCACCAGCTCGGGTCAGTGTATACTCTGAAATTGGTGAAAAGATTTTCACATCTGCTTCACCTACAAGGCTGACATTATGAGCTTTGAAAATTTTGGTTAGCAGAGCTCCAAAAAGTAGTAACCGGCCTTTGAGAATACCAAGATTTGTAACCACCATTTCCTTCAGTAGTATATAGCATAAATCTAATGTTTGACCAACTTCAAAACAATATAACAAATAATTAAACATTATAAAATGGAACAACATCAAAATGTCCTTTTTTGGGAGTGACATTTTCGACTATCTATCAATGAAGAATACGAAGGTGGGGTTTCAAATGTCGTGCTTGTAAATTAGTGCCGGTAAATCGGTTCTCACAAATTGTAGTATAAATCTCACTTATATCACCAACCATGTTAACTAGGTCAGTCTCACTTTGAAAATGACTTTACTGTGACGCCCCAAATTTTTTTTTGGAAACGTCATAAGATTTAAATAACAATAACTTGCTAGATAAAGTTTTAACTACTAATTAGGAACTTTTAAGTTCTTACATAGTCAAAGTCCAATAACAAAATAAAACTACAAGTTCACACACAACGTCACAACATAGTTAAATCCTAATACAAAGGATAACAGGATTTTATTTTGATAAAATCTTTACTGTAAGTCAGCCAAGGTTCGATATTGGCAGCAGCTCCAATTTCAGCCTCAGTCCCTTCTTCGACATAATCTGGCATGAAACGCCAGGGCAACAAAATATATGCCATGAGTTTTGCAACACAGTAAGAAAACATAACCAACCTACCATTCTTTTTAAGAGAAAAATAATAAGATTCTAAACATGAGATAACAATATAATTGTACACATAAATTACAACCATTAGAATAATTTCAGTAATTTTAATAAATTAGATGACACTTGAAATCTCACCAAAGAGATTTAACTTACCAACCACTAAGCATGGCAACAGTTAATTTGAAACCCTCCCTTGGTCAAATATTTAAGTGTTACCAACCGTAACTACCAGAGATGCCCACGTCCGGAGTTATATACCCAAGTAGTGGCATCCGTGGTCTGCCCCAAGGAAACGGTCTGCCAGGGATAAGTAACCTCCCTGTGTGCCACCTGCACATCCACCCTTATTCCAAAACCGAATACCGAAAAGGGTTCAAATAAGTCCCGTGCCATCTTAGAGTTTCGCAACACAATTTACGTGAAAATTCTCAAAACCAGGGCTCACCCTGAACAACCGGTATTGACTGTCAACCCTTAATTTCGTACACTCTTTAAAACCAATACTCACCCTAAACAACTGGTATTAACCGTCAATTGTTAACTTTATATATATCATTATTCATTTAGATTAATTCATAAATCAAACCCATAATCTAAAAATTTATCATGAAACTAGACTTCTCAAGTCTCATCTTTTAGTTAGAAATTACCACATTTGGCTTGGTATAGGATTTTGAATAAATTTTCAAATACATAGTAAAATTTGTCTCACAGTTTTAGATTTAGTTAAAAATTTATATAAATTCGTAGGAAGCTCAAAAATTGTTACCAAAAATTTCTGGATAAACTAGACATCATTATCAACATCTTTGTAGAAGAAATCATCTTGAAATTTTGAGTATAAGATTATCTAAAAATTCGGGTAAACATGCTGGTAGATTCAAAATAGATTATTCTCAACACAGTTTCAGATTTAGTTAAAAATTTGTATAAATTCGTAGAAAGCTCAAAATTTGTTTCCAAAAATTTATGGATAAACTAAACATCATTATCAACAACTTTGTAGAAGAAATCATCTCGAAATTTTGAGTATAAAATTATCTAAAAATTCGGGTAACATGCTGGCAGATTCAAAACAGATTATTCTCAACACAGTTTCAGATTTAGTTAAAAATTTGTATAAATTCGTAGAAAGCTCAAAAATTGTTAGCAAAATTTCTGGATGAACTAGACATCATTATCAACAACTTTGTAGAAGAAATCATCTCGAAATTTTGAGTATAAAATTGTCTAAAAATTCAAGCAAACATGCTGGCAGATTCAACACAGATTATTTTCAACACAGTTTAGACAATGTATTATATGTATACAATTTGAAAATTTCAATTATGTAAAAAAAATGAGAGGATTGAGAGGGTTTTCTTACTTAGTTGTAGGGTTGAAATGGAATAATGAAATGGTAGGAAAATATGCAACCTCAACCTCCTCCTCTTCTTCCACAAGAATTCCTTCTATTTGGATGTATATGGTTTATGCTTAGCCCAGAAAATATGAACTTTCTGTGCATGCTACTAGGTGCATTTTATAGATTCTCTCCGTGGCTAGCTCTCTCTCTCTCCCTCTCTCTCACACATTCTTTTCATTAATAAAATCATTCCCTTTCTCCAAGTTCTATGGCTTTCCCTAAATCCTAAGAAAGATAATGGTTTATGGTTCCCATATCACCATGCAAACAGCCATGAAATTCTCTCTTTTTTTTTTTTCTTTTTTTTTTTTAACAATAATTATTGAACATCCATAACATTTTTATTCTTAATAAGGTCTTTGTTAGTGATAGAATTGGGTTAATTTAAAGCTAATTTTTTGTACTATTATATATTTTAGGTAGATTCTGAATACAATTAATTTATTTATTTATTTATTTATTTTCTTTTAAGAATAATTAAATGTGGGGTTTTCACAATCTACCCTCCTAAAAAAAATTTCGTCCTCGAAATTAATTCGTACCTTTAGACTCGAAAAGCTGAGGGTAATTGGCACGTATCATATCTTCTCGTTCCCACGTTGACTCTTCCGTCCCACGATGCCTCCAGAGAACTCGAACCAACGGTATAGTTTTACCTCGTAATTTCTTCTCGCGACGATCTAAAATTTTGATAGGCTTTTCTTCAAATGTCACGTCTTCATCAAGGTTAATTTCCTCCCAATTGATGATGTGAGAAGAGTGTGGCTCGTATTTCTGTAGCATAGAGATGTGGAAAACATTATGTACTCCAGCCAGTTGAGGCAGTAGAGCCAAAGGGTATGCCACTTCTCCTATTCTGTCCAAAATTTTGAAAGGCCCAATGAAGCGAGGTGACAACTTTCCCTTCTTTCCGAAACGAACAACTCCTCAACGAGGTTGTATTTTCAGAAACACATGATCTCCAACTTTAAATGCTAAAGGTCTTCTCTTTTGATTTGCATAGCTTTTCTGCCTACTCTGAGCGGTCTCGAGCCTTTGCCTAATTAGTTTCACTTTCTCGGTAGTTTCTTGAACTAACTCTGGCCCTAAAAGAGGTGCTTCTCCGACTTCTGTCCAACATATTGGTGATCGGCAAGGCCGTCCGTACAAAGCTTCATACGGTGTCATACCAATATTGCTTGAAAACTGTTATTGTAAGAGAATTCGACTAGTGGTAAGTGTTTCTCCCAAGTACCTTTAAAGTCCATCACACAAGCTCGAAGCATGTCTTCTAAAGTCTGAATTGTTCTTTCTGATTGACCGTCAGTTTGAGGGTGAAAAGCTGTACTAAAACACAACTCTGTACCCAAGGCTTTCTGTAGACTTAGCCAGAATTGTGACGTAAAACGAGAATCACGATCTGACACTATTGAGACTGGTATTCCGTGCAATCTAATGATTTCTCGAATAAATAATCGACTTAAGGTTTCAAGTGTGCTTGCTGGTCCTATTGGTAGGAAATGTGCCGTCTTAGTTAATCGATCAACCACTACCCAAATGGCATCATGGCCTTGCGGCGACCGGGGTAATCCTGTTACAAAATCCATTGTTATGTGTTCCTATTTCCACTTAGGTATTGGTAAAGGTTGGAGTTTCCCTGCCGGTTTTTGATGTTCTGCCTTCACTTGCTGACACATCAAGCACTTAGATACGAATTGAGCAACGTCATTCTTCATTCCACTCCACCAATACTGTCGCTTAAGATCCTGGTACATCTTGTTTCCTCCCGAATGAACCGCAAAAACCAAATGGTGAAATTCTTTAAGTACTTCCTCTCTTAATTGTTCGATGTTTGGCACAAAAATTCTACCTAAATACCTTAAACTACCATCTTGATGGAGCTTCCAATCCGGTGAAGATTCCCTGGACACTAATCGGGCCTTGATGAAGTTGGTCTCCTAATCAAATCTTTGGGCTTCCAACACTTTGGTAAGAAGTTGGGGTGTTGTAACTATTGTAAACAACCTACCCTTCCCATTTTGAGTCTCTGGTTGTAACTTAAACCCATTCACGGTGCTTACCATTTCTCATTCTTTAATTGATATGTTGGCTACAATCTCTCTTGTCTTTCGACTTAGTGCATCTGCTACAACATTAGCCTTCCCGGGATGATAAGACAATTTGAATTGGTAATCTTCAAGGTACTCCATCCAGCGTCTCTGCCTCATGTTCAAATCTCTTTGTGTGAACAAGTACTTCAAGCTTTTGTGATCGGTAAATACCTCAAATTTTTCGCCATAAAGGTAATGTCGCCAAGTCTTAAGTGCATAGACCACAGCCGCCAACTCCAGATCGTGAGTAGGATAATTTTTCTCATGATTCTTCAATTGTCTTGATCCGTAAGCTACTACCTTCCCGTTTTGCATTAACACACTACCTAACCCTTCTTTAGAGGCATCACAATAAACAGTGTACCCAACGTCACGTTCGGGTATGATTAATATAGGAGCGCTTGTTAGTCTTTCTTGAGTTCTTGAAATGACTGCTCACACGTTTCGTTCCATTCAAACTTTACTCCTTTTTGTGTTAGGCGTGTCATTGGCTTGGCTAATTTGGAGAAATCTTGAATGAATCTCCTATAATAACCTGCTAATCCCAAGAAACTACGAATCTCAAACGTATTCTTAGGTTGTTTCCACCCCATTACTGCTTCTACTTTAGCAGGATCCACTGATATTCCTGATTCAGACACAACATGACCTAAGAATTTTACTTCCTTCAACCAAAATTCACATTTGCTAGCTTTAGCATACAATTGGTTCTCTCTTAGAATTTGCAAAACGGTTCTCAGATGTTGTTCGTGGTCTTCCTCCGATCGTGAGTATATCAAAATATCGTCAATGAATACCACCACAAATTGGTCCAAATAAGGGGTAAAAATTTTGTTCATTAAACTCATGAATACCCCAGGCGCATTCGTCAAGCCAAATGGCATTACCACAAACTCATAGTGGCCATAACGGGTTCGAAACGTGGTTTTGGGTATATCTTCTCCTCTGACACGAAGTTGGTGATATCCCGACCTAAGGTCAATTTTGGAAAAAATTTTGAGCCTCTTGATTGATCGAACAAGTCATCAATTCTGGGTAGGGGATATCGATTTTTAATGGTGACTCGATTTAGTTGTCGATAATCGATGCACAATCTTAAGGTTCCATCTTCTTTTTCGCGAATAATGCTGGCGCTCCCCAAGGAGACGTACTTGGTCTGATGAACTTTTTATTCAACAGTTCTTGCAACTGCTCCTTCAATTCTCGAAGTTCGGCTGGCGCCATACGATGTGGTGCTATTGAAATTGGTGAAGTCCCAGGTTGAAGCTCAATCGTGAAATCTACGTCTCGTTCTGGGGGTAATCCTGGTAATTCATCAGGGAAAACATCAGCGTACTCGCACACCACATGGGGTAATCCTGGATTCTTTCGATTTTCGTCTTCCAAAATTAGACTTGCCAACCATCCAGTCAGCTGATCATGCCACCGCGACTTACGACGCGTTGGAGTTAGAGAATCTTGTCTATCTCCTTTAAATTGAACTTTCGTGCCGTTAAGGGAGGATGTTGTCACTGTCTTACGGTAACAATCAATAATGGCCCGATGAATTGACAACCAGTCCATTCCTAGGATTGCGTTAAAATCCGACATATCCATGACTCTTAGATCACATATCAAATATGAACCGGAGATTTCTAGTTCACAAGACTTACATACTAGATTTACTCGGGTTTGACCTCCTAAGGACGAAGCGACACTCATAGCTATCCCTAGCGTCTCTGGCTCTAGACCTAAACTTGTCACACATGCAGTGGATATAAAAGAATGCGAAGCTCCAGAATCAAACAATACTTTAACCCAAAATTCATAAGGATTAACAAACCTTGAATTACTGATGGGTTATCAACATCTTCTTCTTCTTGGAGAGCATACATTCTCCCTACTGCCTGTTGGTTAGTCTCTCCTGGTTTCTTCCCATTTCCAGCTCCTTGTGGTTGTGTTCTTGGTCGGCCTGCATTCCTAGAGGCTTATGGCTGCCCCTTGTTGGTCTGAGTATTTTGAGTAGGCTTAGAACCTTGCCCAGGTTGGCATTTGTTGTATTGTTGTGCCCCTCGCTGATCCATAAAATACTCCCCACCTTGAGGACACTCACTTCGACGATGCCCCTGCTGACCACATCTGAAACATCTTTCTTTCCACTCATTTGCAAAGTTTCCTCCTTGCTGGTTTCCTCGATTCTGCCTTTGTTGCTGCTGCACCCCTCTGGCATAAGGTGCTGGTGCAGGATGGTTTCTGGTGTTGCGGATTGGACCTCCTCTGCGTGGTTGGTTGTTGTTCCTTGATCGTTGATTTCGAGTGCGCTCGGAATCTGCTAACTCTCGTTCCACAATTAAAGCTCGATCCACCATTTGAGCATAGGTGGAGAGTTGCACTGCGATCAATCTTCCTCTAATGTCTGTGTCCAAACCCCATTCAAATCGCCTAACCTTATCCTCTTCATTTGCTACTATGGCTGAAGCGTACCGTGAGAGAGCTTCAAAACGGTTCGCATATTGAGCGACTGACATTTTTCCTGTTTCAGTTGGAGGAACTCTTGAATCATTTCTTGCCTTAGCGAGTTAGGAAAATACTTTTCCATGAACAGATCTTCAAACTGTCTCCAAGTTAATGTCTCTACTTGTCGAGTACTCTTGATCATTTCTCACCAATGATCTGCTTCCCCTTCCATTTGAAATGCGCCATGGTCACTCTATCTTGTTTATTTATTTATTATCATTATTGAGAGTTGTAGATTTTATTAAATTATACATACTTTATGTCTTAAAAAGTTTTGATCAAAGCTATTTTTGGAGATCCATGGAGCAATTTCAGATTTATGGTGACGAAGTCAATTATTATGAGGTAAATTCGGATTGTATACAATATGCTCTATTTAAATCTCTTTACAAAGAGTTCTCTATTTTTAATTATCCTCAATTTGTAATCCACTTGATTAATGTGGTTATTAATAGATTTCGCAAAATCATTTGTTGTTGAATCGTTGATATTCTGATCATTTGGTAAAATTCTCTACAAATATTCTGTGTTAAATGGTGATTTGTGTGACTGAATGACATGGAAATACTCCGTATATGGATCGAGTGAATCTTATTAATTGTTTACACCAATATGCCCGGATAAGCGTGGAGCTTGGGTGAGGTGGGTGAATAAATGAATTTATTCACTGGTCATGTACTGAGTAGGACTGGGTATTTGGTCTAGATAAATTATGGTTGCATTGTTGTGCAATTTGGTAAATTGCTTGATTATCGTATCGTTGATTTAATGTCTTAAATTGTTGGGTTTCTGTTAATTTATTCTGTATCCGAGCCTTGTATTCCTGTCGTATTGTATACTTCCCGAATTAATTTATTTTTCAGGTGCGAAGCAGATTTTAGCAGAGCTCGAAATTGAGATTAGAAAGATTTATTAATACAGAGATTTGGGATCCACCACTTTAATTATTAAATATGGAGATAATTGTAATATTGTTTATTTTGGGAGATAATTGTGCTACAGAATATTTGGAGGATATTGTATCATTTGGAGACAATTTTGTAGTTATTATTTTTTGGAGCAAAACTTGTATTTTTTTGAGGCTATTTTAGTGTATTTAACAACTCGGGAGTGGGGCGTTACATTTACAAATCCCCTGACTGAACTCCAATTTGTGCCAAAGTGTGAGGGTTCAGTGTGATTAGTTTACCTTTGACGTAAGATGTCAAACTATTCTCTCCAACTGCTCCCTCAGTAGGTCTTAAGTAATGGTAAAATAAATACACAAGACGTGGATATACTTTTTATGGTAAATTGGTTAAAGGTAGCCATCCCATTGTCTCCAGTGTGCCAAGCAACAAAGGATCATAATGAGAATGTAGATTTACCCTTCTCCCGGTAACAATTGGTCAGTTTGACAAAATTTGGATAAGCTTGTTCATGATTGAACGTGAGAAAATCAATAGTTGGATAAGTCTGCTCTTGTTGGCGTGGTGGAGGGTTAGAGGTTTGGCCACGTTCTGGTCTGGCTCTTTTGTTCTCGGCATAACTTATGAACGTAAGCAAAAGGATAGCAAAAGGTAATAAAAATGTATGAAAAATGTATAGCAAAAAATATGAAAATGGTGTGCAAAAGGTAAGCAACAGATAGCCAAAGCTTAGCCTCGGGTTTAGACTTGTAGGAAGCTGGAACAGGCAAGGCCGGTTGACGTGCCAGATGACCCACCCGTTGACTGTCGGGTCGACCTGTTTGCTGAACTCTTCGGCTTACTTCTACAACTCTGAAATTATGAATAGATCTGAAAAAACCTTTGATCAAAGCTCTTGGTCTCTTGTTTACATGGATATGAATTGTAAAAATATAAACTGAATTTTTGAAATTAATTGATTATGAAATTAATTGAGGTAGGTGGTGGAGGAGGTGGTTGTATCGTTCAGGTATTGATACTATTTTGATACTATTTGAATAATGAATGTCAATGAAAATGGTGAAGAAGTTGGTGAAAGTTGTGAAGTAATGAAGTTGTTGGAATGAAGATGGTGTTGCTGAAAGTTGTGAAGTGAAATTGGTTGTTAGTAGAGTGATATAAAGAGCATCGGTCAAACAAATGATCAAAAACATACTGCTGAGTTTTGGCTTCTTTTTTTCTTTTTCTTTTTTCTTTTTTTTCTTTTTTTCTTTTTTCAAAACTGACCAACTAAGGTTTTGCAGAGGGTTGATGGCTCTACAGAATATGAGTTAAATTACCATGTTGTCCTTTTTATTTTTTCTAACATATTAGTATTCATTGAAAGAGGGGTAATGTGGTCATTTCAATCTCAAACACATCACACACTAATATTATTGATGGTACTTCCATTTCACAGGTGAGACCTTCACGGGTGCAATTGACAGTGAAATGGACAGGTGAGGTACAATAATGAAGGTGAAGACAACGGTATAGGTTCACGGATTTTTCATAAAAGTGATCAAATTTAACAAATGAAAAAATGTTAAGGTAGCGTTTGGTAACGTTTATATTTTTGGTTTCTATTTACAAAAATTTTATTAATTAGTTTTTATTTATTTTAAAAAAATATAAATTACAAACGCGTTTGGTTTGAACAAAATATTTATTGTCTAAATTTAACAAACATAAACAAAAAAAATATGTTAATTCAGGTCAAAAATATTTATATTTATTTTTTATTATTTAATGACAATGGGATCATACACATTATAATTAAAAAAAATTAATTATAAAAATAAATTGGGAAAAAAATAATTTTAAAAAAAAATTTGAAAAAATAAATTAATTGAAAAAAAATTATTTCAAAAAAAATTATTTGGAAAAAAAGTAATTGAAAAAAAAATTAATTGAAAAAAAAATTATTAATTCATTTTTTGAATTGAATTTTTAAAAGAGTTTGGTTATGAATGTTGATCAAAATTTCAATCGAGTTTTGAGTTGTGTATTTGATTATGAATTATAACTTTTTAAATTAAGTTTTGAAAACTCTTTTCAATTTTCAAAACTTATAACCAAATAAATTTTCTTATTTCACATGTTACATCAAACTTTCAAAATTTAATTACACACTCAATTCAAAACTCTCTTCAAAAACCATAACTAAACAAATTTTTTATACTCAAATCATAATTTCAAAATTCACAAACTCAAATCTATTCTCAAATCATATTTAGAAAACTCTACTAAAATTTTAACTTCATGAATAAGGCACTCACATATTAAAGTGTAGTATTTGTGTTTGAGTTTTATATAATTTATTGATATATGCTCAAATTTTGTCATATTTTTTTATTATTATTATTTTTGTCAACATTCGTATCACAAACGTAATTTTTTTTTTCCTTTCTATATCTATCTTAATCCATAAACATTTTCACTCTTTAGAGCATCTCCAATGGATAGGTATATCAACTGCCAAAGCCATAAAATGGCAGCTTGGGCAAAAATGGCCTTCTCCAATGGGCTGCTATATCAGCTGCCAAATTTGGCAGCTGCCAAATCAAGTGCCAAACTTGGCAACTACTTTGGCAGCTGCCAAATCTGCCAAGTCATCCAAATTAACTGTTTTCTCTCTTCCCTCCTTCCTTCCTTCCCTTTCGGTTGGGATTTTCCAGATTCATCAATATTCATGAATGAACAAGAATGAACAAATTTATCAATATTCACTAATTTTATTCATCAAATGAAGAACATATTCATCAAATTCATCAATATTCAACAAGAATGAACAAGAATTCATCAATATTCCAGAATTCATCAATATTTATCAAATTCATACCAAAAACAGATTTAAAAAGATTTCATCAAATTCATCTTCATTTATTAAAATATATACGAATTTTTATACGAATTTTTTTTGCTATGATCTGGGAATATTTTTTTTGCTACAAATTCATCAATTTTTTTATACGAATTCATGAATTTTTTTTATACGAATTCATCAATTTTTTTTGCTACGAATTTCATCAAATTCATCAAATTGATCAAAATATTTTTTTTGCTGCAAATTTGCAGGAGATTGGGGCTGAAAATAATCCAAGAGCAACGTAGAAGGAGGGTTGAAGGAGCAAGATTAATGAGAGGTAATCTCAAATAATCCAAGAAAAATACCTAATCCGAGGGTTGAAGTTCACTGATCTGAAAAAAATCTTCACTGATCCAAGGGTTGAAAAGGGTTGGAAGTTCATCTTCATTGATCTAAAGTTGATCCGAAGTTCATCCGAAGGTAGCCCTCTGATCTTCACTCATCCGAAGCTCTGATCTTCTCTCTGACCTTCCCTCTTCTCTCCGATCTTCACTCATCCGAAGCTCTCTCTCTCTCTCTCTCTCTCTCAAGTTTCGAAGCTCTCTCTCTGTGAAGAGTGAATCTGGAAATTTCCTAAAGCTCATTGACCTTGGGTTTACTTTATTCATGAGTGGGTTACTTTATTCAACTTGGGTTTACTTTATTCATGAGTGGGTTACTTTATTGATTTAAAAAAAAATAAAAATTAAATAAAAACATAATTGAAACATATATCTAATCCTTTGCCGATTCAATTAGATCATTACGAATTACATTATGGGCTTCAACAGATCTAATCCTTTGCCGATTCAACATAAATTGAGCATACTCCTCATTCGGATCGCGTGATACTTGACAACCCAAATTACTGGTATCAGTCTCAAGTTGTGCTACACTGCGTTCATTTTCTGGAATATCACGCTCGTCTTCAATGATCATGTTGTGCAAAATAATGCACGTCTTCATGATGTAGTACAGATCCTCGTTACTCCAACCTCTAGCTGGCACGCTGACAATATTAAATCGTGCTTGGAGCACTCCAAATGCACTTTCAACATCTTTCCGACATGCCTCCTGCATCCTCGCAAATAGTTGTCTCTTTGCGCCTTGAGGTTGAGATATTGTTTTCACAATCGTTGCCCAACGAGGATAGATACCATCAGCAAGATAATACTCCATGGTGTATGTGTGATTATTGATGGTGTAGTTGGCAGCAGGGGCACGTCCTCTAGTTAATTCAGCAAATAAAGGCGACCTGTCAAGAACAGTAATATCATTTAGAGAGCCAGGCATACCAAAGAAAGCATGCCAAATCCACAAGTCATAGGAGGCAACTGCCTCGAGTACAACTGTTGGTTTGTGATAGTGTCCAGTGTAAGCACCGGCTTGGGCACTTGGACATTTATCCCAACGCCAGTGCATACAATCCAAACTCCTTAACATTCCAGGAAACCCGCGTTGCTCTCCCTCTTGCAATAATCTGGTGACATGTGCTTCATTTGGAGATCTTAAGTAAACGGCTTCATAGGTAGCAACAATTGACCTGGTAAAAAAATTTAAGGCGGCAATTGCAGTATATCGTGTAAGATACTAACAAACAATGACCGCCTTATTCGAAAACGTCTTCGAAAGTATTCTTCTGGATAGATAGGATTATCTGCAAAATAATCTCTATAAATTTGTTCGTCGCCTTTGACCCTCTCACGATTAATGTATCGACGACCACTTGTGGAACCAACACGTCTGGTTTGTTGGTTTAGGCTTAACATCTGTAATCTTTGTTGTTGCGCTGTGAAAAGTTGCATCATGATGATATCATCATCAGATGATGAAGATTCATCAAAATCTCTATTTAATATGGCTTTACTCAAATTGTTCATTGTAGGTGGATGGGTGAATGGGTGAATATGAAAATTATAGAAAATCTTCTTGGTGGGTACAGAGAGTTTTGAAGATATGAAAATGATATGTAGGTGAATATGAAAATTGTAGAAAACCTTATGTTATATTTATAGAGAAAATTGTGGGTGGGTGAATAATAGATGGTTGTTGGGTAGGCGGATGAATAATGGATGGTTGTTGGGTGGGTGGATGTGAGTGAATGAATACTGGGTTAATAATGGATGGTTGTTGGTGGTTGGTTGTTGGTGGGTAATTGGTGATTGTTTATTTTTTATGTGTAGTTAAAAAAAATTATTAAATATGTAGTGATATGTTTTTGGTGGGGTGAATAAATCAAACAATTTTTTTTTTCCAATTTTTAATTTTTTTTAATTTTTATATTTGTCTAGTTGGGAATAAAATAAATATATAATTTTTTTAACAAACAGATAAAAAAATGTCACAAAAAGACAAAAAATAAATAAAAATAAAATCACAAAAACCTATATCCAAACAACACCTACAAACTTGGAGGGAAAGTTGGTTGAGATTTGCCAAAAATAGCAAATGACCATTGGAGCACCATTGCTATAATTTGGCAAAATAACACTATTCATTGCCAAATTATAGCAATAGCAACCCCAATATAGCAACAACCATTGGAGATGCTCTTACATATCATCATACCAGGATCACAAGTGCTGCCATTTATTATTCCTTTTGTCATTCTCCTTCCGCTCATTTCCTGTCCAATGCTCAACACCTCACATTCCCTTTAGGGATGGCAACTTGAACCTGGCCCGACAGGGACCCAACCTCTCGGCCCCGATTAGAATGGGTTTTTTTTCGAAAATAATCCCCGTAGAGCCGGGGATGGTATTGAAAATTAAATCTCCGTTGATTTTCGGGCCAGGGACGGTGATAGGTTCCCTGGCCCCAGCCTCGACCCGAAGTCCTGGAACAGTCTCCCCGTATATATATATATATATATATATATGTTAGGCTTTATTGCTTTATTATATTATATCTAATATAATATCTCTCTCAACTCTCTTTTTTTCTCTCTCTCTCTCTCTACTCTCTATGAGAGAGATGGACATTTCTAATCTGAGCACCTTCCAAATCTAAGCTGCAACAAAGAAGTCTAGAGAGAGATCGGCGACGAAGAGCATTTCTAAGCACCACCGTCGCGCGCGAATCCGCGATGAACATTTCTAAGCACTACCGTTAGCCGCTGATCGCACCACCGTCGCCGACACCACCATCACTCTCTCTTTCTTTCTCACACTTCCGCTTGCTGCCTCTTTTTCAGATCCACCACTACTGTTCTTCTCTCATTGGTATAGATATAGATATAGATATACATGTTGTATTGAAGTTGCTGATATAGATATAGATATACATGTTGTTGTTGATGTTGATGATAATGATCATTGATTTTGTGGACTATAGTTATTGTTGATGTTAATGCTGATGAGATGAAACAGATGCTGTTTTGCTTCTTCTTTTTTTTTTGGGCCGAGAAATTTTCGAGGTCGGGGAAACCCAAACCTTGTTGAAGGGCGGGGATGGGGACAGTGATAGGTTCCCGGTACGGGGATCGGGTCCGGGGATGGAAAAATTTTTACTATCGGAGATCAGGGACGTGGAGTGTGATCCCCAACCCCGCCTCGGCCCGTTGTCATTCCTACTCCCCTTTGTTTCTCTCTAATGCACCAATTTCATTTTCTGTCTTTTATACATATATGAAGCCTTACATCACTTTCATATTTTATTTCACACCCCAACTCTGCATTCTCGCTCTCTTTTTCATATACATTTGAAGTGATACCCTTCACCTTTTATTCCAGGCTTGCTTTAAGTTCTCCCACTCTCTCTCTCTTCTATATACCATGAAAGAAGGTATGATAGAGGAAAGAAGAGAAACGTTGAAAAGCTACGAAACAAATAAGAGAGAAGCGATAAGAGTTGGTGATGGAATGAGAGGTACGAGTATATGGACAAGAATGTACCTAGATTTTTATTTATTATTTTAATTTAATGCTTAATAATAATATTTGCGGTAGTACTACATACACCAATTAGTGTACTAACTAGTATAATGATATTATTATTGACCACACATATTATACAAATTACAAATATAGCATTATTCTAATATTTGTGATTGAAAGCAAAACTAATAAAACAAACATAATGCACCAATTAAGTAAAATTGGGTACGTACAATTTACTTATCAATGTTATATCCATATGCTCATCTGTTTATTAAGAGGTGATTTTATGATTGATTTTTTTTATAATTCTTTAATTTTTAACAAAAAAAACATATAAAAAATACAGTGAACAAACTGACTTTTTAAATATTTTATTGAGTTGCAAAAGCTCAATTGAGGGTTGTACTGAGAATTAGTAAACCATATAAAAAATGAAAAATAATTTTTTATAGTAAGTTTTAAATTTTTTAAGGGCGGTGCTTCAGACCCCAGTGACGTGACGCATTGAGATTGGCCGAAAATCAAAAAAAAAATAATAATAATTTTTTGTTTTGAATCAATGGGAGGGCTACACACACGACCTCCAGTGACCCCACTGGGGCCTGAGGCATTTTTCATTTTTTAATTAGTCCACAAGCGTAAATTAAAAAATAATAATAATAATAAAAAAAACTCTAAAGTCCCAACTCTCGACCGACCTTCAAAGCTTGAAGAGACTCCCATGGCTAACAATCCTTCGCAGCTCCTTCCTTCAGGTTCACACACTCTCTCTCTCTTATGTATGTGTTTGTGTATATATCTATCTATATATATATATATATATATACATGTAACTTAAAAAGGGCAAAATAAACAGAAGATTGTTGATATGCGTTGCAGAGCTGATCGATCGATGTATAGGGTCGAAAATATGGGTGATAATGAAAGGTGACAAAGAACTTGTTGGTACTCTCAAGGGTTTCGACGTCTACGTCAACATGGTTCTCGAAGACGTTACTGAATAGTCTGTACCTCTTTCTCTACTTGTTCAATTTTTCCATTCACAATTGAGACCAATATATATGATTTATTCTTTATTTTGTTGAACATAGAGTAAAACACTGGATTGATAGCAAGACTTTTAGGTTCCCTCAACATTGGCTTTAATTTATTGAATTTGATGTTTGAATTGATCAATGTGTTTGATTTGGACAAAGCTTGAAAAGTTTAGCCCTAGCTCGGGATTAGTCTATTAGCAGCAAAGTTATGTTTAGGAGAAAAAAAAATAGAGAATTTATCATGCTTCTCATTAATTTGGCCTTGTTCATTACATATACATGTATATATTGAATACAATAGGCTGAAATTAGGGAAAGTTGGCTTGATAATTGGAAAATTTAAAGAAATTAGCTCAGCTAATAATTATGATTTTATTTTTGATCTTTTTGTAAGTACTCCAAAAGCGCAATAGATTTAGAATATTCAAAATGAACTTGAATTGAATGTATTTTCCCAATAGGTTACTAAACAAACCCTTGTTCCAATTATTTAGGGTCGGGCTACATGGATCTATTTGCTTCAATCAATTTCATTCAAAATCAAAGAGTAATACATTTAGGGTAATCATGACATCTCTTATTGCCTCAACCCATGTTGGTCTTCCTCCATTTCTTTTATCACCTCCATTTGGATCAAAGCATTCCACTTGACTGCTGCATTCACAATCATTCCATCTCAAACAATAAGCCCTCGTTTAATATCAAATTGGTATACTTGTAACTTTTTAATTGATTTGTTTATTTATTTATTTTTTCTTGTAAACTTTTCAATCATTTGGCTGCACTAATTTTTTGAAGATGCTTTTTGCTTAACCACCGACATTCAGTATTATAATAACAGGTGTTATAGCAGTCTTATAAAAAAATTTCCTATTTATAATGCACTCGTCCATTTCATCCATCACACTTTAATTTTATGGGCCACATCATCCTCACCCATCTTTTTGAATAATTGACCTAAAATATACAAAAATGGTCTCTCTTGCCCATCAAATTTTACTTTATTCTCATCTCTATTTCTAGTTTTATTGAAGTCACACTTTCTATATTATGTTTTAGTCGTACTTAATCCGAATGCTTTATATTTTTAACTATCTATACACAGTTATTACTTAAAGTTTACTTCTCTTACTTCGTCAACTAAAACTATATTGTCAGCAAATAACATACACTTGTCCAGGGATATCCTATTGATTGTTTAGTAAATTCATCCATAATTATTGCAAAAATGTAAGGACTTGGTGCTGATCCTTGTTGTAAAATTATTGTTATTGGACTTGGTGTCGATCTTTCATGAACTTTTTTTTTTCCCCATCCAATATCTCTTTTCCTGTTGGGGGGAGGCAGACGGGTTTTTGTATTTGGCTGAAATGGAGTATCATTAATGTTTCACAATTGGCTCTTTTTTGGATTTACTTTTCATATTTTGTTAGGCATAATTTATGTTTGGAATTGACATAGGTGTTTTTCCATTTTTAAAACATGCCAACAACACATTTTTGGTGTTACTTATATGTTGTACTTGTTGTCATTAAGAAATCTACTCCCTTGTTGATTCTAAATTAATTTAAATCTAGATTTAAAAAAAAAAATCTGCCTCTGTATAAGTTTTCTCAATAACAAAACTATTGGAATCATTTTCATTGGTTAAGAAATTACAGTTATATCCTTCATGGAGCCAAATTTTATTTTTTCTTGGCGACCAAAACAACTGAAGCTTGAATGTAATAAGTTGAGGTCTAGAAAGCTATCTGTAGAGTTTCACTGGTGGGTGTAAACATGTTGACAAGCTAAATGGGGGTGAGCATGGAGGCAGGGGATTGCCTAGGGCTTACTTACCTTTGATTGGGAAATTGTTTCAGCGCTTGGGTATTGGTGTTGCTTTTTGAGTTTTTTTAATCATATTTGTAATCTCTATCCTTTCCAAACCCTCACAGTGATGGGACCTCGTGCAGTGGGCTGTCTTATTTATATTTGTAATCTCTACGGTTTGTAGTGGATTGATTTTACTGATCAGATATATACATAGTAGATTGATCTATCTCACCCATGCAAGTAGACAAGTTTGTGTCGAACCAAGTAATTCTTTGTGTTTTTTTTTCTCTGTGGTCTGCGTGTGTGATTGTGGTTTGCTTCCGTGTGTGTTTGTGTTGGAAATCCCAACAAATGGTACTAAAGCTTCTGCTGGCATAACAAAAACACACTCCAAATTGCTGTAATATAGGAAAAAATTCTACCATCTATGTCTTGGGATAAAACTTCGTCAAATATTGGCTATTTTAATTTTCACAGGAAAGCATCAGAATTATGTTTTAATATGAATGAGATAATCTAAATCGAATAAGGCTTTAGGACCCGATGATATATCTATTGAAGCGTGGAAATGTTTGGGTAAGAAGACGCTGTTTGGTTGACTAGGTTATTTAGTAAGATTTTGTTGATTAGAAAAATGCCCAAGGAGTGGAGGAAGAGTATTTTAGTGCCAATATATAAGAATAAAGAACATGTCCAGAATTGCAACAACTATAGAGAAATCAAGTTAATGTGTTGTACAATGAAAGTGTGGGAGAGAGTAATGGAATGTCGATTGCGAAATATAACAAAGGTGTTAGAGAATCAGTTTGGGTTTATGCTTGGTAGGCCAACAATGGAAGTGAATCTATGTTTTGAGCAGAGTAATAGAAAAGTATAGAGAAAAAAAAAAAGAAGACATTCTTATAGTTTTTATCGATCTTAAAAAAGCATACGATCGAGTATCTCGGGATATAATCTGGTAGGTGTTAGAGAAAAAATGAGTGACAAAAGGTTACATTGATGTGATTAGGGATGTGTATAAAGGTGTGGTGACCACTATTAGATCGCCTGCTGGAGAGACGAGTGAATTTCCAATTACTGTAGGGTTATACCAAGGATCAACCTTAAGTTCTTATCTTTTTGCTTTAGTTATGGATTAATTGACGTGCAATATTCAAGATGATATGCCATGGTGTATAGTTTTTGCAGATGATATCGTGTTAGTGGATGAGACTAGAGAAGGAGTTAACACTAAGTTGAAGATTTGGAAAAACACTTGAATCTAAAGGATTTACAATAAGCAGAACTAAGACAGAGTATATGAAGTGTAATTTTAGTAACAGTCACAATGAAAGCAGAGGAGAAGTGAAGATTGAGAACCAAGAACTACCTAAGAGTGAACATTTTTGTTATTTAGGATCGATTATCACAACGACTAGGGAGATTAGAGCGGATGTGGTCCATAGAATTAAGGCGGGGTGGCTTAAGTAGAGGAGTGCGTCTGGAATACTGTGCCATAAACGAGTACACATTAGACTAAAAGGGAAGTTCTATAGAACGGCTATTAGACCAGCGATGTTGTATGGGACGGAGTGTTAGGCAACTAAGAAACAACATGTAGATAAGATAAGTATTGATGAGATGAAGATACTAAGGTAGATGTGTGGCAAGACTAGAAAAGATAAAGTTAGGAATGAATATATTCGAGAATGGGTAGAAGTAGTACCGATAGAAAATAAGTTGAAAGAGAATAGATTGAGATGGTTTGGTTATATACAACAGAGATTAAGAGAGGTATTAGTAAAGAGATGCGATATAGTGATGGTAGATGGTAGTGTTTGGGGAAGGGATAGACTTCGGCCTTGTTTGGGATAAACTAAAAAAGTCAAAAAGTTAAAAAGTTACTAAAAAAGTTATAAAATCTATTCTATTCAAGGGTAGCCTATGGGGGTTTTGCCCTTTGAATTCAACCACCCAAAAAGTCAAAAAAGTTAAAAGTCAAAAAGTCAAAAGGATAAATGATTATTTTAATTTTACTACACATTAGTTAAAAAATTATTCCAAACATACATCTTTTTTTTCTCTACTTTTTTAACAAAAAAAATCAAAAAGTACACATATATAGCACATCCCAAACAACTACTTCGATTGACGTGGACTAGTGTAGTAAATAGAGATATGAATCTCCTTAATTTGATTAACGAAATAGCCTTAGATAGAGTCGAGTGAAAAAAAATTCATGTAGCCGACCCTATTTGATGGGACTTAAGGCTTGAACTGGTTTGGTTTGGTATCAATATGACAAATGCTACTGCCTTGATTTGTATGCTTGTACAGACCTGAATACCATCGCACATTTTACACTAGCTCTCTTAGAGTGTGTGCGCGCGTGTGTGTGGCACAAATTCTCTGTCACATGTGCAGTGTAGTTGCTACTACATATTGTGTTCATTTTGTTCCAGTGGGATCTGTTAATGTTGAAAGGCTTTCTGTAATTATCCTTTTCCTGTTTTCTTTGCACATCTATTCCTACATGACAGTGAAATTACCAATGACGGGCGACGAATAACAAAACTTGACCAGATATTGCTTAATGGAAACAACATTGCTATTGTAAGTCATCATTGCTTCCTTTTTTTTTTAATATATATATAGCTATCCATCATTTTTGTGGCTTGACAATTTGTTTGAGAAGCTGAGTCCTATTGATTTTGTACTTTACAATTCTAACATTTTGTGCATCATGCAGCTTGTCCCTGGTGGTTCTCCTGATCCAGAATGAGTGTGGTGGTGTGCAAGATTGCTTTTGTTAGTACCGTCAAAGTGGCAGATCTAAAGAAGCATGCTGATGAACAAAGAAGTCTGGTGTTTGTGACTTTAGCTGGTGACCCGGTAGTCCGAGGACTAATATTACTATCAGTTGTTATGACTATTTTTTTAATTTTTTAATTTTTTTTGGTGGTTCTTGTATTTGAAAGAGAGTTTATTTACATTGATGACTTAATAACTCTCCAATGACCATATGAAGATTTCTAGGGTGTGAGAAATATGAAACAATGTGAAGAGCATGCAGGTAAAGGGCCATCAAGATGCTAACTGTAAATCTGACCCTTGTGCACTAAAGTTTTCCCTTTCTTAAGAAAGAAAATCAAGTAATTACAACAAATTTATTAGGTTGAGTTGAGTTTAGTTGGTGAACTTTTTTACTTATATATATATATATATATATGGATGATAATTCATTCTGAATAAACTGAACGTTAAGAACGTAAGAATATGTTTGTTTGACTGAGTAAATTAGATAAGATTAACATTTTACAACTATTAATTTTGGAATTATTAATCTCTTTAAATTGTGTAACATACACTGTTTGATTAACTCAGAATTTAAGAGGATGAATTGATAAAATTTTATAAATTTTATAATTTAATCAATTAGCCAAAGTCTCTCATTTAACTTTATTATGAATGTGTTTTTTTTTTTTTTTTTTCAAACTAACAAAAAAAAGAAAAACACGTTTCGTAAGAATATTATAGTATTTGAGTCCTATCCTTAGGATAATCAGTTGCTAATCAGGTTTAACCTAACCCAAATGAGGAATGCATCAACTCCCAACATAGGAGGCAGAGTCACGATTAAAGTACATTACGATCAGTTTCAACCAATTAAGGGAAACGCTAGTTGTGTCCCATAAGTCGAGTTGTGTTCACTTGCAACCAATTAAGGAAAACGCTAATTGTGTCCCATGAGTTGAGCTGTGCTCACCTGTGTAAAAAGAAGACACCTTTCTACATTGCCACCATCCCCGGTGCTATAAACGTGTTTGTTTGACAGACTTAATTAGTTAAGATTGGTATTTTAAAATTATAAATTTTAATTTATGTATCACATTCCATTTTATTGAGATAGAATTATTAGGCGAAATCCATAAATCCTTTGTTGTCTTTTTCTTTCGTTAAGCCAAACATCCCAACGCTCAACTGCCGTTTGGCATGTGGGTTTTTTTTTTATTATTATTATTTTAGTTTCCATTAAAAAGTTTATTTGGATTAATTTTTTTGATTTTTATAAAAGATCAAATTAAATGATTATAATTTAAATATGATATTTTATTTTATTAATTTTTTAATTTATTTTATCTTTTTATAACTAATTTAACCCAAAAAATTAATGCCAAACGAAACCTGAAGAGGTCTTGATTAACTTCGGGGTCAGGATTTAATTAAGGTGCTAAGATTAATTAAGCAGTGGTGTTACATACACTAATTAGTGCTGGAATAATACTACATGTACTAATTAGTGTATACACTAGTATACTAATAGATAATGTGACATAATTTTAGAAGTTTTGGATATTTGTAATTTGTATAATAAATAGGGTCATTAATGATATTATGACACTAATCAGTACACTAGTGTGTACACTAATTTGTGCATATGGTACCACCGTTAATATTAATTAGTGTAACAACATTAGTTATGACATTATTATTGACCCTACTCATTAATTACATTACAAATACCAAAAACTTCTTAAATTATAACACATTATCAATTAATACATTAACTGTGGGAAAGTGCTTATAACTTA
Source organism: Camellia japonica (assembly GCA_030407325.1). NCBI lineage: Eukaryota > Viridiplantae > Streptophyta > Magnoliopsida > Ericales > Theaceae > Camellia > Camellia japonica. The sequence continues at coordinate 36,371,618 of JAPPVO010000003.1, read as the reverse complement.
TGCCTAAACAGCTTATAGCTTATAACTATGAACATAAGCTGATTTCTGACTTATAAATTAAGCATCTCCTGCCCCACTCGAAGAATAAGCTGATTTCTGACTTCCAAAAAATTATAAGCTATAAGGTATAAACTAAACTAAACACATCAAAATAATTTAAATTAAACTAAAAACTAAAATAAATAACTTTTAAGTTGTACCAAACATGCACATAAGATTATTCTTCATCAAGTTGCACTTAAGTTAGTCGGACACTCCATTCTAAAAAATAAAAAAATTAATTTAATGTTATAATTTAATCAATTTGCCTGAATAGAGAGCTCCCATCCCACTGTACTTTTATCGTGTTGGAAGAGATGGAGATGAGTTACCAATTAAGAACGCTGAGGAAGAAGAGAGAGGTGGACTCCATCATCAGAGACACCATCGACAAGCTTCTCGTCCTTCGCTTCGGTCGATCTTCCGACACCCTCTGTCTCCAGCTCGACGACATCGTACGTCTAGGGTTTTCCTCTCTCTCTCTCTCTCTCTCTCTCTCTCTCTCTCTCTTCATTGTTCATCTCCTGAATTTCCTTCACCTACAAAATTAAATATATAATCGCAATTCGATTTCTTTATGGAGTCGTTTAATTTTCTTTCTGAGATAAATAATGGCTTATATGTTTGTTGACGGAAGACCTAATTTGAATCTCAAACGCACCCGATAAAAAAGAAACTCAATTTTGTTTATATCCCGAAATTATCATATAATCATGAAGCGATACAGTTTGATTCAAAAAAAAAATTTTTAAATAAAAAATGTGTAAAATGCATTGATCCTTGCTAAAATGACTTATCATTTGAAATTTAGAAGTAGAAAATTGCTGGCCTAAATCACATTACTTTCTCATATTTTTTTTATCTACTAGGAACAAACAAGTAATATGGTTCCCAATTCCTTGCATTTAATGGGTAAGAAAAGAGTAGGTAAAAAGTGGGTATGTGTAGCATTTCTCATAAGCCTGTGTTTGGATCATCAATTTTGATAGAGATTTGGAAAGGGAAACACCCACCTTTTTCGCTTCCCTTTCGCAATCCCTACTCAAATCTGTGATTCAAACACAACGTAAATAAAAGTAGTTTCTCATAGGAATTTCAAACTTAAATTTTGGAAAGTTGAAGATGCTCATAATTTTGTACAGTTGCTTATCTTGATTCCTTTGTTATATTTTCCTCCTTGTTTGAGAACAGCTTTCTAAATCAGCAAGGGAGGTGTCCAAGTTTGCAACCATAGCATTGGTAGATATAGATTCAGAGGACATTCAAGTCTATGTCAAGTATTTTGACATCACCTTGATACCATCCACAGTTTTTTTCTTCAATGCTCATCACATGAAGATGGATTCAGGGTACAGTTTCTTCTTATCATCCGCTGCTTCTTTTGGATTACTCTGTTACATCATTTTATTACATTTTTATCTGATAGTGTTCTTTCTAAGCAAGAAAATAGTGTGGCAATACTATCTGTAATTTCCCTTTTTATTTGGAGGGCCTGAAGTTCACATCATTATGCCATTCACTTGTTATTCAGAAGTGCAGATCACACCAAGTGGGTTGGTGCATTTCATGAAAAACAGGACTTCATTGATGTTGTAGAGGTATGCTGCTAGTACTGATTTCTCATACACCATTGTCATGTAGTCATCCTTACTTGTTACAGGTATGCTGTCATCACATGCAAAGATTTGACGTGGTATTAATATGTTTTTAAAAGATATCTCTAAATTTATCTGAAATGGCTGTGAAGATGCATCAGATCATTTGAGTGTTGTTCATGAGTGGTTTTTTTTTTTTTTTTTTTTAGGTAAATTCAAGGATAAATTAAAACTACTTCTGAGTGTTGGAATTAGTCTGTTATTGTTGATTGCTCTTTGCCAATGATTGGTTTGTTGGTAGGAATGCCCCTTTAAGTGACTCTTTCGCTTTGTTTTGTTTTTGTTTTTGTATAGAAGGTTCTTAGGTGTGTTGGAAGTAGTTCCAATCAGTAATGTTCTCCTCGTATTTGACAAATATGCTTCCGGATTTATGTTATGGTTGCATGAATGTCTAAACCTTGCTCTTTTTTTTTTTTTTTCTTTTCCCTTCTTCCTCGCAGGCAATATATAGAGGGGCCATGAAAGGAAAGCTGATAGTAAGTTGTCCATTGCCCCCGGAGCAAATACCAAAGTTCCAGTTGCTGTATAAAGATGTGTGAGAGCTGAATCTTTGGTCTATAGGGTGAACTGATGAGGTTCTAAAGATAGACATGTATTATACCGAGAGGGTATGGTAGTATAAACCCATACCGTTAATTGTACCTTAATGCAATTCTGTATTCTTGGTATCATAATGTGTAAGAGAAGGGAAGAGGGAATGAATTCCATAGTTTTGAATAAAATTTATGCACCTAATGCATTTCTTTATTAGTGACTTGGCTGGTAAAGTTATTTTCCAGGAAAACATATAAGAATGTCCTGAACTGAAATGCAAGTCAAATGGTTAGAGGCCATCGAACATGGTGTTCTTTTTTTAGCAGCCTCAAAATTGGAAAATTGTATTGTGCTAAAGGAAGTATGATAAAAATGATTTAAGGTAAAATCCAAAACTTTATCACAAAAAGAAAATTAATATTTATTTATGACTTCTCGAACTCAAACTTATGAAATTGAGATTACATTGAATCCATTGTAATTATTGATGCATGGATTATCAAAAAGTGCACCGGCATTGAATTGTCTAACTATTTCCATTAAACTATCAGATTGCTAATGAAGTGTTCAAGTGCCATCTTTTAGATGAATAATGAATCTAACGGGCATCCTTTGATAAGAAATTGTGTTCTCTGACAATTTGAGCATTGCAAAGATCATCAACTGAGTCACCCCTTTCAAAAACAGCAGCAGCCCCCATACCTGAACCTGCAACCACCAATACAAATAAATCTTTAGCCAACCAAAGTAAATAAGTGAACTACTCAAGTGTCAGAGACGAAGAACCAAGACATAGAAGAAGGCAAGTAGAGAGACCTATGCACATGGAAATCACACCAAATCGACAGTCCTTGCCACGACGCGTCATCTCGTGCAATATAGTTGCAACACAGCGTGCACCTGATACATAAGGTAGGTAAGCAGGTAGGTTAACTTCCAGACTATATCTAGCTAATATTGAAAGGTATCGAGTATAATAGGTTCTAAGAAGTTCGTATAACTTTCTACAAGCCCTCTTGCTTACCTGTAGCACCCAAAGGATGCCCAAGAGCCATTGCGCCGCCATTGACATTGACTTTTTCAGTATCAAGCTCCAGTTTCTTACAGCAATATACAAACTGGGACGAAAATGCCTGCAGAAAGAACATTAGAATTGCAATGTATGAATTCCTGTGTTTATACTGAACTGAACATGGGAATTGTAATGATGAAGAGAATCCACTACCTCATTTATTTCAAACAGGTCAATATCATCGAGCTCAAGACCAGCAGATTTCACTGCTGCTGGAATTGCAGCAGCTGGGCCAATGCCCATAACAGCAGGATCTACCCCAACTGCAGCAAAACTCCTGCATGCATAGCACGAGATTGCATTTTAAATAACAGCATAGCACACTTCAACATTCGACTATCTTAATAATAATTTAGGCCTCTCAATAATGTATAAATATTTAAACAAAGAGATCAAAATGAATTTCCAACACAAATTGTGCACCCTGATTTAAATTTGCCACACTCAGAAACCCAAAATTGCATAAGCTGGTGACAGTACATCCATGAATTTACCTTCTTCAAACTTTTTAGTTTTGACTGAATTTTATTCAAGTGAAGAAAATGATGGCTACTTGTATTATTTCATTGGACATTTGATACACAAGATCACCTCCAACTTCAAGACATCTTGGATCATTACAAAGACACTGGCTAGGCTAATAAAATTAAATACCAAGAAACCTTCATAAAAAATTTGAATTCTGATCTGTAAAGTGTGGATAGCAAGTTAACAAAGGTCACTGTCGTGTTCCATTTGAGGTTCTATTTTTTTTTCCCCTCATTTTTGGGATAACATTTTAAGGAAATAATATACCTGAACACACCAAGAATTGGAAGCCCCTTCTGCATAGCGAGACTTCTCTTCATGAGCAGGACTGCTCCAGCACCATCACTCACCTGACTAGCATTCCCTAGAAAATGCAGCAGTGACAATTCAGGTCAAAGTTACAAATTTATGGCATCCAACAAATGCATGAACTCCAAAGTAAATATTTTCAGAAGAACGGCTATTATTTGAATACCAGCAGTCGTGGATCCATCCTTTTCGAATGCAGGCTTCAATTTTGCCAGATCTGTCATATTTGTGTTTGGACGAATTCCATCATCCACAGAAATCGTAACAGGCTTCTCCTCCCCAGTTTTGGGGTCCACGATCTTTGAAAAATATTTAACAGTCAGAAATGTCAATAGAAAAGATATTAATTATACAAATGAATTTCAGCAGTACCTTCGTAGAAACTGGAATAATTTCATCAGTGAATTTTCCAGATGCAGTAGCCGCAGCAGCACGCTTGTGAGATACCACCTGTTGATTTAATCTAAAAGGTTCAAAAAAAAAAAAATGTACAAATTTCTCATTGGGATATAAAATCACATCAATGGATTCTTGGGACTCACAGCAGCCTGATCTTGCTCTTGCCTTGTAACACCATAGCGTTGTGCAACATTTTCGGAAGTAATTCCCATAGGAAGAAGACAATCTCGGGCTTGTGCAAAACTGTCCACCTGTTAATACCATAACATCCAGTTTTAGAAACCACTCAAATCAGACAAATTGGATTAATATGAAACACACACACACACATACTCTTGGGTTAACTTTGGGAACCCTGCCAATCATGTCTGCCGTCATGGACTCCAATCCAGCACCAATGCCTGTCTTGAAAACAACGAAGGTTAAAGCAAAGCATGGAGAAAACACTCAAAGTAGATTAATTTTTGCCAGATTTTTACTCTTACCTATATCATAAAATCCTGCTCTTATAGAGGCTGCAACATCAGCAACTGCTTGGAGGCCTGATGAACATTGCCTATTGACGGTTCTGATGGGCACAGTTTCTGCGTGACATAGATATATCATTTCAGTAGAACTATATCATTTCTATGTTGTGCCTAGAGATCCACAAGATTCAGAAAGGATGTGCATGCCACTGCATACAGCAATATATATAAATAAGTAAACAAATCACAAGAACAAAATGGTAAAGTACCAGGAAAACCAGCGTAGAACGCAGCCATCCTGCATTCAGTTGCTCTTTGTGAGCCTGGTGCCAAAACCGTACCAACAACTATATCTCCCACCTCATTGGGGTTCAGATTTGTTTTCTCTATTAATGCCTACAGTGGACAATTATCACATGAGAAGCTAGAAAGATATATCTCGTCAGTTCATAACACCATGAACATGATTCTAACTTTTGTTAACTCGATCAAACTATAAAATAAAAAAAAATCCAATTCCATATCCACTACTCAACTAAAAGGCCCACAACACCATACAAACTCATTCCTATGGAAGTATAGTTACCTTCAGAACAGGAGCAAGTAGATCATCCGGAAGGGTATCCTTGAAACCGCCACGTTTTGATTTGCAAATGGCAGTCCGATATGCACTGCCAGAAAGGAGAAAAACATTAATGTTGTGTTTGGTTAGAGGATTTGGGGAGGGATTTGGAAAAGGAAAGGGAAAAGGTGTGTGAAAGTAGGTGAAATATAGACATGTTTTATTCACATTTCACCTACCATTTCCATTTCCCTTTCCAAATCCCTCTCCAAATCCCCCAACCAAACACAACATAAAAGACAAGGCAAATGAATCAAGTAAATAGAAGTGTTTTCAAACTATGAAATAATTAAAGTTTTGATATGTTAAGTTTTGATATATTACAAACTAAGTACAAAGCAGTGTTTTTAAACAACTAAATATTTGGAGCTCCATATGTTACAAATTAACTTACGCCACAATCACAACATCATCTCCAAAAGAAGCTGTCCGATGATAAGCAGCACTATCCCCAGCAAGACAAACTGAAGCCTGGTTAAGAACAAAAGAGCCTCATATTCAAAACAACTAAAATAAGATGGCTATGGAGCAGCAAACAATTAAAATTGATATGTATGGGAAGGTAAAAAAAAATTGCAAATCCAAAACGTTAGGATTTGAGATCATCTATTTGTGGAGAACGTCCATAAAGTTCCTAAATTTAACTCTTTTGCTAGTACAATTATAACTTTAGTGTGAAGGATTTCTAATAACTACTTTTACATTATTATTTCAAATCTATCATGACAAAGCTCTCAAATTCAATCTTGAAATTCATATCTAAACGATTAAAATATAAAATATAAAATTTGAGGTATTCTCTTTGAATTAATAGTGCCAAATCCTTTCAATTTCAAATTCATAATTAATCCAAACATAACCTGAATTGTTGTATCCTTGAGAAAGATCACCCAGAGCCATCTGGATAAGTTTTCCTTTCTTTAAACATTAATTCTGCTCCATATCAGTTTTATTTGTAGTTTTGATGAATCGAAAAACTGTTATATTTACTAACAAATTAATGTTACGCAAATTATCTATGCAATTAAAAAAAAAAAAATCGTCAATTCTTTCGACTGTGTGTGAGCAAAATCAGAATTCCAGCAATAATTCTAGCATAGTTTGTATCTACAGTTTAATCAAAGCCAAAGAAAAAGAAACAAATTACAAAGAGAGAGTGAAAATCGAACAAACTCATAAAAATCGCCAATTAGAAATCAGTGTACGAACTCAAGCTACGAACACAAAACAGATTTAAAAAGAAATTTGGAATGAAGAAGGTTGGTGGTGGTGGTAGTAAATGAAAGTATAGACTTACAGAGAGAGAAGATTCAAGGCCTTGATGAGAGAAAGAAGAAGAGGGACAAAGATGTTCCAGTAGAACTCTCTGTCTGTTAATGGCTTTCTCCATTTCTCTCTCTATTTGTTATGCAATTCTCTCTCGCATGTCCAATTCGGAAGCAACGACACTATATGTATATATAGGGATGTTTGGCAAATTTTTATAAATAATCAATAAAAATAAAATAGATTTAAATAACTAATAAAATAAAATATTACATTTAAATGGTAATTATTTTAATTTTTTTTCTCACAATTAACAAATCAATTACTAAAAAAAGTCAACTAACTTTTTAAATATAATTTTTTTAACCAAGTTAAAATAGTTAAAGAAAAATGCATTGTAGCTCGAAGAACGAGGGATTTGAATGGCCCGAATGGGTGTTTACCAGACGACCACCTAGATAATCGGGTGAAATACTTGTCTATCGCGGCTCTCAACCTTCTCATCAAACGATTAGTAAAATGAATTTTGAGCCATTTCGACTAAGTTCAAATTCAAATTGTGCAGCAATGTTAATAGCTAAAAATCAAAAAAATCAATTAAAATAATCAAAATTTCAAACAACCAGAGATGAGTGTCAGGCTTTACTTGTGAATAAATTATTTTAATAATTTTTTAATTTTTTTAAAAAATAATATATAAAAAAAATATAAATAAATAAAATAACAATTTATAATACTTTTTTAACTAAAATATTTACTCCCAACGGAGGCCGAGTGTCTGCCATTTGAGCGTGAATTTCCCTAAAAACCCAAGCAATTAATTGACCTCTTACGAAATTTTAGTGGAAGTTGGGAGGCCATGTGTCTGCGATTTAAGCTTGAATTTCCCTAAAAACCGAAGCAATTAATTGACCTCTAACGAAATTCAGTGGAAGGTACTATTGTGTTTCTGTGTGATTGTACCAACTTTTCCAATACCAGCAGTAGTAGTTGGTGTTACTGCTTCGGAAGTTCCAAGGAAATATCTCCACGTTTTTCGCTGCTACGTGCGCTCCAATTTTTGCTGCTTCCTTCCAGTGCCCACTAAAAAAAATATGTGAAAATTACACTAACACTCTTGAGGTTTTTATTTAATACAAATTTTTTTACATTTGAAAAGTTACACTTATCCATTTATTATATTAAAATAATATATTTATTTCTTAACCTTTATACATATAAAATAACAAAATAATATAGATATTTTATTTATATCATTTTAAAAGAAATGACAATCATTTTCTTTAGTTTAACTTATACAAAAAAATTAAGTTTTTTTTTTCATATTTTTTTTACTATTTTTTTAATATTTTAAGCAATTTTTTTTTTAAATACATCTACTTAATAAATATAATATTTTGTTATTTTTTTTTTAAATTCACCAAATATAAAAAAAATACAAAAAATTTAATACATTATTTTATTTTGTTGTATTCCATGGATTTTTTTAAAAAAATTTTGTATAAATTTTATACTTTTTAAATATATCTAGATTAAATTGATCTAATCTAAATATAATAGTGGAAATAAAAATGAAAAATTATATTCATATATAAAAAATTATACAAAAAATATTATAAAAATGTTGTAATAGTGATATTGTTGTAAATATAAATCATGTTTATGCGTGTTTTGATTTAAAGTGAAATGTCACCACTAAGCTATAGCATGTGTTTAAAAATTATATATAAAACTTATGTTTGTATATTATCAGTCAATAAGAATATGTTCATGGAAAGTTGTAAAAAAATGGTCATTTAGAAAAATTTAGGGTGTGACATCAACAATTCAGGGGTAATATATAATGAGATTATAAACCATAAGGAAATGAATGTAATTTTTTAAATGTGAGGGATGATTTGTATTATATAGAAGCCTCAAGGGGTGTTAGTGTAATTTACCCAAAAAATAAATATTGGTATTTGTTTTACTTTACAGTAAATTAAAGCGGTGGTTCTTACATTTTATTGCATGTGTCATTAATTTTAAATTTTATGTTAACTCAATTTAATAGACAATGCAATTGGTGTTTAAAATGATCACTGAATTAATTGAGATTAACTCATTAAATTTACTAGTAAGTTTATAATTTTACATTTAGGTTGTGTTTGGTTAAAGGATTTAAGGAGAGATTAGAAAAGGAAAGAGAAAATGTGTGTAAAATTAAGTAAAATGTAAGTGTATTTTTATTTACATTTCACTGTCTTTTTTCCCTTTTCCTTTCCCTTTCTAAATATCTCTCCAAATTTTTGAACCAAATACAGCCTTAAAAATGTGACATTTGTCATTTATGTGCATATTTTATTTTATTTTTTTATAAAAAATATTAAAGTTAAAACAATTGGAAGCACTAACGCTTTGTTTATTTTGGTGGAAACTATTTTCAAATAGAAAATATTTTTTTACGTTTGGTAGTGATGGTGAAACGAAAGCGAAGGTGGAGGTGGTAACATGGTGATAGGGTGGCAATGATAGTAGCAGTGGCTGTGGTGATGGTGGTGTCGTGGTGAATGTGAAAATGGCGGTAGTAATGTAATGACATTGATAAGATTTTAGTTCAGAAAATGGTTTTTGCTTTTTAAAATAGAAAATATTTTTTGTCCATATAATTTTGTTTTCTATTAATTATAAAAATTATTTTCATTAACTTTTATCTTTTATTATACTAAATATTAAAAAATAATTTTCATCCAAAGAAATATAGCCTAAAGTATAATAAATAACGTGGTAATTTGTCTTTTATTTTTCAGCAATGATTTAGAACTCTAAATAAGGAGCTTTAAATTCACCACTAGTGAGGTGGAAATTGAAAAAAAAAAAAAAAAAAGAGCACAACATACACTGTGACAGTGGGTGGAATCCACTGTCACATCACCCACTGCCACATCATTAGTGGTGGCTCTAATTAGAGCTCCCAATATTTTTCTTTATTTTTTAGCCTCTCATATCTCATTTAGAGATAGAGAGAAAGAGAGGGGTGTGAATAGCAATTCTCAATTTTGATGAGATAGAGAGAAAGAGAGGGGTGTGAATAGCAATTCTCAATCTTGGTTGTTGTCAAACGACTTTTAAACGTGTATAAGGTGTGAAACCTGGGTAGAGTCGTTCTCTTTGACTCCGACCACGTTTTAACGAAACATTATTTTATGACCCATATCGCAGTTTAAGTTGTTTGAGAGGACCTAAGTATACTTTTTAATTTTTTTTATAAAATATATATAAAAAAATAAAGAGGTAACGTGATCTAAATAAGTATATTTATTTAATTTATGTCAAATAATATCTTAATCTGAAGTCTCATTTGGGAATAAATTATTTAAATTTTTTTAAATTTTTTATAAAAAAATATACAAAAAAATAAAAAGAATGATATGATAATTTATAATAATTTTTTTAATTAAAATATTTAATTTTCAAATTAAACCTAAATCATTTATTTGTGTGAAATTTATATGAGATCCATGCAAATTAATGGTTTTGAATAATTATTCCCTTAACCAACTTCGTGTTACACCACGGATTATTGCCCCTCAACAACAACATATTTGTTTTTTCTTATGAAGTGGTTGTTATGTGTGATACAAAAATCCATCACACAAGTATGAACACATGAGAACTAATTCTAGTTGATTGTAGTCACTCTGATTACTTAACTCAGTAGTTACATGTTGAATTCAAATGAGTGGAAGTCATTGTATACATGGATCTGAAATTGAGCACTGTTTTATACATCTTTATTTTATTTTTAATAATTTTGTGTAGCTGCTTACTTATACTGGTTTATCTTAAGTGGGATCGTATCCTTCTTAAAGAAATGACGAGCATTATCTCAATTTTTGTGAATTATCCTTGATTTATTTCACCATGTGCTCTTTGTCCATTCAAAATTTATATTTGATCAGATATTTAATTAAACAACTGTTGTAACATTTTAAATATTTAATTAATACCACAACCAATCACGATAATAATAATAATAATAATAATAATAATAATAATAATAATAATAGTGGATGTGATAGTAAAATAAATAATTACTTTTTTATTGGTATGCAATAAAGTGTAATTTAATTAGGGAGTAGTTTATTTTTTTTATCAATGAGTGGTATATAATTATGTTGAAGAACTAGGCCAAAGTATAATTACCGCAAATGTTAATAAGATAAGTATCAATCTAAGAAGATTTATGATCAAAATCTAAGGAGATTTGGCTATGGACACGTGTTGGCTTGAGGGCACGGTTGGCTCCCTATAAATAGGGAAAAAAAAAAAAAAAAAAACAAAGAGAAAACACAAAAGAGATACTGGAGATAGGAAACTAATAAGTGAGGAGGTTTGTGATAGTGGAGAGAAAAGGTTAAGGGTCAATATTAAGGTAAGTTATATTATACATTAAGTCACCATAATATATTTTACGTATATTTTGGGTTATCATAAATTATTTTACGCAATCTATGTTTTATAAATTATCTTAATATTTTGATTACGTTAATTATTTTCTGAACTCTATTTTCTTAAATTGAAATCTATGGATATGTTTGTTTAACTTTTAAAAATTATTTGACAATAGTTTTATAAACAAGTATGCTTTGTAAGTATCACCACGGGAGTCTCATGCCTTAGGGGACTCAAATATCATTGGCCTCTATTTGGCCACTTTGTGATCTTCTGTTTGTCATAGATCCATTTGTTGGAAAATTTGATTTTTATAGGCTTATTTTGGGCCAACTTTGAGTCCAAAATTAAGTGGGTCCGACACGTCTTTTGAGGTGGGTCCAAAGAGGTGACGTGTTCCTTACCGCTTAGCAAGTCATGCGGTGAAGATGGTTCGTCAAAACTATTTATGAGTGAATGGGAAGTTGACGTCGTTTTCGAGTTCGTGGCATTGGACATTTAAAGAAGTAATATGTGGATTTCCTTGTAAGGCTTGTCCCACATTGGAAACTTAAGAGAACTTATGCGTGTACATAAGTTCTAGGTAGCAACACTTGAGTTAGGCCCTAAGGGGCACCTCAAGTTTGTAGAAGAGAGGAGTTATGGACAAGTGGAATCTTGGCTCAAACCACCACAAGCGCGCGCCTCTACATTACGTGTACCTTCTGTTATTAATAAAAATATATTTTCTTCTTACTTACTTGAGTCTTCAAATTGATGGCATGGTAGAGTTAGACATGTTAATTATGAATCTTTGCGTAGATTAATTAATATGGAATGTTTACCTAAATTTGACATTTATTTAAATTATAAATGTGAAATTTGTGTTGAGGCAAAATTATCCAAAACTCTTTTTCATTCAATTGAAAGAAGTACGGAACTATTTGAATTAATTCATAATGACATTTGTGATTTTAAATTAATTCAAACTAGAGGTGGGAAAAAAATATTTTATCACTTTTATAGATGACTATACTAGATATAGTTATGTTTATTTAATTCGAACCAAGAATGAAATTTTGGAAACTTTCATTCAATATAAAAATGAAGTTGAAAATCAACTTGGTAAGAAAATCAAGAAACTTAGAAGTGATAGAGGTAGTGAATATGAACCACATTTTGGTGAGTTTTGTAAAAAACATGAAATAATTCATCAAACCACCGCTCTTTACTCACTTCAGCAAAATGGAATTGCTGAAAGGAAAAATAAGACTTTAAAAGAAATGATGAATGCCATATTAATAAATTATGGATTACCTCAGAACTTGTGAGGAGAAACAATACTTTCTGCTAATTATATTTTAAATAAAGTATCCTGAAATAAAGTGAATCAAACATCTTATGAAATGTGGCATGGGAGAGTACCATTCTGCAAATACTTAAAAGTAAGAGTGTTTGGCTAAAGTGGCTATTCCTAGTCCTAAAAAGACTAAGATAGGTCCTAAAACAGTTGATTGCATTTTCATTGGTTATGCCAAGAATAGTAGTGCATATCGATTTTTGATTTATAAATCAGAACATTCCAAAATACATGTAAATACTATTATTGAATCTCGGAATGCATTTTTCTTTGAACATGTGTTTCCAAATAAAACTGGACAAAAGACTAGTACTAACAAAAGATCTCATGATGCTATTATTAGTCAGGATCAAGAACATGGTCAAGAACAAGAGCAAGAGATAGATCAAAATGAAGAAGAGGAACTTAGGCGTAGTAAACGTGCTAGAACCTCAAAATCTTTTGGTTCAGATTTCCTAACATTTTTGTTAAAAAATGAGCCTTTAACTTTCAAAAAAGTTATGTCCAGTCTTGAAGCTCCTTTATGGAAAGAAGTTGTAAACAGCGAAGTTAAATCCATCCTGCAAAATCACACTTGGGAATTGGTGGATTTGCCACCAAGTTGTGAACCTCTTAGGTACGAGTGGATTTTCAAAAGAAAAATAAAAGCGGATGGATCAATTGACAAATACAAGACAAGACTTGTGGTCAAAGGTTTTAGACAAAAAGAAGGTCATGATTACTTTGACACATACTCACATGTTACTAGAATAACATCCATTAGAATGCTAATTGCCATTACATCTTTGTACAATCTAGAAATTCATCAAATGGATATTAAAACTGTTTTCTTAAATGGTGAGTTAGATGAAGAAATTTACATGGAACAACCAGAAGGATTTTCTGTTCTAGGAAAAGAAAAGAAAATATGTAAATTGGTTAAATCATTATATAGTTTAAAATAAGCGCCAAAGCAATGGCATTAGAAATTTGACAAAGTAATTATGTCAAATGAATTCAAAACTAATGAATGTGACAAATGTGTTTATATTAAAAACATAAACAAAGGCTATGTTATAGTATGTCTTTATATGGATAATATGCTCAGCATAGGTAGTAATAATGACATGATTAAAACTACTAAGAAAATGTTGAATAAACATTTTGACATAAAAGACATAGGGATTACTGATGTAATTCTTGGTATGAAAATTACCAAAACATCATAAAGATATGCTTTATTACAATCACATTACATTGAGAAAATACTTGACAAGTTTAGCAAAGATGGTGATCATCTTGCTAGAACACCTGTGGATGTTTATTTGTTTATTTCGAAGAATGTACAAGAAAGTGTTTCTCAATTAGAGTATGCCCAAATTATTGGAAGCTTAATGTACTTGATGAACTGCACTCACCCAGATATAGCTTATGCAGTAAGTAAATTAAGTAGATATACGAGTAACCTAGGAGTAGAACACTGGAAAGCGATTATAAGGGTTCTAAGATACCTCAGATTTACTCGTAATATTGAGCTGAATTACACTAGATATCCAGCAGTACTTGAAGGATACTGTGATACAAATTGAATATCAGATACTAGAGACTCAAAATCCACCAGTGGGTATGTCTTTACTCTTGGTAGTGCGGCTGTATCTTGAAAATCTTCCAAACAGATTTGCATTGTTAGGTCTACTATGGAATCAGAATTCATAACTTTAGATAAAGTTGGGGAAGAAGCAGAACGGCTTCGTCACTTTCTTGAAGATATTCCAGTGTGGCCAAAACCAGTGCCTGCTATATGCATACATTGTGATAGTCAATCAGCAATGGGTAGAGCATAGAGTCATATATATAATAGTAAGTCGCGACACATTCGTCGTCGACATAACACCGTGAGACAATTACTCTCTAATGGAATTATTTCCATTGAATATGTGAAGTCTAAAGACAACATAACGGATCCACTAACCAAAGGGTTAACAGGAGAGTCAGTTGAGAATTCATCGAGAGGAATGGGACTTAAACCTATTAAATAAGAGTTACCACAATGACAACCCAACCTATTTGGCTGGATATCTCAAGATCTAGGTGTAAAGGCACAACCGATGTAGCGACCCTAATTTTCTTAAGTCATTATTTATTATTATTATGGTTATTATTATCTTATTTTATTTTTGGCTTTAGTAATTATGTGGGTCACATGAGAATTTAGTGTGATATTTAATGAATTTAATGTGATAATTAATTAATTTAATATGTTAGTTAATTATATATAATTAATTTGAATATTTATATTTATATATAAAAAAAAAAGTGTTAATGTATTGATTTTATAAAGTATATTTATATATTTTTTAATTATTTAATAAAATAATATATATATCATATTTATTTATGTTATATTTACATTGTATTTATATTTTATAATATAATAGCCATTAGTTATATTGTAAGTGATTAGGTCATAATCTAAAGTAAAGGAAGAGAGAAGCAGCTGTACGGCGCCGAGAGAGAGAGAGAGAAACATAGTGCTGTGTGTGTGCAGAAAAAGGAACGGCTGAAGAAGGTGGAAAAGAAAAAGAAAAAGGAAGAAAGATTAGGGTTAGAGTTTTGTTTTGGTGATGCTATTAATCTTTTAAATATTTTTTTAATCTTTAAAATAATATTATGAGTATAAAATTTACTTTTCTTGATTTATATTTAATTCGTTATTTTTATTTATTTGATGTTAGTTTAATTTTATATTTATATAAAGATGATAGATTGATTTTAATTATTTTGAGGGTAAACTACCAATAAGTCCTACTTGGAAGACTTATTACCCAATAGGGTCCTACTTTGAGACTTATTACCCATTAAGTCCTATTTGATATAATTTATTAAGTGATAAAGACAAATTTTATCAGTCTTTTTTTTTTATGAATAATTTTATAGTGATAAATTTATCAGTCTCTTTTTTTATGAATAATTTTTTAGTGATAAATTTATCACTCTCTTATTTTTATAGTGTTAAATTTATTAGTTAGGACCTGTAGGTAAATAAGTCTAGTGAATAGGACTAATTGGTAAGTACCCCTTATTTTGACTAGTTGTGTATGTAAGGTTTAGGGTTTTTAGTTTATTATTGATTTTAATTATTTTGATTAATTGTGTATGCCAGGTTTAGGGTTTTTATATGGATTTATTTTATGGTTGTAATCACACTCATGGTTTTATGAAATTAAAATTAAAAATTAAAATTAATTAGGAATCCGTAGATAAATTCTTTATACTCCACCATGACTCAATGGATTGTTGTTTTATTTGAGTGATGGAGAGAAAGAGTGTATAAAAAAAAAAGGTGAGGATTATGAGATTTATTTGAATGCCTTAGGCTTGACATTGTTATGTTGTTTTCATGAGTGAGATGTTTTGTATATGTATATTGTTGTCTCGTTCTCATGAGTAGACGAGTGCTTTGATTTACGCGCGTACGTATATGCTAACCATCCGAGGAGTGTGAGTCAAACTCGGGACGATATCCCCGTGCAAGTTTGGCTTCGGAGTGGTGTTAGATATACGGGAGGCACATGGGATATATGTGTAGGCCGGAAGTGGGGGGCCGAAGTGGTGGAGTTAAGGTACAAAGAATTTAATTATGAGTTTATTGGTATAGTGTGAATTGTATTGATTTGTACAGATTGAAAAATAGTAAACGATCTCGATAAATTATGAAATTTAAGCAGAGACATGTATACGTGATTCTAGACAACTTTTGTGTTTTAGCTTTTTATTAAAAAGATTGATTAGAACTTATAATCGGATGATCTTAATTATTGTCGATTTGATTCATTTTAGCAATGCAAATTTTAGAGGCTATTTTAACCCACGAAACGAGCTCATTTTTATTGGTTTCGCGTAAACTGAAGTAAAACATTATTCTGCACACTTTTCGTGTTTTGAACTTTTCCGAAAAAAAAAACATCTTAGGGCAGTTTTTGTTCTTTTTCAGCTTCATATTTTTCAATTAAATTTCGTCTAGATTTTTCTATTAATTTTTTCTTTCAACCTGTTCAGTTTTTGTTAAATTTGTTTACGTTGTCTTTTAGGAAATTTGATTCTGTACAACTTTCGTTCTTTGAGTTTTGGTCAATTCGAATTATTTAAGCATGAAACGGTGCATTTTTATACTTCTTTAGCAAGTTACTTATGATTAAATTATACTAATTTTATTTTTTTGCAGGATGGTGGGTCTTACTAATTTTTTTATGCCGGGCTGACCCACCATATTTTTATTTCTATTTTGTTTATTTTATAATCAATTTATATTTCGTTGTGTATGAACAAGAAACTAAAGGCCACCGTATCTTAGGAAACTACATATTCGTCTCGGTACAGTTTGAACTACTTGTCTTGTCCCGTAATAAGAATTAAATGTATGTTTATTTGTGTCTGGTGGATACGTGGGTGTTAAATCTTGTACTCATACCAGTATACCTGTATACTAACCTCGTTTTGTCTATTGGCAACTCGGGTGCGTTCTGTTTGAGTACAGTCGAGCTTCTTTTGCAGGATTAGTTGGGGCTACGGTGGTGATGTGGAATTACTATAGTCGTAGGACATGTCGTTTTGATTTCTTTTGTTTTCTTGAGTTTAGGGTTGATATTAGTTTATGTATTTATTATTTTTTTTATGACTTTAGTATTGGAATAATTTGGCATGGTTTGTAATTGTACTTTATTTAAGTTGTTTTGACTAGTTGTTGCTACCTTAATGTTGAGGTATTGGTTAGTTATGAGATTATGGTGGATGGTTTGGTTGGCGTTTAGTTTTTTTTGTTTCACACCTAGGGTTTGGATGATGGAACATTGATTGGGGTTTAGTCCTAATGCAATATTTAATTGTCTAAATTTTGGAGCGTGACAACCGAGTTATGTATGACTTAGAAGGATCACTGGAGAATCAAACTCCTACCTACTTCTATGATGAAATAGTGATGTCTGCAACGTTTTAGGTTAAGTAATACTTTTAATGATTCTTATATCTAGGTATACCTAGTGGAGTATGGCATGATACTTTTCATAAAAATCACCTATATGAGTGTGAACTAGGCCGGTTCTATGAGATTTGTGAAGGGCTACAATTCTCTAGAGTACTCATGAAAGACCAGGTTGTTCAGGGTCAAAATGAACACAATAGTGAGAACTAAACTGTGTCTGGGGATATACTGTGTGAGTTCTATTGTCTTGGTTTACACAAACGGCTAAATAGTTCAATACATCATGTTCACTAGTTAGCTAGTAAATCCGATAGTGTCTCACAAGGGAAGATTCAAAGCCAAAAGTTACATATCATTTGTAAAATATTTCCAATTTCTATACTCTCTGTAATTAGATCATGTTGTTACATTTTCTCTCCGTCAAATTCTATTCATGTGGGGGATTGTTGGAAATTTTGGTTTTTATAGGCTTATTTTGGGCCAACTTTGAGCCCAAAATTGAATGGGTCCTACACGTCTTTTGGGGTGGATCCAAATAGGTGACGTGTTCCTTATCGCTTAGCAAGTCACACGGTGAAGACAGTTCGTTAAAACCATTTATGAGTGAATGGGAAGTTGACGTCGTTTTCGGGTTCGTGGAATTGGACATTTAAAGAAGTAATTTGTGGGTTTCCTTGTAAGGCTTGTCCCACATTGGAAGCTTAAAAGAACTTATGTGTGTATATAAGTTCTAGGTGGCAACACTCGGATTGGGCCCCAAGGGACACCCCAAGTTTGTAGAAGGGAGAAATTATGGACAAGTGGAATCTTGGCTTAAACCACCACAAATGCGCGCGCGCCACCGCCACCGTTCGTTCGACCAGCTGGCCGGGTCGAGCCGTACCGGGCTTAGGTGTGGATTGTGGGTCGAGTCGGTTCTAATGTTAATTTTTTGGACAAAATTAATTTGAATTTTTTCAAAAATTCTTAAGGGAAATTAATTCAAAACTTGTATCAAATTTGAATTCAAATTTTCTGTCTATAATTATGCCTCTTCCAGTCCAAAATTCTAACAGATAAACTGCCAGAAACTACCCAGTTGAACCGGACAGATTTTTTACCAATCCAAACAGATTCAGTTTTTCAACAAGTTCAAAATTGGGTTCAAACAGTTTTTGCACCTATTCAGTTTGAATTCATACCTGTTCGGCCTTATAAATACATACCATCTTCTATCATTTTTCTTCAATCTGAAATACTTCTTCTTGCCTTTCTTTGTCTCATTTGCATTATCTATTCTTCATATTATTTTTAGGAGAAATATTTGAGAGTATAGAACTCAGGTTCGGTTTGCCGTACAAATTGTTTGGAGTGCTATTACAATTTGTGAAGATCATTGTATCTTGGGAGATAGACGCCATTTTTCTGTAAGCATCGTAGTGAGGTGAATCTGTCTTAAGGACAGAGTGTCACACACTCGACTTGATCTTTTAAATATTTATTCAATTCGGTAAAATAAATTCAGTAAGTAATTTATATTATTTGTTTGATGTTTCAATTTATTTATTTTACATAGAAGATTGTTCCAACACCATTGACCTCTGTTCTGATTGTCACTCTTGTGATCTATGTTCTATTATGTTCTGTACCGTGGTCATGGTTATTTATTTACATAATTTTCGTATTTTAGTTTCTACCACTTTAAATAATTTGTTTATTCAAATTAAGTTATGTAAATGTTTTAACTTAATTAACTATCCATGGTTATTTTGTATCTCCTATACTCTGGGCATAATATTTCTCACTCTACTGTGTGCTTATAGCTGTTGCCCTTTCAGGTGATAAGATTTAAGGAAGATCCATAACCTCGTGTAGTGGAACCCGCACAAGAATTTGATGTTGATCCGTTATTTTGTCTTTATTTTCTTTTCTTCCTTTTTTTTTTTTTACTGATAGTCGGTCACAGAATAATAATAAAAGCTCTATAGATGTATTTCATTTATTAAAATAGTAGAATTAAGTTAATTTTCTATTTAATTATTTCCTACTTCCATTTTGCCTCCGCCTGTGCCATTTAATTTGTTAAGTTTAGAATTATTTAGTAAGTTGTGATTCCAACCCTAAGCCTCTAGGGTTAGGTTGTGACATAGATAGATTAAGGTAATCATGTAAAATTACTTCCCACATCTTATATTAATTAATAAAATTAATTTTTTTTATTACTTATAACGTAACCTACAATTATGAAAATTAGGAGTGTTCAGCGGATATTTTGATCCGTACAAATCGATTGAACCGAACTGATCTGCCGCATTTTGGACGGATGTGTGATAATGAGCGGACCGTTGCGGATTGATTTTTTTCAATCCGCCTAGTTTTGGACGGATGACGGATTTGGAGTTTCATTTGACTGCAACCAAACAACCACACTGCCAGCACCCCAAGTAATTTGTAAGATTTTGTATTTTTAATTTGTTTAAATATTCTATTTGTGTTTTCAATTGAAAAAGAGTTTAGATATTCTGTTGTGTTTTCAATTTATAAATACTTTTATCAAATGAAAAATGTTAATATTTGAAATTTTTTGTGTGGAAAATATAAGGGTTAATTTTGTCATTTTTAAAAAAATCAAATTAAATAATTTTTGAACAAAAAAACAGTAATTAAATAGTTTTGATAATGTATGATTTTCTTATATGTATTTATTATTGATATTTTGATAATTTACTTAATAATCTTTTAATTATGTTGAGTTGGATTGCTACAAAAAAAAAATATTGACAAGTTATATTATGTTCAAAATTTATAAAAGTTTAAACTGCCAAATCGATTCTCATCCATTCGTCAATTTGACAGATGGATACAGATTGATTTTTTTTCAATTTGTCAATCCAACAGACGAATAGCGGATTGGAGGTTCCCCAACCTCAACTGAACCACGAACACCCCTCATAAAAATAATGTAATATGAATAACTCATGTAAAAAAACACACACATATATATATATATATATATGGCCTTGTCATACAACAAAGCGGTGGTTGCTAAAAAGATACTCTAGATGACTTTGAATTCTATGGCAAAAGAGTTTCACAGCTTGACTTCCAAGCTGTAATTTATTAATTTTTAAATTTTTTTATAACTTAAATAAATTCTATAAAAAAATTAATTATTTAATTTTAATTTCTATTTCATAATTTTCAATTTTTAAAAAATTATACCAAACAAGTTATCACTGCTAGAGTCCTTGTATGCAAATCCTATCGTTCACTATAAAGTTGGTCAATTAAAAGACCAAACCACTAGGTATTTTGAGCCCTTTTGAAACACCAAAATTGCTTTAGAGCTTAAAAAAAGTAGCTCTAAACTTAGCATTAAATTGTTTTTTCTTTCCTTTATTTTTTTTTTTTTGCTTTTCTATGTTTTTTTTTTTTTAAATGGTTGCCAGCTCAGCAGAGCTGCTATTAGAGCAGCTCTACTAGAGCCCTCAATCAGTGCTCTTTGAAACACAAACAAGTTCGCTATTAATTTATTGACTTATTTTTATCACATTACGTCTCTACTTTTACGTATATTTTTTCGTAATGAATAAAAAAATTAATTTATAAATCACACTCAAAATAAAGATATCGTTTAATAGAGTTTTAGAAATATAATTTGAGAATAGAGTTATATTTTGACTTTATGAGTTTTGAAATTATGATTTGAGTGTAAAAAATATATTTGGTTATGAGTTTTGAAAAGAGTTTTGAATTGAGTTTTGAGTTGAGTATTGAATTATGTTTTAAATGTTTGATGTGACATGTGAAATAAGAAAATTTGTTTGGTTATGAGTTTTGAAAAATAATTTCAAAACTTAATTCAAAAAGTTATAACTCATAATCAAACACACAGCTCAAAACTCTATTGAAAATTATGTTCAAAACTCATAACCAAACTCTTCTTAAAATTCAATTAAAAAAATAACTATTAAAAAATAACATAATTTTTTTTAATTGAAAACATTACAAACAAAATAATTTTTTTTTTCAAAATAAATATTCAATTACTGCTTTAAAATAACTTTTAATTGTATATTTGGTTGGAATTATTTTTTTAAAATATTTTTGATTTAAAATATAAAAATATATATTATTTTTGTTAAAAAAAATCAAAAACAAAATTCCCTTCTTTTTTTTTTCTTCCAAATAACAAGTGCCAATTGCAAAAAAATAAAAAAATAATTTTGTTCCGGTCAACCTGTCGATCAACCGTTCGGACATCCGGAAGAATGATCGGGTAAACTCAAGTCACGTTTTTCAAAATTCAAAATTCAAAAAAACCTCTCTTCACCAAACAAAAGCTAAAATGAGTTTTGAGATGTTATATTAGAATTAATTTTTAAAAATTTTAACCAAATAAAGTATTGAAAAAAGTTTTGGAATCATGTTTTCAGAGTTGCCCCAAACACAGCCAAAATATTTGTACTATGCATTCTTCATTTTTGAATATTCCCCCTTTTCCTTTTTCTTTTTCTTTTTCTTTTTTGGTTCTTGATATTTGCCAGTGTCATCATTTGACGCACCAGGCAACTAATAGGCTCCGTTTGAGAAACCACTTTGAGTTAAAATAGTCATATAGAATAAAATTTGTTATTTTTAAAAAATAAGATAAAATGTCACATTTAATCTATAATTATTTTATTTTTTTTTTCACAAAAGTCAAAAAAATTTATCTTAAATAAAATTTTTTTAACCCCAAATTAAATTAGTCAAAACATTAAAAAATCAATCCACAACTCCAACGAAGCCTAATCAGGATGGATAGGAATGGAAGACCCCATCTTTTGCAATGAGGGAGTAGTTAAAAACGGCAGTGCTAGGGATCCCAGTGGGGGTGACCCCAGCACCCCCACCTCCACGTGAGGGGTTGTGAGACCAAAAATAAAAAAAAAAAAAAAAAAAATTTGAACCAATTAAAAAACAGTGGGTTGGTGGGGGTTTTAGTCTTTTTTCAGTTAAAAATTCATAAAATATAAAATTTTAAGTATAATTTATATGCAAGTACATAAATCACAATTTTTTTAACATCAAATAGTTGATGTTTAAATTTATCAAGATCTACGTTATCCTATCCTAAAAGATAAATAAATGAAATTTCAACACATTAAAAAAATTAAACTTAAACAATTTATATTATTTTAATGACTTTTTAATTTTTTACAAAAAAAAATATACAGAAAAATAAAAAATGATGATGTGATAACTTTTAATATTTTTTAAAATTTTTACCTAAAATATGTAATTCGCAAACGAGGGAGGCATGAGTTACTCTTTAAGTTTACAAGCCTACCGTAATGAGAGCACTGCATCGGTAAATCTTTGAGAGTTTCGGAATATGAGTAGATCGGTCCAAGTCTTTTAAGGTCCAATCTAAAATAATATATAATGGTATTTTAAGGTGACCAAGTTGGGCCCTATATGATGCAGACGTCCAATCCAAAGTGAGACATAGGCTGGAGTATAAGTCCAATTTATAATGCCAAAGAATTGTGAGACTACCCATTTTAATTTTGCAACTTGCAAGCGACATCAGGCTCACTGACATTTGACAGAAGCTTTACGCAATTGTTTAATAATTTCGAAAGTAACAAAACGTGTAAGTTCATATCAATTGTTTTCACGAATTGAAAGAAAATAAATTGGTGGCGGATGAGAATGAGGAATTTTTTATATAGTAGAAAATTTAAAATTTGTGAGATATTAATTTATGATTATATTTTAATTTTAAATACTAGATAAAAAATTTTAATCAAATAATTAAAGACAAATCGACATAAGGCAAATGTATAGCACTATAAGCCACCCAATCAAGTAAGTGAACAGTGTGCAGATTCCACAACTGCCACCGTCGGAACCAATGAAGCAAATGATTGGCCCATCATGTCATCCGGAGAAACTAAGACCTCGTTTGGCAAGTGACTTTTTTAGCCAAAAAGTCAAAAAGTTACTAAAAAAATCAAAATGCCAATAACCCATACCAAAAAGTCAAAGATTCCCTTTTCTCTCTACTTTTTGCACATCTTTTCGTAAAAAGTCAAAAAGTCATCCCAAACATACTAGTTTTTTTTATATTACATTTTAGTCAAAAAACTAAAAAGTTACTAAAAAAGCATGTTCCCAAACGAGGCCTAAATACCAAAAAGTTATTTGAATCATTTCCTTTTATTCAATCTCTCTCTTCCCTTTTCTTTAGAACTCTATTGGTGACTAAGGAAAAAAGACAAGCTCTTTTGTACCATTTCAATCGCTAGCCTGTAATCAAGCCTAGCAGACTGAAGCAAGAAAGATGATTAGTCATCTTCTTCTTGGCTTTCTTCTCGTGGAGATACAATTGAGGAAAAAGAAAGAAGTCAAGTAAAGAGCATGTCGGGCACACAAGAGTCCTTGCCCTTTTTTCAAGTAGGCCACTTTTTTCGGAACGCAGTTCAGGACACAACGATTTAACGTGAAAAAAATCACAATTAGACCACTTTCAATTGTGATAAAAAAATCACGAAACAAAGCCATCCACTAAGAAGATAAAAGTGAATTACACAAGCGTATCATCAATTACTTAGCGAATCTATGCCTGAATTGAACCGACCTTGATGTGCCTCTTCCACCACCATTTTCACTATGGAATTATCTTGCCCAACGTTGAATCTACAACCCCGATGTCGAATCCACGACGATGAGCCACTCCATCCACCAAAGCTTCAGGCCCAAGTTCTCCGAAATCCACCGAAGAACACCTACTTTTTTTGTGAAAGAAATAATAAGAACAACTCTTGATGTTTGACAATCTGTAGTTCGTTAATCAATCAATCACTTTCTATACACTAAGAAAACTCATATAAACCAGCCTCCAATAGAAAACACTTTATCTCTTCTCTCTCTAAGATTCTGGACAGTATAAACCCTAAAAACAACGAACGGTGCACTTTATAGAAAATAGAGCTGTGAAGACTACTTGAGTGACCATTTCATCGCTCGAGCGAACTCATTAAAACGCGTGCCAATCGCTGGAGCCAAGACTCCACCGCTCAAACGCAAAAACAAATTCTTTAAGAAGTTCAGTCTACTCTGTAAAAATATTAGATGATGTCATTCACCGCTCAAGCGCACAAATGACCACTTAAGCGGTCAAATAACTTTGGCTTCGAGTGTGCTACCCCTCCACCCTGCCTTGTTGTTGCCCGGACCTGCCATGGATGGACCCCTGTGAGCTGACCTAGTAGCTCGATCCTCATACATATAGTCAGCACAGTGACAAACATGAAAGCCTTAAGATCACAAACTCCTCTGCATAAACATAATTCAGGTTGAATTCACATCTAAACACTCACATTCTCACTAAAACATAAGAGTGAATAAAATTATAACTGAAAGGAGTTTTGTCAAACGAGATTGCCAATTACAAAAACTTAACATATAGAACAAATATGAGAGTTATTTTATATATACAAAAATAAAGTTATAGGGGGTGTTGTGAAGGGGAATATGAAATGGTGGTGGTGGTGGTGGTGGTGGTGGTTGAAGCGGAAAGAGGGGCAGTGGCGATGGACACGTGACGGTGATTGAAGAACTAAATAACTAAATAGTAAAGATAATTGCAATACTAAGTGTAAAAAAATATCTATATTAAAAAAATAATATAATAATATGGATAAAAAATGTCAACCACTGCTGGAAAATGGGGATATGGTGACGTTTTTTTAAACGTCACTATTATTAATATTCAGTGACGTCAGCGTGTGTTTAGTAGGACATTTAAAAACGCCACCTATACTAATATCACGACGTTTTTAAAACGCCACAAAGCTATAGCGACGGCCGCGTCCTCGGCGTTTGGTGCTAAGTGTCGCAAAAGGAATTGGCAGCGTTTTTGGCACTTATAGCGGCATTTGTTAAACGCCACTAAAAGTTTGTTTTCCAGCAGTGAACCTTGCTAACGTAAATTTACATCACTCTTGACACAAATCTTTTAGGGTAAGTGTAGACCGCCCGAACTCGCTCCACGTGCCCCCCTTTTCGGAGAAGGCTTGAATTGGGTTCTAGCTACTACAGTTCGGACTCCTGTCACGGTTCTGAATCTAATCTCACAAAGTGCAATGTAAAACTGATAAATCACCAAAGAGTCCAAATCCGACAAATCGTTTTGGAAAATCGATTTTAATAAAAAAGCGCCAAACATGGACTGCTTTGCCAAATTTCAGAGTCGCCACCTAAATATTTTGTTTTGGAAAATTTAGGAAACCTGACTCGTGCCTAAGGTCACGTGTCCGTCATCACCAAAGTTGCCTCGGCTCGAGGAACTTGGGTACGAGAGAGGAAGGTCTTGAAATGAGTACCCCCCGCTCGCCCGATCAAAAGATCGACCTCTATTAACATGATATGTTGTTTTTGAAAATAAATGTGTTCTTATTCCGGTTTTGTCACGACCCAAACCCGCCCCTAAAAGTTTGGCATCGTAATCGGCCAGTAATCCTAGATTACCACAGGCCTTTATGTACATAACATAAATAAACGGGGCTCGCGGAAGCGAAAACAAAATACTAATAGTCCAAAGAGCTGTGCATTTATATGAACATCCATTTACATGCCAAAAGTGTTAATTTACCCACTAACTTTACATAACATGTATCATGATAAGATCATACATTTAACATACATCATAAGCTCTTGCCACATATACAGTCAAAACGTAACTCATACGGCCTTCCAGGCCTAGCCCCAACTCGGAGGCACACAAAACTCTGGTTAGGCTTCAAAACGGCGGCTCGGCTTGAACTCCGCCTAGGCTTGACTCCCTGAAGGCTCACCTATAAATACATATATACAAACAATGAGCTAAAGCTCAGCAAGTAACATTAACGTAAAGGGGTTAGTGAACGAACTCCAACATTTCATATAAATCCGTAAAACGTAACATTCGTCAATATAATCATAATCATCTCGTAAGAACATACATAATGGCATACTCCATAGAATCATAACATAACATAACATTTGTCGTCCAACGACTAGGATAACCGGTTCCGGACACCGATTAAACACATACCGAGATCTCGTAAACTAGTCATGGGCCTACATTTCCATGCCGTCCCCCATGACTTCAGCGCATGGGCCTGCACTTCTATGTCGTCCCCCACGACTTCAACTAACCATGGATGCCATACTAGATTCGCAAATAGGACATTCGTTCACAGAAACATTTATCATTTCAAACATATCATAGCATATCACTTTTGAACATACTTCATAAGAACATACCATTTACAAAAATGTTACTTACAGTGGGTTTCCAAAACCGGTTGCACGGTCTTCACTTCGTGATCTGCAATTAACATTATAATACATTTCTTATCATTCATCATTAATTCACATAATTCATGCCATTTCCTTTCTTCTTTTACATCCTTTCATATTCATTTCATGCTCATTCTCTTTCATTTTCATTTCATGCTCATTCTAATCTTTCTTTACTTTAATTCATGCTCATGAGATGCTAAAAGATGCAATTAACATGTTAAAATCACGTAAAACCTCTGCCCAAACCTTTCCTGAAATTCTGAAAAATAGCCTCCCCGCTCGAGCGGACTGTGGACGAAGCAGAGATACTGGTTGCCTGAATTACCCGCTCGAGCGGCCAATCCCCCGCTCGAGCGGACTGTGAAAAATCTGGGTTCTCAGGTTGCAGATTCAAGCTTCAGACCGACATTCAACCTTCCCAATCTCATTTTCTGAGCATGCAACCTTGAAAATCACTTTACCTCAACTCATTATTCTTTAAACAAAACTCACATGCATCATATACACAAGATCAAGCCCATGAACTAAGATGAATAACCATGAACATACACATTAAAGCTTCATTTCTTACTTCCATGGAGGTTCTCCCTCAAACATGCTAAATAATCATAAATGCATGACATGCATGCACCAATTACACATAGTTTCTCCTTTTCAATCCTCTTGTTTAACATAAAACATGCATGAATCAACTTTATCTCAAGTAATTAGAGAAGATCCTTACCTTTAGACTTGATTTCCCCTTCTCTTCTATCTTCTTCTCTTGGTCTCTTTCTCTCTCACGAATTCTCCTCTCTCTCTCTCTCTCTTTCCTCAAATTTGTTGAGTCAAATGAGGTCAAGCCTTAACTTAATTCATATATATCATAAATAACCCAATATCCCATAACACTTAAGCCAAACAAGGCCCTTACATTATAACTAAACAATTGTGCCAATAACTTGGGCCAAACGAGGCTTAACGAATCAGACGAAATTCAGTCTCCAATTAAATATCCCAATTGGTTCTAAAAATTCCCGGTATCACATAGACGTGTTCAATTTCATTTTCTGAACCCATTACGGTCATCAATTTCAGTCCCGAAGTTGTAATTCCGACGGATATTTTTCCAAGTCAAACAGATATTCTTCAATTAACTCACCTAATCACATAATTAATTAGCGATAATTACGCCATACGTTTTAGGGTCATTACATTCTCCCCACCTTAAGAAGTTTGGTCCTCCAAACTTTACTAAGCTCCATAACATTCAATGCAAAGGTAGTAATGTAGATATAACAAACCATAGTAAAGGTAAATTCGTTCCATCGTAGTCATAATCAATTGTTCTAACATCATTTAAATATTTCCAAGTTCATAATAGATAATTGAGATTATACCTGTCTTCGCTTTGCCAGTATCCTGTGTCTTATCTGAAATTAAGGTGTAAACTCGTGCTTGTCTCAAAGTAGTCCCCTCGGGGGTAGATGTTGTGGTTGTCCTCGGTGTCATTGTTGAGTTAACTCCACTGGCAATAGGTCTCTCATTACTGGAGTAGAGTTGTGGGCAAGCTCTGGCCAAATGTCC
The DNA here is from genome assembly GCA_030407325.1 of Camellia japonica. Lineage (NCBI taxonomy): Eukaryota > Viridiplantae > Streptophyta > Magnoliopsida > Ericales > Theaceae > Camellia > Camellia japonica. Next base: position 36,343,116 of record JAPPVO010000003.1, on the reverse strand, counting down.
TTTCTGTCCACATTTAAAACAAACTCCCGTTCCACGGCGACATATGCCCCAATGCTGCTTTCCACATTCTTTACAAGTAGGCACACCTCCCCTCGTATTATCATTGATGGTTAAGTTCGATTTATCGTTCACGGGGCCCACTGATTCACCAACCATTTCTACTTTCTGTTTCTTGAACTTCTTACTTTCCCCTTCAGTCATGGTAATTGTTTTGGACATTTTCAAGCTAGCAATATTGGTTTCAGCCATCAAGGCTCTGTCAAGCACATCCACATACTTTTCTAATTTCAATACATTCACCCGGTCAAGTACCTCAACATATAAACCACCCTCAAATTTCCTTGCCTTTTTGTATTCCGTATCAACCATATGAGGAGCATAACGGGCTAATTCAGTAAATTTCGCTTCATACTCTGCTACTGACATTGTGCCTTGCTTTAACTGTTCAAATTCAGATACTTTCCTATCTCACATGCATTGTGGGAAATACTTTTCATAAAACATTCCTTTGAATCGGTCCCATGTTAAATCCCTATTTTGATCTCGAACAAGCATCCACCATCTTCTAGCTTCCTCTGTCAAGGTAAATGTTGCTAACAGAACTTTATACACATCAGTACATGGAAATACTTCAAAGATCTTTTCAGTTTCTAATACCCATGCCTCCGCTTTTAAGGGTTCAATTCCCCCTGCGAACTCTAGTGGTTCCAATTTCTTATATTTCTGCGTCAAAGTAATAACATCATCATCATTCATCGGTTCCACTTGCACCGGTGGTGGTGGAGGAGGCGGAAATGGCTGTCTCTGTGGTGGTTGGCCTTGCTCTAGTTGTTGTCTAACCAACCCAGTCAAAGCTTCTGCCATTCTTTCCAACCGAGTCATTCTAGCATCAGAAGATTCAGTCTCATCTACATTCCTTGCATTGGTATTCTCCATTGGTCTATAGAACCCATAACAAATAGCACATTTCATTTTCCATATACTGTTTCCCTTACTGTCTCATCACTACAGTGCTCATTTCCATAAACATACGCACAGACACACACATGCACATGCGCTCATGCCATGCTTTATTTCTTTCTAGACACCCTACAGCTCTTATGGACACGTGTGTGGGTAAATTGACTCGTGCGCTCTGATACCACTCTGTCACGACCCAAACCCGCCCCTAAAAGTTTGGCATCGTAACCGGCCAGTAATCCTAGATTACCACAGGCCTTTATGTACATAACATAAATAAACGGGGCTCGCGGAAGCGAAAACAAAATACTAATAGTCCAAAGAGCTGTGCATTTATATGAACATCCATTTACATGCCAAAAGTGTTAATTTACCCACTAACTTTACATAACATGTATCATGATAAGATCATACATTTAACATACATCATAAGCTCTTGCCACATATACAGTCAAAACGTAACTCATACGGCCTTCCAGGCCTAGCCCCAACTCGGAGGCACACAAAACTCTGGTTAGGCTTCAAAACGGCGGCTCGGCTTGAACTCCGCCTAGGCTTGACTCCCTGAAGGCTCACCTATAAATACATATATACAAACAATGAGCTAAAGCTCAGCAAGTAACATTAACGTAAAGGGGTTAGTGAACGAACTCCAACATTTCATATAAATCCGTAAAACGTAACATTCGTCAATATAATCATAATCATCTCGTAAGAACATACATAATGGCATACTCCATAGAATCATAACATAACATAACATTTGTCGTCCAACGACTAGGATAACCGGTTCCGGACACCGATTAAACACATACCGAGATCTCGTAAACTAGTCATGGGCCTACATTTCCATGCCGTCCCCCATGACTTCAGCGCATGGGCCTGCACTTCTATGTCGTCCCCCACGACTTCAACTAACCATGGATGCCATACTAGATTCGTAAATAGGACATTCGTTCACAGAAACATTTATCATTTCAAACATATCATAGCATATCACTTTTGAACATACTTCATAAGAACATACCATTTACAAAAATGTTACTTACAGTGGGTTTCCAAAACCGGTTGCACGGTCTTCACTTCGTGATCTGCAATTAACATTATAATACATTTCTTATCATTCATCATTAATTCACATAATTCATGCCATTTCCTTTCTTCTTTTACATCCTTTCATATTCATTTCATGCTCATTCTCTTTCATTTTCATTTCATGCTCATTCTAATCTTTCTTTACTTTAATTCATGCTCATGAGATGCTAAAAGATGCAATTAACATGTTAAAATCACGTAAAACCTCTGCCCAAACCTTTCCTGAAATTCTGAAAAATAGCCTCCCCGCTCGAGCGGACTGTGGACGAAGCAGAGATACTGGTTGCCTGAATTACCCGCTCGAGCGGCCAATCCCCCGCTCGAGCGGACTGTGAAAAATCTGGGTTCTCAGGTTGCAGATTCAAGCTTCAGACCGACATTCAACCTTCCCAATCTCATTTTCTGAGCATGCAACCTTGAAAATCACTTTACCTCAACTCATTATTCTTTAAACAAAACTCACATGCATCATATACACAAGATCAAGCCCATGAACTAAGATGAATAACCATGAACATACACATTAAAGCTTTATTTCTTACTTCCATGGAGGTTCTCCCTCAAACATGCTAAATAATCATAAATGCATGACATGCATGCACCAATTACACATAGTTTCTCCTTTTCAATCCTCTTGTTTAACATAAAACATGCATGAATCAACTTTATCTCAAGTAATTAGAGAAGATCCTTACCTTTAGACTTGATTTCCCCTTCTCTTCTATCTTCTTCTCTTGGTCTCTTTCTCTCTCACGAATTCTCCTCTCTCTCTCTCTCTCTTTCCTCAAATTTGTTGAGTCAAATGAGGTCAAGCCTTAACTTAATTCATATATATCATAAATAACCCAATATCCCATAACACTTAAGCCAAACAAGGCCCTTACATTATAACTAAACAATTGTGCCAATAACTTGGGCCAAACGAGGCTTAACGAATCAGACGAAATTCAGTCTCCAATTAAATATCCCAATTGGTTCTAAAAATTCCCGGTATCACATAGACGTGTTCAATTTCATTTTCTGAACCCATTACGGTCATCAATTTCAGTCCCGAAGTTGTAATTCCGACGGATATTTTTCCAAGTCAAACAGATATTCTTCAATTAACTCACCTAATCACATAATTAATTAGCGATAATTACGCCATACGTTTTAGGGTCATTACAGGTTTATTAGCTAACTTTACTATGTGATGCGCACAGCATACAAGTATAGACTAAATCGCTCGATTTGGAACAAAACATCTCATGTTTATTTTTCGAAAATGGTTTGGAGATGCTACTCGCAAGTAGGCTAAAACACGAATTTGCCACCAAACAAGGTGGGCTTAAAACATGATGATTTGCCACTCCAAATGGGCTTAAAACTCACATTTCGATGAATTGTTCCAATTCAAGCAATGAAGCCTTCATCCACAGGCATTCATGCAGTTATAGCAGTTAAGCAAATAGTCTCATGGCAAGCATACTAACATGGCAACATACACATCTCATGCAGTATGCTAAAGCGTAAACACTTACAGTGTACTCCAAGCCAAAACAGAGAACTAGTTAGAAATCATGCATGATCCTAACTATGTTAAGATGCCTAATGCAACCCATACAAAAATGCAACTAAATAGGCTTGGCTATTCTAAGATGGCATACGGATATCACAATTGATACATGTATTCAAATAGGAATTGAAATACAATGCAGTTTGAATGATGCGCCGAGCCCGGTGTATGCAATACGAATGAATGATGCACGCATGCAAAGCATAAGGTATGCTAATTGAAATATGCCCTAAACTAACTATCAAAAGCTGGTAAATAAAAGGGAGAAAGAAATGGGGTTGGAAAGCATGCACACACGCATGCACACTTATTACAGCATTTGCCCTCTCGACGGAGAGTCTGAATGAAATGAAAGCTAACTATTACAAACCAACTAATTAACTAACTATTCTAGCTAATTAATTATTACAAACCAAATTGAATAACTAGCTAATCTAAGCTAATTAGAATATTACAAAGCACTAAGCTAAATTAATTACATCACAGGTAATTAACTACAACTAGCTAACAAAAACGATAAATGGCCTTGCGGGCGAGGGAGATATGCATGCTTGGTTGCGTCCTCCCGGAAATCCACCGCCTTGCCTCAAGACGCCTCTGTTTGTAGGAATGGCAACGGGGCGGGGCGGGGCCGGGGATCACCCTCCCCGTCCCCGATCCCCGATGGTGGCAATTCCCCCCGTCCCCGGTCCCGACCCCGACGGGGAGCCCATCACTGCCCCCGCCCCCGCCCCCAAACGGGGATCGGGTTTCCCCGACCCCGAACATTCCCCGAACAAAAGAAAAAAAAAATCAGTTCAATATTTTCTTCAAACTACAACAACAGCAACAATTATACAGATCTAATAGATTTTCTTCACGAATTCATCAACAACAACATGAACAACAACAACAACATTTTTAACAGATCTGAGATCAAATGTAAAAAAATAAAAAAATGTTGTTTAGATTTTGTTTAGATTTGAGAACACTGATCTTGTTTATAAAAATCTAAACAACACTGATCTTGTTTATAAACAAAATGTTGTTTAGATTTTGTTTATATTTTTTTATTGTTTAAACAACACTGATCTGAGGCAACATCTTTTACATTTTATTGTTTATAAAAATCTAAACAACATTTTTATAAAAAGATCTGATTTTTTTAGTTGTGTGTTGTGTCTCAGATCAGTGTCTCAAATTGAAAAAATAAAAAATCAAACACACAACACACAACATACACAGAGATCAGTGTCTCAGATCAGTCGTGTGTCTCAGATCAGTCGTGTGAGAGTGAGAGAAAGAGAGAGAGGGGGAGGCCATAGCCGTTGTGTGTCTCAGATCAGTGTCTCAGAGGAGGCGACGCGACGATGGTGAGGAGGAGGAGGCGACGGAGCAGCAATCTGTCGCAGATCGAGAGACGAGACGACGCCAGGAGCGACAAAACTCCGACGATGGCGAAGAACGATAGAAGATCGGTGGTGATGGAGATCGGCGGTGATGCGGAGGAGATCGGTGGTGCCGAAGACAGCGGAGGAGGGAGATCGGCCGAAGATAATGGAGGAGGAGGGAGATCGGCCGGAGGAGGAGGGACATCGGCCGGAGGAAGAGGGAGATCGGATGAAGCCGTGAGTGAGAGTGAGAGAGAGAGGGGCTGAGAGCAGGCTCAAACATAATGAGTAAGAGAGCAGACTAAATATAAATATCTATGAGGAATATTCGGGGAATATTCGGGGCAATATTCGGGGAAAATTCGGGCCGGGGTTGGAGAACTGATCCCCGTCCCCGGCCCGAATCTGTTCGGGGATTAAATTTTAAATACCATCCCCGTCCCCGTGGGGGTATTTTTCGGGGAAAACCCGCTTAAATCGGGGTCGGGATCGGGGATCCCCGTCGGGCCGGTTTCAAATTGCCATCCCTATCTGTTTGCGCTCTTTTGAACCTTTGAAAATTACACCGATTTCCATATTGCTTCTTTCTGTTCTCAAGAACACCTTGAGGGCTGAAATTCACAGTGTATTTGCAATGAAATGTATGCACTTCCACACTCCTTATTATATCTCAAGCTGAAAGGAGTATGGTACTTGACTCTCGAGCCACCAACCAAGCATTTTCAATGCATGGTGGCCAAAGGATCAAGCTTGCGCAAACCTCAATGAATGCACACATAAGACTTGAAAGGCCACCACCCTATTATGCACGATCAAAGGCGTCGGCGACCGAGAAATGTGACACGTTTCATCACTATGAGTATGAAATGTCCCACATTTCTCGTGTTTGGATTAACGTTCGATCCAAACACATGCAATACAACACAACATGTTATCTTGGCCATGTTTTACTTGATTCAATTTTGTTTACACATTTTAGATTACCAATTAGTCCCTTAATCGGTTAAGTCCAAAAGTGAGAGTCCTCTTATTTTGAAAGAGTGAATTAGTAGGATGCAATGGCACATACTCTAGCACTGAAATGGCATGACAAATGATGCTAAAACATTCTAACAACTCATGCAATGCATGCTAAGAGCCAAGAACATTAAAGCTAGCAAAGAGTATAACACAAAAGACATGCAATATCAAGCTTAAATGACCAAACCAGCCCAAAACAGAGCTACAACATGGCAAATCAGTAGTAAAAACATGCTCAAACTAAGGCTCAAAAGAGTAGAAAATCATGCTTCTTTGGTAGCTCACAAATAAGGCATAAAAGCACAACTCTTAAAAGCTCTCAAGGAGTGAAAGAAGTGAGAACATGACACATGTATATGCTCTGAAATAACATGTTAAATGATGCCAAGACATGCAACCATTACAAGTATAGCATGCTATGGTGCTCAAAACTCAAGACTAGCTAAGGCACTTGCACCATAGCCATATCAAGCAAGCCCTAAAGGACCAAGATTACTTAAAACAGTCCTAAGGCAGGTCAAAACAATGCTAGAAACATGATGGAGTGTAGCCAAAACAAGCTAGCATGGTAAGCCAAAACAATAAGCATGTAAGGTCAATGAGTGAGATTACACTACAAGTACCAAAACCAAGCAAGAGGTGACTCCACCAACCAAAATTAGAGTTGTAACATGGCAAAATAAGACTAAAAATATGCTGAGATGGTAGCCCAAAAGCTTAGACAAACATGCATACAAATTAGCTCATGATCAAGACATAAGGCACAATTCTCCAAAAGCATTGAAAGAGTGATAAATGCAAGAATATGGCAGAGGTATATGGTCTGAAATAACATGCCAAATGATGTTATGCCATGCAAAAAGCTCAAATATGACATGTTAGAGGTCCCAAAGTGCAAGGCTAACAAAGCCAAATACACTATAGCTATGCAAAGCCAAGCATGCATGACTGAAACCACTCAAATCAGACCTAAAGCATGCTAAAACATAGCAAAAAATGTGCTGGAGTAGAGCATACACATGTTAGATCAATAGGCTAAAACACCAAATACACTAAGCTAGTGAACAAGATTGTACTACAAGTGCAAGGAGCATGTAAGAGGCAACCAAGCCAACCCAAAACAGAGTCATGACATGGCAAATAATGGCTAAAAACATGCTTGAACTAAGCAAATTCAAGATACAAAGACATGCTACTTTACAAGGCTACAAGTAGGATTACACTACAAGTACAAGAAGCATGCAAGAGGTGACCAAGACAGCAAAAAACAGAGTTATGGCAGGTTTGAAAAGTCACAAAAATGAGCCTAAACAAAGCCACTAAGAAGTAGAAACACATGCTCTTTTGATGGGCCATCAAGACATGCAAACAAGAGAAGAGGAGGGGGGACAACCCCCACCCATTTGGGACCTCAAAACCACCTTTCTATCACTGAAATTCCTCTGAGTTTCAGTGGTAAGAAGGCCAAAAAGAGATGATCCCAAAGCCCTTAAAAGATAACATAAAGAAAGGCAAAACAAGCCACCAAAAGGGATAAACCACCCCTAACTTGAACTAGGCCTTAAACCACCATTTTAAACACTTAAAAATAGAACTTTTTGCAGTTGAAAGTTAAGCCAAAAGTAGCATGCAAAGCTGGCTAAATATGCAACCAAAACTAGGCTCAAAAGGGGATAAAGGGATTACCTTTGAAACACAGCCACAACAGCAATTTCTTGAGGCAAAAACCAGCCTTTTGAAGCTCTCACAAGACCCTCAAGCATCTTAGCAACAAAGTAGGAGTGTTTGGCTAAGAGGTTGTGTGCAAAAGTGTGAAGAAAATGCAATTCTAAGCACTATAGAGCGCAACAATATATAGAGAGAGAGAAATCTAGAGAGAGAGTAGATATTTTTGCTTCTCAAAATTCTGAACGTTTTGGAAGGGGGAGAGAGCTCCCCTCTTATAGAAAATGTAAGCAAAACTACACGTGTAGAGATGATGCATTCTGTGCCTAACAGCTAGCACAGCTGGCACTAAAAATATCTGCAGAAAGTGCAGAAAGGCAGCCGACCAGTTAGAGGGGTCGACCGGCCACCCCACCTGGTCGACCGACCACCCAAGGTGGTCGACAGGGACAAAAGCTGGTCGACAGGGAAAAAAGGGGGGCTCCCAAAAGAGGAGAAGGTGGTGGCATGTTGCAGACCACTTGAGGTGGTCGACCGACCACCCACCCTAGCCGACCGACCACCTAAACTGGCTGGCAAGGGAGAAAACTGGTCGACAGGGCAGAAAAGTGGTCTACATCACTGTTTCTCCCTGCAGGCAAAAGGGGGGGGGGGGACCAAGAGTTGGCTTAAAACAAGCACAAAACCAAGAGAGTTCAGAGACTTAGAGGCAAGGTGCGCAGTCGAAAACCTCGGGGACTCCAAACGAGCGTGAACATGCGCAATCATCGAGCACTCAAACGATGACGTCCAAGTCTTTAGAACGGTAAAAAATTGGGTGTTTACAGTAAGAGAAGTGATATATTTGTGTTTTCTTAGCTAAATATAATGAGCCCAAGTCACTTTATTGTCTAGTTCAAAAAAATAAAATATAAATATAAAAATAAAAAGAAGAAAATAAAAGAAAAATCACTCTCCATCCTTTTTCTGAATTGAACCCAATCGATAAGGGCAAGTGTAGCAACAACCTGTAATGCCATAAACACTCTTAATCCTTATCTAAGTTGAAATGACTCCTAAGAGACTGTCGTACCAAGTCATTTAAGTGCCTTTTGCAAGGACTACTTACCAGTAATAACGAAAATATGACTTCAAATGGTCAAGCATAGTTTAGGAATAAAGTGAAAGGGGTCTTACTAATTAGATTAAACACTACTAATGAGGCTTTACAATGAGATCATTCGTTCAACTCTTGCTATTATTGTCTGTACGGAAAAGAAATACACCTTCTCGTATAATCCTGTTGACCAAGTCTGCGCTCCTCTGTACGACGTCGTTCAACTACCTGAAAATACAAACGTGAGCTAGCCGGCGGGTGTGTGCCGGAAACCTCTCCGATGCCTAAGTCAGTAAGCTTGACAAATAGACAAAAGCTCTATGTATTCAGGGAGCAAAGTTGCATTACCTCTCCAAAGGTGATATGGGTGAGCTTTTACAGGTTTCGTGTGGCACAATCCTAGTAGGACTCTTACTCCTCCATGTAGAGTCCTCCTAGGATTCATATTCCTGGAAGATAACGCTTATCCTCCAACACCCCCCTCACTGCTTAAACCAAGTGAGATGGTTTTCTTATGACCGAACTACCATCGGACCGAAATAAGCATGGCTATGCTTAACCGCAGTATAGGCCGAACTAACATTAGTTCGGCTCTTCCTTCAACTGCCCCTATTTTTTTGACCGAGCTAGCCATATCAGGTTATCACCGATCTAACTCGGAGACCGGTCTACACTCATTCGGACCGAACTATCTTCTGAACGCGACCAACCGGCGACCGAACTAGCCACAATCATCCGGTCCTGAGATGACGTCGAGGCCTTGCTACCTTTTGGACTTCGGCCCATACCGGCCTATCAAGTAGCTCGGCCCAATTTATATGTACATATAAATTACCCTCTCAATTGCCCCTTAATTCCATCTGCAAAGCATGATTGGGATTATCTTTTTATCAGCCGAGCTACAATTTTAACCATTCCAGCCGAACTAAGATTATCCAGCTTATCCAGCTTATCCAGCTGAGCTAAACATGAACCGAGCTGCTCTTATCCGGTCACAACGTCTTTTCAATTTGCAGAAACTGAACCGCTTAATATTCCGTACACACGTGGCATGCTCCCATTGGCTGAAGGCAGCTGTTAACGCCGTCTTCGTATTTCGTAATTTTTTGAACAGTCCCGCGTTTTTCACCTTTCCACCTAAACAAGCCCAACTCTTGTTATTTTGGATCACCCCCATTTTAACACTGTTCATCTTCTCTCTCTCTAGCCCTATTGCTCTCTAGCTCTTGCAACTGTGAAGCTTCCATCGAGTTCTTCATTACTACTGTTGGTTCCATCTTTAGTTCTTGTGCTTCAATCTGGTAAGCAAATCCATGTCGCTTGCTTAGTTTTTGTACTTTTATACTCTGCAATCCATAACTTCTTATTTTTGTTTTCGAAAAACATCTTTCTGCTTCCATTTGTGTTGTTTCTGAAAAATTTAGCCATAGAACATTTCGAACACACCTAACATTCTGTAGAACATTTGATTTTGATCCATAATCATGAAGCAACCGAACTATCAAACTGTTTACTGCTACATATAGATTTAGGCAGACTAGAACCGAACTAGAGCTCGTGCACAGAACAGTAGTTTCAATAGGTCACCCACTGATTTACATTAGCCGAAATAAAAACGTACCGAACTAGAAATCCTGGCCCTCAACCGGGCTAAGCCTGGGGCTAAGCCAGTTTTCTCAGTTTCTAAACCGAACTCAGAAAGCTGCCCCTTGATGCACAACCGATATAACCAAACCCATAGATAGAACCGAGATAACAAAACATCTTGCCGAGCCGAGATAACAAGCACCTTGCTTGAGCCGAAATAGATCCTGTAGTGCCCTGTGTAGCCGAAGTAAGACTTCTCTTTTCTTGCTTTGTTTTTGTAGCACGGTCAACGATCTGTGCTTAACACCTTGTTTTTCCACTTTGCAGACTTTAGGTTGCCCAAGCCATCCCCTTGAACGCTTGACCGAGCTTCTGAGCACAACTTCTCAACCCGAAGTAACTTATTTATAACTTATACAATAAATGGGGAAATATAGGTTCCTAGTAGAAACCCCAGGAGGCTTAGCCGAATTTCGCAAGGATTACAATATTCCTGCCGATGTCAACCTTACTCTAGCCAATCAAGACGTTGACCCATGGGACAACGAAGGCTCTGTCCCCTTTACCATTCAGTCAATAATAGAAACCGGACTACGATTTCCAGTCCAACCTTTAATATGCGAATTCCTTAGACAAACCAGACTATGCCCAACCCAGCTATCAACCAACACATACCGTATAATAATGGGCATAGATGCGTTAAACCGCCAAGTCGGCCTCAACCTCGGTTTAGCCGAAATATTCCATCAATACTCCTTGGGATCCAAAGACGAAGGCTGGTGTTATTATTTAAGAATACGTCGTGGCCGAGAGAAAATAATAAAACACACACCGGACAAAGACCTAAATGATGATGACTTCTTCTGGGTGTCTGGCAATTTTGAAGACCATCAAGCCCGGATTCCTGGCCGAAGAATAAATTGGAAAAAAGGAGAACCCGGTATACATACTTCGGTTGTATTTCACACTTTTCTCTATTTCGGCTTTCTCCTCTGAACCGAACTAACTGTTGTCTTCTTTTGCAGATAAAGCCCATCTCTTATTGAATTACGGTTATCCGAACCTCGGTATTCTGCGCGCCGCACTACGGGTTAAGGAAAGAAGTTGGGCTAAATTGCTAAACTTCGAACCGACATACCGATACAACGGTCGCCGAAAAGCTAAAGTGACCGACTTCCTCCTCGAAGACGCCCCAGAACCGGACCCGACCTTGCCCCAGATCAACCTTGTGCCCCTCACAGCCGAACAAGAAATGGCTAAAAGAAACAGACTGAAGGCCCTGCTAACTGCAACAACCCCAGCCGAAGTACCACAAGCCGGCCAGACCACTGAGGCCGTGGTGGCCCTTCCATCCCAACAGCCATCTTCCTCTCGCCGAAACAAGCGTGCCCGGACTAGCCAAACCGAGCCACGACTTGTTGATGAGGACGAGACCGTTCTGCCACCCAGCCCTCCTCCAAGCCCTCAGCAAAGCCTCCAACCGGAGCAGTCCGGCCGAACTGCCTCCTCCTCCAAATGGGCTCCTTCCCTCGCCTTCAACGACCGAGATATCACTGCTTCTGATTCGGTGGTCTCAGAGAAGGACCACTTGATGGCTTTCACCCTGGCCAAAAGTGTGTGCCTTCCCAAGGACATGGAGCACCATTACAAGCAGCTCAACACCGAGCTGAAGTCAATCCGGTCTTCCACTAAGTCCATGATCCTGGTAAATAGCTTTTACCTTCTATGTAATTTTTTCCCACTTTCAGTCCGGCTAAAGTTACTTCTCCTTTGCAGGCCATCCAGAAAAACCAAGTTACACACAGGAGGGTCATGGAGCTTAGGAGGAATACAAGGGAGGCCATGGCTGAGGCTGAATAAAAAACGGCCGAACTAGAGGAGGAAAAAAAGCAGCTGGCCGAGCTTCGCACGGAGAACGGTCGACTAACCGAAGTAGTTAACTCGGCCGAGGCTGAGAAGCAAAAGATCGCCATTGAGACAAAGGACAAGTACCTGCGTCACTTGGCAAAGATTGAGAAGACAAAAGACACCGAAATAAATGAACTGAAGGCCGGAATGAAGAAAGCCGAAAAAAGAGGCTTTAAGAAGGCTGAAGACGCCTACACCCTCCAGTGCAACGCAGCAAATGAGTTATTCTTCAAATGTGGCTGGAGGAGTACGGTGGAGCGGCTCGGTTGTACGCCTGACACTGATGTCTACAATGCTCCACCGTATTCTATTCCGGCCTCGCTTTCGCAATATGCTGCCGATCTCCAAAGGCAATTTCTTGAGGGGTCCGGTGATGATGAAGATGATGATGATGATGATGAAGAGGATGAGGAGCCAACTCTCACCCCGGTCGTCAATGAACAACAGCAAAATAATCAAACAGTTCGGTTGGAGCCAGTCATTGAAGACCTAACGGACGAGTTGCAACCAACTGAGACCGAGGTTCAGGCTGAGACCGAGCTCCCAGCTCAAACCGTGCTCCCAACCGACACCGGATTTCGAACAGATGCTGATGTTGAATTTGATACCGAAATAGATGAACTCTTCCGCTGATTGTCTTTTTTCTTTCCTTCTTTTGAACTTGTAACCGGGCTGCGGCCCCTCAATTGTACTTGCTTTTGACTTCAATGAAAAAATCTTCTTTAACTCTTATTCCGGTTTTGTGTATGTATGTTTGCACTTGTAATGATTTTTCCATGTACTCATTTGCTCAACTGTGATCTCGGTTTTAACTATCTAACTTACTAGCCAACCACTCTTCAGCCGATATAGCTACTTCGGCTGGAGAGTATCTAGTGTTGGTTTAACCCAGCCAACCATTCTTTAGCCGATATAACTACTTCGGCTGAAGAGGACAAAGAGTTGGTTTAGTCCAGCCAACCACTCTTTAGCCATACACTTACTTCGGCTGAAGAGTAACAAGAGTTGGTTTAATCCAGCCAACCACTCTTCAGCCATACACTTACTTCGGCTGAGGAGTACAAAGAGTTGGTTTAGTCCAGCCAACCACTCTTCAGCCATACACTTACTTCGGCTGAAGAGTAACAAGAGTTGGTTTAATCCAGCCAACCACTCTTCAACCATACACTTACTTCGGCTGAAGAGTACAAAGAGTTGGTTTAGTCCAGCCAACCACTCTTTAGCCATACACTTACTTCGGCTGAAGAGTAACAAGAGTTGGTTTAATCCAGCCAACCTCTCTTCAGCCATACCCATACTTCGGCTGAAAAGTAAGAAGAGTTGGTTTAATCCAGCCAACCTCTCTTCAGCCATACCCATACTTCGGCTGAAGAGTAACAAGAGTTGGTTTAATCCAGCCAACCTCTAAGTTGGTTTTTCCAGCCAACTTAGAATAAAGTGTTTTGGTTATTCCGACCAAAAAGTCCTGCAGCCTGGATCCTGATCCTGGGCTTAGGAAGGGTCATAGTTGGTTATTCCGGCCAACTATGTTTACAATGCTACTATCTTACTAAAGCTACTGTCTACTGAAAACAATTATACTGAAAAAGAATCGACTTGTTTTATTGAGAAAGTAAAAAATTACACATACTTAAAAGGGAAAAAGCTAAAAATAAAACAACTTGAGATTTGCTGTGTTCCATGGCCTGGGAATTGCTTTGCCATCCTTATCTTCCAAGTGGTATGCCCCTTTGCCTGCTAATCCGACCAGTTTGTAGGGTCCTTCCCAATTAGGCCCCAGCTTGCCATCCCCTGGAACTAAGGTGTTTCGCATTACTTTGCGCAGCACCCAATCTCCGATCTTGAATTGCCTTGGATGCACTGTTTTGTTATACTTTCTGGACAACTCTTGTTGGTAGGAGGCGATGTGAACCAATGCTCTGTCTCTTCTTTCTTCCGCGAGGTCAAGCTCCAATGCTATGGCTTCGCCATTTAAGTCTGGATCAAAGTTTTCGCTTCGAATTGTGGGAGGCCAACTTCTAATGGGATGACTGCTTCCATGCCATAAGCTAAGGAGAATGGTGTTTCTCCTGTTGATAGTCGAGGCGTGGTGCGGTAAGCCCATAAAACATGAGGGAACTCTTCTGCCTACTTGCCTTTGGCTCTCTCTAACCTTTTCTTCAATCCATCCAAGACTACCTTGTTTGACGCCTCTGCCTGTCCATTTGCCTGGGGATATGCCGGTGTGGAATTGTAGAACTCTATCTTGTATTCTTCACAAAAGCCTCTGAAAATTCTGCCGTCGAACTGAGTGCCGTTGTCTGAGATCAGTGCCTTTGGTATGCCAAAGCGAGTGATGATATTCTGCCAGACAAACTTTTTCACATCTTTTTCCTTGATTGACGCTAAGGCTTCTGCTTCTACCCACTTTGTAAAGTAGTTGGTTGCGGCAAGAAAGAACTTCCTGTTGCCTGGAGCTGTTGGAAGTGGGCCTACTATGTCCAATCCCCACATTGCGAAGGGCCATGGGCTAGTTAGAGGTAGGAGTTCTCTGGCAGGTTGGTGTATTTGGTGTGCGAACTTTTGACACTTTTCGCACTTTTTAACATACTTCTCTGAATCCGCTTGCATGTATGGCCACCAATATCCTTGCGAGATTGCTCTGTATGCCAGTGATCTCCCTCCTTGATGGCTGCCGCATACACCCTCATGTATTTCGAACAGGAATGCTTCCACTTTGCTGGGGTGAACACACTTTAAGTAAGGTCCTGAGAACGACTTTTTGTACAATGCCAAGGATGGAGAGAGCCAAAATCGCTGCGACTTTGCTCTTATTCTGTTGGCTTCTTTCTTCTCTTCTGGTAGGGTGCCGTTTTTCAGGAATAATATAATGGGATCCATCCAAGAAGGGCCTAGATCGGCGCAACATACCTCTACTGCTTCTACGTCTTCAATGCTTGGCCTAGGCAAATAGTCGATTAGTAGTGGATGAGGGATGGAGGTATCTGCCATTGAGGCGAAGCCTACGAGTTCGTCTGCTCTGCTGTTTTCCTCTCTGCCGATCTGTTCTATCCTCACCACTTCAAACTTCTTTACTTCTGTTCTGACCAATTCTTGGTACTTGGCCATTCTATCATCCTTTGCCTCGTAGTCGCCAGATATTTGGTTTACCACCAACTGTGAGTCGCTGTAAACCATTAGCTCGGTGGCCTTCATGTAGAAAGCTGACTTGAGGCCTGCCAGAAGCGCTTCATACTCCGCTTCGTTGTTTGATGCTGGGAAGCCAAGGTTGATCGCCTGCTCCACTACTAGGCCGTCTGGAGAGATGAGGACTATGCCAAGTCCTGCTCCATGCCGGTTGGATGCTCCATCCACGAAGAGCTTCCACATCTCTCCGACGAACAACTTCCAGCAGGTGGAGGGATCAGATGATGCCTTGGGATCTTCCATGATGCTGGTGTTTTCTTCAGAGTCCATGCTCGTTGTCTGCCCCTTACTTTCTGTTTGCACCAAGTCTTTATTTGTTGGCGAGTCCTGACTTGGTGTAGCATGGTTTACTTCTTCCTCCCTTTCCTTACTCTGGTCTGCCTTGGGGCTTGACTGAATAACCATTGCTAGGGGTTGCGTTATTCCGACGTCAACTTCTATCCCTAGTTCGGTTGTTTCAGTTAGGTCGACTGGGCAGATGTAATGACTTCCTGGTGTGAATTCTGCGACAAAATCTGCCAATGCTTGTGCTTTTATCGTGGTCCTAGGTTGGAACTTGATGTCGTATTGTCCCAACTCTACTGCCCACTTCAGAATTCGCTCAGAGAAGTTTGCTCTTTCAAATAAAGCCTTTAATAGGAAGGCTGTGAGAACAACTATGGTGTGGGCGTGAAAGTAGTGCGACAACTTTCTTGAGGCCATCATCAAGGCCAATGCCAGTTTCTCCAGTGGCAAGTACCTCGTTTCAGCGCCTAGTAATGTCTTGCTGACATAATAGATGGGCAGATGCTGGATTCCTTTTGCATGGACCAACACTGCGCTGATTGCGTGCTGCGAGACTGCTAGGTACAAGAAGAGTTCTTCTCCAAGAATAGGAGTTACGAGTAGTGGTGGAGAAGACATGTATTCCTTCAAGCTTTCCAGAGCTCAGTCGCATTCATCGTCCCACTCAAACTTGGCCTTTAGGGCATGGAAGAATGGTCGTAATCTGTCGGACGACCGGCTTATGAACCGGTTGAGTGCAGCGGCCATGCCGGTGAGATGCTGCACTTTTTTGACTGAGTTTGGTCTCTCCAGATCTTGAATAGCCTTGATCTGAGAAGGGTCTGCTTCTATACCTCGGTTGGTCACCAAGAAGCCTAGGAATTTGCCAGATCCTACTCCGAACGCACACTTCGACGCGTTGAGGCGCAACTTATGCTTCTTCAGGATCTCAAACATCTCGCCTAGGTCTTTGAGATGGTCATTCTCATCTTTGCTCTTGACCACCATATCGTCGATGTACGCCTCCATTGTCTTGCCTAACAATGGTTCGAACATCTTTGTGACCATCCGTTGGAATGTTGCCCCTGCGTTCTTTAGGCCAAAGGGCATGACCTTGTAGCAGTATAATCCTCTTGGCGTGGTGAAGGATGTGACCTCCTGGTCTGGTTCGTGCATGGCTATTTGGTGGTAGCCTCTGTATGCGTCCAGAAAACTAAGTCGGTTGTGCCCTGCCGTTAAGTCTACCAGTTGATCTATCCTTGGTAGAGGAAAGCTATCTTTTGGGCACGCCTTGTTGACCGTTTTGTAGTCGACGCAAACACGCCACTTGCCATTCTTCTTTGGCACTACGACGGTGTTGGAGATCCATCTTGGGTAGTGCACCTCTCTGATTGCCCCTGCCTCCAGCAGGTTTCCTACTTCTTCTGCCACTATTTCGGCGTGGTGGAGTGCCGATCTGCGGGTGCGCTGAATGATTGGTCTGGCAGAAGGGTGGACATTGAGTTGGTGACAGATGAAGTTGGGATCAATGCCTGGCATGTCGTATGGGGTCCAGGCGAACACTTCGATGTTGGAGGTCAAAAATTCCAAGACCTCCAATCTCTCAGTGCTGGACAACGACGAGCCAAGCAAAAAGAACTTATCCGGGTTCTTTTCATCTATTCTGACCTCCACCAAGTCTTCCACTGCTTTCTGACTAGCCGCCTTGCCAACATCTGCGAATAGTTCATTACTCTCAGGTTCTTCCACCGAATGAACGTATCCTTTGGCAGCGTGGCTGCCGTTTACTATGACAAAGCACTGCTTCGACATGATCTGATCTCCATAAACCTCCTCAATTACTCCGGCGTCGTTTGGGAACCGCATCACTTGGTGGTAGGAGGACGCCACCGAGCGCATGGCATGCAGCCATGTCCTGCCCAAGATAATGTTATAAGTGGAGGGGACCTTCAACACCCAGAACTCCACTTGTTTTGTCACACTCCCTGCTCTGACTAGGAGGATTATTTTGTCGACGGGCCATTCTGGCATGGAGTTGAATCCAATTAGGGGAGATACGGCAGGCGCCAAGTCTTTATCTTGCAACTTTAGTTGTTTGAAGGTTTCATAGTACATGATTTCACATGAACTACCCTGATCAATCAGAATCCGCTTGAGGTCAAAATCTTTGACTCGGAGAGTGACGACCAGGGCATTATTGTGAGGGCAATATATCCTTGCCAAGTCTTTATCCGAAAAAGACATGACATTGGTGGCCTCTGTCTTCCCCTTTTTGATGGCTGGTTGGGCACTTAGCACCTCTCTTAAGTGCTCAGCCTTCTTGATTGATCCTCTGAGCTCACATACACGCTCAGGTTCAAAGACTCCATGTATCACATTGATAACGCCTTGAGGTGGGGCGTCGATCGGCATTCCGTTGGGCATATTCTGGTCCTGGGGGGCTGGTTGCGCCCCTCCTTCGATGTATTTATCCAGGTGGCCCGCCGCCACCAACTCCTCCAAGTGCTGTCTCAAGGGCGTGCAATTCTCAGTTCGGTGCCCCTTTTCTTTGTGGAAGGTGCACCGTGATTTGTCGTCGTAGTCCTTCTGAGCTTCGCCTAACTTAGCTGGCCACTTGACGAAAGGCTCGTCTCGAATCTCGCTAAGTATACGGTAGATCGGTTTCTTGAAGACCGTGGTGATGGCAGTGCGGACTCTCAACCATCTTTTGTCTTGGTCTTCTCCGTTGTCTCTTCTGCCCCATCCGTTTCGGTTCTGGCGATCTACCGTATTGACTTTTGCCGAGGTCTTCTTCTCGGTGCTGTGGTCGCGCCAGATTTTGCTTTGGCACGAGCGCCATCCTCTTCTACCCTGATGTGCTGATGCACTCTCTCCATTAGGGCTTCCATGGTGAGGGGCGGTGTCATGGTGATAGAGTCCCTCAGTCTGTTCCCGACTGGAAGGCCTCTTTTGTATTGCGCAATGGCGAGATTGGTTGGGCAGTCCCCAATCTGGTTGAATGTCTCCCAGTAGCGACTGTTATATGATCTTAGGGTCTCCTTGTCGCCCATGTCGATGGAGAGTAGCTGGTCGATCTCCACCGGAGTTTTAGTGTTTGTTCGGAACCTTGTCACGAACGCCTCCGCCAATTGCGCCCAGGAGGCTATGCTGCCTTCTGGGAGTTTCTCAAACCAAGTCAGGCCTAGGTCGCCAAGGCTTGAAGGGAATAGGATGCACATCAAGGCCTCATTCCGCCGGTATACAGCCATGACCTGGCGAAAGTGGCTCAAGTGTGAGTAGGGGTCCGTCTTCCCCTCATATGTTGTGAATTTGGGCTGTAGGAAGCCTGACGGTAGGGGCGCGTTCTCTATTGCTGTGACAAATTGTGAGGTCTGCAGCCTCGCCAATGCCTTGTCTGTTGGTTCATAGGCCGAGCGCGGTATTGGCATTCCAACCTCGACGCTTCCATGCATCTAAGGAGCCAACCGCTGTAAGGCAGAAACTCTGTGTGGGTCGCGCGCCCTGGCGTCCTCCTTCCATCGTGCCTTCTCCTCTAGCACGGTTCGTAGGTCTGACGACCTGGGCAACTCTGTCTGTCTGGATCTCGTTTGGTGCGTATGTGAGGGCCAATATGTGCTTCCCTCAGTGTTTGACCTCTCAGATCTCGTCCTTTCAGACCTGGAGTGACGAGTTCTGGAGGACCTGGACCTGGATTGGGTATCGCCTGTCCTGAGGCTTTTACTCTCTCCTTGTGAGGGTGTAGTATTCCTGCTACGATTTTTCGAGTGGCGAGGGGGCGTCTTGTTTGTGCGCCCATCTCCTGTCGCCACTCCTTTTCCCTTCACCTGGCGCTTTAGAGATTCCATGTCCGCCGCCATCCGACGGATCAGTTCGTCTTGTTCCCTGACGCGATCCTCCAAAGTTTGAGGATCAATTCTGCGTCTTTGTCTTTCTGGGCTTTGCGAACGAGAGTGATAGGGGCTGTTATTCCGCCTTCGTCCTCTCGCATCCATCCTAGAATTTTGTCTTTGCGGTTCCAGGTTCGCCATGGGAGTGACCAAGGGTAGGCCTTCACGCCTTGCACCCCCTTCTGGAGTTAGTCCGTCAACGGCGGACTGTGGGAATTCTTCGTTGTTCGCCATTGATTTTTTGGAGGAAAAGCTTGATCAAGAGGTTGTTCTTGTCTGTATTCCCACAGACGGCGCCAATTGTACGGGAAAGAAATACACCTTCTCGTATAATCCTGTTGACCAAGTCTGCGCTCCTCCGTACGACGTCGTTCAACTACCTGAAAATACAAACGTGAGCTAGCCGGCGGGTGTGTGCCGGAAACCTCTCCGATGCCTAAGTCAGTAAGCTTGACAAATAGACAAAAGCTCTATGTATTCAGGGAGCAAAGTTGCATTACCTCTCCAAAGGTGATATGGGTGAGCTTTTATAGGTTTCGTGTGGCACAATCCTAGTAGGACTCTTACTCCTTCATGTAGAGTCCTCCTAGGATTCATACTCCTGGAAGATAACGCTTATCCTCCAACACCCCCCTCACTGCTTAAACCAAGTGAGATGGTTTTCTTATAACCGAACTACCATCGGACCGAAATAAGCATGGCTATGCTTAACCGCAGTATAGGCCGAACTAACATTAGTTCGGCTCTTCCTTCAACTGCCCTTATTTCTTCGACCGAGCTAGCCATATCGGGTTATCACCGATCTAACTCGGAGACCGGTCTACACTCATTCGGACCGAACTATCTTCTGAACGCGACCAACCGGCGACCGAACTAGCCACAATCATCCGATCCTGAGATGACGTCGAGGCCTTGCTACCTTTTGGACTTCGGCCCATACCGGCCTATCAAGTAGCTCGGCCTAATTTATATGTACGAAAATATGACTTCAAATGGTCAAGCATAGTTTAGGAATAAAGTGAAAGGGGTCTTACTAATTAGATTAAACACTACTAATGAGGCTTTACAATGAGATCATTCGTTCAACTCTTGCTATTATTGTCTATTATGTATTCTTTTAATTATTAATTTTAGTAACATGATAATATATGATAAATATAAAATAAAATGTGAAATAGATGATTGTAGTCAATAAAATGTAGGAGATAGAAACAAATCACTCAATCCAAAATTCAGCTAACAAATATACGTGATCTTGAAATGTGATTCATTAATTCTTGTCAATATATGTAAGAGCAACTCTAATACTAATAGACATTTTACCTAACGAAAGTGCATATTATTGTACTTTGCTTAACCACTTTGCCTAATGTATACAAACACTTTCTGCTTCTCAATTTAATTAGTGTAACCTCTAAGACTTTTAAACACAGCTAATCAAGAAATAATTAAACAAAATACCTAAGGAAAGGCACCTCATTATAATCTCACAAAATTTCGTTACATAAATCATAAAATGACATAATATTTTCTCATGGCAAACAATCTACAATTTTTGCTCATCATAAGAAAGTGTAACTTTGTTATTCATAATTTTAAGGTACATATCATAATTTCGTCATTTGTAATAATTTATATCAAAAAGTGACATAACAAACCATAAACATTTATAACTTTTACTACAAAAAATCATAACCTTTTTACAATGTAATTTTTCTAAATATCTATTAGTGTGTTTGGTTTTAATTTTTTGAATTTAATTTTTTTGGAATTGAGTTTTTTGTTTTTTGTATTTTTTTTTATTTTTAGTGAATATTTTTAAAATTTTGAGCAATTTTTTTTTTTTTACTTTTTTGGGTGCCCCTTACTTAGATGTATCCAAAAAGTAAAATATTTGTAAAAAAAATATTTTAAAAAATCAATAAATACACAATAATATAAAAAATGTGTTGAATTCTCTTATTTTTTTATTTATATTTTTGGTATTTAATGAATTTTCTAAAGATTTTTTTTCACGAATATTATGCTTTTTAAATGTATTTATGTTAAGTGTTTCTAAAAATTTTAAAAAATTACTTAGAATATTAAAAAAATCAATGAAAATAAAACAAATACGAAAAATAAAAAATTTAGGTTGCGTTTGGTAGAGCTTTGTAACTATGATTTGAGAGTACGAGTTATATTTTGAGTTTGTGAGGTTTGGAATTATGATTTGAGTATGGAAAATTTGTTTGGTGAAAGAGTTTTGAAAATAGTTTTGAATTGAGTGGGGAATTATTGATGTGACATTTGATATTTGATATAAAAATTTACAATTCATAACCAAACATACAACTCAAAATTATTTTAAAGCACATAAAAATTTTAAAAAATTCAGAAAATATTTTTTTCGAATATGTAAAAATTAACACATCAATTGCACAAAAAATAAAAATAAAAAAATTCCCTGTTCCGGTCAACCGGCCGGACGACCGGTTAGGCCAAATTTTGAAGAAAAAAAAAATTGTAAATCGCACTCTTTTTCACAGAGTTTTCTGCAGAGCTGTGAAAAATTAATTCCACAACTCTATCTAAACATCATACTCAAACTAATAAGTGGAAAACTAATTTGAAAACGGTTCCAAACAGAGCCTTTTTTAAAAATAAGTTCTAAAAATTCAAACCAAACAAGCTGTATGGTATTGTCTATTCTCCTAGGGTGCCATTTTGTGATAAAAATAGACAAAATGAATAAAATCTTCTAAAATGTGTCTTTTGCTGAAAATGTTTTGACATTTGAGTAATAATATCAGTCCTTGACAAATGACTTGACTTATCGAACAAAATTCCCATTTGTGTTGACTTTTGTATTGAGAAAATAGAAGCAAATAATAAGAAATTATTCAACACTTTCAAAATATCGCGTGTCTATATTTCAAATTAATCACTAATTAGTTAATTTTATGTTGTTCTCCAATCCTCAATATAAATCGTGAACCCTTATATCTCTTCACCAATCAAAACCTTATGCAGCACCACATGTTCATATTCTGAGAATACTGAATAATCACCCAGAACTAATAGATGTTGCGAGAATAATGGAATTGCATTGACAATGAATTATTTATTAGTCAGTATATTGAGTGTATTCATAATTTATTTTGTATTTAAATAAATAATTTAAATCTTATAAAAATTTTATACACATCAATCTGAATTTCTTATCAAATTTCACAAATTCTGACAAAATAAGAGATTGTTTTTCTCCAATTTGTTTTCCATTTTCTCAATTTTTTTACGACCTCAATCATTTAAACAAATCATGAAAGTTTTTTTTTTCCTCCGTTTCTTTTACAAGTAAAACTACAAATATCTAAAATATCATTTATAAATATTTATTCACTATGGTGTGGCATATGATTAGGTATTAGTTCATTAATTTTTAAATAAATCAGCATGGAACATACAAACGTTGAAGTAATTGAGGATAAATTCAAACATAAAATTTTATGAATTTTAAGTTTTTTTTTTCTTCTTCCAGAACATAGTACTCAATCCAAACACCTAGTTGAGCTATATGTATGATTAATTGCCAAATGAAAAATTCTAAAAACTCACAATTTAAACTTTTAAATTACTTATGTTGATGCAGCAAGAAAATAAAATCTTATATGATTGAGTGTTTGATAAGTTAGAAATTAATACTTACCATATCACATCAACATAAATCAAATTTAAAAAATTATTTGACGAGTCTCAAACATTTTTCGCTTCACAACCGTACGTGTAGATTTCTATTTCAATTGAATTTAATTTTGACTTTATGTCCAAACCTTTTAACTGTTGCCCAGAGTTTTTCCACAAGATGACAACTCATTTGGCACCTAAATAAAGTTATTGATTCCTCATTTATTTATTTATTTTGTGTGTGTGTGTGTGTGAGAGAGAGAGAGAGAGAAAGAGAGACACTAAACTTGGTTCTCAATTTCTACACTCTTCACCAGTTCGCAACACATCTTATTTTTTACCGATTGTAGTCTATTAATTATGTTTAAATTCGACTATAATTTATCGTTGAAAATCATAAATTATTTTTAAAAAATAATTTTAGTCATATTTGTTATTATTATTATTTCTGTTGATAAATATATTGACGTGACACGATAGATGTGTCAAGGACGTGGCATGACATGACATGACTGTTGGAACAATCTTCTGAATACAATAAATAAATTGAAACAAAATCAAATAAATAAAATAAATAACTTACATAATTTATTTTATCGAACCGAGTGAAAATTTAAAGACCAAGTCGAATGTGTGACACTCTATCCTTAAGACAGATTCGCCCTGCTACGGTGCTTACGGTTAAGTGGCGTCTATCTCCCAGGATACAATGATCTTCACAAATTTGTAGTAGCACTCCAAACAAATTTGTCTGGCGAACTAGAATCTTGTGTTCTAATACTCTCTTAATTTTCTCTAACACTAGAATGAAGAATAAAATGTAAAGGAGAAATATGGACTGCAAAAATGAATTTTTCTGACTGTTTTTTTTAGATACCAAGACTGCTGGAATAGATCTGAATTTATAGGCAAAAATTCTGTCCCGAACAGGTACATACAAGAAATGAACAAGTGTAGTTTTGAATTTGAACAAATGCTGTTTGAATTCAAACAGATCTGCAAATTGTTTCAACAGATTAATTGCTGCAGTTATTTATTTGTTCAGAAACTGCCTAAAACCGAATCTGTTATGGTCTTTTGAACCTGTTGGACATGGACCGAATGAGGAAAGAAATTAAGACATAAATTAAATTCAAATTTGAATTTAATTAAATTTTCCCCCAAGTAATTTTTGAAAAAATTCAAAAGAATTTTGTCCAAAAAATTAATACAAGACCCGACCCACACTTGCGCCCGGCCGGACGACGGTTTGAGCCAAGGTTCCATTTGTCCATAACTCCTCTCTTCTACAAACTTGGGGTGCCCCTTGGGGCTCAACCCAAGTGTTGCCACCTAGAGTTTATATACATACACAAACTCTCTTAAAGTTTCAATATGGGATAACCATTTCAAGAAAACTCATATTTTACTTCTATAAATGTCAATTCCACAAACCCGAAAATGACGTCAAGTTTCCATTTACTCATAAATGGTTTTGATGATCCGTCTTCACCATGTGATTTGCTATGCGGCAAAGAACACGTCATCTCTTCGGACCCACCCCAAAAGACGTTTGGGGCCCACTCAATTTTGGACTCAAAGTTGACCCAAAATAAACCTATATCAAACCCATTTTCCAACAATGACGTGATGACATATTAAATGGAGAGACATGAAGTTAGTCATTACAGCTATTTGAAAGTTAGTTGCTGAGATCAATGAGTCAATACTGAGTCAAGACTAAGTCAAGTACAGAATCGAAGTAGTTACAATGAATATGATATGTGAATGATGTATAGGAAATCATGATCTGTTGAGGAAATCGTGGGATTTGATTATCTCTCTCTTTTTCATGTCGCTGAGGTTATAAATAGGCCAAGAGAGATACAAAGAAAATAAATTCAAAAAACACTCACAATTCGTGATATTAGCTTCTAATTAGGAGTAGTTAAATTAGCAATTATAGTCGTAGATTAGTGATAGTTTTTTAACCCCCATTTATTTATTTTTTTCTGTCGATTGCTATATTTTTCAATTTTTTGTTCTTATTTAAGTTCATGCAACTTGTAACAAGTGTCAATTTATTTGAATAATACGGTAGCATTTGATAATGTTTACGTTTTTTGTTTATATTTATAAAAATTTTATAAACTGATTTTTGTTTATTTTTAGAAAAACATAAACTACAAACGCGTTTAGTTTGAACAAAATGTTTGAAAAATTTTAAAAACATAAACTAAAAAATATGTTTGTTCAGCCCTAAAATATTTATATTTATTTTTTTATTATTTATGACAATGGATACACATTATAATTGAAAAAAAAAATAATTAAAAAAATTAATTGGAAA
Source organism: Camellia japonica (assembly GCA_030407325.1). Classification (NCBI taxonomy): domain Eukaryota; kingdom Viridiplantae; phylum Streptophyta; class Magnoliopsida; order Ericales; family Theaceae; genus Camellia; species Camellia japonica. Next base: position 36,317,528 of record JAPPVO010000003.1, on the reverse strand, counting down.
AAAATTATTTGAAAAAAAAATTAATTGAAAAAAAAGTTGTTAGTCAAATTTTTAAATTTCTATTTAATTACGTTTTTTTCTCAAATTTACAAATTGAGACAACCATTTATAGACTAAAAAAATTATCAAACAAGTTTTTATGACAGTTTTTAAAATTTTTGTAAAAATAAATTGAAAACTGAAAATGAAATGATTACCAAACATGTCTTTTGTTTTTTTATTCTTTATTTAATTACCTCTAGGAAAGTCTTTAATTTGTTTAAGATATAGAATTCAACTACACGTCTGAACTTTTTTGTATTTATGTAAGAATCCATTTAAATCCATTGATTAAACATTGTAGATTAGATTTAAACTAAATTTTTGCTAACTTACATGGATTTTTTATGGACTTGAGTTGTTGTAGATGATGCATATTTCCTTCTCCATCACTCATACTATTCCCATTGGAATGATCATATAGTGGGTATCTTATTCTTATAAGAATAGGTAATATTCTTATTTATATACTAATGTGATATAATATATTGTAAAATACCTTACTCAAGCTATAAATATTATTATCATGTATTATTTGTTGTTGATGGTGATTTATTAAAGTTAAAACTCAACAATCACTTTAATTTGAAAAAATAATTTGATGATTTCAAGTATGGTGCAACTTTTTTTTGGCTATCATTTACAAAAAAACAATCCTCCATTTAGTAGTAATAAAGTAATCATTATTCAACATTTTGCCACACATCGTGTAATTATGACAGAGTCAAGTCACATAATACTGGAAGAATCTGAAAAAAAAGGGAAAAAAAAAAAAAATTCACTACAAAACAAAAAGTATGCTCAAGAACATAGTCAAAAAGTTATTACTAAAAGGTGAACTCTTATTTTTATTTTATATATATATATATTTAAAAAATCAATTAAAATATTTAGTTCACAAAATAACTCCTTAAATAAATAAAATTTTCCAATTAGAACTGACGTATATATTTATCTTTAATTGTCCCAACTTGTAGTGATAAGCACAATTAGAGTTGGTTTGGGATGTTTAAAAAAGTGCACTTTTTAACTTATTGGCTTATATAGTTGGGTTTGGGTTGGGTTTGATGTGATGTGTTAGAGAGGTGATGTGATTTAAATAAGATGATGTGACTTAAATAAGATAGTGACTTTTTGACTTTTTGTATTATTTAGTAGATGCCAAACTTGGCCTTAGTGTCCTCCTCCCTATTATAATACGAGTAATATATGTGCTAAATGCAAGGTTGTGTGATTCAAGTTGTATAATTTTTTATTTTTTAAATTTTTCGATGAAAATATGAAACCTTTTGAATAAGAGGTTGTTTGGCAATTCTTATATTAATCAATTTTTTTTTAAATATTTTTTTAATTTTACTTTTTTATTTGTACATCTTTTTATAAAATGTTAAAAGTATTCTCAAATAATCTCTAAAAAAAGATGAAACTTAAACAATGAGAATTACATTAATAAATAGTATTTAAAATTCATTTTATGTGTAATTAATGTCCTTTAAAAAGGATACATTCAGACATTCAAATATTTTTTTAAACTTAGGCCCCTTTTGGGAAGTGGGTTATAATTCACTTCCCAGATTATAACCCACTTCCTATCTCACAAAAAAATTGCTTATAAGTAACTTTTTATCAAAAAGTTGATTATAACTATCTTCCCAAAATAGTCCTGAGCAAATAATGAAAAAGTAAGTCTTGCTAATGATGATGTAATAGTATTGATTAATAAAATTTGGGGCGAATTAAACAAACAGACTTTTGAGTTTTGTGTCACTTTGGTCTATAACTTTTTAATTGCGACATGTCTGACCTTAAATTTTGAATCTTATTCTAAATAAAATTAATTAAAAATATAATTACTCAATTTCAAGGGTAAAGTCATCAATTTGGTAAAATATAAACTAATTTGACAAAAATAAATGTCAAAAAAATATTTTTAAATTTTTAAAAATTATTTCTACCTACCAAAGATAAAATTATGTAAAATTGATAAATCTTTTATATATTTATTTATTTATTTATTTACCAAATTAATTTTTATTATTTGTTTGGATGATAATCATGTAATGGGTGATTGCTAGGTTTTTAATGTGTAGTCGATATATTTAATATATGAAATATTTTTAGTTTTGGATTTTTTTAATTTAATGGATTGGTTTAATATTGATATTAAAGTTGTCGTCATATTTAACTTTTGAAAAAAATAGAAACTAATTTAATGAAAATAAAAACAACCACCTATTACATGATTATCATTCAAACACATAATAAAAATTAATTTGATAAATAAATAAATGTGTAAAAGATTTTTTAATTTTACATTTTATCTTTGGTGGGTAAAAATAATTTTTAAAAAATTAAAAATATTTTATTAACATTTATTTTTATAAAATTAGTTTATATTTTTATCAAATCGACAACGTTGCTCTTGAAATTGAGTAATGATATCTTCAATTGTCCTTATTTGAAACAAGATTCAAAATTTATAATCGAATATATCACAATTGAAAATCAATAACCAAAGTGATACAAGTCCCAAACTATAGGGACCATTTGTATAATTTGTTCAAAAATTTAAAACAATTATACACTTTTTGTGACACACATATTTATAAAAAAATATAATTTTAAATTTTCTAGCAATATCCTAAAAACATGTTTAATAAATAAAATCCATGAATTTATTTTGACCAAATTTATTGTTACAAAAAAAAAATTATGAAATTTGTTTATAAAAAATTAGCAATTAATTAATTTACAAAAAAAAAAAATTTATTTGCACACCCATCCATGTAGGTGTATAAAAAGGGGGTGTATTCAGAGACGCAGTATATTTTGACAATTAAAAAAAAAAATTACCTTATTAATTTATTTATTATATCATATTTTTTAATTTTTTTCTTTTCTCCTACTCCTCAAAATGGGCCACAATTATGACTTATTTTGACAATTAAAAAAAATTAATTTATTAACTTATTTAAATCACATCATTTTCCTATTTTATTTTAAAAAAATTTCCTTCCCAAATAATGCCGGTATTGCGGAACTAATTTACCGCAGTGCCCCTCAAGGAGACACGTCGGTCCAGGCTGTCCATTACGGTTGTTGCGTACCGTGCTCTCGTGTGTTCTACCACAATAATCTCCTCTCTCTATCTCAGACCCTCCTCCCTCTCCTCCGAACGTGCCGATTATCTCTCTAAATCTTTTTCTAGGTAACGATCTCGGCTCGACAGATCTTCCTGTACATCATATGCTTATAATTATTTGATAAACAGTAGTTCTGGAAGTTTATACCGATCTGGATCGAGAAGAGAAGCCGCAGTTCGGCGGAGAGTGGTCGCCGGAGTTCGTGGCGCCACCGATGGCAGAGCATAAGAACAGTCAAGGAAGCTCGAGTTCCGGCGAAGTTCCGGTCAAGTTCGAACTGGCAGTTACTGGCGGAAGTAGTAGCAGTGGTCGTGAATTCGACGGCGGAGAGGCAGTTGCTGCTGGTGGTGCACTGTCCAACGGCGGCGGTAACTCTGCAGGTGAGTTGATTTTATCGAACAACTCTCGCGTCAATTGAGTTTTGTTAACTTTGACGAAAAATTGTGGAAAAAAATAAAAAAGGAGCGAAAGAAAATTGAATCGGACTGTGTCTTAGACTAGTTGATATGATTCTTAATCGAATTATAGGAGTTTAGCTGTCAATTTTGGTTCTTGAATCCTGACATGAACTACTGACATTGAAAATTTGGAAGCTAGAGAGAGATTCAATTGAGGCTAGAACTGCTATTTAAGTTTTGAAGAGTTGGAGGAATTGGAAAATCATGATACATAATTTTCTAGTTTTATTTTCTTTTGTTTTTTCTTAGTTTTCTAGGAAGAAAAATGGAAGACAATAGATTTATTCGATTCAAGAAACTTTTTTTTTTTTTTTTTCTATTTCTCTGTGCATTCTGAGCAACTACATGGGGATTATGGAATTTTTATGGGGAAATAACTTGACAGTGGTAGGAAGAAAATATAATTACAAAAAAGTGATAGACATTATAAATATTAATAATTAAAAAATCATTAACTTTTTCATTAACATGTAATAATTTTTAATGATTACTGCTGAATGGTAATTTCCCCAATTTTTATGTTACAAGCATTGACAGAGTTTTTGTATGTTGACTAGCTATATAACAGTTAGGCTTTATTTGGCAAATGCCAATCTACCTATGAGTAGTCCCTAAGCAACCCTTTTGAAAATTGTAAGTCAAAACGACTTCCCAAAGTCCCATCTCAAATTGTTTATGTTTCAATCAGCAGGGACTGCTGACAATGAAAGGAATGTTCCTAGAGTAAATACTTCACCGGTGGAGATATTGAGTGCTGACGTATCAGAGCCACCATCGAGTCAGGTTAAGTTGGAAATATCAAAAACCGAGAAGCATAGAAATAACAATATACTTGCTGAAGAGGCCGCACAAATTTTCGATGATAAAATTCCTGTCCAACAGAAGGTATAATTCCTTTTTTTGGTTGCACACTCGTTGCAAAAATGGTCATGACTGTTTGACATGAATAACTAAATTGATTGTTTACATCTTTTTTCAGTCTCAATTTATGGTGATAAGGACTTCATATTACATATTCTGATCAGGTTACATAAATATATTGAAGAGCCATTTGTTCTTTATAATGCATACATATATGATATCCTTGTTTGGATGTGCTGTTGGGTCACTTCATAAATAGGAGGCTGGACCATTCAACTCTAGATTTCATTTTATCAAGAGAGTTAGGAGATGGTTGGGCACCTTCATTTATTTATTTATTTTGAATAAGCATGGATTAAATATTAACGGGACACCATGGGGGCATTGCCCTTGTACGGTAAGAAAACAAAAAAGGAAGTATGTACAACTATACAAAACTCTATACCCTCCCCACTTTCCTATAAAATCGGCAAACAAAAATGAGGATTCACTAGAGTCCTCCATTAACCGAAAATGGTTTGGTCCAAGCAAGGTAAACTGGTCTGTGTGTAGCCATTTGTATTTCTTCAAAAGTTGATCTGTTTCTTTTTCTCCAAATACATTTCATTAGCCACATTGGAACCACTCTCCAAGTCTTGTTGACCCTCAATGTGCCACACCCATGATCCCAACAATCAAGCAATTGAATCACCGAGGCCGACATACAGAGAGAAGCAAAATACACATATCCCTAGCTATCTCGCAAGGAATCAAAAGTGATCAACCGGTACATATCCTTTTAAAGGTGCTATAGACACTTGCAGGTGGATACTGGAAGTGGGGCCCCAGGTGCAACTATTTATTCAAATTACCGAATTGTTCAATTTTCTTGTCCCTTTTGTCCTTTCTCCTCAAGTACCTGTCTGATAACTAAGATTCGTTAAACAATAGCCAGATTGGTCACAACAACAATTTAAACAGCTTTTTTAAATCGATCTAGAACAGTCAAAACAGATTTGTTTTCAGTGCAATAATGACGAGACATCCGACCGCTTCTTCTTCTATCATAATTGGAGAGAATTGTAATCTTCTTCTATAATTTTCCCTTGGGTTAGTTAGATTTTATGCAAAAAAAATTGGAAAATGGAGTAAATGTTACAAGAGAGGCGTCCAAATTTTGAGGGTTAATTACATGGACCTCCTTTAAGGTTTCTGACAAATTACAGGAACCTCCCCTGTATTTTCTGAAATTACACTGTCCTCTCGTCAGAATTGTCGGCTAGCAGCCATTGACAGTAGAGGTGATTTTACATTTTTAACCCTGTACTTTTACTTGTAGTCAAACAATCTTATTAATTCAAAATATTCCATCCCACTACCCATTTTTGCTACTAAACATACCCATTCACTTCCTTTTTCCCTTCCATTCTCTTTCTAAAACCACCATTGCACAGACACCATAGTTTCCCTAATACACCATCACCACCCTCACAACTATACATGCAAACATATTTAAACACATTACACATACATACACATATATGTGTGTGTGTGTGTTTTCTCTGGCATAATCCCAATCGGCTCCATTAACCACGCCACCAACCCCCACAGATCACAGCCCCACCATCAACCATCACCGCAATCAACACCACTGTGAAGAAACAAAGAGGAAAGGAAAAAAATGGAGAGAGAAAAGTATAGGGATGAAGACCTAGACTATGTAGGTAGTGGTGGGTCTGTAACGGTGGATGGGTGGTGGGCTTGGTAACACTAACACCCACTTCCTTTGACAGCCAACTACTCTACTCTACCCATCGGAGTAAAAACCATCCCCAAAACACCAGATTTGCAACCCATTTGATGGACCTGCAATGACCAGATCAGTGGAGGTGGATTTGAGGCGACAACGGCGTCATATAGGCACATATATATATACATATTGTATGTTGTATACATATATATTATGTATATGTATATTGTGTATATATATATGTAATGTACTTATATTGTCCAAATTTGTGAGAATGCACATAATGACCAGATCTATATCGGTGGGTTTTGGGTTTGGCAAAATGGATTGGGGTTTCTTGGCAAAATGTATATTGTGTATATATAAGCTTATAGTGCGATCTCTAAATTTGTCCAGTGGCTTCAATTGGAAACATGGAAATTTGGAAATGGAATGGTTTTTTTCCACCATTACACACGGGGTTATTTAGTGGTGATGACAATAGAGGAGTTGGGTGGGGTGTGGATTGAGTGGCAGTGGGCCGGTAGCTATGGGCAGTGGAGAAAAGAAGGGAGGGGAAAGAGATAGGGAGGTGTTTGGTTGTGGAGTGGTGGAGTGAGGTGTTTGGTTGTGAAGGAGTGCTTGGTTACAATAATAATAGTAGAATAGGGGTGTTTGGTTATGTTTGCAAGGGTAGTCTTGGAATTTAGACACTAAAAAATACATTTACAAGTATGTAAATGCATACTTGTATGTGTACAAATTTGTGTAAACTCTTTCTTCAAGTTGCTCTCTTTTCACTTCAAGTTGGTGTTGATTCTCTAAAATGAGCAGTGGACATGCAGTTTTCTGATTGTCGAGTTTTTTCTACAAATGTCTTACCATTTAGTCACAATCTACACATATTGTAATAATATGGAAACCTTTTTTTCCTTCTTAGTTGTAGATTTCTGTTCTCTTAATATGTTTAATGTCAATATATAAATTGGCTTTAATGGTTTGGAACCAGCTTTTATTTTTGAAAATTGAATGTTAATTGAAAAATTCGAAATAAGACAAAAAAGCCCACTAAAAAAGCTGTGTAATAGCTGTAAAATGTACTGTTAATTAATTAATTTTCATGATACTTCATGCAAAGCCTCTACATTTATCTTTATCTTTGTTGTATTCAATCATCTTATTGCATGATTTCTCATTTGATATTGTAATTTTTTTTCCTATCCTACTTACATTGTTGGGATTTCTTCCGAGATGCTGCAGCTGAAATTGTTGAACAGAATAGCTACTGTAAAAGATGATGGAACTGTAGAATTTGAAGTTCCAGGAGATGTTGAACCAAATACTTTTGGTGTTGGATCTGGTACTGTTTATAATGGAGCTGATGATGAACCTCTTGAGTTAACAGACCCTCAGTATATTCCGCCGCTACAAATAGTGATTCTTATAGTTGGAACACGTGGTGACGTGCAGCCATTTATTGCAATCGGCAAACGTTTGCAGGTTGCAAGTCTTTCTTCATCTGTACAGACTTTTTGTTTTTTGTTTTTTTGTTTCCTTGAATTACTTCAGTAATAGGTTATTCATTGACCTGCTTAGCTTGAAAGAGGGAGAAGAGGAGGGGTTGGGGGTTGGGGGTTGGGGAAGAGAACTTATACCATTGACTCTTTTTTTGGGTAAGTAATACCATTGACTTGATTATGACTGAATTCAGGAAAAAACCCAGTCTGCCACCAACTCAGTGCAGGTCTTGTACCTGGTTGGTCTTTCCTGGCTTTTTATTTTATTTTTTCTGGTATGCCTTTTCTTTACCTCGTAATCTTGGTCAAGCTAAGCTACTTCTCTCTTTCACCTTTCCGTAAAGTGCCCTCTACCTCTCCTAAAAAGAAGGATAATTGAAGCCTCTGAAGGTATTTGATGGCTTTCTGTAATTGTTCCAGCCAGATTTCCATTTCTTTCGTTTGGCAGTGGAACCTTGTTGGTTGTGTGCAAGGAAGATGTAAGAAGTCTAGTTGTTATTTGGGAAAGACTATGATACACACCCCTCAAAGGGTGTGTGCCATATGCATCTTATAACTACAGAAGAAAATGGGTGTGTACCATATGCACCTTATAATTACATAAGAAAATGACATAACTCCATACTTTCTGAGTCATAACTAAAATAAAATAAATAAAAAAAAAAAGTTCATAACCAAACACAAAAAAGTCATAACCAAATATCTCAAAATAATGTCATGACTAAAGAAGAAAATGGCGTTACTAAGGGTGCATATTTTATGGGGGTGTGTAGAATAGAATTCTCCTTGTTCTTTACACTACTATAGCAGTCATGGAACTTGAAGCTATCTCTTATTCTCTTCTAACAGAGGAGCATACTATTGTAAAAATATCCCACATCCAAAGAACTAAAGACAATTAAAACGGGCTAGCCAATGATAGTGCAGGGATAATAAGTAGACAATTTGGGTCGACATTATTATTCTTTAAAAATGGAAAACTGTATGTTATTTGATGATATTTTGAGAGGCGACTCTAAGGGGAACAGATTTGGAAATCCTGCATACATATTATCAGATAACATTATTGGTAGTATGAATGGCCCCCCCCTAAAATGGTTGATATTGACTGAATTTTACAGTGCCATTCAGTAGCTATCATGTAATCCCTTGTAAAATATTTGTCATAATCCCAAAATAATTTTTTAATAAATATCTAGATAATGGAAAAAATAATGCATAATAGCTAACCAAATTATTTCAAAAAATTAAATAAACATCCTAGCCCCTGCACCTGACATCCCCACTCAAAATGTTAAAGAAATAATGAAAGTAAAAGACAAATTTTATAAATCCATTTTCCTCCTGTAGGGTCCTATTCTTAACTTTTCTTTTAACCATGTAAATGTTTCAGACAGAAACTGTTCTTTTTTGGTAATTATTTTTTAATTCCTACCGACTGAGAATATGAATTTTCTATTTGAGTATTCTGCATCAATCATTACCAGCCTTTCTATCTGTTGGTATTTGTGGTAACAAGGCAGTTTTGCAATTCAATTGAATGACTGGAATCGAAGTATGAGTTTCCTTCTTTCCTTGGATGATATCCTTCTCTCTCCCTCTCTCTAAACAAAAATATGACTTTGTTGTAGTTTTATTTCTTTATTATGCTTGCTACCATTTATTTCTAGCGTTATATGTGTTATTTATTTTCTAGTTTGTTTACTGAAAGTACAATTGCCAAAAATATACGAAATCTACATTTTTATGAAATTAGACTCATCTTGGATATATGTTAGTTGATGTGGATGTTATGATGCAGGATTATGGCCATCGTGTGAGATTAGCAACTCATTCGAATTTCAAGGATTTTGTCTTGACTGCTGGATTGGAGTTTTACCCTCTAGGTGGAGATCCCAAAATTCTTGCTGGATGTATGTAAAAACCAACTTGTTGATCTCATATGAATTTCATTATGATTCATTTTCATCTTTTGATTGAATGTTGTGTTGCGGCATTGCCGATGACTCAACTGTTTCACACTTTTTTGCTTTCATATTAATACTTTGAATGTGAATTTTGTACTTGATTTAATTTCTTGAAATGCTTTATCAAGAGTTTTGCAATGTGATGAAATCTAATTCAAAATATTGAGGTTCTTCATTTCTTTTGTTGGCATGTCTTTCATACTTTTTGTGATTGTATATGAATTTTTCTTTGTTTTGCCATTTACTTTTTACATTTAACTATTTTATGAGAAGCTCTAAAAATGAAAGCGCTTTGTGAAAATAGTTGACACAAAAAATTGGTTTGATTTTCTATATGAGTAAGTTCCGAGTTAGTTCTCTAATGGGGTTGACAAATAGGTCTCATTAAAAAAAATTTCTTTGGTGCAGATATGGTTAAAAACAAAGGATTCTTGCCATCAGGGCCTTCAGAGATCCCTGTTCAACGAAACCAAATAAAGGATATAATATACTCTTTACTTCCTGCATGTAAAGAACCTGACATGGATTCTGGCATTCCTTTTAAAGCAGATGCAATTATTGCCAATCCTCCAGTATACGGTTAGATTTAGCTACTTAATTTATGTTTATCTTTTGTACCTTGCTATTTTATTTCTCTCTTTTATTTATTCTCTTTCTTGTCTTGTCTTGTCTTGTCTTGGCATTTTCTGTTTTAGCATTTGGGTAATTTAGCTTTTTAGCTTCATTGATATCAATGTGTGCACTAATTTGTCCTTTTGTTTTGGTCAAATAGTTGATGGCTCTGATTCATTTTGGATTTTGAAAATGCAATTGAAATTGTGTTAGCTAGAGACTTTTTTTTTTTCTTCCCATGAAAGAATAATTCCTACAAATTTTATTTCTTTTGGGAGACAAATGTTATTTGTATCTAAGATCCAAGAGATCAAATGGAATAGAAAAATGTAATTTCGGTCTCCTAGGAGATAGAAACATCGAACTTTGTGATGGAAACAAAAAGAAGTTTGTTTCTTGATTGCAATCATAGGTCAAATTGTACAACAAAAATGCTATATGAAGAGATACATACTTCTTTGATATGGAACTCCAATGCCTCTTTTTAGTTTATTCATAACTGACAAGAATTCAATACTGGTTGCCCATGTGACTCTATTCTTTTAGGAATCATGTTATTAATAAGTCCAAGGGCTTCCCTTTTGTAGATTTCCGCCCAGCTCGGTGTGTTACTTTGAATGAACCTGCTAGAAAATAATGGCATTTATGAAAGACTATTGGTGTCACAATGATGTGCTGCATGGTTCCTTGCTTGGTTCTGTTTCTTTCATGGCAGCACAAAGGTGGGATGTAATTGATTCCGGTAACCAAACAGTCTGTGTATCTGGATCTGTTGCCAGCTCTCATTGATTTAATTTGCATTGGTAGACTGAAATGGTTCTGCCTCACATATTGCTTGTCAATCGTCTTTCTCCCAAGTACTTTGGCTTATCTTTGCGGATTTCAAGTGTGTGAAAGTTTCATGTTGGTCAGCGTCTGTAGATAGTGTGAGAGATTTTCCTTTTCCTTAGGAACAAGAATGGGTAGCTGAACATTATTAGACAACTGGGAAAGTAAGCCTGAAAGTGGGTACTGATTTGTAGGAACCTAAACTGACATTGTAAAAGAAGCAAGATATGGGATTCCAGATTGAGAATATTTAGTTAAGAGGCTGGTTATGGCCTTTATCTGATAGGTTTGTTCCCATCCATCTAGGCTCACCCAAGCTTTCTTTAAGCATAGCATTTTTCCTGAACACTTTCATCAATAGAAAACAGGTTTGGGGATCCATGGATTGTCAACTGTGGTTGACACTCCAGTTTGCCATTCCATTAACCCGCACACTCATTGTCTCAATGTTTTCTAATCATTTTCCTTTCTTTTGGTGGTGTTTGGTTACATAGGTAATGGATGAACAAATTCCTCAACTTTTTAAAGTTGAACTTGTTGCTTGCCATTATCTCTTAGTATTGTTTATTTGTTTTCATGAATAGGCTTTATGGTGAAAGGAAATGACAAATATGCACACCTTAGGAACATAATTCAAAGCTGTAGCCAAACAAATTTTTGTCTGCTAAATGCATTTATTTTTAAGGATCTGGTGGCCGTGTGGTTCTTGTCATCCAAACAAGATAAATTTTCTATCTGGTTTCCATTTTAGAATTAGATAATAGTTCTAAATTGATATGATAGAATTTTCAATTTCTATTGGTAGAAATATTTTGTTTTCAAAATAACTAGTTCCATTCAGTTGAGATTCATCCAACAATGAGTCTCGGATGGTGCATTCTCGTTCACCTTTTCACTCTATGGAAGTTTATTTTTTTTGAATCACTGGCCATCCCCCCCCCCCCCCCCCCCCAAAAAAAAAAAATAAAAAATAAAAATAAATAATAATAATAATAACAAAATAACTTAATCTATAGGTATGTTTTTATATTTTTTAGCATTCTTCATTATGGGAATATATGGATTTGGAAACGCTGTATCTTCTATGTTATCCCAGGCCTAGTATGTTCTGGTTTTCTTTCTTTCTGAGACTGTACAATTTGCAATTTTTAGAACCTCTTTTTCTGTGAATTAATTATGTGAATTACCTTTGTCCACCTCCAATCATTTTTATTTATTTATTATATTTCCAATTTTTTACTGATATTTTACTTTATGAAAACCTACATCTTTGCATTCTATGTTTCACATTCAGTTACTTACCTGGACAACATGTTTTCAGGGCATACACATGTGGCAGAGGCTCTGAAAGTACCGCTTCATGTATTTTTCACGATGCCATGGACGTAAGTTTTGTTTGGTAATGCAGTTTTACTTTAAAATGTGTTGCATTGTGCATTATTTATTGTGCATTTTATAATTCCCTGTCTCCCCTCTCTACTGTATTATTTGCTTCTCATTACAAGGTTATATGAGTATTGCGTAATTGCATAGTGAAAATGGAATTTTATTGACTGTTACCAGGCCAACTAGTGAATTTCCACATCCGTTATCCCGTGTTAAGCAACCAGCTGGATATAGAGTGAGCCCTTAAAATTTTATTGTTTTGCGTCCTGTTAACTGCTACTACTTCTTCTCTTAATTTGATTTCTTTTGATGTTGTGGGAATTTTTGTTCTCTTTACATCTTGTATGAATTTTGCAGCTGTCATATCAAATTGTTGACTCTCTGATCTGGCTTGGAATACGGGATATGGTAAATGATCTTAGGAAGAAGAAGTTGAAGCTACGGCCAGTCACCTATTTAAGTGGTTCACAAGGCTCAGAATCTGATGTGCCATACGGATATATTTGGAGTCCTCACCTCGTTCCCAAACCAAAAGGTGGTTATTTAGATTTATATTCTGTTGTTGTATGTTTAGAATACTATTCAACTTGTTTAGATAATGTAATTCTTGAGATTTGTTTCATTATGTTAAACAACCATTTGCTTTAGTAACTTTTTTATTACCCTAGGAAAGTTGGGTATTTAATAAATATTACATATATAACTCTGTTTTTTACTCTGTCTATTCTTTTCACCCGTTTTTTCTTATTTGTTTGAGGGGAGGGCATAGCTTAAGTTTATGCAATAGGTTGTGCTCTTCTTTAAACAGTTTATTATTGTTATTTAGGTTTGTATCTTCTTGTTTCTTTTAGTTCTATCAAACTAGGGTAAGTGTCATCTGTTCAGAGCAGTGAACTTAGATATAGACTATAGCATAGTTATCCAATTCTTTCGTAGAGAATATGGGTGGTATTTTAGGAGTGGACACTGGACTTTGTGCATAGGGTCAAGAAACAGATGAACCACATGCATCCTTTATAAATGTTTTTTTTCTTAAATAATGAAACTCAAATAAGATAAAGAGGGAACAATAGAAAAAAAGAGCTATGAAATAAATAATAAATAAAATTACAAAAACAAAAAAGAAGAGACCTTCCTAACTGCGCCTTGGTTGGTGCAATATGCATGTGACTTGACAATGTAAAAGCAATCTGCTTTTTCCTTGTAGGTTTTATTTTTTATTTTTAAGAGTGTAGAATTTAAAGCCAAGATAAAATTTATGATTTTTCTTGTCGTGGAACCTAAGTGTTGAATTAAAGTGGCTCACAATCCATTCCATCACAATGATATTGAATTTAATGTGGACAGTTGTGTTTCCCAGAAATAATTAAAATGAAGCCATTTTTGTTACCATGATTGAATATTTGGCAGACCCTTCGATAAGAGAAGGCATTAATTCCTCATCGAAAGTGGTAACTAGTTTTTGTTAAATCTCTTTGTTAGGCAGGTAGTAAATTGAGAAAAATTCTTCCTTGTTTGTTGGGTTTAACATTAGGACTATGATCAAGGAAAAATATGTTTGTTTTATGTTTGAAGTCGGCCTCATATGTACGCAACCTCATAACGTGAATTTTCTTGATTCTGTTGGAGCATGACAAATACCACAAGCAGCCTATCCTTTGAAGGTGAATAGAACATTAGGCTTCAGTGAAGGGGCCATGTAGGTGTGAGAGTTTCAAAACCAAGTTGGTGAAATGGTTTCTGTTAGAGATACATGGTCTGATTTAAATTCATCCACCTGATGTTTCTAAGTTGTTTGAGAGATGGAAAAGCAATGAGAGGTTTGGTTATCATTATGTCAAGTTGTATGAGTTGGTTGATTCCATACAAGGAGAAGCATCTGGTTGGGCTTATATTCCTTACTTTTCTGATGAATGATGTACTTGGGTGGAGCCAAGATTTTATGGTTGGGGGGATAAAAACAAGGCATTGGCAAAGTCTAAGTGGTCAGGCCAGGAAAAGTTTAAACTACTTACATAATTATTAAAACAAATTTGTATTAAAAATAAGTTAATAAATAATGAGAACACTTTAAATGTGTTCTAGGAACTTATACTTCAATGATTCACCATTAGAAAAGTGCAAATCACAAGTGATATCACATATTCAACTAGTACATGAATGGTAAACTACACAAGGATTCACAACAAAAACATAACGGTTTGTAACTTTTTTAACCGCAATATTTTTTAACATTTTAATGTTCATAACATTACCACAATGATTCATGATTAAGACTTTTTTGTACCCTTTCATAACGTTAACACAATAGTTCATAACTAACACTTCAAAAATTCAGAACCTTTCTTGTGGTAAGGGAGTGTGTATCAAAAGCTTTCTTGTAAATAAAAGAGGGAAAGACTAAATTGGGAAAAGAGAAAAATAAGAGACGTCTGAGTGAAAAGAAGAATAGAGTTGTCTGCGAATTGAATGTAGGACAGATAGAAAGGAAAATATTTAATTATTTGAAAAAAAAATCTGTTGAGGCGCTATGTGTATTTAAACATAGCATATGAGTAAAATTATAAGACTGCATAAGAGGGCATTGCTATACTATAGAAAACATTAATATTGGAAGCATTTAAGGTTCTATTCACCAATTTAAAAAGCATTTAAGGTTGGAAAATGGTTTGGTTTGGGTTGAGTGTCTGCTCATGTGGACGGGATGGGTTTGCTGTTGTTGGCTCAAGTTGTGTCTCAATCTTGGGGATTTTCTTGTTTATTTTTTTCCCCTTTCGCATCTTTTAGTATTGTGCAATTCATACATGCATAGCTACTTACCTACGTAATAACATACAAGGGATGCATAAAGATTGTTATAAATGTTACAATGCTTATGTATGGTTAAACAACCTTTCTTGATATCTTGTCGAATGGGTTCCTACACGCCTTCTCCAGAGCCTTTCATCATGCAATTGTCTGTCATCTCAGTTTACATACTTCTGTGTTTAGTTGGAAAAATTAAAACCATTTTTTTTTTTGGGTATCATTTTTGCTTGTATGTTCTTTATGTCGTTATGTTTCTCTCTTTTTTTTCTCCTTTTTTCTTTGTCTTTTTCCTTTTTTGGTCCATGTTTATGAGCTGGCATGATTGTTATTAGAAGAATATCAGTTTCAGATTTATTGTCATCTCTTGTATTTCAGATTGGGGACACAAGGTTGATGTGGTAGGATTTTGCTTCCTTGATCTTGCATCAAATTATGAACCTCCTCAGGAGCTTCTAGACTGGCTTAAAGCTGGGCCAAAGCCCATCTATATTGGGTTTGGAAGCCTTGTAAGTATCCTTCTTAGTAGTCTTTAGATTTATGTTCTTTTTCCGTGAATTTCCTATTTTCTGGTGGCGCTACTTAAACAAGTTAATTTCTGTGTGGTGACTATTATGTTCTAGAATATCATTGGAGTGTATAAGAGGAAACATGACCTATTGTGCTTAAGATGATGTTAGAGGTTTAAGAAGAGGGAATAATAGTCATTCTTCTCTTATTTAGTTCTTCAAATTGCACTTGTTTTGTAGGCTTGGGTTTCTTCCTTGCGCTTTACTATTATTAATATCTATTATTAATTCTGTTGACAAAATAATTTTATTTTGATTGATTTGAAGGAAGTAATAACCTGAGCAAATGACAATTGTATGTGTTGATACAATGCTTGGAGCATCTAATGCAGCATTTTTGTTTGTTTTTGTGAGCATCATCAGTTTTTATCATTTTTAATTTCTTGTTTTTCTATCCTTTCAATGAATTTCCCCTTGTCAGTTTATTTGATAATCATGATCGAGTGAAGTAATTGAGTAATTATGGAAATTGTTAGAAGATTACTGAAGAGAAACTTAAAGCAATTTTCCACTCAACACGGAAGGCCCTCTGTTAGCGTTTTTAACTTTAAGTGATGGCTGTATGGATATTTTCTTCATTAGCTTGATGAAGTCAAGTGTAAATTCTGTTTATGCACCCTAGTCCTCTTCTGTTTTAGTGTTAACTTTTCTCTCTTGAACAACAGTATATGTTCCCAAATTTAAGTTATTTCTTTCATTTCAGCCCGTTCAAGAGCCTGAGAAAATGACCCAAATAATTGTGGAAGCACTTGAAACAACCGGACAAAGGGGTATTATTAATAAAGGCTGGGGTGGCCTCGGTAACTGTAAGTTTCCGTTTTCATCTTTGATTCTCTATGCATTTTTTTTTAGATAGGGATTCTCTATGCATTCAATTAGACTGCTCCAGTCCCATTTTAATACTTTCTTTTTTAAAAGTCGCATTTTATGTATCCATTTTTAAATTCAAAATTTTTAATCATTACTTTTCCATATTACCCTTTAATTTTATTTGTAAATGTAATCCTGATTCCCAAAATATTTATTTAAGTAAAGGAATTTTTATAAATGTATTATTCACAAATGCTTTCCTTAAACTGTTGGGCATGGTTGTCAACCATGCTGTGTAAAATGGAACAAGGAGCTTGTGTTGTGTAACAAAATCTCCTCTTATATTTGTCTTCTCTGCTTGCCTATTTAATGTATTGGACTATTTATTTTGCTGATTTTTTTTTTTTTTTTTTCCCAGTGGCAGAACCAAAGGATTTTGTGTACTTGCTGGACAATTGCCCTCATGACTGGCTTTTCTTACAATGTGCAGCTGTGGTGAGGCCTCAATATTTAGTTTGTGGCCATTTGGAGTTTCTTAGTACGACCCATTTTGTCCATTTGGATATAATTGCCAAACAAAAATTAATTGTTCGACCATTAACAATTGAACAAAATAGCAGTTCGGTTGTTAGTATCCGAACAATTAATTTTTATTCAATTGTTGATATCCGACTAATTGATTTTTATTTGATAGTTGATATCTTACAATTTGCATCTGTGGTGAGGCCTCATTATTTAGTTTGTGGCCATTTGGATTGCTGAACTTTTACACACACAGCTTACTGTGGATTGCTAATTCCATGTCTTATATTGTGTCCCTGTTGAAAATGGAAATCCCTCTGAGGGAAAGAAAAAAAAAGTATATTTTTGGCTGTAATAAAGTACTTTGAATAACAAGTCTTGCAAAACTTCAACTTTATTATGTGGTTTTCTTCTTCTTAATACTATGGACAATTCTTATTGCTATGTGGTTTTGCTTTCAGGTGCATCACGGAGGTGCGGGAACAACAGCTGCTGGTCTTAAAGCTGCGGTAATGGCTTCATGACCCATTTTACTCTACTTTCTGTTACATGTAATTCTGTTTGTCTTATGTTTTTATTACATGTTGTATAGTGTCCCACAACCATTGTACCTTTTTTCGGTGACCAACCTTTTTGGGGAGATCGTGTCCATGCCAGAGGAGTAGGTCCCCCTGCTATACCAGTCGATGAGTTCTCACTTACCAAGCTGGTTGATGCAATTTCTTTTATGCTAGATCCAAAGGTAACTTCCAATTTTCTAGACGGCTTTTCCTACTGCAATTTATATATGCTATAGTTGTCCTCAAAAGTGCTTACTATTCTGGTTTCAATGTCCCCGGCAACCCCCTTTGGCGGAAGCCAAAAATTAAAGTGATATTTGTCCTATTTGGTGTAGCTTCTTGCAAGCTGAAAGTTAATAATCAGAAAATAGAAACTTAAAGCACCCTTTCCCTGCTTTTCAGTAATCAGTTTTTCATAAGTTGTAAGAAGCAACTGCACCAAACAGCCAGCCACAGATTTGCAAAATAAAAAAATAAAAAAATAAAAAAAATCTCTAAGTAGTCCCAAAAGTGCACCAAACAAGGCGGTTATTGTAAATGTGAACAAAACAGTATGCAGCTCTACATTGTTTTAGAACATTTTCAAAATTCGTAGTCTTGCTGGAATGCTAGAAAAATATATATTTCTGCAAATGGCTTCAAACTTGAGAGACAATGCAGGTAAAGGAGCGAGCAGTGGAACTTGCCAAGGCCATGGAAAATGAAGATGGGGTGACGGGAGCAGTGAAAGCTTTCTTTAAACATCTTCCTCGCAAGAAGCCTGAGCTGGAGACAGCACCCCTGCCCTCCAATCTTTTCTCAATTAGAAAATGTTTTGGTTGTTCCTAAGTCATCTGGTGTGGATAATGATTTCTGTGTTTTATTTATTTGATTAGATTTTACATTCAGAGAGTGTAATCTTGATATAGCAAGACGTGTTCACCACCAGTGGTTTCTCCCGATGAAGACTCCACCATCTCTGTTTATAGCTATGTTTTGCAAATGCCATCCCTGTCTTTTTGAGAGTTGTATTATTTTGATTTTTTATTTTTTTGGTCGTAATTCATTTATTGAAAGAAATGCTCAAAAATTGTTTATTTTTTGTTTATTTTTATTTTTCAAGTCTGATTGATGTTTTTTCATGGTTCCATAAAAACTTTGCCAAATTGCTTCTTCTAAGGCAGTTATATTTCATTTTTGTTATTCATGTGGCTTAATTGCTTTTTCCAAGGCATCCGTTTCTTTTTTTTTTTATTTTTATAGATAAAACTAATATTCGTAGCAGATGTTGTGAACATTATTTATATTGTACGGATATAAACTCAATTTTCTTAAATATTTGTGTAAAGGTAGGAATTTGTTCACTAATAATAAGGAATGGATCTTACTAATAAGTGCTCTAGAGGTATAAGAAAAAAAACAAAGTAAATATAGAATTTAATACATTTTTTATTAGTTTTATAACATTTTTCACTTATTTTAAACACTTTTTTAACTTTTTTATCATTTTCAAAACACTTTTTATACTAATTTTTCAACATTAAACAATCTTTAGCATTTGCAAAATTTAAAAAATGAATGTATTAATTGGGCCTCAGTCTATAAATTGATTTACGAGATGCCTTTTGTTTGGAAAAATTTTATTTTTACACTCCTATTTATCTTTTGTGCATAAATTTAATAAAATATTATTTTAATAACAATTTTATCTTGAAGCAAAAAAAAATTATAATGGATATCAAAATACACATTTAATAATAAATCAAACTTTTCTCTGCACATATTATT
Organism: Camellia japonica; assembly: GCA_030407325.1. Lineage (NCBI taxonomy): Eukaryota > Viridiplantae > Streptophyta > Magnoliopsida > Ericales > Theaceae > Camellia > Camellia japonica. Next base: position 36,297,976 of record JAPPVO010000003.1, on the reverse strand, counting down.
TAAAAAAAAAAAAAAATCTTAGTGCAATCTTTTGAGTAAAAAAAAAAACAAAATTAGAATATCAACTGTCGAAATTATTAATTCTATTAGAAAATCAAATTCCGAATTTGGTTTGGATCTCTACTTTCAAATTTAAGAATTTATTTCAAAAATCAAGTTTCGAATTTTTTTACATGTTTCGGAAGTTAAAAATCGAATAAATCTTTTTCATTCGGATAACCAGTATCAAATGAGTAAAATCAAATTTCTTTCAAAAAAAAAAAAAAAGGGTTTATGAAAACTAAGAGATAGATGGACTTGTAGTTCCTCAATGGCTTTGTCAAAAGAGTGCAGATAGACAAAAAACGAAATGGGAGAGAGATGCTTACCTTCAACAATGCAATGGATCTTCAATAGAGTCACTGTGGGTTTTCTTCAATGGAGTTTGATGCTGCTGTGTCTTCAAGGGGTGGAATAGAAAATGGGTCTATACCATTGATTCTATGTGGAATGAATGGTTTACGTGGTGTGTGTACGAGGATATTAGTTTAGGGTATGATTGGAATATGTGATGTGTGGATTAAAAATATAAAATCAATTTTATAAGGGTATGCATTAATAAATTATGTACATCTATCTATCTATCTATCTATCTATCTATCTATCTATATAAACAAATGTAGTGGAGTATGAGAATTTTTCAAACTCTTAATACTAAATTTTTATGGATTCTCTCTCCTACGTGTCACTTCTCAAGTCTCCCCTCCCACTTTTCCTAATTTTTAATCATTTGTCAATTATCTAAATCTCAAAAGCCAAAAGGATTATATATATTTAAATAAAATGATAAATATTTAAATATGAACAACAAAGAGGTAGAGATAAAAATATAAAATAAATAAAATAAAAAGATAACTATTCAAATTTCAACTACAAAATAATATAAAGAGTCAAATAAAAGATAAAAAAATAACTAAATAAAAAATATTACGAGTCAATTAATTATAAAAATAAAAAGTTAACTATTTATATATGAACAATTAAAAAAAATTTAAATAAAAAAATATTACCAGTCAAATGATTTTTAAAATAAAAAGGTAATTATGTATATATGAATAACAAATAAATATAGATGAAAAGATATACAAAAATAAAAATATAACTATTTAATGAAAATTCAAATAAAAGATAACAAAATATTTAAATAAAAAAAAGAATAAGATTGGGATATAAATATCCCAAAAAGAAGATAATTTTTTTAACGATCTATATTTATCTTTTGTTAGTTTGTTATAGAATTTCTATATATTTCAACTTTAATCTTTTTAAAGTTTATCTTTAAGTGGAACTTAATATTTTATCTTTTAAAATCATCAATTAATTATCTATACAAATTTTAAACATGATAGAATTCCATATATATCTTTTGTTTAAGCATAATATTTTTAATATAAAAACAAGTTCCTGCAAAAGAAACCATGAATAGAAAATTGGGGGAAAAACAATCAACATTGAGCCATTTCTGAGCCCTTTTCGGTATCTAAAAACCTTAAATATTTGTTTTACATTTGAAATGTGTACTTGCATGAGTTTTTGCATTTGTAAGAAAGTGAGTTCATATAAATGGATATTATTATTTTTTTTTTAAATTTTTTTGTTACCATCTGTATTTTTCCTTATTTCTTTCATTTGGTTAATAATGTGTCATTTAATTGAGATTTTATTCTGTTTTTATATTTATAAAAGCACTGCAATTATTAATTTATAACTCTCCCACTTATTGATTATTTGTGTTTAATTTTTTTTTGGTGTAGACGTTAGATTGAAAATGAAGAACATATCAAAATTTATTGGATATGAGTTATACTTTAAATGTATTCATCAGTTGATTTTTTATTGTTGATTATCCTATTGAAATAATTCATGATTAAATTTATTTTTAGTAACTCATTTCCTTTGAGAACTAAACCACAAATTTCTTCTTTGTTTAAATTTTTTATTTATTTATTTAGATTTAGAGTCTAAGCAAATGGAAGATATCTCATATTTAAAATGTTAATTTTTTTTTTTGAATAATTTAAATATTCATATTCTTTATGTTTGTCAATTCAAGTATAATGCATTTTCAAACATTTTTTTAAATTTTTTTTATAATCATTCCAAACCTATTTGTGTTTAATGAATCAATATAACGAAATAACAAATAGCATGTAAAAAATTTTAACTACTAACTAAATATAGTGGGAATTAAAATTAATTTTATTTTAATTTATTATATTATATGAGATGATTAATGTAATATCTACTATTGATTAAGCAAAATTAGTGTTACTTAAATTTAATATATTAGTCATTTTGATTAATTATAATATGCCTTTATTACTCTATTTTTGGTTGTCTGAAGTAATTCTTAAATAAATTAGCTATTATATATGTGATGATTTACTAATGTATGATAGTTTTTTAAAATTTTCAATAATGTGAAATATTAAATATTTTTAATGATGTGAAGTAAGATTTATATACACAAACCAAATAAAAATGTTAAGAAATATAAACAAATAGCAAATTTTTTTTAGTAATTATTGACTTTCTAAAAACCTGTGCATCGCACGGGTTACCACTAGTATATATATACACAAAAGTAATAAATACTGAAAAAATACATATAAAGTAAGAAATAATATTATGAGCATAAAAATGAAGAAAATGAAAAGATATGCAGATGAACTAAAAATATTTAAAAATATATATACACACAAAGTAACAAACACTGAAAAAATGCATATAAAGTAAAAAATAATATTATACTGACCTTGTAATGATTTTTGCAAATAATCAAACTTGCAAAATGTAACAATGGAGAAGATGAGTTATTATGAGAAAATAAAAGATGACTGGAATAAACTGAATAGAGAAATGTGTGTGTGGAAGTTGTAGGAGTTGTTGGTTTCTTTTTTCTTTTTTTTTTAAAATTGAGATTGAGAGTGAGATAGATATTATTGTGAGTGATGGATATAGATGAATATTTTATTATTTTGGGATAAGTATTATTATGGGTGATGGATATAGATGAATATTTTATTATTTTTTAATTTTATATTTTATTTTATATAAGGAGAAGGAGTGAGAAGGCTTGAAGAGTGGGAAGGGAGGTAAAGGAAAGTGCCACATAATATTTTTTTTTTTCAAAATTATGAGAATTTAGGATTCAAGTTTTAGAGTATTTTGATTTAACAACTACATTTGGTTATATATATATATATATATATATACTAGTGGTCACCCGTGCGAGGCACAGGTTTTTAGAAAGTCAATAATTACTAAAAAAAATTTGCTATTTGTTTATATTTCTTAACATTTTTATTTGGTTTGTGTATATAAATCTTACTTCACATCATTAAAAATATTTAATATTTCACATTATTGAAAATTTTAAAAAACTATCATACATTAGTAAATCATCACATATATAATAGCTAATTTATTTAAGAATTACTTCAGACAACCAAAAATAGAGTAATAAAGGCATATTATAATTAATCAAAATGACTAATATATTAAATTTAAGTAACACTAATTTTGCTTAATCAATAGTAGATATTACATTAATCATCTCATATAATATAATAAATTAAAATAAAATTAATTTTAATTCCCACTATATTTAGTTAGTAGTTAAAATTTTTTACATGCTATTTGTTATTTCGTTATATTGATTCATTAAACACAAATAGGTTTGGAATGATTATAAAAAAAAAATTAAAAAAATGTTTGAAAATGCATTATACTTGAATTGACAAACATAAAGAATATGAATATTTAAATTATTCAAAAAAAAAAAAAATTAACATTTTAAATATGAGATATCTTCCATTTGCTTAGACTCTAAATCTAAATAAATAAATAAAAAATTTAAACAAAGAAGAAATTTGTGGTTTAGTTCTCAAAGGAAATGAGTTACTAAAAATAAATTTAATCATGAATTATTTCAATAGGATAATCAACAATAAAAAATTAACTGATGAATACATTTAAAGTATAACTCATATCCAATAAATTTTGATATGTTCTTCATTTTCAATCTAACGTCTACACCAAAAAAAAATTAAACACAAATAATGGGAGAGTTATAAATTAATAATTGCAGTGCTTTTATAAATATAAAAAAAGAATAAAATCTCAATTAAATGACACATTATTAACCAAATGAAAGAAATAAGGAAAAATACAGATGGTAACAAAAAAAATTTAAAAAAAAATAATAATATCCATTTATATGAACTCACTTTCTTACAAATGCAAAAACTCATGCAAGTACACATTTCAAATGTAAAACAAATATTTAAGGTTTTTAGATACCGAAAAGGGCTCAGAAATGGCTCAATGTTGATTGTTTTCCCCCCAATTTTCTATTCATGGTTTCTTTTGCAGGAACTTGTTTTTATATTAAAAATATTATGCTTAAACAAAAGATATATATGGAATTCTATCATGTTTAAAATTTGTATAGATAATTAATTGATGATTTTAAAAGATAAAATATTAAGTTCCACTTAAAGATAAACTTTAAAAAGATTAAAGTTGAAATATATAGAAATTCTATAACAAACTAACAAAAGATAAATATAGATCGTTAAAAAAATTATCTTCTTTTTGGGATATTTATATCCCAATCTTATTCTTTTTTTATTTAAATATTTTGTTATCTTTTATTTGAATTTTCATTAAATAGTTATATTTTTATTTTTGTATATCTTTTCATCTATATTTATTTGTTATTCATATATACATAATTACCTTTTTATTTTAAAAATCATTTGACTGGTAATATTTTTTTATTTAAATTTTTTTTAATTGTTCATATATAAATAGTTAACTTTTTATTTTTATAATTAATTGACTCGTAATATTTTTTATTTAGTTATTTTTTTATCTTTTATTTGACTCTTTATATTATTTTGTAGTTGAAATTTGAATAGTTATCTTTTTATTTTATTTATTTTATATTTTTATCTCTACCTCTTTGTTGTTCATATTTAAATATTTATCATTTTATTTAAATATATATAATCCTTTTGGCTTTTGAGATTTAAATAATTGACAAATGATTAAAAATTAGGAAAAGTGGGAGGGGAGACTTGAGAAGTGACACGTAGGAGAGAGAATCCATAAGAATGTAGTATTAAGAGTTTGAAAAATTCTCATACTCCACTACATTTGTTTATAGATAGATAGATAGATAGATAGATAGATAGATATATATTTCTTTTTTCCATTATTTTCTCTATTCAGTTTATTCCAGTCATCTTTTATTTTCTCATAATAACTCATCTTCTCCATTGTTACATTTTGCAAGTTTGATTATTTGCAAAAAATCATTACAAGGTCAGTATAATATTATTTTTTACTTTATATGCATTTTTTCAGTGTTTGTTATTTTGTGTGTATATATATTTTTAAATATTTTTAGTTCATCTACATATCTTTTCATTTTCTTCATTTGTATGCTCATAATATTATTTCTTACTTTATATGTATTTTTTCAGTGTTTATTACTTTTGTGTATATATATATATATATATATTTCTTTTTTCCATTATTTTTCAGTTTATTTACATATCTTTTCATCTTCTTCATTATTACATTTCGCACGATTTGGGCTTGCTTACTTTTTAATTTGTAATTTGCTTTTGTTTTTCAATTTAATCAGATTCGAAACTCATCAAATCTTGAATTTAATTTAATTTACTTTATCTCATGTCTATCACACCATCACATCTGTTAATAGCTTTGCGTAAACTCTCGAAATCAAGAATATCAGCTCTGCATGAAGTTAATCTCACTTTTGCTCCTTCAAGCTCTCTCAAATGAGAGTTCTTCGGATCATCTACAACCAATATGCACCCACTTAACAATACAAACACAAACAACAGCTTCAAACCTTAAACACAATTTCTCAATTTTAAAATTTTTGAAAACAAAATTATATTTGACTTAAAGTGATTGGTACATCTAACAATATTTAATTTTAAAATTTTAAAATCTTTAAATTTTATCTAAACATATCTAATTTAAAATTTTGAATTTTTTTTTTACAATATTAGAAAAAAAAAAGACTCAAATCTATTAGTGTATTATCTAAATTTTGAATTATTACACATGGCATAATATTACTGGATTTAACATCTAAATTTTAAAATTAATTAAAATATTTAACTATATGATTTGTGGAATTCCAATACTTTTTTTTTTCTGAATTTTCCATTTTTTTTTTAAATTTTTACAAAATTTAAGTTGCTAAGTGTTGATTTTTTATTGGCTATCCATGATTTTATCCAAAATTATTGGTTAATGATTGACCACTATTAAATTCTTTTTGGCTATAATGATAACAATTGACTACCATCAATTTTAAAATTTTCTATCAATGTATTTTAAAAAAAAATTATCATCAAGCATGCAATTTAAAAATTAAATATATTTTATTCTATTACAACTTTATTAAAAAAGTAAATTTATTTTGCTACTATTCAAGAAAATATGTATGCCTTTATTTCGATATAACAAAAATTAAATTATCTTCTACTCATACATAATCTCTCATAAATATCTTATCTTTTTAAAAATTTTGATTATCAACAATTGAGTTCTCACATTTCTCTCTTTTTTTTTTTTAAAGAATGTTTATTTTACTTTTGTCTTTTTTCAAATTAGATTTGATATCTATCTTTTTACCTATATATCTATATCTATCTATCTATCTATCTATCTATACTTCTTTCTATCTATCTATCTGTCTATTTATCTATACTTCTATATCTATCTATCTATCTATCTATCTATCTATACTATCTATATAAGCAAATGTAGTGGAAGCTCACAGACTATCAATTATTTAATCCTAATTTCTCATAATTTTGAGAGATTAAAAAAATGAGGTGGCACTTCTTCCTCTCTCACCCTGTTTTTTCTAGCCAAAATAGATGAGAGACAAAAATCCAAATATATAAGAAAAAATATATATTTATCACTTTAGATAAATTTAAAAATTTTAAAACTCTCTTATCACCTCTTTCCTTTATCTTAATTAAAGTAACCTCCTTTCACATGACTTCCTCTCTCATATGTCTCTCTTCCCTCCTTATATATAGTTACATTTTTGTTTCAATCTCACACTGCTTCTTATAAAAAAATAAAAATATGACTATATCTCTCTCCCAAAAACTTGCCCTTATTTGTCACCATCACCTCCATGGTCATTTCATAAGAAAGTTAGATTGGTACTGCCTAGATGGCCATTCCGTAAGAAAAAGTTAGAGATTGGTATATATAATACAACAGAGATTGCCATTGCTTTATTTTTATTTATTTTTTAAGCCCCTTTCCAAGTTTTTGAGTTATATGTTTCACTTATTATATAGACAAAACAATTGCTTTACATAGAATTTTTGTGTGTTTGTATTCCATATCAATAAAGCAATCTGTCAGATTTTTATTTTTTTTATTTTTTTTGTATATGTTTTTCTTTTTCTTATATTTGAGAAAATTTAGTATTTTACAAGTTACAATAGCGTTGAAGTTCAAACAATACTCCTAAGTCACAAGGAGAACAAACAACAATAAATGAGAAGGATAATCGAGAATTACTAGAACGATCAAATAGATGGCTTTTATAGAGGAATTAGAAAGTTTTACCATGAGGAAGAAATTTTAGTTTGGAAGCACATATGGCCAACGAGTCTTAAAACAATATGTCAATAAGAAACTTATCAAAAACTCCTATGTAAAGAGGACACTTCTGTTTTTGTTGCCCTTTTCTTTCTTTCCATTTTTGTTTTTTATTTTTTATTTTTTTTTTTGTGTGTGTATAACTAGAATCTTGAATCATAAATGATGGGTCGTTGAACACACCAAAATATAATCACTAAACTATACCAAATTCAATCAGAATAATGGCAAGTCCAGGTATCGATCCACAGGGACTATTGTGAAATTAAACTAATTTAATTGATAAATTCCTAAATTAATTTTGATAAAAAGATTGAATGATTATAACCTAATTTAATAACGAATAAATTAAACTAACGAATTAAATTATCTAGAATAATTGAATTTAGGTTTACTGAATTGGGGAAAAATCGTAGGGTAGAGAATTCACCACTAACCACATAATTAGGGTTTCTAATTGAAATCAATTATGCTATGGTTTGAACGGATTAATGTTTCGCAACTACAAGTTCGAAGCATTTGACAAGAAGATCATCACATTCAATGTACGAGCACGAACCATCTCAAGTAATACGAATCGTTCACTCTAAACTAGGGTAGTGATACGACTCGTTTCTCGTAGTATGGTTCGTCCCATACCTTGAATGTGAAGGAAAAGAAAACAATTGTATGGATAACATTCAACAATCACAGAAAGTCAAATATTCGAAGGAATAATGAAAATTATATAAAAGAAACTTCTAAATCACCATACAATGGTTCAAACCTTTACATAATTTAAAATCAAAAAGAAAACTACATAATTACATGGCTAGGGTTTCATCAAAACCCTAGAAAAGATGACTAGCCACTCATGGAGGAGTGGAAGGAGGAAAATGAAGAAGACACCACCATTGGAGACATCCTTGAAGCTTTTAGTTCTTTTCCCTTCCAAACCCTAGCCCCTCTCTTTAGGTCAAACAGTTTTAGAACCCTCGAAAAGCCTCTCTCTTTTCTTTTTTTTTATCCTTCTACTTATTTCCAAACAAGTTTAAAACATCAGTTTGACTTTTTCAGAAAAAGTCAACTCTGTCCAAATTTGGTCTTTTTGCCCATTTTATGCTCCGACGATGTACAACCTGATTGACATTTAACACACATAAATTATACGGTTTGACCAGCAAGTGAAGTTAAGAGATTCTAATTAACGGCCTCAATGATGTACATTTCGGCCTTAATCAATAAAAATGATGCATATGAGATGGAGAGTTTTTCTATTTGAGTGTTCACCGTTGTTAATTGTATTTCAATTTTTTTTGGCACAATTTTTTTTTAGTCCAATAGATATGAGCACACCATTGTTTTTCCTTTCTTGCTAAAGTTTTAGCTTGAGGTCATGTGTGACAAATGGTTAAAACATTAATCTTAGATAATAAATAATAATTAAAAAAAAAAAAACTAAGGACCAAATAAGAAAGACAAAATTACTTATATTAATGTGTGATTTTGGTACATATGAAAAAATAAAAATAAAATATTTATAAGATGTTCAGTCCCTTCCTTTTCTTTTATCTTCTTATATATTATAAGAATGTAGTATGAAACATGAAAGGCCACCAAACCCTTAATACTAACTCTTAATCACTTTATTTCCTACTGGTATTCTCTCAAGTCCCTTTTACTAATTTTCCTAATTTCTATTTTTTTTAAATAAACGTAAAAAAAAAAAAAAAAAAATTGATATACAAATAGATAAAGTTAACAAATTTGATCTATCTCACTTCTGTTAAAATCTTTCGTAATTAACAAATTTGATCCTATATGTTCAGTTAAAATCTTTATTTTATCTCTCAATATCTAATTTCAAATTTTATTTTTTTTAAAGTCCATCTAAACAAATCTAATTTAAATTTTGATTTTTTTTATTTGAATTTTTATTTTTTTACAAGAGCTTCAAGCATTAAATAGAAATTTTCAATTTTTTAATTTTTAAAAATAAAAAATATATTTGGCATAAAGTGATAAAAAAAAATTACAAACCCACAAATATTTATAACCATATATATATAAATTAAAAATATATATAAACCCATAACAAATATAGATAGATAGATTTATGGCATTTAGTTTATTAGTAATTCTTTTTAGCATATATATGTTTTAGACATTAGGGTTATTGAGAAATATCTTATTTATTGTTAGTATTATTTCATTAGTTAGAAATCAAGTTTATTATTTCAAGAAAAATAGATCAGTTGAATTATAATAACATTTTGTGCATCTCTGCTTTTTAAATTATTGCCTTTACGTATGAAATTTGAGAAGATGATCTTTATTCATTATGATTATATTTTTATGACAAAATTTAGAACTTGATGCATTATTAAAAAATTTATATACTATAAATCAGTCTCATGCATAGCACGAGTTTACTACTAGTAGAGATAAAAGAGAATGTGAAAATGGAATTTCCCTTTTGTTTGCGTTCATAAGGATATTATCCTAAGGCCTCGTTTGGCAAGTTAACATTTTAGCCAAAAAGCTAAAAAATTAGTAAAAAAGCCAAAAAGTCTATAACATATACCAAAAAATCAAAAATTCATTTTTCTCTTTACTTTTTACATATTTTTTCGTAAAAAGCTACAAAATTATCCCAAATATACTAATTTTTTTTACCTCATATTTTAATCAAAAAATTAAAAAATTACTAAAATAGTCTGTTCCAAACAAGGCCTAAGTTAGTTAAAATTGATTATATGTAACTCTCTCGGATAAATTAAGTTCCTACTTTTATATATATTATGTAACTCTTTCACAGAAATTAGAGTTCCTACTTTTACATATCATCCGGGGACGAGAAGGATGATGATGATTCATGACCGTGTTGTAGGTCGTGAGTATATAAAGTTCGTGTAAATTACACTTTGCCCCTTAAAGTTTCACTCATTTTTCACTTTGGCCCTTTATTTATTTCATTTTTTTCATTTTAGCCTTTTATTGTTGTAATTCTTTCTACTTTACCCCTTTATGTTTACAATCTTTCCCACTTTACTCCTAAACCAACTTTCATCTAAAAAACTAATAAAATCTGTCACATCACCAATACATCTATGTATAATGTAAAAAATTTACTAAAGATGCAAAAAATAAAAAATAGAAGCAAAAAAATTGAAATTTTTTTTTAGTCTTTAGTGAACTTTTTTTCAAATTTATTTATAAACATTATTACATTACAGATGCATCTAGCTTAGAAGCACCTAAAAAAATAAAAACAAATTTAACTGAAAAAAGAAAAAAAAGTTCACTAAAGACGAAAAAAAAACGATAATAAACTTTTTATTTCAGAATTGACAATATAGGTTTTTGAGTCAATAAATTTTCATTTTTTTCGTGTTTAGTAAACTTTTTTCTTCTTTTAGTTAAATTTGTTTTTATTTTTTTTAGATGCATCTAATGTGATAATGTTTATGAATAAATTTGAAAAAAAAAGTTCACTAAGGATTGAAAAAAAACTAATTTTTTTGTTTTTTGTTTTTTATTTTTTATTTTTTGCATCTTTAGTAAATTTTTTACATCACACATGGAGCTGATGTGTTAGTGATGTGGCAGATTATGTTAGTTTTTTAGATAGAAATTAGTCTAGGAGTAAAGTGGGAATGATTGCAAACATGAAGGGCCAAAGTAGGAAAAATCAAACTTAAATGGCCAAAGTGAAAAGAATTGCAAACATGAAGGGCAAAATGGGAAAAATCAAACTTAAAGGGCTAAAGTGAGAAGGATTGCAAATATGAAGGGCCAAAGTGAAAAAAATCAAATTTAAAGGACCAAAGTGAGAAATGAGTGAAACTTTAGGGGAGCAAAGTGTAAGTTACCCTAAAAGTTCACCCACTAATAAAAACTAAAGTTTATTTATTGAAATAGTGGTTATTGAACAAAAAATGTTTTAAATTAAAATAATTTAGGAAATTTGGACACATAAGTTAAATTTTTTGAAATAGACAGATTAAAATAATTTGGAAAATTATGTTAATAATATAGTTAAAAATAATTTGGACAAATAAATTAAAATAATTTAAATTATTTGAATAATTTAGACAGATATGTTAATTTAGATAGATATGGTCAAATAATTTAGACAAATACCTATTGCATGACTTAAAATTAAGAAATTGGGATAATTACATCAATCAAATAATTTGAATTTTATTGAACAAAAAAATAAATAAGTTAATTATTTGTTTGAAACATCACCATCACATAAATAATTTTAGGAAACAAATAATTTCAATAAATCATACAAGAATTTATAATAATGTATTTCTTGAATATGTTAGTTTACTCCAATATCTCATTAAACATGTTTTTATAATAAAACATTATATCACTACAAGAAAAGAGGGCAAAAAACACGGAAATATTCGCGACGGCGCGATCCCCGTCGCAAAAAATGGTCTTTTGCGACAGCAAAATAAACCGTCGCAAAAAAGAGTTTTAGCGACGGCGTTTAACCGTCGGTAATAAAACTGCACGGGCGGGTATTAAAATGAGGAACTATTAGCGACGGCGTGTTGGACCGTCGCGAAAAAAAAAAATTTTGAGACAGCAAAAGTTTGCTGTCGCAAATGCTCGACCATTTGCGACGGCAAATGTCCGTCGCGAAAAAAGGATTATTAAAACGGCGTCGTTTATTAATTATTTTTGTATCATTTGCGACGGTGTAAACCTTCCCGTCGCAAAAAATAAAAACCAATTTTCCCCCCTCTTCCCTTTCATCTTGCCGCTCAGTTCGATCGAAATCCCTAAAATTGTTTTGAAGCACGAAATCCCTAAAATCCCTAAAATTGTCCGATCGAAATCCCTTTCATCTTGCCGCTCAATTTTCCCCCAAAATCCCCAAACGAGCGACGGGCGACGGGCGACGAACAGCGAAGGGCTAGCAGTGGTGCGGTGGTGCGGCGACGACGAACGGCGAAGGGCTAGCGGTGGTGCTTCGACGACGACAGCTACTCAGGTATGCTCTCTCTCTCTCTCTCTCTCTCTCTCTGTATATATATATATATATATATGTATGTATGTATTAGCTGTTCAAAAAATATATATATATATATACATGAATATAAATTATTTGCCTATATATGTATGTATCCCCAAAAAGTTTCATTATTTTTTCATTTTAATTTTTTAGGTTGTGTTTAGATTATAAATTTGGATAAAAATTCAGAAATGAAAAAGAAAAAAATATATATGAAAAATATGTAAAATGTAATTATATTTTTTCTTCCAAACAGAGAAAAATGCATTCCTTTAGCCATGGGAGAAAATAGAAGAAGGATCCAAGAGGCGAGTAAAGCTTAGGAGGTCTTGATTTTCTTCCAAACGTAACTTTTGAGAGGGAATAGAGAAAAACACGCGTGGAAGAGGGAAAACCTTGACCTGTACGATAAAAACAAAATTACCATCATAATCGTAGTAAAATAAAATGAAATTGTAGAATTGAAAAGAAATTTGTTATCAATGTTTTATTGCATAAATTTTTTTTAATCAAATTCTTTGTTTAATACAAAAGGATAGTATGTTGGCAATTTTTTGATGACAAAATGTGAGGTAATGGAGTGGGGGTTAGTCACTTTGTAGTTAGTTGATTAGAGCGACAGACTTCAGTAAAAATCATTTGTGTATTCATAGCATAGAATGCATCTCGGATTTAAAGATTGATTACTACACTTGGTATGCACTTGAATTGATTAATGAGTAAAATACACTTATAATATGATTAAAATAATTGATCATTGGCTTAACTCAATTGTCCACCCTTGTATACTTTTAACTGAGAAGTTAGGGGTCAATTTTTGTCAAAGATAAAGACTGATAATTTATTTCCCATTATGGGGCTATTTTTTGTTGGACTTGTTCTTATAGTGTTTATCGCTGTGTCATTCTGTTATTAGATTATGATTGTCCAAATAAATGTAATTCTCCTTATATAGTTATAATCTCCTACCAATTGGGGAAAAAATGTGAATAATTAAATTACCTTTTCTTATTTGCAATTGGAAGCCCCCCAAAGCCCTCCAAAATCTGGACTAGTTTGAGTGTTTTTAATCTGTTGGATATCAAACCTAATGTAATAAAGTGGATCGTTTTAAGGACTTAAAAAAAAAAAAAAGATTGTATTTTGGTTTTCATTTTTGTTTTTCTTCTAAAAAATTTGAAAATTCATTAACTTTATTTTTCAAACTAACATTGTTTAATCTTCCTTATTACAAATATATTGCATACATATCCTGGCAAACATGTGTCTCGGGGACTTACAATTGAGTTCAAATGTCTTTAAAAATTCATTATTCTCGGTTAGTAAAAGCAAGTGTAATTCAACCTCGTCATGTCAATCTCATTCCCCCTCCCCTCCAAATTCTATCAAACCATCACCAATCATGAAAATTTTGATCAGACAAAAATTTTGAGTGAAAAATTCATTTGATATGAAGCACTTAAATAGTAACCTCAAAAATTTTATGCTTTGACTAAAAATTTCATTTCTTATGAAGCACTTTAGTAACTAATTCAAAATTTTACCTGAGTTTTTTTTAAAAAAGGTGTGGTATAGGCTAGGAATGCCATTTTCCATGAGTTGATAGGTCATGACGGACATGGATATTGTCGCACATACGGGAGAATTGTGCCTCGGAGAGCGGTGTATAAAGATGGTGCTGGGCCATCATAGTCAACACCCCAGCCATCGACTATTGATCAGATCACGCAGAAGGTTCGTGCAAAGCTAAGGGATGAGTTGAGGGAGGAACTGCAAGCAGAGTTCTCTACACATTTACAGCAGATGAGAACTGAGATGATAGCCTTAGTGTCACAGGGGGCGAGTGTGGATCCCAACAGATAGGTTCGATATAAATTAAATTGTTTGATAGTTCAATTTTCACACAAGATTATGTATAAAATTCGAATATGATTAACACATTATGTATTGACTATCATAGGTTCTTGATGCATGGAGTGGCCACCGGGCATTTAGGGAATCTGCAGAAGGCGAGAATCCATATACACCACCACCAGAAGATCATGTATAAAATGTATCTTTGCATTCTAAGCTAAAACGTATCTTTGCATAATTTAGACATTCTAAGTTAAAGAGACTTGTGGGAGAAGACGGGACTAGTTAGAGCTGGATTTAGCACGAAACTTGGCACACACGAGGACGTAGGCACGAGAGACTTGTGGGAGAAGACGGGGCTCGAATTGGGTTCCCGGTTTGGGAGTTAGAGCCGGATTTCACTTTAGGCAAACTAGTTCCTTAAGAAACTTGAATTCGAGGAGTTAACGTCCCAAAATCACCAAACGGCGTCGGTTTAGCACGAAACTTGGCACACACGACCGCCTAGGCACGAGAGACTTGTGGGAGAAGACGGGGCTCGAATCGGGTTCCCGGTTTGGGAGTTAGAGCCGGATTTCACTTTAGGCAAACTAGTTCCTTAAGAAACTTGAATTCGAGGTGTTAACGCCCCAAAATCACCAAACGGCGTCGGTTTAGCACGAAACTTGGCACACACGACCGCCTAGGCACGAGAGACTTGTGGGAGAAGACGGGGCTCGAATCGGGTTCTCGGTTTGGGAGTTAGAGCCAAATTTCACTTTAGGCAAACTAGTTCCTTAAGAAACTTGAATTCGAGGTGTTAACGTCCCAAAATCACCAAACGGCATCGGTTTAGCACGAAACTTGGCACACACGACCGCCTAGGCACGAAAGACTTGTGGGAGAAGACGGGGCTCGAATCGGGTTCCCGGTTTGGGAGTTAGAGTCGGATTTCACTTTAGGCAAACTAGTTCCTTAAGAAACTTGAATTCGAGGTGTTAACGCCCCAAAATCACCAAACGGCGTCGGTTTAGCACGAAACTTGGCACACACGACCGCCTAGGCACGAGAGACTTGTGGGAGAAGACGGGGCTCGAATCGGGTTCCCGGTTTGGGAGTTAGAGCCGGATGTCACTTTAGGCTAGTCAAAATTATTTACTAAACTATCTTTCTAATTATAGAGTAGTTAATTTTTTTTATATTTTTCTGTAATTAAAATATTAACACCATTATATTGTTATTAATTATTTTTATTTTATTTTTTTCAGAAATTTCCTGAGTAGCAGTTTGCTTCGTGTGGAATGTGGGTGTGTAAAGATTATGACCAACTTCTGTTTTTGTAATTTACGAAGGAATCAAGACGAAAACTTTTGGTTTTGATTTTGATTTATGTTATTTAAATTTGTGACTAACATTATGTATGTATTATGTGACCAACATTATGAATTTTCATCATTTGCCAACTTTTGTTTATGTATGTATTTATATTATTATGTAATTTTTTGATTTTTTTTTAGTTATTTTTCATTTGCCAACATTAGTTATTTTATTTATGTATTTATATTATTATATCATTTGCCAACATTACAGGTTATTTTTATATTTTAAATAATTGTAAAACAGGGTTTTTTTTTTAAATTTTTTTTGAGATGGCAGAACACCCCGTCGCAAAAAAAAAAAAAAAAAAAAAAATTTGTGCCAGGCTTTTTGCAACGGCAGCCATACTGTCGCAAAAGGTATGGAATTTATTTGAGAAACAAGGATTTAGTGACGGTAGAATTGCCGTCACCAATAGTCATTACCGACGACATTTTTTGCGACGGAATTTTGCCGTCGTAAAAACCTATTTTAGCGACGGAAAGCTTGTGCCGTCGCAAAAAAGCCCAGATTTTCATCCATTATCGGCGACAGAAATTTTCCGTCGCAAAAAAGAAATATTCCTGTCGCAAAAGTAATGGTGACGGCAAGTGCTGTCGCTAAAGGTCTTTTGCAACCTCCCTAGTTGCGACCCCCACTTGCCGTCGCAAAAAGAAAATTTACCGTCGCAAATAGCTTTTGAGACGGCGTTTGGAGTATTTGCGACGGCGTTTTGCCGTCGCAAAAAACAATTTTTTTTGTAGTGTATGAAACTTTTAAAAAATCATAATTCACTATTTTTGTTAAATGCTATCTGAGAGTTTGAGAAAGTACACACAATGTTTGGATTTACAACATACAAATTACGCAAAGGAAAATGATTTGTGGCACTAAAACTGTTGGCACTAATGGCACTAATTTCCAGTTTTGATAACTTTGTTTTTTTTTTTTTTACCTTATATAGAAATTCGGGGCATTAGTGCCCCTGAATTTAGTGCCACAAATCATGGTCCTTATGCAAAGATGGTTAAAATGAAAATATCCATTCACATTGCATTTCCCTTGCGACATAATAATTTGTTTGTTCAAATATCATGCAAACCACATCTCCAAAACCCCTTGTAAAACTCATGAAGTCCATTTATAATTGGGAGAATTTTAAAAAAGTGATGTATAGATAAAATAATTTGAAAATAATAAAAAGACAAGTGATTCATACATAAATTTATGTAATAAAAACTTATACTATCATCATTTTAAAATTATTTTTTTTACCCTATACTTTTTTTAAATCCCCCCTTTATAATTTTTGCTATTCGTTAACTTAGCCAATTTTGTGTTCCAAGGCTCTCTCCCAGTTTCGAAAGCAAATTTGCTTTTTATTTAATATTTTTAATATTGTTTACTTTTTTTTTTTATATAGATATTAATACATTTTTGTATATATATACTAGCGGTAACCCGTGCGATGCACGGAAAAATAGACTATATATATTTTGTGTGATAAATAAATCATCTTAATCTTAAATTATGTCTTAATAGCGACAAGCCATGATATTAAGTCATCTGGGTAGATGTTAACAACAATTAACCTACAAAATTTCACAATAAAATTTGATACGCATAAGAAATTATCTTAACATGTAATTTAAAATATCAAAAAAAAGTTTAAAATGAATAAAGACTTTAAAAAGATGTGATTACAATTAAAACTAATGTCATATTTATTAATACGTATAATTTTATTTGAATATTATTTATATTTTAACATGCTAATTAAAAACAAAAATAAATAAAAATAAAAATATTAATAATTTTGAGTTTTAAAATATGATTCTGTAGACTTGCTATATTAACTTTTGGAAGGAATATATTGAAATTTTTTTACAAAAATTGAATATTAGTCATTGAACAAATCTTATAAGATTTAAAATAAAATTTATAATAGGAAGAAATTAATGATATTGCAACATATGCATTTTAACAATTTTAAATTTTGAAAAAAAAAAAAATAGATTAGGACTTTGAACTTCAATTATTGTACAACATTTTTATTTATATAATAATATAAATAAGGATAGGTAATAGATAGATTAAAATTAATTATAAATATAGCTATATTTAAAAGGATATGGTTTTGTATAATTATATTGTAAATTCTAAAATTTATTTTATAACTTCCTATATAAAAAGATTCAAAATTTTAAATTACATATGATTTTTTTCTAAAAACATATGAACTCACAGTAGAGTAGAGAGAGAAGTACCATAAAGTAATAGAGGAGAAGCACCTATTAAAGATAAATAATTAAATAATTACCTAACACCATTAATAGTTTTGAAAAAATTGATTAAAATTAAAATTTTCTATTTATAACTTTGAAAACTATTATATGCCTTTGAAATAATACTCTTCACCAACTATCAATTAACATATATCATGACATCAAAAAAATATTAAAAGCAATTTTTTTAAAAAAAAATGTAATGATATACAAACATAAAATCAATACAAAAAACTTATTAATAAAGATTTTGTTTGGATTTTTATCTATCATTTTATAGTGAGTGACATATTTTTTTTATTATAAAAATGACCCTATCACGCCATTTTAGTATAAAAATTCTAGGAAAACAATATTAATCAACAAAAAATAGTTATAAAAAAAAAAAAGATAATGGTTGGTAGAGAGGAGGGAGAAATGACACACAAAATATGAAATATAAAAACAAAAAAATGGTCATAGATAAAAAAGAAGAAGAAAAAATGGTGTACCTAAAAGATAAAAGAGTCAGTTTAAATAATAGAACAGATTAAACATAAACTAACCTCCAATTTGTCTCATAAAAATACAGTTAAAAAACAATGAGTTTCATTGTTCCATAAATATAATATTTATAGGGCGAGCAAAACATGAATGGCTTGGAAAAAGTATAATGCATGATGATTGAGATTTTTTGATAGAAGAAAGAGCTGGTTAGAGAAAGAGTGCATAAGAATAATTTTTTTATCTTTTCTTTCCTAAATCATAAATCATGGAATCATTATAAAAAATAATAAATTATGAGATTTTTCTAAAAAATTATATATAGTATAGATATACATATAATTTATTTGGGAATAAAATTGTGTTTAATTATGGAATAGAGAGAGAATCTAGATATAAGGTTTAATTTTTATTTTATGTTAGGCTTAATTTTAGGTTTATATAGGTTAGACCAGTTGTGAAATATTTTAATAGTATACATTTTATTAGAGATGAGAGAGTTTTCTTTTATTAGATTTATTTTAGAAGAGAGAAGATTGCATGAGATTTATATTCTTTTTAAAAAATTAGATTTAAGGTTTTGAAACATTTAGGGCCTCTAAGATAAAAAGTCACTTTGGTATAATATATAGCATACATAGATTATGAGATTTAGGGAATAGATAAATATTAGGATAGAGATTTTTTCAAATTTTTTTTTTTTAAATCTATAGTTACTTTGTTAGCCAATAGTATTACTTTTAAATATTTTTAAAATTACAAAAATTAACAATTTTAGTTTTTTTAATCTATAGTTATTTTGTTAGCCAATAGTACTATTTTTAAAATTATAAAAATTAGCAATTGTGGTTTTACGTTCTTTTTTAATCTATAATGTTTTTTTTAAAAATATATAATTACTTTGTTATGAGATGAAATTTGTGATTTTTTTTTTTTTAATGTATAGTTACTTTATTATGAGATGGGATTTAGGAAAGAGAGAAATATTAGGTGATTATTTATTTATTTTTTTTAAATCTACAATTACTTTGTTAGCCAATAGAATTATTTTTAAATATTTTTAGAATTATTTTTAAATATTTTTAAAATCGAAAAAAATTAACAATTGTGGATGAGAGTTTGGAACCCTCACAAGCCTTTTCCTTATATAATAACTAGCCTATCACCCGTGGTATGCACGGGATAATTATACATATTTATATTTGTTTTAGATTTTTTTTAATATATAAATTATGTTTTTTAAGATTTTTTATAAAAATAATTTAACAATCTTATCACTAATCATAGTGTATGAAAAAAGTTGAAAAGGGTACCGCAATAACTATACACAGATTGTATCTATAATTATTTGTATGAGAGAATTTTAAATATTGGTCAGGAGATTTTGACCAAATCAATAAATGCAGGCATGTGGATTGAAAAAAGTTAATAAATGCTGATTAGGGGATTTTGACTAAATCAATAAATGCTGAGTTTTTTTTTTTTAATAAAAAATTTAGAAAATTCAGATTGGGATATTGAAACTCTCACAGGCCTTGGGGTTAAAAACTCCCTTTTCCTTAAAAACCCCCTTGAGTGTTTATATTTATCTAATTTCAATCATATTAAAAAATCAAATTATAAACAAAAGAAGATAACTTCAATCATACAAATCACATTTTTTTTAATGCTATCTAACTACAATAATATTTTTCTCATAATAAAAAAAATAATTCAAAAAAAGGACTATTAAAATAGTAAATAAAAAGATTATTTAGAAGCATTAAACAAACGACAATCACATTTTTCTTTTTTTGAGTGTTTATGTTTATCTAATTTCAATCATATTAAAAAAATAAAATTATAAACAAAAAGAGATAACTTCAATCATACAAATCACATTTTTTTTAATGCTATCTAACTACAATCACATTTTTCTCATAATAAAAAAAATAATTCAAAAAAAGGACCATTAAAATAGTAAATAAAAAGATTATTTAGAAGCATTGAACAAACGACAATCACATTTATCTTTTTATAAGTGTTTATGTTTATCTAACTTCAATCATATTAAAAAAATCAAATTATAAACAAAAGGAGATAACTTCAATCATACAAATCACAATTTTTTTAATGCTATCTAACTACAATGACATTTTTCTCATAATAAAAAAATAATTGAAAAAAATAACCATTAAAATAGTAAATAAAAAAAATTATTTAGAACCATTGAACAAACTATAATCGCATTTTTCTTTTTGTGAGTGTTTATATTTATCTAACTTCAATCATATTAAAAAATAAAATTATAAACAAAAGGAGATAAGTTCAATCATATAAATCACAATTTTTTTAATGATATCTAATCATCATCAATAATTAAAAAAATCAATCATAAATTAAGTCAATTGATAATTAAAAAATACAATAATTTATTTTTAAAAAACATAGTGAGTTAAAAAGATCAATTACAATTTTTTTGGTCAAAATACAATCTAATCATCATCAATAATTGGTACATTATGTGACCCTAATGAGGACAATCTATTTTGTTTTTCAAAAAACACAGTGAATTAAAAATCAAATCACAAATTAAGTGAATTGATAGTTAAAAAAACATAATAATTTTTTTTCAAAAAACACAATGAGTTAAAAAAATCAATTACAATTTTTTTTTTCAAAATACAATCTAATCATTATCAATAATTGGTACTTTAAAAATCAAATCAGAAAAAAATCAAATGAAATCACAAATATTTTTATGCTATCTAACTACAATCATATTTTTTTCATAAATAATTGTAAAGAAAAACCATTAAAACAGTAAATAAAAGATTAAATCACATTAAAAAAAAAGAACCATTGAACAAACTACAATCACATCACATTTTTCCCATAATAAAAAAAATAAATAAATGAAAAAAAGAACCATTGACTAACTACAATCACATTAAAAAAAAAGAACCATTGAACTAAGTACAATCACATTTTTTTCTTTGTGAGTGTTTATGTTTATCTAACTTCAATCATATTAAAAATAAAATTAAAATAGTAAATAAAAAGATTAAATAACATTAAAAAAAAAAAACCATTGAACTAACTACAACAATCATATTAAAAAAAAGAGTCATTGAACAAACTAGAATCACAGCACATTACAATCACATTTTTTTCTTTGTGAGTGTTTATGTGTATTTAACTTCAATCATATTAAAAATAAAAGTAAAATAGTAAATAAAAAGATTAAATAACATTAAAAAAAAACCATTGAACTAATTACAACAATCATATTTAAAAAAAGAGCCATTGAACAAACTACAATCACATCACACTTTTCCCATAATAAAATAAATAAATGAAAAAAAAGAACTATTAAACTAACTACAATCACATTAAAAAAAAGAATCATTCAACTAATTATAATCACATTTTCTCTTTGTAAGGGTTTATATTTATCTAATTTCAATCATATTAAAAAATTAAGTTATAATTTTTTATTCGCTAGACAAATCACAAAATATTTTATGCGCTATCTAACTACAATATTAAAGCAGTAAACAAAAAGAAAAGTCAAGAAGGAGAAAACAAAAAGAAGACTTACTATTTGCGATAGGTATGTGAAAGTTAAAAAGAGTGTGTGTATTGGAGAAGCTAAAAAGATTTAGAAGAATTTAATAAGTGCTAAGTTTTTTTTTTCAAAAAAAATTAAAAAAATTAAGAAATTAAGGTTCAGATATTGGAACTCCCACAAAACTTGAGGGTTAGAGATAGATATAAATAAATAGATAGATATAGATATAGATATTTATATTTGTTTTAAATTTTTTTTAATATACAAATTATTTGTTTTGAAAAAGGTACTACAGTAATTATAAGAGAAGTCAAAAAGTCTTATGGGTTGAGAAAAGTTAATAAATGCTGAGCTTAATTTTTTTTTTAAAACAAAAAATTAGAAAATTAGGATTGGCATATTGGAGCTCCCACAAGCCTTGGGGGTTAAAAACCCCCCTTCGCTTAATATATAGTATAGACTAGCCTATCACCCATGCTATGCACGGGATAATTATAGATATTTATATTTGTTTTAGATTTTTTTTAATATATAAATTATATTTTTTAAGATTTTTTTTCTTATCACTAACCATAGTGTATGGGGGAAGTTGAAAAAGGTACTGCAGTAACTATACACAAATTGTATCTATAATTATTTGTATGAGGGGATTTTAAATGCTGATCAGGGGATTTTGACCAAATCAATAATTGTAAACATATGGAAAGTTATGTGGATTGAAAAAAGTTAATAAATGCTGATCAGGGGATTTTGACCAAATCAATAAATGCTGAGTTTTTTTTTTTAAATAAAAAATTTTAAAAATTCAGATTGGGATATTGAAGCTCCCATAGGCCTTGGGGGTTAAAAACTCCCTTTTTCTTAATATATAGTATAGATATAGATAGATAGATAGATATATCTTTTTATTTTTATTTTTATTTTTGTGTGGTTTTTATTCGGGTAATTTTTTTTTTCAATTTATTTAAGATGGAGTGGTGGGTATCTTTTTTTTAAAATTTAATTTATCTGTGGTTTCCATTTGTTTTTAATTATTATTATTTAGGTAAGTTATGATGTGAGTTAGATATGTGATAGACATGTGAGTTTTATTGATTTAAAGTTTATTTTTTAGTTTTTTAGTTTTTTTTGTTATGTTATAATATAATATATAAAATATAGGTAGATATCTACAACTTTAATAGAAAATATTATTTAATTTTTTGGAGAAGAGAAAATGAATGCAAGTTTTAATATTTTTTTTTGAAAATTTGTGAGAGAGATTAGGAGGGAGAGATTATGAAATATTTTTGTTATTAAATAAATAAATCAGTCAATAGTTTTTTTAATCTATTTTGTAAATTAAAAATCAATAATTTTGAAAAATTGATTAATTTGTCCCATTAAGTGATTTAAAATTTTGATAGATATACATAAAAAAAAAAACATAATTATATTATTAAATCATAATTCAAATTTAGATGTTATATCTTTTTAAGATCTATAACTAAATTCTTATATTTTTTTTTATTTTTGTGTGTAACCATACTGTATGAGAGAAATTGAAAAGGGTGTTGCAATAATTATGAGAGAAGTCAAAAGGGATTGTGGGTTGGGAGAAGTCAATAAATACTTATTTAGATAAACTTTAAAGATTTTTTCTTTTAGTTTTTTAGTTTTTTTTGTTATGTTATAATATAATATATAAAATATAGGTAGATATCTACAACTTTAATAGAAAATATTATCTGATTTTTTGGGGAAGAGAAAATGAATGCAAGTTTTAATATTTTTTTTTGAAAATTTGTGAGAGAGATTAGGAGGGAGAGATTAGGAAATATTTTTGTTATTAAATAAATAAATCAGTCAATAGTTTTTTTTAATCTATTTTGTAAATTAAAAATCAATAATTTTGGAAAATTGATTAATTTGTCCCATTAAGTGATTTAAAATTTTGATAGATATACATAAAAAAAATACATAATTATATTATTAAATCATAATTCAAATTTAGATGTTATATCTTTTTGAGATCTATAGCTAAATTTTTATATATATATATATATATATATATATATATATATATATATATATATATATTTTGTGTGTAACCATAGTGTATGGGAGAAATTGAAAAGGGTGTTGCAATAATTATGAGAGAAGTCAAAAGAGATTGTGGGTTAGGAGAAGTCAATAAATGCTTATTTAGATAAACTTTAAAGATTTTTTTTTTTAGTTTTTTAGTTTTTTTTGTTATGTTATAATATAATATATAAAATATAGGCAGATATCTACAACTTTAATAGAAAATATTCTCTGATTTTTTGGAGAAGAGAAAATAAATGCAAGTTTTAATATTTTTTTTTTGAAAATTTGTGAGAGAGATTAGAAGGGAGAGATTATGAAATATTTTTGTTATTAAATAAATAAATCAGTCAATAGTTTTTTTTAATCTATTTTGTAAATTAAAAATCAATAAATTTGGAAAATTGATTAATTTTTCCCATTAAGTGATTTAAAATTTTGATAGATATACATAAAAAAATACATAATTATATTATTAAATCATAATTCAAATTTAGATGTTATATCTTTTTGAGATCTATAGCTAAATTCTTATATTTTTTTTTTATTTTTGTGTGTAACCATAGTGTATGGGAGAAATTGAAAAGGGTGTTGCAATAATTATGAGAGAAGTCAAAAGGGATTGTGGGTTGGGAGAAGTCAATAAATGCTGAGATTGGGTTGGGAGAAGTCAATAAATGCTGAGGTTTTTTTTTATTTTAAATCAAAAAATTACAAAATTAGGATTAGGAGATTGGAGCTCCCACAGGTTTTGGGGTTAAAAACCCTCTTTTACTTAATATATAGTACTAGCATATCACCCGTGCTATGCACGGATTATATTTACAATTATCTATATATGTGAATTGCGATTTTTAAATGTCTTTTTTTTTTAAATGCCTTCTTTTTTTCCTTTTTTATATTATATTAAAGTTTAATATTTTAATAATAATCATATGTGTTAGACTTTTCAAGGAATTAAATGTCTTTTTTTTTTATTATATTATATTAAAGTTTAATATTTTGATAATAATCATACTAGCCTATCACCCGTGCTATGCACGGGATAATTATAGATATTTATATTTGTTTTAATTTTTTTTAATATATAAATTAAATACATGGGGTTTGACGGAGGAGTTTGAAAGAATTTAATAAGTGTTTATTTATTTGTTTTTTCAAAAAACAAAACAAAAAAATTAAGAGGGAAAAAAATTAAGAGCCATTTACACAATAATTACATGGGTCTCTTGGGGATGTAAAAAGTAAGGAAATTAGGATTTCATTTATTGCGTTATTCAATAGTGTAATTATTATAATCTTTGAACCAATCATCAAGTCAATTTATTTTTTTTAATATATAAATTAAATATATGGGGTTTGACCGAGGAGTTTGAAAGAATTTAATAAGTGTTTATTTATTTGTTTTTTCAAAAAACAAAACAAAAAATTAAGAGGGAAAAACATTAAGAGCCATTTACACAATAATTACATGGGTCTCTTGGGGATGTAAAAAGTAAGGAAATTAGGATTTCATTTATTGCGTTATTCAATAGTGTAATTATTATAATCTTTGAACCAATCACCAAGTCAATTTTTTTTTTTAAAAAAATAAAAAATTAGGAAATTAGGATTGGCATGTTGGAGCTTCCACAAGCTTTGGGTTTTAAAAGACCCTTTTGCTTAATATATAGATATATAGATAGATATAGATATTTATATTTGTTTAGATATTTTTTCAATATACAAATTAATATTTTTAGATTTTTTATAAAAATAATTTAATAATCTCATCACTAACTATAGTATATGGGAGAAGTTAAAAAGAGTGCTGCAATAATTATGAGAGAAGTCAAAAAACCTTGTGGATTGAAAGAAGTCAATAAATACTGAGATTATTATTTTTTTAAAATCAAAAAATTAGAAAATTAAGTTTGGAATATTGGAACTCACATAAGGCTTGTTGGTTAAAAATCTCATTTTCCTTATATAATGTACTAGCCTATCACCCGTGCTTTGTACAAGATAATTATAAATATTTATATTTGTTTTAGAATTTTTTTAATATATAAATTATTTTTTTTAGGTTTTTTATAAAAATAATTTAATAATCTTATCACTAATCATAGTATATGGGAGAAGTTGAAAATGGTGCTACAGTAACTATGCATGGGTTGTATCTATAATTATTTGTATGAGGGGATTTTGACCAAAGCTCTCAAAAGGCATGTAGAAATAGATGTGGATTGGAAAAAGTTAATAAATACTGATCAGAGGATTTTGACCAAATCAATAAATGCAGGCATGTAGATTGAAAAAGTTAATAAATATTGGTCAGTGGATTTTGACAAAATCAATAAATGCTGAGTTTTTTTTTTTTTTTTTTAAGTCAAAAATTTAGAAAATTAAGATTGGGATATTAAAACTTTCACAAGGCTTGGGGGTTAGAAATCCCCTTTTCCTTATATATATACTAGCCTATCACCCGTGCTATGCACGGGATAATTACAGATATTTATATTTATTTTAATTTTTTTTAATATATAAATTATGTTTTTTAATATTTTTTATAAAAATAATTTAACAATCTTATCACTAACCATAACATGAGAAATTAAAAAGGCTACTGCAGTAACTATGCACGAGCTGTATCTATAATTATTTACATGAGGGAATTTTAAATGTTAATAAGAGATTTTGACCAAATCAATAAATGCAGAGGTTTTTTTTTTTTTAAATCAAAAATTTAGAAAATTAAGATTGAGAGATTGAAACTCCCACAAGGCTTGGGATTTAGAAACCCTTTTTTTTCTTAATATATTTACAATTATCTATATATATGTGAATTGTGATTTTTAAATGTCTTTTTTTTTTTTTTTTTTTTTTTAAATGTCTTCTTTCTGTCCTTTTTTATATTATATTAAAATTTAATATTTAGATAATAATCATATGTGTTGGACTTTTTAAGGAATTAAATGTCTTCTTTTTTTTATTATATTATATTAAAGTTTAATATTTTGATAATAATTATATGTGTTAAACTTTTTAAGAATTTTTTTTTATGCTTGTTCTTAATACATTAAAGTGTTATTATGAGAGATAATAATCATATGTGTTGGGACTTTTCAAGTAATTCATATGTGTTGGATTTCAAAGAATTTTTTTATACTTGTTCTTAATGCATTAAAGTGTTATTATGAGGTAAGACTTGGGAGTTGGGAGAAGTTAATAAATGCTAAGGTTTTTTTTTTTTTTTTTAAATCAAAAAATCAAGAAATTTAGATTGGGATATTGGAGCTGCCACAAAGCTTAGGGTTAAAAACCCCCTTTTGCTTAATATATAGTATAGATAGCGATCCCGGTTTTCCCTCCATCGTTTATTGTATTCCGAACTTGGGTTCCGTTATGGTTGTTGTTGTCTTTATCTTGTTTCCGTCCTTTAAATTCTTTGTATTTGAGTTTTGGGATGTGTTGGGGAGGTTTGAAACAGGTTGGATGTGATTTGAAATAAATAGTTGCTGCCCAGATTTTGGTTTCTTCGCTCGAGCGAGGCTTTTGTCGCTCGAGCGAGCTTTGGGTTTTAGTTCCTTCGCTCGAGCTAGGGTTCCTCTGCTCGAGCAAGCGTTATGTGGTGTGTCTCTTGGTTCGAGCGAGCATTCTTGCACTTGAGCGTGCGTCTACGTCTCTTTTTGACCTGAAGGTTGTAATTCTTCGCTCGAGCGAGTTTTCCTTCGCTCGAGCGAGCGAGGACTATGTTTTGAGTTTCTTCGCTTGAGCGAGCACTTTTGCACTCGAGCGTGCTTCTAGGTTGTAGACTTGAAGCTTCGCATTGTTCGCTCGAGCGACGCTTCTTGCGCTTGAGAGAGGTCCTTTTGTGTCTGGTCGCTCGAGCGACCACTCCTTCGCTTAAGCGAGCCTCGAGTATATCAGTTGGCAGCAGCGGGTTTACACTTCACTTTTAATCTTCTTTTCATCTCAAACCCTAGATCCGGTGCACCCTCTCTCTACATACACATTCTCTCTAGAAATACACTTGGTTCTTGGGTGTTTCTACCTTAGTCTCTTTGAAGAAAAGGTAGAGCTTCGCTTAGGCTTCGCTTTGATCCGAAAAAGGTTGGATTTGGAGCACTTTGAGTTTCTTCCTTCTTCTCCTTTGAGCTCCGAAACTTGAGGTAGGGATGACCTACTCCTTTCTATGAGTTTTGACATAAATGTTGGGTATTTTGTATAGATGGCATTGTTTGGGGGTTTTGAGAAAGTTAGGGTTTGTTTTGAAATTATAAAAGAGGGGTTTTCAATTGTTAAGCTCCATGTATATGTGTGACCTTGGAAAATGGGATTATTGGTGTAAGATTGAGGAAATTGAGCCTTAGGGCTAAAGTTTAGAAAATGGAGGAAAATGCCCAAATTAAATGTGATTAATTAAGTTATATAATTAATTTGGGAAAGTTATGGAAATATGAAATTGAGTTGAAAGTTATGAAAGTGGGAAGTTATGAGAATGAATGGTGTAGTTGGATTGGTTAATCACTCACCTATGAAAATGTTGATAATTTATCTGTTTGATATATTTATTTATCTGTTTAGAAATAACTACTTGGGCTATTGGTGGAGGATAGTCTTAATTGTTGTAGACACTGCATGATGATTAGGTGATTAAAGACTAATCAACTGAGTTATGTCATCGTATATGACTATTGAATTAACACATTGAACATGTGCTTGGATTGATTATTGCATATGATAAAGCGTTTAAATACATTGCATATGTATCTTGTTTGGGAGGAGATATGGGATGTACTCCATGGTTTGGGAGGAGATAGGGGATGTACTCTCAAACCTGTTCGGGAGGAGATAAGGGATGGACTCCGTTGATAACTAAGTTGGCCGGAGTGTCCAGGGTGAAAGTCTCGGAATCTTTAATTACGTTTGCATAACGTAGATGATTGAAGTATTGAAGTATTGATAATATGAGTTGTAGTCTCATTTGAATTGATTAAGATTGAAGTATTGATAATATGAGTTGTACTCTTATTTGAATTGATTATGATTGAAGTATTGATAGTATGAGTTGTAGTCTTACTTTGAACTGTTCGGATAAACAATGAACCATATCTACGAATTGGTTTGGATAATGAAACGGAAATGGATAAAAATGTGGTTGTGAATATGAATTAGTTATGATAGAGATGTACGTTGATCTATATGAGTTAAACATTTATCAAATGCTAATGTTTTAGTTAATTCTCATATTATGTTTAGCATATCTCCATTGGGTTTAGGCTCACTCTATATGGGACATCATTTTCAGGTACATGTGACATGCCGCTTCCAAGGATGTAGCTTGGGAGGTCTATATGCTAAAGGCTTATTTTTGTTGTTTTCTTTTGTATTACATGTTATTCAAGCCAATGGCTTAATGTGTTAGGAGTTAGAACTCTCTTTTGTTGAGACCAAGTGTTGACTTGGAAAGTTGTAAGCCCGCAGGGCATTTACTTTTATTGTCAACATGTAATACTTTTTGTAATGAATACTCTGATAGATGAATATATGTTTATTTCCCCCATGTCTATGTGTATCAAGAATGATTGGTTTATATGTATTATTTTGAGGGCGTTACAATATAGATATAAAATTATTTAGAACCATTAAACAAACTACAATCACATTTTTCTTTTTGTGAGTGTTTATGTTTATCTAACTTCAATCATATTAAAAAATAAAATTATAAACAAAAGGAGATAACTTCAATCATACAAATCACAATTTTTTTAATGCTATCTAATCATCATCAATAATTAAAAAAATCAATCACAAATTAAGTCAATTGATAATTAAAAAACACAATAATTTATTTTTCAAAAAATATAGTGAGTTAAAAAGATCAATTACAATTTTTTTGGGTCAAAATACAATCTAATTATCATCAATAATTGGTACATTATGTGACCATAATGAGTACAATCCATTTTATTTTTCAAAAAACACAATGAGTTAAAAATCAAATCACAAATTAAGTGAATTGATAATTAAAAAAACACAATAATTTTTTTTCAAAAAACACAGTGAGTTAAAAAAATCAATTACAATTTTTTTTTCAAAATACAATCTAATCATTATCAATAATTTGTACTTTAAAAATCAAATTAGAAAAAAAATCAAATCCAATCACAAATATTTTTATGCTATCTAACTACAATCATATTTTTTCATAAATAATTGTAAAGAAAAATCATTAAAACAGTAAATAAAAGATTAAATCACATTAAAAAAAAGAACCATTTAACAAACCACAATCACATCACATTTTTCCCATAATAAAAAAATAAATAAATGAAAAAAAGAACCGTTGACAAACTACAATCACATTAAAAAAAAAAAAAACCATTGAACTAACTACAATCACATTTTTTTCTTTGCGAGTGTTTATATTTATCTAACTTCAATCATATCAAAAATAAAATTAAAATAGTAAATAAAAAGATTAAGTAACATTAAAAAAAACCATTGAACTAACTACAACAATTATATTAAAAAAAAGAGCCATTGAACAAATTACAATAACATCACATTTTTCCCATAATAAAATAAATAAATGAAAAAAAAGAACTATTAAACTAACTACAATCACATTAAAAAAAAAAAGAATCATTCAACTAATTATAATAACATTTTTCTCTTTGTGAGGGTTTATATTTATCTAACTTCAATCATATTAAAAAATGAAAAATAAAATTAAAATAGTAAAAAAAACCATTGAATTAACTACAACAATCATATTAAAAAAAAGAGTTATTGAACAAACTACAATCACATCACATTTTTCCCATAATAAAATAAATAAATGAAAAAAAAAAGAACTATTAAACTAACTACAATCACATTAAAAAAAAAAAAAGAATCATTCAACTAATTATAATCACATTTTTCTGTTTGTGAGGGTTTATATTTATCTAACTTCAATCATATTAAAAAAAGGACCATTGAACAAACTACAATCACATCACATTTTCCCATAACAAAAAAAATCAATAAATGAAAAAAAGAATCATTGACTAACTACAATCACATTAAAAAAAAAAAAGAACCATTGAACTAACTACAATCACATTTTTTTCTTTGTGAGTGTTTATGTTTATCTAACTTCAATCATATTAAAAATAAAATTAAAATAGTAAATAAAAAGATTAAATAACATTAAAAAAAAACCCATTGAACTAACTAGAACAATCATATTAAAAAAAAGAGTCATTGAACAAACTACAATCACATCACATTTTTCCCATAATAAAATAAATAAATGAAAAAAAAGAATTATTAAACTAACTACAATCACATTAAAAAAAAAAAAAGAATCATTCAACTAATTATAATCATATTTTTCTCTTTGTGAGGGTTTATATTTATCTAACTTCAATCATATTAAAAATCAAAAATAAAATTGAAATAATAAAAAAAACCATTGAATTAACTACAACAATCATATTAAAAAAATGAGCCATTA
Source organism: Camellia japonica (assembly GCA_030407325.1). NCBI lineage: Eukaryota > Viridiplantae > Streptophyta > Magnoliopsida > Ericales > Theaceae > Camellia > Camellia japonica. Next base: position 36,266,201 of record JAPPVO010000003.1, on the reverse strand, counting down.
AACAAACTACAATCACAGTACATTTTTCCCATAATAAAATAAATAAATGAAAAAAAATAACTAATTATAATCACATTTTTCTCTTTGTGAGGGTTTATATTTATCTAATTTCAATCATATTAAAAAATCAAATTATAATTTTTTATTCGATAGACAAATCACAAATATTTTTATGCGCTATCTAACTATAATATTAAAAAAGTAAACAAAAGGAAAAGTCAAGAAGGAGAAAACAAAAATAAGAGTTACTGTTTGCATACATAGTCACTGAAGTTGAAAGTGTAGAAGTGAGAAGTCAAGAAGGAGAAAACAAAAAGGAGACTCATTGTTTGCAATAGGTATGTGAAAAGTTAAAACGAGTGTGTGTATTGGAGAAGTTAAAAAGATTTTGAAGAATTTAATAAGTGCTAAGTTTTTTTTTTTCAAAAAAAATCAAAAAAATTAAGAAATTAAGGTTCAGATATTGGAACTCCCACAAAAATTGTGGGTTAGAGATAGATATAAATAAATAGATAGATATAGATATAGATATTTATATTTGTTTGAAATTTTTTTAGAATATACAAATTATTTGTTTTGGAAAAGATACTGCAGTAATTATAAGAGAAGTCAAAAAGTTTTGTGGGTTGAGAGAAGTTAATAAATACGCTGAGGTTAATTTTTTTTTTTAAAAAAAACAAAAAATTAGAAAATTAGGATTGGCATATTGAAGCTCCCACAGGCCTTGGGGGTTAAAAACCCCATTTTGCTTAATATATAGTATAGACTAGCCTATCACCCGTGCTATGCACGGGATAAATATAGATATTTATATTTGTTTTAAATTTTTTTAATATATAAATTATGTTTTTTAAGATTTTTTATAAAAATAATTTAACAATCTTATCACTAACCATAGTGTATGGAAGAAGTTGAAAAGGGTACTGCAGTAACTATGTATGAATTGTATCTATAATTATTTATTTGAGGGGATTTTAAATGTTGATCAAGAGATTTTGACCAAATCAATAAATGCAGGCATGTGGAAAGACATGTGGATTGAAAAAAAATTAATAAATGCTGATTAGGGGATTTTGACTAAATCAATAAATGCTAAGTTTTTTTTTTTTAAATAAAAAATTTAGAAAATTCAAATTGAGATATTGAATCTTCCACAGGCCTTTGGGATTAAAAACCCCATTTTGCTTAATATATAGTATAGATACTAGTGGTAGCCCGTGCTATGTACGTCATGTAAAAAAGTTAATAATATATTTTTATACAAAATAATATAAATAGTCAAATTTTTGTATGCAAATTATGAAAACAAAGAAAATTAAAATTTACAATTTAAATCTCACAATTTTATCACAATTTATTCATTATTTTTTTAATTTGTCACAAATTTAATTATGTAACTTTCAACCTCCCTTTCTAAAATTGCAAACTTAGGTGGACTCAACCCAAGCAACTTAAGTTGAGCTTAAATTTTTTTAAAGATTGAACTATATAGTTTTTAATTAAGTGAAGGCCTATGCAGAAATTCAAAAATTCAAATTAAATTTAAGTGGACTTGGGCAGAAACACCAATTAATAACCTGAGCAACCAGAACAAAATCATATATATAAATATATAAATTATTTGCTAATTATTTTTTAAAATAATAAATCAAAATTAATTAAAAATTTAATATTAATGAACAAAAGAAAAAACAATATACTTAAGATTTCCAATAGAATTTTTCTTGAAAATATTTTTAAAATACACCTTTTAGAAAGGAATCATCAAATAAAGGGTTGTTTGGGAAGTGCCATATTAGCTCACTTTTTTTTTTTTTTTATAATCTTTTTATCTTTTTTGGGTCACATCACATCTCTACTTTTCTATACATTTTTTCGTAAAAAGTAAAAAAATATACTTAATTATCTTTTTTGGGTCACAATATATCTCTATTTTTCTATACATATTTTTGTAAAAAATAAAAAAAGTATACTTATTTAGCACTTCCCAAACTACCACTAAGTTGATATTAAAAAAATTTACTTTTTATAATGGCATAAATAATTTAAATATGATTTTTTAAAATTATTTTTAATTTAAAAATTACAATAAAATATTAAATAGAATAAAAACAAATTTCTTACAAAATAAAAGTATTTGAATAAAAAAAGGTAAGAAATTTAAAATTTAAATATGGTATTTTCATTTAATCTGAAAATATTTCTAGATGAACAATAAATTATCACCTATAACCCTCTCTTTTTTTAAATAAAAAAGTTTAACAAACCATCACTTTTAATTAAAAAAAAATCAACGTTTCTTTCTAATTTTATTTTAGCAAAACTAACTTTTTAACAATTTGAGCCAAAGATATCTTTATTCTTTATTTTAATTTCTTTAATTGACAATTGAGATTAAAAAAAAAAATCTAACAAAATCCACCATGTTTGGTAAGTACTAAAAAAGTTAAGCTTTGTTCTTTTGTTAAAAAAAAAATTATATTAAAAAATATTATTGTTCAAGTCCTTATAGTTTAGAAAGATGTAATTTTTTTTTATAAAATTTAAAACTAAAAAAAAAAAATTAATAACAATTAATAATTTGAACACGTGTATTTAAAACAAATTATATTTAGACCAATAATATTATGACACATTATTATGACACATGTGAATATTGATCTCATTCTAATTGTAGTAATATATTTTGAAGAAGAATTTAAATTTAAAATTTTATTTTATAATTTAATAAAGGATGCAAAATTTAAGTAAGAATTTAAATTTGAAATAACATAATTTAAGTAAGAATCTAAATTTGAAATTTTCTTTTAAGAATATAAAATTAATTTATAGACCAATCATATTGTAACACGTATTAACAAAAAATTAAACAAAATAAAAAAAATGAGAAAAAAGAATTACAACTTTCAACCTTAATGAAATGACAATATTTTGCAACTATAATAGTATATAGATATATAGATAAATCATGGAATATATCATTATTTAAAACTTATATATTATGTGATAAATCATTATAATTTTAGATTTAAATTAATAGAATGTTTTCCATATTTAGTACCCCTCAAATTTGAATTTTGAAATGGATTGGTATACTTTCTATTTTTTATTTTACATATTTGTTATACTTTCCATTTGAAAGGCATAAATCAAGAGATATTAATTAGTTAATTAATTTATTATTATTATTATTATTTGCTTGAATGAGAGCTATAGAGGATTTTTTTTAATTATTTAAAATCAAAAAATTAGAAATTTTAATTTGAGATATTGAAACTCCCACAAGACTTGTGGTTAGAAACCCCTTTTTACTTATATAGTAGATAGATAGATAGATAGATTTAATAATAATTTATATTTGTTTTAAATATTTTTTTAATGTACCAATTATTTTTTTAAAGTGTTTTTTATAAAAATAATTTAACAATCTCATCACTAGGCATAGTGTATGGGAGAAGTTGAAAAGAGTGTAGGAGTAGGTACGGGAGAAGTCAAAAAGTGGGTTGGGAGAAGTCAATAAATGCTGAGTTTTTTTTTTTTAAATCAAAAATTTTTAAAATTTAGATTGGGATATTGAAACTCCCACAAGGCTTATGGGTTAAAAACCCCATTTTTCTTATATAATATATAGATAGATAGATAGATAGATAGATAGATAGGTAGGTAAATAGATTTTTAAACTTTTGAAGGGGGAATGTGAGAAGGTAATTTATGCATAAATTAGGCCGAGCTAAGTAAGTCCGTTGGAATGGACCGAGATAGATATAGTCTTGGGCCGAACCACGGACCGAGGTAATTATCTCGGTAGCCTTGGTCCTTGGTCCTTGGTCGTATTAGTTCAGTCAAAGGTGGGCTATCAATGGCCTGGTCTAGCGGTCGTAGACTGAGGTATCTGTAGGAATTGGACCGAGCTAAGAGATAGCTCGGCAGGAGGCCATTCCAAAGACTAGGTTGACTAAATTGACTTAATTAGCATCGAGTTGTGTAAGCACGGTTATGTCTTGTGCTAGCTAGAGTAAGAGTTGCAACTATCTCACTTAGACAAGTAATGAATAAGGAGTTATCAGAATATGCATTATCCTTGGGAATGTAATTCCTAAGAGGACTTTGCTAAGGAGAGTAGAGTCCTACTAGGATTGTGCAAACCATCTCACTTGGTTGGTAGTGAGTAGGGTGTGTGATTCCTAGGAGGACTCTTATAAGGAGAGTTGGAATCCTACCAGGATTTGGCCAGGCAGAATCTATAAAAGCTCATAGCAGGACCTATGCAGAGGTATCTCAATTCTTACTTTAGAATACATAGAACTTATTGTCTATTGTCTAGTTGCTGACTTAGGCATCGGAGGGGTTTCCGGCACACTCCCGCCGGTTAGCTTACGTTTGTGTTTTCAGGTGGCAAAGCAACGTTGTTTGAAGGAGTACAAGCTTGATCAACAGGATTATACAAGAAGATTATTTTCGCGCTTGTACAATTGGCGCCGTCTGTGGGAATTTGCAATCACAAAGAACGAAGCTCTTGATTTCGTTTTCTTTCAACTGATTTCAATGGCACACAATGAAAACTTGCCACACCCTGCTATTGATGGGCAAACCCCGGAGGGGGGCGGAAGGCACAAAGGCTTACCTTTTATCTCGCCCATGGCAAAGTTAGATCTCCAGCGGCGAAACCTGCGGAGGGATACCCGTGAAAGACGGGGCTCCAGTCCTCGTTGCTCCCAAAGCCCTGAAAGGCAGAGGCGAAAGTTGGCTCCTTAAGTTCTAGAAGATCGGGTAAGGGAGCAAGACGAATTGATACGGAGGGAGGTGGCAGACATGAAGAGTATGAAACGCCAGATAAAGAGTAAAGGGGCGGCGAAAGAAGATGTGGGCAAGAGTAGGGAGCACCCTCGCCACTCAGAAGATCGTGACAGACAAGTCATACCATCACAAGCTAAAAGTAGAAACCTCAGGTCAAGCGATACACAATCGAGGACTTCCAGGACTTGTTACTCTAGGTTTGAGAGAATGAGGACTGAAAGGTCTTACACAGAAGGAAGCAGCTATCGGCTCACACATTCACACCAAACGACATCTAGGCACACGAAGTTGCCTAGGTTGGCGGACTTGCGGACAGTGCTTGAAGAAAGGGCTCGAAGGAGAAAAGACACTCAGGTTCGCGACCCCCGCAGAGTCTCCGTATTACAACGATTGGCTCCTAGAGCACATGGGAGTGTTGAGGTTGGGATGCCAGAGCCGTGTCTTGCCTTTGAACCAGTAGACAAAGCGTTAACAAGGTTACAGAGCTCACCGATCATTCCGGCGATAGAGAACGCACCATTACTCTCAGGCTTCCACCAACCCAAATTCATTACTTATGAGGGGAAGTCAGACCCCTATATGCACTTGAGCCACTTTCGTTAGGTTATAACCGTATATCGGTGAAACGAGGCTCTGATGTGTATCATGTTTCCTTCTAGCCTCGGCGACATGGGTTTAACATGGTTTGAAAGGTTGCCAGATTGTAGCATAGCTTCATGGGCGTAACTAGCGGAGGCATTTGTGACCAGATTCAGAACAAACACCAAGACGCCAGTGGAGATTGACCAGCTTCTCTCCATAGACATGGGCGAGAAGGAAACATTGAGGTCCTATAATAACCGATATTGGGAAAATTTTAATCAGATTGGAGATTTCCCCACAAACCTAGCTATCGCACAGTACAAATGAGGTTTGCCGGCTGACAATAAATTAAGGGATTCAATGACAATGACGCCGCCTCTTACTATGGAAGCCCTGATGATGGAGAGAGTGCACCAACACATCTTGGTCAAGGAAGATAGGATGTGTATTAAGACAGAGTCCGATACAAACAGCAATGTCGGACAAAACACCCTCGGCAAAAGTTAACACGGTCGACAAGAAGAACTGACCATGCAAAAATCTTTGCCCAATTGGGGGCAAAGTGGGTTGGCAGGTTTGACCAACTCTTTCTAGATTCCTTGCATAATTGGGAGGCAAAGGCGGTTGACAAGTTTGACCAACAAAGTTTTTTAGATTTCTTGCATACCTGGGGGCAAAGGCGGTTGGCAGGTTTGACCAACAAAACTTTCTAGATTCCTTGCACAACTGGGGGCAAAGGCGGTTGGCAGGTTTGACCAACAAAACTTTCTAGATTCCTTGCACAACTGGGGAGGGGGCAAAGGCGGTTGGCAGGGTTGACCAACAAAACTTTCTAGATTCCTTGCACCACTGGGGGGCAAAGGCGGTTTGCAGGTTTGACCAACAAAATTTTTTAGACTCCTTGCACAACTGGGGGGCAAAAGCAGTTGGCAGGTTTGACCAACAAAACTTTTGCACTCTTTGGCCGGGATGACAGTTACCTTGGCCAAAGTGGGTTGGTAGGTTTGACCAACAAGTTTTTGGATTTTTCAGCCAAGATGCGTATCTCGGCCAAAGAAGGTCGGCAAGATCAGGTAAGGCCAAGCTAATTAGTTTAGTTGGACATGCAGTGGGAATGATGCAAAACATTGAAAAAGAAACACAGTAACCGCGCCAAGAGATCAAAAAAATTTCATTAATTGGAAGATGATTGCAAAAGGTAGGACATATACTCCGGTTACACAAAAAGAACGACTCGCCGTGCGATTGTAAACTCGAAGGGTATATACGTTGAAGGCAAAAAGGCGAGACTATTCAAATTTTTGACATGACGGTTGTAACAGGAGAACAAGGCTAATGAGGGCATGCCACATGCTAGATTAGTGGAAGGATGTGTTGAGCAATTGACAAGACTTATTGAAACCGAACAAGTTTTCTAGCCCGGCAGAGTCAGGCATTCTTAGCTCAGTTGGAGGAAAATAATCCCAATTATGCTACGCAGATAGAATTAAGGGGCAATTGAGAGGGTAATTTATGCATAAATTAGGCCGAGCTAAGTAAGTCCGTTGGAATGGACCGGATAGATATAGTCTTGGGCCAAACCACAGACCGAGGTAATTATCTCGGTAGCCTTGGTCCTTGGTCACATTAGTTCGGTCAAAGGTGGGCTATCAGTGGCCTGGTCTAGCGGTCTTAAACCGAGGTATCTGTGGGAATCAGACCGAGCTAAGAGATAGCTCGGCATGAGGTCATTCCAGAGACTAGGTTGACTAAATTGACTTAATTAGCACCGAGCTGTGTAAACACGGTTATGTCTTGTGCTAGCCAGAGTAAGAGTTGCAACTATCTCACTTAGACAAGCAGTGAGTAAGGAGTTATCAGAATATGCATTATTCTTGGGAATGTAATTCCTATGAGGACTTTGCTAAGGAGAGTAGAGTCCTACTAGGATTGTGCAAACCATCTCACTTGGTTGGTAGTGAGTATGGTGTGTGATTCTTAGGAGGACTCTTATAAGGAGAGTTGGAATCCTACTAGGATTGGGCCAGGCAGAATATATAAAAGGTTATAGCAGGACCTATGTAGAGGTATCCTAATTCTTACTCTAGAATACACAGAACTTATTATCTATTGTCTAGTTGCTGACTTAGGCATCGGAAGGGTTTCCGGCACACACCCGCCGATTAGCTCACGTTTGTGTTTTCAGGTGGCAAAGCAACGTTGTTTGAAGGAGTGCAAACTTAATTAACATGATTATACGAGAAGATTATTGGAACTCTTACAAAGCTTGTGGGTTAAAAACCCCATTTTTCTTATATAATATATATATAGATAAATAGATATAGATATAGATAGATAGATAGGTAGGTAGATAGATAGATTTTTAAACTTTTGAAGGGGGGATGAATCATGACCTTTGACATTGAATTAATTTCAATGATTAAAGTTCAGCAAAATAATAATATAATCTATATAATAACGTAAGAGAGTTTTTGAATCTTCAACATATTTTTATTTTATAAAGATATTTAGACTGTTCATATCTGTTCAAATTACAAAACAATAACTGACATATATTTTTCAAAAATTGTCCTATTACTTTCCCGCTTCTCTCTTTTACTTTTTTCTTTTCTTCTTACCTATCCTCCTATGATCCCATGAATAATCCAATGATCCCACCTTCCTTTCTCTTATTTTTTTATTGTTCTCTCTATTTATTTATTTATTTTATTTTTTTCTTTTTATTTACTTATTTTATTTATATCGTACTTTCAGGCACAGACATACACTAATAAATAAATAAATCGGAGTGATTAAAGGCTCATTGCGTCTTCCCAGGCCCAGTTGAATGGGACCGGGCTTTCTTCATCTTTCGAGTCCAATAAATGGGCTTATCATTTTCTTTGTTTAGGCCTCTGAATTGGTGGCCTTTGTTTAGGCCTTGTTGATCGACACAGATTTTGAATCATTTTTTATTTTTATTTTTTAAGATTTGACAGAATTTGAATCATGTTCAGATAAATAAAAAATTAAATAAAAGAAAATTTTCTCTCTCTTTTTTTTGTTGTTGTCTTTATTGAAATGTTAATATTTTAGTTACTTTTTTGTTTTGTTTTTCTTTTTTTTGAAACTTTTTTTAGATGTACCTATTTTAAATGCACTTAAAAGGTAAAATTTATTATTTTTGAGTTTTTTTTTTTATTTTTTTAATCTTCAATAATTTTCTTATATATTTTAATCTTTTTTTTTCTTTTAGTGGTTTTTTTTCAGAAATCTTTTATTTTAAAATGCATCTACAAAAATCACACAAAAATAAAAATCTCAAATATTTTTTTATATGAAAACTAAACAAGATGATGTTTAAGAGATTACTTCTCTCATTGCAAAAGGCTGATGAATTTTTTAACACGCTCTACATTACTATAAGCTCACCAACCTCTCAAAATTTTAAAATACATTCCAATGTAACTAGATCCAAACTTAGTCCATTATTTTAGTCAAATTACTCCTAACCCTAGCAAACAAACAAAGGTCTTTGATTGCCTCCCCTAGCCTCCCTAATTTAGTTATTTATGTTGAATCTGTTTAATTAAGTCAATGACCCACACTTGCTAAGCTGAAAATTTGGAAAAATGATCATCTTTAGTTTAGCAGTAATATTAAGGGCATGTATGATTGGGTGGATTGGAGCATAGGATTGGGATTATTAATCCGTGGGCCCAATTATCTTATGTTTGTTTTAACATTTTGGTTTAGGATTATTAATCCAATGGATAATTAATCTAACAAATTTGTAGGATTATTAGTAATGGGGTAGGGGTGGGATTATTAATCCAATAGATATTAATCCAATTAGATAGTGAATACCACACTAATTTAATAAGATTATTAATACTTCACTATTAATCTTGTGAATCAAACATGACCTAAGAGTACAAAAATTTCCACAAAACCAATCACAAATGCGAGACATAGAAATAAGATCCACACATATAAATTTACGTATGATTCCACAATTTTATCTCACATCTGTATTTTAATTTGTGATTTTTTTTGTTTTGTTTGTAATATTAGATTTTTTTTGGTTGGTCTAGGAGAGTGAGAAGGAAGATTGGCGGTGAAACGTGGAAGAACAAGCACAAGTCAGCAAACAATCAATCAAGTCACATGGGATTGTGTTTGGAATGCAAATGAGAAGTGATCTTATGATTGATAGATAACCCCATGTGGTTCATTCCTTTGGGGTCGGTGTCTCTACTTCATGCCAATGGATAATAATAATAATAATAATAATAATAATATCCCATGTGGGCCTAAATTATTTCTGATCGCTTCCCCTAAAAACCAATAAACGAAACGCATACTCGGACCTACATAATATAATATAGATAATAGTACAAAAAATTCTCTAATCATTTAATTATTTAGATAAGTTGATTGTAAATTAAAGTAATAATATTAATTTTTAAAATATTACTCTTAAATTTATTTATACTGACGTGACAAATAATTAAATTTAAGTAACTGATCTCCATACAAATTAATAATTAATATTATTAAGAATTAATTTATGAAAGAAAATTAGCCTTATGCATCATTCAAACAGTTTAAATTTTTAGATGTGAGAGATGGGGACAGGGAGAGAGATAGGTTTTGGTTTGGCAAAAGGGGGTTAAGGTTAGAGTATTGGTTTGGTGATGATATGACATTTGAATATGTATTAGAGTAGTTGTTGATCGTTCTTTTGTTCACTTTTTCTACAACAAGAGTCTCCTTCTTAATTATGCTTATCAAATGAATATGTGAGAGAGAGAGAGAGAGAGAGAGAGAGAGAGAGTCTGGAGGTGGTGGCGTTAATGCTGCCCTCTAATGGATGATGATTATAATATGACCACGCTGATGATCATCATGATCCAATTATTAACAATTAATGTAAAAATCAATCACAAAATTAAATAAAGAATGTATATGAATGCATAAATAGATTAAAAAAATAAATAATTTTTTTAGTTATGTATGGTATTTTTTAAAGTTTAACATTTTTAATTTTTAATAAAATTATAGGCTTAATATGAGTGATTGGATCCATCTACATTTTTTTTTCTTCTTTTTTAAGTGAAGAGGAATGATTACTATTACTCTTTGGCTTTTGTAACATACGATGAATCCAATATTACCCTAGCTAGCTAGGGAATAATGCTTAATTATAACAATAATAATGATTTAGTGACCCTAATTAATTAACCACTAACATGGCAGATTTAGCCGTTTTAACTAATCAATTATATTTTACACGCATGTATATATGTAAATAAACATAAATATATATATATATGTGGTCTGCCCATGTGAAAAATAATAATTAGTGTAGGTTCTTGGAGCCAAAGCATAGGTAGATTCCCTCTCACATGCTGATATATATAACCATGGAAAGAGGCTTTTAATAGCCTGGTTTTGTACTCAAAAAATATTTGAAAATGTGCCCAAAATTTGAATAAATTATGTGAATTAGTGTAGTGTGAGTCACATCTAATTCATATATTTTAAAAATTAGACACTCTTTTTTTTTTTTTTTTTGAATATCTAGTAAAATTAAATTATAAATAAACAGAAGAACAGAAGATAAAACATGGTTTAACTACAAGTATAGTACCTCACCAGATGGATAAGGAATACATTAGAATTGTTTATTCACATGAAATACCAAAACTTTTGCATGAAACTAGCAATCTAACTAACCTGAAATAATGTATTATGTGTGTATGAGAGAGAGAGAGAGAGAGAGAGATGTGCCATCAACATGATTAAGTGAAGGGAAGGAGGGGAACACAATAAAGACAGACCCATGCATACACTTTGATCATGATATAGAAAGCTTCATTGGCTTTGGTCCAAGAAAATACAGCTCAATAGCCAAGTAGTCTATAACTTAATCATATGCCTCTCTATACCAAAAAGGCAAATACCTTTTGTTGCATGACATTATCTTTGTGTAGGCCAAAAAATTAAAACAAAAACAATACAAACTGATGAAATTAAGCTGAAACATGATTTTTATAAAAAAAAATTAAAATTAAATTTTTATTTTTATTTTTATTATTTTGGGATTTGCAAGCTAACACATAAAAAAATCCGCTCGGATCCCTTATGAATATGAATCTTTTTTTGAATCAATTAAATGTTAGGTCATTTTCCTTAAATGACACGTTGATTTGGTTATTTGCAAACTAACAAATGAAATTAAGCTGGGTTCGAAAGCCATGTATAACAATATTAAAAAATTTTGGTTAGTTATTTTCTCATAAGAAGAAAATTTTTAATTAATGAACTGAGTTAGGTATGTTTAATTAGGTGAATGTCAATTGGTTAACATTGTCTACGGTTATGATGATAATTTTTCCCTCTTTATTTGACTAAAATCACAATTCTAGAGAATTTTCAACAAAACTCTCAAATTTGAATACGTCAAAATTTATTTGAACACTCATGTGACAAATTAAAATTTTAAAATTTGACATCTCTAAAAATAAAAATTCCACTAGACACGCTAAATTTATTACTTTATTATATTATCATTTACTTTACTGACCTATTTTCAATGGGATTACCTCGTCTAATGTCAATTTGAACTACAAGAAGATTATGATGGTAAGGATGGATCCAGAATTATCAATATAGGTAGGGTAGGGGTGTGCATAATACCGCCGAAACCGTCAAAACCGCACCGAGCCGCACCGCCAAGGCAAATTCGTTATTATTTGCCAATCGAACCGCCGGTTTTTGGTAAGAAAAATGGCAAATTCTAGTGACATTTTTATCAATCCGCCAGTTTCTATTTTTCTTTCAAACCGCACCGACCCGCACAGCTATTAAATCATGTTTTATAAGATTCTAAAAATTCTTTTTTACTTAAGTTTGCTTGTTGTTCTATACCTTAGAATATAGTATTATATTACTGCTCGAGGGGAATTCAAGATGTCAGTAATCCAAAATAAAGTTGGATTTCAATTCACTTTTCAATCTTTTTTTTTTTCTAGCCATGTTGCAAACTTGCATCAGCTCATTTTTCAATCTAAATACTTTTCAACAGTAAACATTTTCAATATATTGTAAACCCTGAATGATATTAATTTTATGTATTGTATTTGATCATTGTAGCTTCCACAGATGCTTGTAATGAACTGATGGCATAGTCGTTGATATTATTATGTTGTTGCTACACTTGCTGCATCAGAAGAAAGCTTCGCAAGTTGCTTAACATCACGGTATCTCTCGTCTTTTTTTTACTCTTTGATTTAAGTTTTGTAATTTGAATTATATTTTTTATAAACCGCCAATCCGCCCGAACCGCCAAGGCAAATCTGCCATTATTTGCCAACCAAACCGCCGATTTTTGATAAGGAAAATGGCAAATTCTAATGACACTTTTGTCAATCCGCCACCCGCCATACGATTTCTATTTTTCTCTCAAACCGCACCGACCCGCACCCCTAGGTAGGGTCATGCAAAATATTTGCTCAATCCGTTAAAACCGCACCAATCCGCATCAATCCGCTAACCGCAGTTTAAACTTTAAAATTCATAAACTGTATTCGAAACTGCTCCACTCCAACATATATATTTTTTAACCTATAATGAAATATCAAAGTTAAAATGAGTGTGAGAGAGATTTAATATGTGAAATTTATTTCAAATTAGTAGTTATATATATGAAAAATATTGTGTAAAATTAGTTTATGTTATATATATATAAAAAAATATTTTGCAAATTAGTGTTATATATTATGCAAATACTTGATAATTGATTAGATTATTCTTTAATCCGTCAATCCACCCAAAACTGCTCAAATCTCAATTTGTCAATCTGCCATTCGATTTATAGTTTTACTCTCAAACCGCCCGACCTGCATTGTACACACCCCTAACTATAGGGATACGAAAATATGTTGAGAGTGCATACCTTTATAATTTTAAAATTTTCAATATAATATTTAATATTTTTCAAATTTTTTAAGAGTGTGGTCGCCCCACCCTCATCCCCTAGATTCATCATTGTATGGTGGTCTGGTACAAGAATTTCAATTCAGAAAGTGTCATCTTTCTTTTAATCAAATGTTAGATATGTTCTTCTTCGTTAGTTTGCTTTGATGATAGGGATAGGCAGTGTGGAACCATGTGGTTGGGAAGTTTGAGCTCTTGTACCCTCTTTATGAAAGGTAATATGAAAACAATCAGTCACTTTTCTATCCTTCTTGTAGTTGGCTGGCTCTGAGAGCGAGAGAGACAGAGACAGAGAGAGAGAGAGAGAGAGAGAGAGAGAGAGAGAGAGTATTGAGGATGTGGAAAGCAAACTAATAATAACTGACTTGGGTGTACAAAAGAAAAACTAAAACATTTTGGTGTAAGGTTTACTTGTTTAGCACAAAACAACTCTTTGACCTCTTTCATCAGTGGGTGGCAAATGCACTTACTTCCAACTAAAATTGTGACATAAAAACAGATTTGACCATAAATTCAACAGGATGTGGTAATTATGATTAGGTTTAGAATATATATATATATATTCAGACCATTTCCTTCTAGACGAAGGACCACATAGCTTCCAAATAATTAAAATTAAAATGTACAATAAAAAAACATTGGCCCAAAATTCAACATGTTGTGGTAATTATATGATTAGGGCAAGACAAAAATATTTAGACCATTACAATTGTGGACCACATTATTATGAGTCTTGTGCTGAGCAATAGGGCTGCTTAGAATTGCACTGAATGCCCATGATGCGTCTTCTTGCTCTCTATCTGCTCAACAATTTAATCATCAAGTTTAAAAGTTGAGGCAACTAATAGGGGTTCAAAAAATTTAGTGCATGCATTGATTTTGTTTTAGACCATGCTTATCAATCACTTCAGATAACTTACAAACACAATCAGATATGTAACATTCTTCAAGGAACAACACTCTGTTGTGTCTAAAACACATTAGAAATCATCATGCTCACTCGATCGTACTCGTACCTTCCGATCGCAATCCAATAACAACATAAAGAGAGTCCATTTATCGAGTAATTAATGGGTATCAAATGACACATTGATCAAATATGACTGATTTATATAGTGGAACTCAATATATCTATGTTAATGTTTGAAAAAGTGAAATGAAAGAATAACAATTTATAATAGATGTGGAGAAAATTTTTCCCTTCAATTTTAACAATTGTAACACGTCGATACCCTTCAATTTTTCCCATTCATTTAGTCTTATTACTCACAATTTTTTACGCATTCGTAAAGCTACAATGGAGAAAATTCTCCCATTTCAATAATATTGAGATGATCAAAATTTAACAAAAGAAAAACTTAATAAACATTAAAAAAATGAAATTCACATGCTTAAGATTCTAGTGGAATTCATTGAATAAGAAAGAGAAGTTCGGTTTTTTTTGTTCTTCTTGTATTTACCATTCAACCGATTGCGTAATAGAAGTTCGTTGGAAGGAACCTTAAATCACTCCATTAACAAAGCAAGTTTTTGTTTATTCTCTCTCTATATAAATTATAGTAATATAATATAGATATAGGTCTTCCTTGATTAGCGGTGAGCCAGCCATGTGAGTGTGTTGCGGGAGTTTGCAAAGGGTGGTGTGAAAATTGGACCAATTTATGATTTAATTTAATTTAAAACAAGCTTAAGTTAGGGGGTAGTTGGTCGCAGGGGGTGAACCAAAGTCTCATGTGCTAATAAATTTGGAAAGTCAGAGATTGTGAAAAGAAACTAAAAATTTGAGGAAACCTAGCTGAGAATTTAAGGAGAGATGGGGTCAAATGGCAGCCCAAGTCCGAGTTTAACTATTTAATTAGTAAAGATTAACATATTGTATTCATCATCTTACATTTTTTAGACCCGCAATAATGAAAGTATAATGCACTAAAAGGTTTTTTTTTTTTTTTTTTTATAAATATTATTCACAGAGAAAATATATCATTATTGATTAACCAAATATCCATCATTAGCCAATTGGATAGAAACAAGAGAAAAAAAAACCCTTCATTTTTCGAGGTTGTGAGAGGGTAAACAAATACCTTCACTTCACTAGAAAGAAATTATGATAATTTGCAAAATTTAAAATGTCACCAAATGAAAAGTTTCCCCATGTGATGGTTCAAACCACTCACTTGCCAGTCCACACCCACAATGATCTTGATTCTTGACCACCCACAATTTTTTTTTTTTTTTTTTTTTTTTGGGATCATAAATATAACAGTAGTGCATGAAGAAAAAAATTACAAAGTTTTCATTGTGAATGAAACGACAGCCTTGAGTTCTATATTATAAATAAATAAAAGCCTATTAATGTGACTTACATTTTTAAGATGGTCATTTGCATATCATCATTTGATTTAGAGTGATTTTACTTACACCATTAGTTTATCTCTTTATACTCTCTATTTTATTATACTATTTAAAAAAAAATGATTTTCATTATATCCATTATATTATCAAAACTAATCCTAAACTTAAAAACTCTTCAAAATCCTTTCAATTTTGTCTTTACACCAATAGTTTTTGCTAATACAATGCTAAATAATTTGAATTATTCTAGTACCGTGTTACTAGATAAACTAATTTTTTCCAACCATTTGTTGCCGTTCAATTGGATGATTTTACTTTACTTAACAAAAAATTAGTTGGAGCCCATATGTGAAGTGTCTGTTCGGTGATACATTGTTATACAAATTAGAATTTGAATTACTTTAGTGTCATGTTGCCGAATTAAACTAAATTTGTCCAGTCACCTGTCACTATATATTTATAGATTACTCCAATGTCATGTTGCCGAACAAAAATAAATTTGTTCAGTCACCTATCGCTTTACGTGCATTAGAAATTGTTTTTATTATTGTTGCATTAACGACATCCATTCGTTTCAATGTAATCAATATCTTTTTTGATCGTACCATATTTTTTGACATGTCAACTAATAAGGATGTTTCATCCTCAGATAATCTACTAGCAAATGAGTGTCTTTCAAGATGTTCAGCAGTCGGATGATTGTACTTGCATTGCTGTAATGAGTAGAAGCATAATCATTCCAAGCGAAAAAATAAAAAATAAAAATAAAATTGAAAATGCACGGTAATGAGTAACTAAACAAATTAAGAACGTTCGGCCTTGGGTTACTGAAAATGTATCTTTTATTCAGTAGTGGGTTACCGGATATATTTTTTTGTTCAAATTATTTTATTTTGTTCGGTTTTGACACACCAGACAAAATTCGAAGAACTCTCTCAAAAAACGAAACAAAAACCTACCAAACAAATAAAAAAAACTCAACATTTCATTTTTTTATGGTTCTTCACTACCATTTCTTCATCTATTGTTTTCTTTTATGATCAAAACACTATGATTTTCACATTTTGAAAAGAGATGCATAGCAGAGAAGAAAAATTGAAAAGGAAAGAAGAGCAATAGAAATTGAAGAGTAATGGGTGTAAAGAGATAATAAAATATATTTAATTTTAGTCTTTAGTTCATAAAGGTAATTTCGCATATGGGTAAAATTGAAAAAAAAAAAAATCTCATATAAAGGATATAAAGAGATAAACTGACGGTATGAGGAGAATCACTCTTTGATTTATAATTCTATATAAATTTTCTATTTGGAGTTTAAAATTTTAAATTCACAATTTGAGGTTTAAGATTATTTGAGATGTGAATTTGTGGTGACTTTGAATGCCAGTGAGACCCATTTGATGTGAAGACACACGGGCAGGATGTGCTTGGCAGGCGACACATGTATAGAGTTTGCCAATTTTAGAACTTTTGTTTTGCTTTATGTTGCCTGGATATAAATTGATAGCATTAAAGTTTAAAACTCAAAAAAAATTATATGTAACGAATGTTGTCTAAAATCATCACCAAAGAAATGTAAAATTAGTATAAAAAAATTGACAAATGCAAATGTCCCCATTACTAAACAAACACACTAGTTGGACATGTTCCAAAACAGAATATAATAACCGGATCAAATTAGCGATGGGTTTTATTCCTTTAATCATTCAACAAACAAAATAATGTAGTTTCTCTTCCCTTACTAATTTCCATTTTGTTTTCTGAAAAACTATCAAATCAATTTTACTTTTTTCAAAAATTCCCATGAGTTGTATTCAAATCTCATTTAAAAAAAAACAAAAATGTTTCATGCCCCCTTTTTCCCTCACCCCCTTTGACCCCCTCTCTCTCTCATTGGTTACATTTTTTTTTTTTTTTTTCTTTTTTTCCTACTCCTCCAATCACCACCCGCCACGTGTATGTGGGGGGTTGTGGGGATGGTGATTGGAGGGGCCTCTATCATGACTCGTTTTGACCAAAAAAAATAGAAATAAAAAAATTGGTTTGTGATCAGGGGGGTTGGCTTGGGATCTGATAATAATGGGAACGACTACAAACAAGAAAAAAAACAAAAAAATAAAAAATAAAATAAAATTAAAAAGAGTTGGAGGAATGGGCAACTTTTTCTTTCTTTATGCATATTGTATTGTAGATTGGTTGTGATGATACCGAGTTTGATTAATCATTTTTTGGCCACAGCAACGCAAAAAAGGACAAGTGTGCATGGCCAATTTGGATGTGTGTTGTATGTATCCACTACTTATCTGGTAAGATCTCATGAGATTGCTGATCACTTATCTGGATTTTCATACCACATGTTTGTGGATGATTTTTACAAATTCTTGAATTTTCTAAACATAATTATACTTCAATTCTATAGAGTTTAATAATTATTGCAAAAATAATAATTAGACGAAAATTTCATCCCCTTTGCGTAGTTTTAGACATATGAAATTAATTTAACACTAATGCTTCACGTTTCGAGAGTTTCAGGCGCGAATGGCACGAATTTGTGGTCACCGGTCGACCTGTTGGACGACTAGCCGGACAATCACCCGGACGACCGGATGAAACACTTGTCTACCGCGATTATCACTTTATCGACTGCAGTTGTCATCCTCTTTGCCGGATGACCGGTTAAACAAATTTGAGACAAATTTGCGCCTCAATATTTGAAGCCAGTAGCACGACTCTTAATTTAATATTTAAAAAAAAATGATTGGCATGAACAATTTAAAATGTTATATAGCATGCCAAATAATTTCTGAATGGTCAATTTATTGTTGTGCCAGTTACTTGTCAGCAAAATGAATGTATCCAACTCTTACACTCTGTCTGCTTGGTGTTTCGATGCAAAATAAAATTTAACTCAAAAAAAATAATACCAAAAACAAATTTATTTGGGTAAAAAATATTTTTATTTTACAAACTATGGATACCACCAAACTATCACCACCTCCAACCCCACCACTATCATTACCACTAATATTACCACCACCGCACAATCACTACTAACAATATAATCACTAACACATTTGTTTTAAGATTGCAACTAAACAACAAAAACTGATCCGAATACCTGATTATTAAGAAAAATAAATAAACAACTAAGCAATGGAAATTTTTTTCTTACACATTAGTTATAAAAAGACAATTGCTGAAAAAAATAATCATAGATTTCATTTTTCTGCTCAAATAATTGGAGTGTTAATATGCAAGGATGCAAGATTGAATGGTAAATTAATAAGTCAAAATTTGTAATTCTCTTAAGAGAGAGACTTTGAACTAGTGGGTTTAGAGCTAAATTTTGTAATTACAAACTTTTAGCTAATATCAACCGAATAATGTTAAAAAACAAAGCTTTTTGTATAAAATTCTCTTAATTTGACTAAATGTTCTTTGTAATTGACAATTTTTGAAAGGAAACAGTCAAAACCAACGCCATTTGATTTTGATAGAGTGCATATAGAAAATAGTATAGAATGTGAGGTTGGGTTTGGGACCTTTTATCGATTAACAAGCCTACAAAATGTAAGACGATTGAGAGAGACTCTCAAGATTGCGTGAGGTTTTGCTATAAGTTTATGTTGTGTTTTTGAAAAACGATCAATTTAAGTTTAAAATGATGGTATGAAAATATTATTTTATAAAATAATTTGAGTTTTTCGTAGAGGGGAAAAATAAAATAAAATTATTTTATAATATTTTATAAAATAATTTGAGTTTGAAAAATAAGTTAGATAATATTTCAACACATTGAAATTTGGTAAAAGGATTATGTTAATCACAATGAATGGGCTGTGAATAAGGGGGGAGGAAAGAAATTGTGGAGGAAAAAATAAATTAGAATCTTAAGAAAATTTTCACATATTTCTGAAGTAATATTATGAAAATATATAAATATTACAAATATTTTTTTCTCACAAAATATGACATCTATTATGTTATAAAAAAAAAAAAATTGCTGATAACAACATTTGGAATGTCAATAATATTAGTAAATGTATTAAAAAAAGGACAAATTACATATACCTCCCTCGAGGTTTAGTTAAATTACAGATATCCCCTGAGGTTTCGGAAATTACAGATACCCCCTGAGGTTTATATTTTCATAACAAATTGCCTCTTGAAGTTTATATTTTCAATACAATTTGCCCCCTAATTTGTTATGCAAATAGTACTTTCATGGGAGTATCTGTAATTTTGCTAAACCTCGAGGGGGGTATCTGTAATTTTGCTAAACCTCGAGGGGTATATGTAATTTGCCCTAAAAAAAATTATAAAAATATTTTGAAAAATAAAAAAAGGCGTTTAAAAAATTATATTTTTTCTTTCTTTTTATCATTTTGTGTTTTTTAATTACAACTCATTTGACTGTCATTAATTTAACTCTTATCCTATTATGATAAATGTTACTTTAAATAATAAAATTTTGTTATTATATGTCATATTAATTAATAAAAATATTGGGTAAATTACACTTTGCCCTCCTAAAGTTTTATCCATTTCTCACTTTGGCCCTTCATGTTTGCAATCCTTCCCACGTTGGCCTTTTAAGTTTAATTTTTCCCACTTTGGCCTCTCATGTTTGCAACCTATCCCATTTTGGCCCTTCATATTTGTAATCCTTCTCACTTTATTCCTAAACTAGCTTCCATTCAAAAAACTAACATAATCTGCCACATTACTAAAATATCAGCTCCATGTATGATGTAAAAAATTTACTTAAGATGCAAAAAATAAAAAATAGAAAACAAAAAAATTGAAATTTTGTTTTTGTCTTTAGTGAATTGTTTTTTCAAATTTATTCATAAATATTATTATATTATAGATGTATCTAGATTAGATGCAGCTAAACAAATAAAAACAAATTTAACTAAAAAAAAGAAAAAAGTTTACTAAAGAAGAAAAAAAAAAAAATATATACTGACTTAAACACTTATACTGTCAATTCTGAAATGAAAAATTTACAATCATTTTTTTTTTTTTTTTGTCTTTAGTGAACTTTTTTCTTTTTTTAGTTAAATTTGTTTTTATTTTTTTAGCTACATCTAATCTAGATGCATCTATAATGTAATAATGTTTATGAATAAATTTGAAAAAAAAATTCACTAAAGACTAAAAAAAATTTCAATTTTTTTATTTTTTATTTTTTTTCATCTTTAGTGAATTATTTACATCATATATGGAGCTGATATGTTAGGCTTGGTTTGGGAAGTGGGTTGGCTTTTTGACTTTTTGACTTTTTTGACTATTTTAGTCATGGGCTAAAAAGTGATTTGGGAAGGGCTTTTAACTTTTTTGATTTTTTTTGTGAGAGAAAGAATGTAATGATTATGGATTGGATGTGATGTTTTGTTTTATTGGGGTTAAAAAGCCTATTTTATTTTTTGTGGCTATTTTATCCCCAAACCCACTTCCCAAACAGTGGCTTAGTGATGTGACAAATTCTGTTATTTTTTTGGATGAAAGTTAGTTTAGGAGTAAAGTGAGAAGGATTGCAAATATGAAAGGCTAAAGTGAGAAGGATTACAAACATGAAGGACTAAAATGGAAAAGATTGCAAACATGAAGGACCAAAGTGGGAAGGGTTGTAAACATAAAAAGGCCAAAGTGAAAAAAATCAAACTTAAAGAGCTAAAGTGAGAAATGGATGAAACTTTAGGGGACAAAGTGTAATTTATCCAAAAATATTTATAAACATTAAGTAATTTGTATAACATTTATTTTTTTATAAAAAAAATGCAAATAAGTGATGTCTTTTTAAAATATTTACAAATTTATGAAAAAAACAATTATAACTTTAATTATTAAAGTTGATAAAATGCTCCATTAATTTGAAATTATTTTTGCAAATTTTCACTGAATTATAATTTTTATAATCTTTGCTATTACGGTTTTATTGGCCAATCGTCCGTGCCCCAAAAAGAAGTTAAAAACAAACCATTAAAAACAAATCAGCAAAATAGAAAATGAAAAATCTTACCGGGTAACAAGCGGGAAAACCAGAATTGGAAGTGACGTACGGAAATCAACCGGAATAACCGGTAACTTCGAGGACTGGCAAAGCTCCTTGATACGGAAGTACCCCTCTCCGTTTGACGGACACCTGTCAATCAGAACCCACTGCCATAGTTGCAGACAAATACTGTACTGTACGGTTATCAAAAAAATTCAGTTACATGTGGATACGTGGCGTCCACCGCCAGCGAGTATTAACTCTCACCCGCGACTACAATAATGATCAGTAAATCAATTCCAATTGCTGAATTTGGTGGGTTTTTTTTTTTGAGCTAATTTATGATTTTTGACTTTTAAAAAGTTATTTTGAATATTTCAAATAGTTTTTGATTCTAACAACTTATTTTAAGTCAAAAAATCTAATTTTGACAAGCTACGCACCCCTTACTTCTGATTATTAGTTTTTGCTGTAGACATGTTAATTTACGGTTATACACTTAAATTTTTTTATTTTTTATTTTTTTAAAAATAGAAAAAGACCCAAATGGACTACAAAATATTATTATTATTTTTTATGAGAAATGTAGACAAATAGTGAATAATAAAAAGTAAAAATTAATTGAAAAAGTTACTTCACAGCTTATTTAACAAACACTATTCAGCAACTTATAATCCAACAGTTATACCAAACAGATTAACTGCTTTTGATTAAAGTCATAATCTATAATCTGTTAAGCTATAATCTATAATCTGTTTTAACAGCTACACCAAATAGCACCGTTGTGAGAGCTGTAACTCTCCGGTTAAGGTTGTTTGGAATATTCTAAATGAGTTTAATTTTTAATTTTTTATAAAATATGGGTTGAAACTGAAGTGATATGTAGAGAGGTGATGTGACTTAAATAAGATAGTAACTTTTTTGACTTTTTAATTTTTTTTAAGATAAGCCAAACCTAGCTTAAATTTTATGATTTTTAAATAATAAAAAACATTTTATTAATTAAATTCTCATTTAATCGTAAAAATAAAATTTTAATTATTTCATAAATTACGATTTTTAAAAAGAAAATATGTTTAATTATTTTAAAATTTAAATTTGTGTACCACTATATATAGAAGTAATTAACCAAAATCTAATTATTTTTTATTTTTAAAAAAATTCTATTGGTTTACTATAATTTAACCATAACAATTAAACTCTAATTATTCTATAAATTACGACTTCTAAAAAGAAGGTATGCTCAATTATTTCAAAATTTAAATTTGTGTGCCACTAATATGGAAGCATTTCACTAAAATCTAATTATAATCATAAAAAACTCTAATTATTCCATAATTTATGATTTTCAAATATATATATATATATATATATATATATATATATCTTCATTTCAAGAGTTAAAATTATATGTCATCAAATATGATAAATAATTCAATAGAATCTAAAATTTGTAAAAGCCTTTTAAATGGTCACGTTATTTATACTACAACTAATATAGAAATCTTTTTCAAAATTTATAATAATACTCCTTTCAAAATTCTATATATTAAGCTTTCAAAATTACATTTAAAAAAAAATCAAATTTATTTTTATTTTTATTTATTTCCAAACCCACATTCTAAATTTCTTGATTAATTTTTATTTATTATTAAAAAAAATTAAAAAAAAATCTATTGGGTAACACTTTTCAATAATAAAAATAGAATTGTCAAATGATTTATGAAATTTAAAAGGAAATTATATTAACCCATTTTAAAATTTAAATGTGTGTCATCTAACCATTAAAAAAAATAATCTAATTTTCTCATAATTTATGACTTTTAAAAGGAAATAACACTAAATTAATTTTAAAATTTTAAAATTGTGTATCACAAATTATGAGAAGCAATTCACATCTCTCTTAAATCTTCTCTCTTGCACTTAGTGGATTCAAATTAAATTAGAGTTAGTGTTCATCAAGTGTTGTAACTGTTGGTGATGGGAGCAATTGTGAAGAATTTAATTGATAAATTTTTGCACTATAAGTTTTTGTTTTTGTTTTTTTTAAAAAGATCAATTTCTAATATTTAGTCTCCTGCATCCTTATTTCTATTATGCATCTAACAAATATGTTAATTTTCAAAAATTTATTGCATGCTTATAAATCTAAGTTTATTTTTATAAAATAAATTTCCAATCTCTTCGATCACGGTTCAATAGTTTAAAATTTATATTTATTAAGTGCATAAATATGGATGTAGCAATCCCGGTTTTGACCCGTCTCTTTGTGGTGTTCCGGGCTCGGGTTGGTATGGTTTTGAACGATGTTACGTATCTTGGTTCCTTGTATTCCCCTTATTTTGGTTATGGGGTTGTAGCGGTGTGTTTGGAATAGGTAATGTCTCATGTTTGTATTGGGTTATAGCGTATCTTTCATGTTTTGCCACTTCATTGACTATGTCGGAGATCGAGCTGCCTAGTCAGCTCGTGGAGGTCCGAGGGAAGCACTCCTTGGCGGGTCCGAGGGCAATGCCATGGCGGGGTCGAGGGGCAGCTCTCCCGAAACAAAAATGCAAAATGCATTCGAAGTTACTTGTCCGCTCGAGCGGCCGTTTATGCGCTAGAGCGGCGAATGTTTGGTTCCAGAAGTTTGCCTTGTTTGCAAAAGTACTGGGAAGGTGTATTTGATGCTCGAGCGAGGCTTTCCACGCTCGAGAGCGGACCATGTTATATCAATTCGTGAATCTGATATTTCAGATCACTTTTGTATATCTCTTTCTCTCTAAAAACATTTCCTCTCATTTCTCTCTACATTTCTCTACACAAACTAGATTAAAAAAAACCTTGATTTCTCAAGAGCCATTTGAATTTTGTCATTGTTTCTTCATCAAAGTGGGTTATCATCTTGAGGGCTTCATTATGTGCGGTGAAGATCGAGTTTATGCATCATTGATTTTGGGGTTTCATCTCTGTTTTTCTTCAAACTTGAGATAGGGATTTTCTTAGAATTATATATATTTTTGCAAGATCTATATGATTTTCGAAATCATCTTTCGATAGCTTTGAAAATTGATTGTTGATTCAAGAAGTTGAGCGCTTTTGAAAGTGGGTTTGTCTTTTATTCTTGTAAAATGATCTTATGGATGTTGATTTTCGTTGATTGAAGAAAAGATGATTTTGAAAAGTTTTCTTTCAAAAGATTTGAGTTGTATAGTTTTGGTGAGAAAACCTCGAATTTGGGAATTTTTTTAAAATAGACTGAAAATCTATGAATGATATTGTTATATTTATTTTGTGTGTCAAAATAAATGGATGTTTGGAAATTTTTTTATTTATATTTATATAAATCATGAATTTCAGGGAATATGAGAATTGTTGTTCATTTTGAAAATTATTGTTCAAAACGTTGAAATAGTCTTGAAATGACTAATTGTTAAGGATACTTGAGAAGATGGAATTGTATTATTCCTTGGATGATGAATTGGAATAAAAGTATTTATATTCATCTTGTGTTATTGGCATAACAATTCATTTGATTACATTAAATTTTGAAAGTTGATTTGAAAATTTGCATTGAGAAAAGAATGTTGAGAAATAAGTTTTCATGAAATGGTTTTGGGGTAAATACGTTAGTAAGTCTTGATAGGTGATGTAGATGATATTGAATAAGTTGGCCTGAGAGTCCGGGATAAAAGACTGAAAACCCGCGCGGATAGGTGTCGAGCCTTCTGGTTAATACCGGTAAAAATGACAATTTGGTAGTACTTGTATAGTCTACTTGCAGACACCGACCTAGGGATTACTAGAGTTGTGTTTACAACTCTTGAAATGAATTGTTAAGTTTTGAAGAATTGAAATTGCATGACATCATTGAGCATGATGGTTTTCAAAGATGAAGATGTGATTTTCTTTCAAAAAGGTATAGCATGGCATGTGCATTTCTTCTTTTGAGACTTGTATAAAATGTATATACCTTGTTAAGGATTTTCTATTGGGCTTTATGCTCACTCTACGAGATTTTTGTGTAGGAAAAGATGTGGTGATGCCGCCTAATTAAAGGCGAGGAAATGTGTGTTGAGAGTACGAGACTCTCATTTTGCTGTGACTCTGTGTGTAAGCCAAGGGCTATATGTGTGTGGGTTTGAATAACCGTTTTATACAACCAAGCTCAAGCCTTAGAAACTTATAAACCCTTGGGGGTATTTATTTGTTTATTTACTTGTTGTTAGATTAATGTATTATTGCATGAAGAACTATTGTATTATGTAATGTAAGTTTGGAGATTTATATTCAGTTTTCCTTGAAAGAGCCATGGTTGTTGTATTATCATTTGGGCTAGAAATTTGGGGCGTTACAATGGATGATAGAGGCTATTGAGAAATGTGCATATTTATTTGCAATATAGCCAGTAACAAATTTTTATTGTAAGTTTCTTCTTATTATGGAGGATGCATATGGTTAGAATATTACTTATACATTTATATTTTATAATTTTCATAATTTCATATTTCAAAATTTTTATTAAGTTTGCTGTTAATTTTCAAATTTAATAATTGATGCATTTTTTCTTGAATAATGTTATACTTATTATATTATATTTTATTGTAATTTATTTGATATTTTTATAGCTTATTTGGCTAAAAAAAGGGTCTTTAAACTACAACTTGTAACCCTTTTTTTTTTTTAAAAAAAAAAAAAAAACTTATTTGAAACCCTTGAGTACATATGAGCATAAGAGTCTTACATCTTTCATTTTGGTAATAACTTTTGAGGTATTTATGAATATTTACATAATAAAAATGTTACATAAATTATCAAAAGCTACATTGCACTAAGTAAATTTACAACTTATTTTAAGTTAATAATTTAAAATTTTACTTACAATTTATAACCATTATATGGGTCATGCCAAATATTAAATAAAGTTTAAGAAATACAAGGTGCATCTAGGCTAGGGCGTAAGTTATATAAGCTTAATAATGACTGTAAACATGGTGTACTAACATGTGGATAGTCTTGTTAAATTGTCAAAATTTTGAATGAAAAAATTTTGCTTAAAAAATAGGTTGATGATTAGATTTAGAGCATATTTGATAAAACTTTTAATTTTTGATTTTGTAATGTTAAAAGTTTTAATAAAGTATAAAATTTTTAAATTACATAAATTTATTCATAAATATTTAATGTGAAAAATGCTATGAGTATTTGAAAATATTAAATTTATTCATAAATTTTAAATTTTCAAATGCTAGAAGAACTATTTAATTAAGTACAATTGTTTTTAATAAAAATAGTTTATTAATAAGGTTATTTTGTACAGGTTTATAATGTATTATGTCCATTTTTTTTTTAAGTTTGTAATTAACTCTTAAAAATTTATAAAATTTTTATTTGAAATGTGGATTATGCATAAATCTATTAACAAATGAGAAAAAAAATTATAAATTCACATATAGTACATACATTACTTTTTGTTTGAACCATAATTCTGACTCAAGCTACGCACTGTATAAATATCGAGATTTAGGTACTAGGCATTAAATTGGCCTAACACATTTTCAATCAAATACACAATAAAAAAACTTAGGCGTATAGGCTAGAGTTAAGTTGTTTTAGATATGGTTTGGGAAGTGGATTGGCTTTTTGACTTTTTTTGTTATTTTAGCCTGGGCTAAAAAGCTTGGTTTGGGAAGGACTTTTTGACTTTTTTGGCTTTTTTGACTTTTTTTGTGAGAGAAGAGTGTAATGATTATGGGTTGGATGTGATGTTTTGTTTGTTGTGGCTAAAATAGTCTATTTTGTCTTTTGTGGCTATTTTAGCCACAAACCATTTTGCCAAACGGGGCCTATTCAGTTTAATTTATTTGTTTAGTATATTAGTTTTAAATTTTTTTAATATAAAACAATTAAAAAATATAAAAAATAAAAATGATCTATAGTGATGATCAAATAAAGAAAATGGTTTGGGGTTTGCAAAATATTCAATTGGTCTAACCTCTAAAAAATTAGTAAATATAATTAACCAATATTTAATGAGACTATTTTAGTAATTATACCTACCAACCTAGCAGGATTGAAGTCATCGAAGTCTTATTTGGGGAGTGGGTTGAAGATTGGGGTCACTGATCCACTATTTTTTTTTTCAATTTTTTATTTATTCTTCAATTTTGATTGATTGAATTCTATAAAATAGATAAAGTTATTGATTTTACATAATAGATATAAGATAATTGGTAAATTAAAAAACTAAAATTACGAAATTCATCAAGACGAAATATATTTATATTTTATCGTAAATATAATTATTATATGGGAACTAATTAATGTTAAATAAATTTTCTTTTATATTATGGACAAAATTTTTGTTATAATTTAATTATAGAAATAATTTTTAATTATTTATTTTAATCCGCATATAGCACGGGTATTATGCTAATAATTAATAAGATAAAATATCATATTTAAATTATAATTATTTTATTTTTTTTCTTACAATTATTAAATCAACTAAAGAAATGAGATTTTTATTGATAAATCCTATTTAGAAGTGTTCTAACCCAAGAAATCCATGATTTTTTTTTTTTTAATCCACTAAGTCCCCTCTATTTATAGTTTTATTTCATAAAGTCTTTTTTTTCTTAATTTACACTATTTTCTTAGACTCTTATACCCTTATATTTAATATTGATATTTAATGTTGGTATTTAATGTTGAGGGAAGAGAGAGAAGAGAAAGGACCAAGGTATAAGAAATTTCATATACAAATTAAATAACATTGATGTTATTATTTTATATTATTATATAATATGAATATATTTTTAATTAACAATACATTAAAAATAATGCGAACATTCTCTCTCATCTGATGTGAATATATTTTTAACATCATCTGATATGAACATTCATATTCACATCATCTGATGTGAACATTCACATTATCATGTACAGTCATGTTTATATTCAAATAAAAGTTAAGGCTTATGGTTGTGTAATTTGATGCAACGCTGATGTGAACCTTCCTTACTTTTATCACATGTCATCTGATGTGAACATTCACATTTACATTCACGTTATCTAATATGAACATTCACGTCATCACGTACCGTCAATATTTGGAAGCATGCGAGCTACCAAAATATAATGGCAATCAATAAAAAATTATGTTTAATTTTTTGTGTAATATATATCAACATTAAAATAGTGGTGTGTAGATAACACATTTTTTTTGGAGTGAATGGTCATGAGAACTACTAAAACGTAATGACAATCAATATTAAGGCCAAGTTTGGCAAGTTGAAAAAAAGCTAAAAAGTTAAAAAGTTACTCAAAAAGTTAAAAAGTTATCACTATTCACCAAAAGTAAAAAATTACGGCTGCACAACTCTCAATCCTAATTTTCTTCTACACACTAATTTATATAATTTTTTAATACACATTTTTCTATAAAAAGTCAAAAAGTTAACGCAAACATTCATATTTTTTTTCTCAATTTTTTAGTCTAAAAAGACAAAAAGTGTACTTATTTAGGACACTCCAAACAACCAACATTAATGGGATCAAAAGAGATTGATGGTGTTTTGATATTCTTATCTCAAATAGGACCTACTGAAATAATTAAAATGAATATGGATTAGATGAAATAAAACTTTTAAAAAAAGGATTTATCAAAAAAGTTTCTTAAAAAAATTAATTAATTTTTAAAATACAATTTTTTTAATTAAATTAAAATAATCAAAAAAATTACTAACTAAAATAATACTTCGCAAATGATTTTTGTCCCGCTGCGGTGAATAGTTTCGGTTAAAAAGGTTCCAAGTTAGTGGTGGTAATGTCAGAGAGAGAAGAGGGTTCAGCACGTGACTAACCGACGCTGTTGACACGTGGGAGACTCCGCCTATGACATGACATGCGGGCCGAGCTTTGACAGTGAAAATAAAAAGATAGTAGGTGATTTAAGAAATAGTGATGATTCATCTCACTAATTTTTAGATTATTAATAGTATTAATGAACTGAAAAAAAAAAAAAAATTCAAATCAAAACATCACATCACTTTGATGAAGTTTTTTTGTGTCACATCATTAGTGATGCTCTAATACTCTCAATTTAAAACTTTAAAATATTATTGTTTAAGAAATTAGTTGAAAGTTAATTTTTTAATTCTTCTCTATGTTTTTTAATTTTATAATTTTTTTATGTATAAAAAAAAAAATGTGAAATGATATGATTTAAAATGAATTAAAAGTTAAACATGGAGCTAGAGAGAGAGAGAGACGGTTAGTGGCAGTTAGTTAGGTTTGGAATGTGGATGGTTAGTGGGATAATTAAGGTTTAACTTAACCATGGTTAAATGGAGTTTGATTACACAAAGCAGACGCAGTTGGTGAGCATGGGCATAAAAATAGTACCTTTTCCCTATAAAAACACTGCTCCATTGGCCTTCTTCTTCAACTCCATATCCATTCCATTTGTTTCCATTTGATTCCATTTGATTTGTAGAGAGAGAGGGAGAGATCAAGAGACAGAGAAAGTGAGGGAATTTTTTTACCGCCACTCATAGAGAGAGAGAGAGAGAGAGAGAGAGAAGCAACAATGGCGGTCTCTCTGAGAAATTTCGCTGCTTGCTCGTTGCTGGTTCTAACGCTCTTCGTCGTCGTCGTCGGTGTTTCTAGACCTGTAATGGCGAAAGATGAGATTCAACAGTCTAGGTATGGTTTTATCTTATTTTTCAATGCGATTTACGCCATTGATTGCAATGTAGGCCGATTGAGGAGAAACAGAGACTCTCTGTTTTCCCGAGCTCTTCTGAAAATGTGTAACATGGTTTACAATGCCGAAGCGTTGTTTTGTTAATTTGAGTGAAAATTAACGGAGATCTTTCTTCAATTTCATCGTAGTTTTGACACGAGATCTTTCGTTTATTGATTGATCATTATTGTTCGCTTAATTCATTTTCCTTATCAAAGCCACGGCTAAGTACTTATCTTCATGATTCTCTTTTTCAGTGTCGGAGACACAATGCAGTTGCAGAGCTTGAATAACTCAACAATGGCGAATAGGTTAGCTACACATCTCTGTCCCTTCAATTTTTTGATCTTATATACACTATGTTTTAGCAAATCTTGACCGTCCACGTGGTCTCTGGATAAATTTAAGAAATCTTGTCCGCTCAGATCAAATCTGCAAAAATCTGGATCGTTTATTCAGTTGCTATGGCAGTTTTTCCCCCATTATCAAACTTCGAGAAAAAAGTTCACTGCAAAACTACTTTCGTCACCGTCACCGTCGAATCCTCAAATCTTTCTCCAGTACAATATTACCCTTTAATAAAGCCTCAATCCTTGAGATTTTTCCCTTGATTTTCACATACAGTAAGGATATTTTAGTAATTTTCCACCCATAAAAAATGGATATATTAAATGTAGAGTTATCGGAGAACTCTTGTGGGTCACCGACCAATAGCTTCTCTCCTTTGATAAGCTTTTCAACCATCTCGAGCAATGTGTTTTTTTCTAGTGAGAAATAAATTAATCGGAAAATAGCTGACACGCGTGTCGTTTTCTCTATCCTAATGCAACGATTTGTTACGATGTCGTATCGTTTTCTATGTTCGCTGGTTTTGCTCATCCCGTTTAAGGAATGAGTGAATGAATCCAACGGCTCTGAAGCATTAAGCTATGAATCTGTGATCAATGTCAAGCATATAATTTTATTTTATTTTTTTAACTGATTTCAGGTCAAATGAAGAAGCAGAAGTCCGGAATGAGCATGCTGCTGTGCAAGATCCCGAAATGGTCGCTTCCATGGTTGACATGTGAGCAGCACACTCTCTCTCCCTTGTCCATGAGATTGATTTTTGACTGCTACTTTGGTATTTGTTTATTTATGTTCCATTCCCTCTCTCAGAAAGCTCGTGATATTTCGGTCTCTTAGAAATAAATTATTTTAATAATTTTTTAATTTTTTATAAAAAGATATGTAAAAAAATAATGTGACGACTTATAATAACTTTTTAATTTTTTAATTAAACCTGAAAATTGCTAAATGAGACTTTCAAGAATAATAACTTAGCTGAAAGGTCTCACATGATCCGTATACTACCATAAAAACCTATGAAGCACAGGTACGGGTACGAGTACCGGTACTGGTACGATACGGGTACGTCGATACGGTAAAATTCAAAAAAAATAAGGTACGGGTACGGCTTGGTACGCTTGTAAAAAAATATTTATTTTTAATTTAGAATAATGCAAAAAATAATTAAATGGTTTAATTTGTTAAGGTCCAACCTATAATTAACATTTAATGCCAAAAGGAAAAGTATAAATCAAAATTAAATGTCAATATATTAAACAACTTACAAACCATAGTTTAATTTTAAAATCATGCTAAGTATAAAACAAAAACTAAAAAAGAAATCTAGTGAAATGAGTTTTATTTTTGTAGTAGAAGGAAAATATTATTTCTATTGAGGTACGGTACGGCTTGGATATATACTAGATATGTCTAGGTACGTCAAAAATTAAGAAGAAAAAACTTGGGTACGTATTTCGTGTACCCAGTACATATGTAGAAGTACCGTACGACGTACGGTACGCCGGTAAGTACCCGGTACGGGTACGGCATGTTTTTCGAAGTACCCATGCTTCATAGATAAAAACAAACCTAAAAGACTAAAAATGATATTTATTACCGAATTTTATTTATTTAATTTAATTTTTAGGTATATTCATGTAAAAAATGTCATGTTCATAGAAGATATATAGAACAAAATTCATCATATTTAAAAAATAGTAAAAACTATAATATGATATAAGAAGTCCTATCGAAAATAAAAAGTTAAAAAATATTTCCGTGTTAATTTTCTACTAGCCCAATTCTTCAATGAAAAATGTTTGATAATTCGAATTTATATGATTCGAATAACTCGAATGTATCAAAATAACGTCATTTTAAGACATTCGAGTCATTAGGTTTTGAAAATTCAAACTACCAAATATTATTGTTCTTCATTAACTCGTTTGTGGTGTTCTCCTTACTCTATTTTTTTTCTCATGCTCTACCTCTTACTTTGTGACCCTATTTTATACCCTGTTGTTAATCAATAGGATCAATTAAAAGAGAGGCAAAATCGATCTTGCTCCCCACCTAACCAACTAAGGCTATGTTTTGAGCTATTTTAATTACAAAAGGTAAAATAAGTTAAAAAATTAATAAAATAAAAGGTCACATTCAAATTATAATTATTTTATTTTTTTTTACAAAAGTCAAAAAATTCATCATAAACAAGACTTTTTAGTTCAGATTAAAATAACCAACTCACGCCCCAAACAAAGGCTAAATGATACTCCCTGTTCATTAGTTTTGATATCATATTACAATGCTAATCCTACTCCATCAGAATATTCTTTGTGACATTTTTTATTTATTTTTTCATAACATCACCTTTTAATTTATTGAAAAGAAATTTTGATTATGTCGTATTGTTAACTCTCTATTAATCTAATACCCATCAATTCAAAGAAAGAGTGCTCGATTAACCAATCAGCATCCCCCATGTTCTCATGCTGTTGCGTCTTGCCATCCTTGGCCACACATGCCTTGTTCCGAGATCCGTGCGTCACGTAATTTAATTTATTTTAACATCCTTTTGTTTCCATTCTTATCCGAATTTCATTTACATGTCCAAGCTTTATACATATACCGACGGTGTTTGTTAGATTTTGGATTTACTTTTTTGCCACCATGTTATGTTTCTTTATTGCTTTCATAAAGCATTCATTAACTGTATTTGTATACGTGGTCGTCGTTATATGTGCATTTTCTTATTTTAAAATTGCATAAAAAGATACTAATTGCTTTCATCACATGACTAACAAACTCCTTTTAATGAACTTAGGGAGGCCCCTTCTATTTCTAAGAGAAATACTATGGCAGATCCTAATAGGGATCCATTTTAGTCATTAATTCGATTTAAAAAAATATCTACAAACAGATTTTTTATACAATTTTTTTTTTATATAATATAAATCATTTTTTATGAATTTTTAATTTTAAAATGAAAGAAATTAAGGACTACCTCATCATTTTGAATAAAATTTTGTATCAAATTTTTATTTGTATTCTTTTTTGGCATGATGTGTAGATTAGATCTTGTACACATGCCACTCTAGAGACATTGCCTTTCCTCAGTAATGTTAATTGTACGATTCCATTTAAAATGACAATGAAAACAATTAAAAGAGATCTTGGAACACATTATGGAGAATATACTTCTTGTTGTTGATACAATGTATTGATTTTTTAATATCATTTCCACCTGATAATTCCGTTTATGGCCATGGGAGTAAAATAAAGCAGAAGTTTCTCAAGCAGGTGAGCACATTAGTTAATTTTAATTTGAACCATGATAGTTTTGTGTAATAATAATTTGACATTTGTCATATACATTATTAGAGTTTATTTTTATAAATAATAAATTACGTATCTCAAATATTTTCCTTTGTGCACGGCTGTATATGCACTGGTTGGGTAGGCCACATAAATTTCATTCCCTTTATCCAGCCTGGCAGAAACCCCAAAACCAGATCTGGAGGCATACCCACATAGTCTAATTATTTAGTAGTCCTAAAGCGCACCGCATTATATTATTTGTGGTATTTTAAATTAATCATATAATAAATTTTTTTATAAATGTAATATACTAACTTACCTTTGTTAGATAGTTTAGATACAAATGTATTACAGTTTCTCAATAGCTGAAAATACCACGTAAACAATGGAAGTTTTGCCTGATCATTAATTTCAAAATTTAGAATTAATCAAATATGCATAAGCTGATTCCAACACCCAATTATTGAAGAAAAAAGGCCAGTAGCTGCCCAACTAATGGGGCCACGATCTCATTAAATGACCTCTGTTTCATTTAACAGTTGTCTTCACCTACTTCTATTTCATTTAAGAGTCGCCTCCAGTAAAAACAAAAAACTATTTATTCTGAAAAATACTAAAAATATATATATATATTAATAATAATGTATGATATAAATTTGAATTTAGTGTTATACATGTTATATTTAAAATAAATTTTGTTCACATATTTTATTTTTGGAATAATGTTTGGATTGTTTTTTTTTTTTTTTGGCATGCTTAATTTTGTTCTCCACCGACATATTGCAACGAAATTATTCACTTTACCTTTCCATTTATTTTTGTCCGACAGCGAGGAATGTAAAGAAAAGTCATATAGCCTTCCGTATGGACCGTATTCATTTATCAGTATGCTATCCTGACTTTGAGTCACTTGGTCTCATTAATGATTTGGGCAGCATTCATTTGAATCTGAAGTAGACAAGTTTTATAGTTCTTTCACTTGTTTTGAATTATGACTTCTGACCTATTTCGTTAATGATCTGCCAGAAATTTTAGCTTAAGCTCTTAAATTTCACTTACTCATGATGGGAATATCAAGATTCATAGATGATGGTAGTTAATGTTGATATATGTGTAAAAAAAAAAAAAATAGAAATATATAAAAATATTTTAAATTATGTAAAATGTGTATGGTTGAAGAAAATTTCTGATAATGAAGAGTTTTAAAATTTACAGGAGTATTCGCAATAGCACCGAAAGGAGGAAGTTGGGATTCTTTTCATGCGGAACTGGCAACCCTATTGATGACTGCTGGCGTTGTGACCCCAATTGGCAACGCAACCGTAAGCGTCTAGCTGACTGTGCCATTGGCTTTGGGCGCAACGCCATTGGTGGCCGTGATGGAAGGTACTACGTTGTTAGCGACCCAACTGATGACGATCCAGTAAATCCCAGACCCGGCACACTACGCCATGCTGTCATCCAGGACAAGCCTCTATGGATTGTGTTCAAGAGGGACATGGTGATCACACTGAAACAAGAGCTTATTATGAACAGCTTCAAAACAATTGATGCCCGTGGAACCAATGTCCATATTGCCAATGGGGCTTGCATAACAATCCAATATGTCACGAATGTCATTATTCATGGTCTCCATATCCATGACTGCAAGTCCACGGGCAATGCCATGGTTCGAAGCTCCCCAACTCATTACGGTTGGAGGACAATGGCTGATGGTGATGGCATTTCCATTTTTGGAGCAAGTCACTTGTGGATTGATCACAATTCTCTCTCTAACTGCGCTGATGGCCTTATCGATGCTATTATGGGATCAACTGCAATCACCATCTCTAACAATTACTTCACCCACCACAATGAGGTCATTTCTATTTCAAAGTACATCATGCTTCAATTGATCATGTTATCACCAAATGCAAAGACTAAAATCCTTGTTTGTAACTCATAAGCAGGTGATGCTATTGGGACACAGTGACTCCTATACAAGAGACAAGATCATGCAGGTAACCATTGCCTACAACCATTTTGGAGAGGGGCTTATCCAGAGAATGCCAAGGTAGATAACATGAATTATAGGGGCATCACTAACAAAGCGTGTTTCTTATCTGAGTTATTGTATCAACACTATGATTAACGGTTTATTGATGGGCTAGTTTGACTTAACTCAAATGCAGGTGTAGGCATGGGTATTTCCATGTGGTGAACAATGATTACACTCACTGGGAAATGTATGCTATTGGTGGCAGTGCCGAACCCACGATTAACAGCCAAGGGAACAGATACCTGGCCCCTGCCAACCCTTTTGCTAAAGAGGTATGTTAAAAAGAGAGAGGATATATATCCCATCTCCATCCAACTGGGTGGGCTTTATGTTAATTCCCTCTTGATGACATTGAAAGATTCAATTTTGTTGATTTTGGTGGAATGGTATCGACAGGTAACCAAGAGAGTGCAGCTAGACAACGGTAGATGGAAGAACTGGAACTGGAGATCAGAGGGAGATCTTTTGCTCAATGGAGCCTACTTCACTCCATCAGGAGCCGGTGCTGCAGCCAGCTATGCTAGGGCCTCAAGCCTAGGGGCCAAGTCCTCCTCCATGGTGGGCACCCTTACTTCTGGAGCTGGCGTTCTTAATTGCCGAAGGGGCAGGCAATGTTAGTCACAACATCATTGAAGGGGGGAAAAAATTTTCCCCTCCCTGTTGAATTGTTACAGCTATACCAAGTCAGTTTCCAACAATTTCTGTTTTCTACCCTTGCTCTATATATGTCCCTTCTGATGATATTCGACAAGTGTATATTTTTTTTTTCTTAACATTCGTCGTCATGCCATCACACCAATGTATTGTACCTTTGTCCTAGTGGCCATTGATCAACCTCGGCTTGCTTCATGTCGAGAAAAATTGACAATATCTGGAGCAGGTGCGGAAGTGTTGTTCCTTTCTTCGTCAAATTCATCCAGTCTCTTCAAAAATCATCCATTTGTTTTTCCACTGAATTAGTATTGGTTTGATCTCTTGTCTCCTTCCAGTTAAGTCACAAGCATAGTAAGTAGAGAAAAAGAAAAAGAGAAAAACAAAGGATGAATATCATTGTTGCCTTTTTTCTGTTATAAATGTTGTTTAGGATCAAAGTCTTCTGTTGCTATCCTTTTGTTTCTGTAATTATAATTCGCAGTTTCTGTTCGTGTTTGTGTTTGTGTTTGTAAATGTGTGTTGGTTAGTTATTTTACATGGCAAACTAAATGAATGAAGTAATATGATACGCATTGAGCTTTTCCTCCTCAGAATAAGAAACTTACCCTCATCTGTTCCACGCAAAACTTATGTTTGGGAGTTGGGACAGACATTATCAATGGCCAAACTGCTGGCATGTTAGGCCTGGACCAAAACATCCATTCTGCGTATTTCCTGACAAAAGACCTGTCATTTTCCTCCCAACCCAACCTGTGTTTTTTGCCTATGTGAATCAGCAAAAACTGTCTATGGACTTGGTTGTTTTGCATGTTACTCTGTTCGTTTTGACCGAAATATTTTTTAAACCGAAAATGTTTTCTATGAATTTTTTTCAAAAATGTTTTTTGTAAAAAATATTATCCTAAATTTAGTCATATTTTTGAAACTTATGTGTTAGTGATGAGTGTTAGAGGTAGAGGAGGAAGTAATGATAGTGTAGTGACAATGTGATGGTAGTGGTTTTAATGAGGTGATAGGGTGGTTGAATTAGTAAAATTTTAGTTTAAAATACATTATTTAAATTTCAAAAATAAATTTTCATCTAAATAACTTTATTTTTTTGTAATCACAAAAAGTGTTTTCTGTTTGTGTTAATCGTAACAAATGCAAAAGAATGCTTTAAAAA
Organism: Camellia japonica; assembly: GCA_030407325.1. Lineage (NCBI taxonomy): Eukaryota > Viridiplantae > Streptophyta > Magnoliopsida > Ericales > Theaceae > Camellia > Camellia japonica. The sequence goes on along the minus strand of JAPPVO010000003.1, from coordinate 36,228,262 downwards.
AAAAAATTAAAACAAGGCCAAACAAATGAAGCGTTAAACTGAGATTAGCTCCAAAGTATTGATAAACGATACTACTTCATTAAGAATGCAAGCAAGTACATAGCGAAGAGCAGCCTTTTAAGATCATTACTTAAAACTTCTCAACTAACATGCCACAACAGCTAATATCATACAAGCACACTGCCCCTATATATATATGTCTGTGTGTGTAAATCTAAGCAGCTTATATAGCATATGGGCAATGCATATATGAATAAAAGGCTACCCCAACATTCTGTTCTGCATAGATCAATGTCAGTAAACCAGTAGACTATGAACCATTTTCATCCTTACAAACACAACTTCACTAGGGAAGAAAACAAAAGCAAAAGCAAAAGCAAAAACAAAAACAAAAACAAAAGGTCAACACCATTAATCACATCCCCATTAGGAGAAACTGATGGCCATTAAGAAACTCACAACCTAACCCCAAAACTCAAAAAGGGGTACCGATTTCACTCCTAGTTTCTGTAGGGCTGTACAAAGCAGACCTGTTCCTCGGTCTATTCTCCTCCAACTGCTTGACAACCTCGTCCATCGTGGGTCTAACTGAAGCCACTGGCGCACAACAACCCATTGCGAGCTTCAATGCCTGAACCAAACCTTCTTCCATTGGACTCCTTATCCCTTTCAAAACCTCTAAATCAAAAACCTCCATTGTCGTCTCCTCCAAAACCGCCACTTTCACTAGTGAAGGCAAATCGATGAAATCACCACTTCTTCCATTTTTCCCGGGCTTCTTCCCTAACAAAAGCTCGAGTAATAGTATTCCAAATTCATAAACATCTGTCCTGGAATTGCACTTTTTCATGGTTCGAAGTTCTGGAGCCTTGTAACCATCAGTTTTTGCAAGTGCCACCAGTTCGTCTGCAACGGCTGGGATCATTAGTTTGTCCAGTCCGAACTCAGTGAGCCTGGCCACAAAAAAGTCGTCCACAAAAACATTTTTGGATCTCACGTTGCCATGTGTAACAGTTGTTTCAAAACCTGTATGAAGATATGCTAGTCCTCTGGCTATACCCAATGCAATCTTGTGTCGCCTAGCCCAATTCAAAGCTGGTTTCCCTGCCCTTGATTCTGGATCACCAGCATAAATTACAAACAAGAATAAGATGAACAATTTGAATTCATTGCTCAACCACAGTATGATAATCATTCTAATAAACTCCTGATCTTTATAGGCTTGTTAAAAAAAGGAAGAAAGAGTTGAATCTATTCTGTCAGGAAGAAGCAATTAGATGAAAGCATGTCTTGAGGTTTTTCAATAAATTATATGTTATTCCCTGTGAAGGCCTTGTTGAAGTTCTTTCGCAACAAAGTTGCTAGTGTGCAATAGCTTTGCATTGGTGACATGAATGATCTACATAGTTTTCGACAAGTTCTGTAGATTGTAAGCATTACTTTGCCTAGTAGGAAATGAAAGAGTGCATTTGAGTTTTTCGGTAGTCTGCTTTGTCAGTTTGGGAATGCATATGCATAAAATGGGGAAAAAAAAACTCAATTTATTTCAAATTGGGAATGCATATGCATAAAGGTTGAGAGAGCTGTGTTGGCCATGTCAAGCTGCAAGGCTTATACAGACAGAGCTTGGGCTTAAGTACCCATAAGGGCCTATAGAAGTCCAACACTCAAGACTTGTGCCTAAAGCATGACCAAGTCCAAATAATACTTGGGCCACAATGAATGTAGTTTTGTGAGTGGAGTGGAAAACTACTGCAATAGTAAATTTGTTCAGGACTTCTCTAACTGTATCAGAAGGCCTGAGGTGGCAATAGCATAATGCCAGTGTGGTAAAAGAAGAGAACCAGTTAGGGGTAGTATTTGCTATTGCTCCATAGAGGGCATGCCCTTATGAGAAGTACCAATATTAGTGGCAGAGTCAGGATTTTAGTCAAGGGGGGCAAATACTAAGACAGACTGTTGGGTTTGGTTGGTATGGAATAAAATTTTAATTTGGTAAAAAAATCAAATTTTAATATTTCAAAACAATTTTAAGATTGTACATATCATTACAATAAAACCATCTTAACATTCGACTCTCTAGAACTCTCAGGTAATATGAAAGGAAAATATATATATATATATATATATATAAACTAAATAGACTTAATAAAATGAGATGTTTCTTAGATTTATTTGTGAATTAAATAAGGAGTCAATCTATATTCATGTTCTAATTAATGGTTTGTTGAGTTTGTTGAAAGATGGATCAGAAAAATTTAAGGGTATATATAAGTTGATTCCTGGTCTCTTGGTGGCTCCACCACTGGGTGTGACCATGTGCAGAAGGTCAGGGGTGACTCCTATCAGAGTGTTATTTATGGAACCAAGGTTTGCAACTACTACATTTTTATCCTTCAATCTTACATGGATGACCTCAGTTCCGATCATAAACAGTTTAAAAACACACAACCTAATCACAAATAGAACTTCTTGAATCATCTTTTGTGTAGCTTGAGTGCATTAAATCACATAATTTATATGTTTCCTATTGTTCCTATCGATAATCAACACAACATTTGATGTTTAGGTAAGTTGTAGACTATGCTCTTTTGGTGATATGGCAATTAAAAGATGGTTTAAGTTTCACAGTGCTAATTGTAATTACAATAAAGAACATCCAAAGAAGATTAAATCATACTTCTAGTTTCAATGCATTAATAGACAAAAATAAAAAACAAGAAAGTATAGTTGAGCTTACCATGTAAGAGATCATGGAGGGTTCTGCTGGGAAGATAATCATAAATGAGCAGCTTCTCGCCTCTCTTCCCCTGATAAAATGCTCGCAAAGGAATCAAATTCTCATGTCGAACACGCCCCAATTGTTTCACAACAGGCAAACACAAACTCCTATCTTTACAACTTCCTTCCCTCAACAACCTCAGAGCAATGTGCCCTCCATCAGCAAGTTTCGCCTTATATACCGTCCCATAAGTCGTCTTCTCCATCACTTGCCCCGTCGCATTCAACACATCCTCCAATGTCAAATGCTCGCCACCCTGAAACAAAATCAACTTCCCCTCACCACCACCACCACCACCACCAACCCCCCCATTCTCATCATCATCTGCTTCTTCTTCCAATTCCTCATCGTCTTCATCGTCTCTACTCTTCCTCTTCTTCCCTTGCACATACCCAATTAACAAAGAAGCGAAAACTACAGCACCGGTCATTAACCCAATAACAATACCAGCAATTGCACCAGAACTCAACCCAGAGCTTCCTCTACAGCTCTTCAATGGAGGCCCACAAAGCCCTGGATTGTTTCCTTCAAAATCCTCGACTCCAAACTTGGATTCCCCAAAATTCGGCAACACCCCACTAAAATTATTGTGCGATAGGTTCAAATTTTCCAAATTTAGTTCACTTACACTCACAGGAATCGAACCCGAAAACATATTATTAGAAAGATCAAGCTGTTTAAGACTACGAAACCCATTTACAAATTCTGGAAAATTTCCCGCAAACATGTTGTGCCCAAGATCAAGAAACTGTAAATTCTTACAAGTAGCGTTAGGCAATGCGGGTTCAGGAAGAGAACCAGAGAGAGAGTTACCGTGAAGCCGAAGCGAAACGAGCCGATCGCAGAGGTTCCAGATCGATGTGGGGAGTGACCCATTGATCAAATTGTTGCCCAAATCGATGTCGGAGAGAGACGAGCTGTAGCCGAGCTCGAGAGGGATGGTTCCAGAGAGTGTGTTGACGCTGAGATAGAGGCTTTGGAGGTTTGAGAGCTCGCCGAGCTCTCTTGGGAGTGTTCCAGAGAGTCCAGCCGAAGGGAGTTGTAGAGAGAGGAGGTGGAGAGATGGGTCTTTGGAAAGAGAAAGGTTGGTCCACTGTGGAGAAGAGAGGTCGTTGCAGACAAGAGAAGAACCGTTGGTGAAAACCCATTTGAGGCCTCGCCATTGACAGAGAGGAACAGAGGTGTTCCATGAAGATAAGAGTAGGTTCTCTGTTTTGCCTTGCAGTGATGGTTTGATTTTGCTCAATACTAGCTCAACATCAGAGGAAGAAGATGATAGTGATGAAGAAGACTGACTCAGAGTGTTGGGTAAGTTTGTCAAGATAATGAGGAAGAGAGAGAAAAGCTTCAGGACCGCCATTGAAGAAAAAAAGAAAGCAGAGGCAGAGGCAGAGGCAGAGGCAGAGAGAGAGTGAAAAAGAAGGGAAAGCGAGAGTCGAGATAGTGGGTGGTGGGTTGTTTGTTTGAATTTGTTTTATAAATTGCATTTTGCCCCGTTATATTTGGCCATTTACGCATTTGATCATTAAAAATGTTTTTTTGCACTTTCATTTTTTATGTTTTAAGTTTTTTTTTTTTAATTTACTCTTAAAATTAATTTATGTTCAAAATTAAATAAAAAATAACCATAAATTATTTAGTAAGTCAAGAACACTATATGGGTGTTTGGGAAGTAGGTTTTTTTTTTGTAGGTTTTTTAGTTGTAGGATATTATTGGAGAAATTTTTTTTTGTGTTTTGAAAAATAGTTAGATTTTTTTGTGATTGGATGTGATGATTCTGCGAGAAAAAGTAAAATGATTATGGAGTTTGATGTGATATTTTGTTTGGATTTATTTTATTTTTTTTATTTTGTAACCAATTTGTTTTTTAGTGAAAGAAAAATAAAAAAAAAACTAAAAATTCATCTTCCCAAACACCGCATATGTGTTCATGTACCCAATCAAATGAAAAATTAGAATTTGTACCCTCTCTCTTTTTTATTAAGATCATGTATTCATTTAATTCTTTACTATTTATTAGGCATACAGTCCATGAAAAATTCCTGAACATAGAATAATTACTTAAAAATAACACATTACTGTTACATAATATAAAAATATATCAGTGATGCTAGGGAGCTCGAAAAAGAGCTCCCCCTAATCCCCCGAATTCCATTTTTTTTTTTTTTTCTTCAACAGGAAGAAGAAGACGGAGGGGGAGGGGGAGGGGGAGGGGGACTGGAGGGGGCCTAGAAAATGGGCTGGAGGCGAAGGGCTGGAGGTCGTCGGCGATGGAAGAGGCGACGAGGCATGGCGCGGCGACGGAGGGCAAGGCCGATCGGCGACGGAGGGCTGGACGATGGCGATCGGCGACGGATCTGCGACGATCGGCGGCTGGCGGGGCGACGATCGGCGGCTCTCTCTCCCTCCCTCCCTCCCTCTACTTCTCTCTCTCTCTCTCTCTTCTCTCTTCCCCTCTGCTTCTCTCCCCCTCCCTCTGCTTCTCTCGGCGAAAATGGAAGAAAAAAGAAAAAAAAAAAAAGAAGAAAAAATCCCTAAAACGACGTCGTTTTGGGGATTAGGGGGATTAGGGGAGCCAAATTCGAGCTCTCAATCATTATTCAAAATATATATATGTTATATCAAAATTTAAATTTTTGTTAGAAATGTGAATTATATATTATATAATAAGATATTTCATGTCACGTGACTTGTTAATGTATTATTTTTTATCTAATTTTGAATATAAATTAACTTTAAAAGTAAATTAAGGCTATGTTTGGTATGAGTTTTTTTTGGTTGTTTTAGTCACAAAAAGATAAAATAGGCTAAAAATTCAATAAGATAAAATATCACATTTAAATCATAATTATTTTATTTTTTCTCTCATAAAAGTCAAAAAAATCTATCCTAAATGAGGCAATTTAGTCCCATGTTAAAATAGCTATAAACCTAACCTCCATTCCATACGAAACTAAGGGTTGTTTTGAGAAGTTTGTAAAAAGCTGACTTTTGGCTTTTTACCAAGCTTTTTGGCTTTTTTGGAAGTGATTTAGGAAGTTGGTAAAAAGCTGACTTTTTACTTTTAAGTTTAATATTTATTTATGGTGTCAAATCAAATTAAAATGACCAAAATACCCATACCCAACATAAGAGATTTTTTAAAATTTTTTTTTCATAGGCTCTAATTTGTAATTTTAGAGCTGCGTTTTTGGCACTTCCCAAAGGGATTTTGTTGCGTTTTTGGCAGCCACCAAAAACGTGATTTTTTACTATGTTTCCAAAATGGCACTAAGAAAACTTAAAATATGAAGGATTAAATGAGAAAAAATAAATTTCAAATGCCAAAGTGAAAATATCAAATGTAAAGAGGCAAAACTACAATTTATTATTTTATTTTTTTGAGCTTTTCGGGAAAGCTGACAGAGTGTTGACTGAGCGTGATCTCTTAAGTCTACTGATTGTACGGTTCTGATGTCGTGTTATAATCGCCCTTTTGCTATCCTTTTCTTTTATTCTACGCCGCAGGATGTACTAAAATTGGTCGCGATAATCTTCCAACGGCAGAGATGTTAAGGAAGAGGTACACCTCAGAACAAAGAATAAAGATTTTGCGTGCATGTACATATAAATCTGTACACACGCTATGATTGTGTTTCTCAAAAGTATTGAATGGTTCAGAACAACGTTATGGGGCGCTTTATATTAGTGGGAGAGTACCATTTATAATTTTGTAGTAAGTGATTATAAAATATAAAAATACGTAAAATTTGTGATTAATTTTAAATATCATCACCTAATATTTTAGATTAACCAATAATTTTTCCTTAACTAAAAGCAGAGGGAGAATCATTTTACATATTGACAAAACAAAATATAAATGGTAGATAAAGGGAAATTGAAAAAAGTATCCAAAAAATATAAAATCCAAGTTTAATTTGAAAATAAAAAAGAGTTATGCTAATAATAGGTTTAAAATTTGGCAATAAAAGTACGTAATGTCCAAATATTTGTAATCATAATAAACTCTTCGACAATGCTACGTAACTTAAATTTTGTGGCTCAAAAGTGGCTCAAATGGCCAAAACGACGTCGTTTTGGCCATTTAAACCACAAAATTTGAGTTACGAGACATTTTCCTAAACTCTTCATATACCTTAAGATATTTTTACATATTTTCTAACATTAACGATAACTATAAGAGGTTTTTCATAATAAAGTTTACATCAGGGGTTGTTTGAGGTGTCCTAAATAAGTGTACTTTTTGTCTTTTTAGACTAAAAAGTTAGAGGAAAAAAATATAGATATTTGGGTTAACTTTTTGATTTTTTATGAAAAAATGTGTATTAAAAAATTGTATAAATTAGTATGTAGGGGAAAATTAGGACTAGGAGTTGTGCAGCCGTACTTTTTGAATTTTGGTGAATAGTGATAACTTTTTAACTTTTTGAGTAACTTTTTGGCTTTTTGACTTTTTTTCAACTTGTCAAACTTGACCTAAGTTGTAGGCTTTAACCTAGGAGTGGGTGACATTGTGGTTAAGGTTTGGGGTTTAAGCCCCAAGGTCACAGGTTCAATTCCCTCTCCTCTAGCCAATCTCTTGAGCGAAGCACAGTTAATTAGGAGGTTGGACCTCAAGTTGTCTAATCAGCACTTGGTATGAGTTCAATGCTCCCCCGCTGTACGAATTCTGACTTAAGCGGAGCTTGTCTTGGGAGGTCGGGACAAGTTCCCAGGTTATAGTCTCCTCGCTCGGAACGGTTAACAGGACACCCTGATGATCTCTATAAGGGGTGCTGCCTTGGACCTGCGGGAGGGTAGTAAGGATTTTCCTGTAACAAAAAAAAAAAGTTGTAGGCTTTATATAAAAATAGATATCAAGATTTTTTTTAATCAAATGCAAATTATTTTAAAATAAAATTATTGAACGCAATATTGTAGTTGAATTTTTTGAACTTGCTTTTTTAAGAAAATATGAATTAATTTGATAAAATAAACACTAAATATATATTTTAAAAAGTTTAAAAATTTATTTGCCCATAATTTTTTTTTAAAAAATATATTAAAATACTGAGTATTTTTTATTATATTTATTTTTCATAAAATTATTTATTTTTAAAAATTCATAAACAAATTCTAAATATTGGCCCAAACAGAACTCTAGTTTTTTTAATATATTTTTTAAATATAGAATATTTCATACACAACTTTAAAGTTAAAATTACGTTATAAAAATATCATTAAATTTTTTTATTTTTTTCTTACAAAACTAGTTTATTCGTTAAAAATTAGTTTAAAAAATTAATCAATTGACATATTCTTAATTTTTACAAATTTTCTAATAACCATTTACATTGTTTAAAATTTAATTTTCGTCGAAATAAGAGTATGATTAAATGATATAAATTTTTTTTTTTAACAAAATAAATTATTCAATGTGTTTGGTTTGAATTTTCTGAATTAAGTTTTTAAAAATTGAGTTTTTTTATTTTCGTGTTTTTTTGTTTTTAGTGAATATTTTTTAAATCTTAAACATTTTTTTTTACTTTTTTAGATGCACATTACTTAGATGTATCTAAAAAGTAAAAAATTTGTGAAAAAATATTTTAAAAAATTAATAAATATATAAAAATATAAAAAATGTATTGAATTCTTGTATTTTTTTGTATTTTTGGTATTTAGTGAATTTTTAAAAGATTTTTTTTATAATTTTTTTACTTTTTAAGTGTATTTATGTTAGGTGCGTCTAAAAAATAAAAAAAATACTTAAAATATTAAAAAAATATAAAAAATAAAAATGTAAAATTTTCTAAAAAGTGTTTTTAGAATGAGAAGGCATTTGAAAATTGATAATTTAAGCTTTTTGAGAAAGGAGGAGAAGCGGCTCTGCAGGACGCCACCGAGACTTGTCTACTCTACTCATCATCAGGAGGCGGGTGTATTTGAAAATTGATGGTCCCATGTTTTGGACCGTACACGTGTTCAAAATGTTTGATCAAGACATAAATTTTGAGAAAAATTTAAAAATAAATTAAATATAAATACATTTTACCTTCTTTTTTATAAAAAAGAAAAAAAAAGAAGACAATCTCTAGTTAAACTCTTGAATCAAACATCCCTATAAAGTAAAAGGTTGAGAGATGACTAGTGTCTGTTCAAAAAAAGAGATGAGTATGCGGGCCTTGGTGGTCGTTGTGTTGTGGTGGGCCCAAGTGTTTTGTGTGGGGTCAGAGAGCCCAAAAGCAGAAACCATCAAAGGAGAGGAAAGGGGTGCCTCAGCGTGAGCGTCAGTACGTCAAGATCAGTAATGCTACAAATTATTTAAAATATACAAATTTATACCGTACTTACAAATTATCTAAAATTATTATGGGACATTTTTTTATAAATTTTTTTTTATTTATTTATATTTTATTTAATTTATATTATTTTTTTATATTCTAATAAATTTTATGGGTGATATAATTATCAAAATATCCCTAATAATATTCACATTTATATCGTCAATGTGAATGTTTACACCATTAATATGAATATTAACATGTCAATATGAATATTCATATTGTCAATGTGAACATTCACACATCAATGTAAATATTCATATTGTAAAATATGAATGTTTACATCGCCAAATTGCTAACCGTTCAAAAAATATTTACAAGGGTAAAAATATCCATGAAATACCTTAAATATGAGAATTATGATTTGATAGATCAAATGTCCAAATAATAGGACTTATTAAAATATAAGAATATTTTATGGACTAATTCGGAGACAAACAATTGAAAAAAGATTTTCTAATAAAATTTTCAATTATTATTTTATAATTCAGATTAATTTTATATTATATAAATTTAAATCTTATTTATAATTTACTTATTTAGTGTATTTTTTGATTTTTTATAAAAAAATATATATAAAAAATAAAGAAGTGATATGACCCAAATAAATGTACTTATCAAATAAGTATATTTATTTACTGCATTTCCAAACAATCCCTTAATCTCCCTCCACAACCATCTACCCAAAAGTGGGTAGATGTTGACTTATTTAAGGCATATTATTTCTTAACTTTTTAAAGATCTCTTTTATAATAATTAAAAAAATAGAAACTTACCAATAAGTCTCATGTATAAAGTTCAAAACTTATCTAATTTAAAAATAAAACACTTGCACCAATTAGTCCTATATATTTTTAATTGTTACCAAAAAATTCTTTTAAAAAAAAAATAAAAAAATTTACAGATGCTATTACATCCCATTACTGTCGAACTTCCGTCAGACGGTCACCGGAGACTCGTCGGAATGTTTAACATCACCGGGAAGTCGTCGGAGTGTTATGAAATCAATGGAAGTCGCCATAATGTACAGAACGTTCGCTGGACATTAAAAACATCATTGGAGACTCACCAAAATGTCCATAATATTGTCGAAAAAAAAGAATATATGGAGAAATTAGAGCAAAAAAATATAGTAAAATGTGTTAAATATTGACAAACTAAAATAAAAAAAAATGTAACGACAAAAAACAACAACAATGGGAAAAAACATATATTATTTTTCAATTTTTGTAGGGTTTAAGCAAATAATCTCCAATATTGATCAAACTGAAAAATAAGTTTTGAAATTGTAATATGATACAGTTTTAAAGCAAAAATCTATTAAGTATTTATCCTTATTAATCAAACTGGAAAACATGTTATGAAACTGCAAAATTTTATAGTTCTAAAGAATGTTATGAAACTATAAAATTTTACAATTTTAAACCATGATTCATTCCAGTACCAAAAAAAATTGAAACTGTAAAATTTTACAGTTTTCACCGCCTATAACTAAAACTCGAAAATAACTTGTTCAGAAATTGAAAATTTTCTCCATTAAAATAGAGAAAATATAAGTGTATAGCAGAGAAAATGTAGAAAAATTAAGAGATCGAAGGAGAGAGGCAGATATAGAGAGATGATTGTACTCCGGCAACTATTTTTTGTTTAGATTTAGCCGAATTTGATGTAGATCTACTCATCTTCTTCGTCGGAAACATATCTTCTTCATCATCGGTGAGGGTGAAGTAAGGAGTCGGCGGTCGGTGGTTATCGGTGAACCCTAATCGATGGTAGTCACTAGTGACTATATATCAGAAAGAGAAAAAAAAAGAAGTACGATGTCGTTGCCCGTTGACGATTGCTGAAAATCACAAAGAGCAACAGAGACGGAGAAAAAAAAAACATTATAAGACTTTTGAGTATAAACAAAAGGTTATAAGACTAAATATGATACACATTTTTCAAAGAAAACTACTTGGTAATTTGTCCTTAAAAAAATTAAATTTTTTTACACTTCCCAAACAACCAAGTTTGATCCTAAACTTTACCTGCCGATAAATATCTATCTATTCCATAACAGAATAAGGTTGTGTTATCACCACAAATTTAGATAATAATATATATATATATATATTACTCATATTTTATTATTATTTTTTAAAAAAATTAATTGGTGATAAATCTAATATAAAGAGGTATAAAGCATTAGGTCAAAGGGATATTTTATGGTGATGAGAGGTCCATATTTTGTAAAATAATTTGGTGAGAAGTCCTGGATAATAGTTTGTTCCCAATTTTACTCATTGACTTTTTTGTTTTAATCTATATTGATTTTTTGTTGGCTATCTATTGAAATTATTTTTTATCTGTTGAAATTTTTTATCTATTAAATTCTTATTTGTTCAAAAAAATTTATATGTTTAAATATTTTATTGGTTTAAAATTTTTATTTTTCAAAATTTTTATCCGTTCAATTTTCTATTTGTTCATTTTTTATCTGTTCAAACAGATCCTGTGAGCCTCTATCGAACTGTTGAAAACTAAGCTTGATCCTGTAATGGTAGGTGGCCAAACCAGCCACCATGTTTGAAGATTGCAGCAACCATGTTAAACACATGATCAATAATGGCTGCCAAAATTGTTGGCGTTCACACTATGGTTTCACATTTATGATTGTAGTTTTTTTATACTGTCTAGGCTTCTATAAATAGCCATGTATTATGAGAGTGAAAAAGGTATGGGAGAAAAGAAAAGAAAAAGAGAGTGCTGTGTAATATTGTTTTAGAATTTTCAGAATAAAATTTCAGTGAGTTTATTTTCAGTTTGGCTCGGTTTTAAGCCTCTCTTTGTAAATCACCATCAGTGGTTTACACCCCACTCCCACCAACAGTGGTATCAGAGCCCGAAGGCAGCTCCAATTTGCAGAAATTCTGCAAAACTGCCAAGAACAGAGTGTGATTTCGAAAGTTGCCCAGAAATCAAAGTGATCAAAATTCATTTTTGATCACATCAGTGTGAAGCTCTCGACAAGACGAGCACACTGAAAAAAAGAACGTCGAAAACCGACCACCACAGAGGATACACGCGCTCCACGCGCCTCCCTGACACCGTCGCCACGCGCCGCCACGCGCACACGCGTTCCACGCGTCTTCTTCGCCCGAATTGCAGTGTTTGACCCGCGATCCGGTCCGTCAACCCGAGATCCGATCCGGCGACCCAGATCCGGATCCAAGTCTGACGTCATTGCGGACGTCATCTGCTGACGTCACCAAGCCGAGCCGCCGAGCCTCCAGCCGAGCCGCCTGAGCCGTTGACCAAGCCGTTGACTGAGCCGCCAAGCCGAGCCGCTAAGCCGAGCTTCCAAGCCGCTAAGCCGAGCCGTTTGACCGAGCCGAGCCGCCGTTGACCCGAGCCGGTCCAAGCCGTTGATCGTAGCCGTTGACTGAGCCGCACGGAAATTAATCCAGTGTGCCGCGGCTAAGCTGTAGCCTCAGATCTGAGCCGTTCAACTTCTTTTGGCCTGATCTGAGTCATTCAGAGTCTGTTTCGGGTGATCCAATAGTGGTTTCCAACTATTTGGAATATTCCGGACACATCTGTACGGTCAGAATTTGCAAATTCTATTCTGAAAATTTGCAGATTGTTAAAGACAACCAATGGCAAACATAAACAATTTCTTTCAGCCCCAATTTCCAAAACTCAGCAAGGAGAACTATGAAAATTGGAGTATTCAAATGCAAGTTCTACTAGCCTCACAAGATTTGTGGGAGTTAGTGGATCGAGGATATGACGAGCCAGCTACTCTCGCAGATGAAGGAACTTTAAATGATACTCAGAAGACGGCGTTAAAAGATTCAAGGAGGAGAGATAAAAAGGCCTTGTATCTACTCTATCAAGGCATTGATGAGTCAAGTTTTGAGAAGATTTCAGCAGCAACAACCTCTAAAGAGGCATGGAGTATTCTTCGCAATTCACACCGTGGAATTGAGAAGACGATCAGAGTTCGACTACAGGTGTTACGTGGCGAATTCGAGATGTTGCACATGAATGAGAATGAGTCAATTTCTGAGTACTTCAACAGAACATTGACCATTGTTAATCAAATGAGAAGATATGGAGAGAAGATGGAATCTCTTCAAGTGATAGAGAAGATTCTCCGATCACTCAGTCCCAAGTTCGAGCACGTGGTTGTAGCAATAGAAGAGTCCAAGGATCTCAGTGTCATGACCACCGATGAGTTGATGGGCACACTTGAGATTCATGAACAAAGGATCAACAAGAAGACGTCCTCAAGTTCTCTAGAGCAAGCTCTTCAATCAAAGCTGTCTTTCAGAGAAGACAGAAACGAGCAAGGGGGGACATCACAAAGAGGCCGAGGAAGAGGCCGTGGTTACAATAACCGAAGTTCTGATTTTCGAGGAAGAGGCGGAAGAAGTCCAGCCAGAGGAGGAAGAAGTCAACCACACTTTGCTCCAAGAGGAAGAGCAAGTGGTAGAGGAGGTGGTTACAACAACCGACCAGGTTTTGACAAAAGGAATGTTCAGTGTTACCACTGCCACAAGTTTGGGCATTACAGCAATGAATGCCGAAGTAGAGCAACAACAGAAGCCGGCGAGCAGGCAAATTTTGCCGAGGAGGAAACAAACAAAAGTGGACCTACAGTCCTGTTTGTTCACCATGGAGACACTAAAAACCAAAACGATGTTTGGTATCTAGATTCGGGAGCCAGCAACCACATGTGTGGTAAAAGAGAGTTGTTCGTTGAGCTTGACGAGACTGTACAAGCACAAGTCTCATTTGGTGATTCTTCAAAGACTCCAGTGAAAGGAAGAGGTAATATTCTAATCAAGCTCAAGAATGGAGATCATGATTACATCTCCAATGTGTATTATGTTCCTGCCATGAAGAACAACATTTTGAGTATGGGACAACTCCTAGAGAAAGGATACGACATCAGCATGAAAGATTGTCATCTTACCATCAAAGACAATCATGGTAATTTGATCGCTCGAGTGAGAATGTCCAAGAATCGGATGTTTGCATTGAACATCCAACATGATGCTGCGAAGTGTTTAAATGCCATCATCAAAGACAAAGACTGGCTATGGCATTTGAGGTTTGGACATCTCAACTTTGGAAGCTTGAAGCTGTTGTCAAGCAAGAATATGGTAAGAGGGCTCCCTCATATTGCTCATACTAATGAAGTCTGTGAAAGCTGCATTCTTGGCAAGCATCACAGAACTAGCTTTGCCAAAGAAGTGAAGTGGAGAGCAAGAAAGCCGCTGGAGCTAGTGCACACTGATGTGTGTGGTCCATTGAAGCCGATGTCAAATGGACAGAATAGATACTTTCTCACCTTCATTGATGATTATAGCCGGAAGACATGGGTGTACTTTCTTAAAAGAAAGTCGGAGGTGTTCAGCATCTTCAAAGAATTCAAAGCTTTTGTAGAAAAGCAAAGCGGCTACTACATCAAGACATTGCGATCAGATCAAGGTGGAGAATATACATCAGATGCTTTTGAGAAGTATTGCAAAGAGCAGGGAATCAAGCATCAAACAACACCATCCTATACGCCACAGCTGAATGGTGTTGCTGAAAGGAAGAATCGCACAATCTTAGATATGGCAAGAAGCATGTTGAAAGGAAAGGGACTGCCCAAGCAATTTTGGGCTGAAGCCGTATCATGTGCTGTGTATCTACTAAATAGATGCCCAACCAGGAGTCTTCATTCTATGATTCTAGAAGAAGCTTGGAGTTCACATAAGCCAAGCGTCAATCATCTCAGAATATTTGGGTGTGTTGCATACACCAAGATTCCAGAAGCAAGAAGAACCAAGCTGATGATAAGGGAGAAAAATGTATCCTTGTCGGATATGGAGATAGAACAATGGGATACAAGTTGTATAATCCCATTACCAAAAAGGTGATCATGAGTCGAGATGTGATATTTGAAGAAGAAGAAGCTTGGAACTGGAATCAAGATGAAGTTGTCAAAGATGCAGAACTCATTCTTGAAGATGAAACATCAAAAGCTCCTATTGAAATCACAAGAGAAGTTCAAGATGAGCCACAAACTCCTCCACACAGAATTCCTGCACCTAGATCGCCAATTTCTCACAGAAGTGCTGCATCATCATCATCATCAGCATCAGCATCTTCAGATGATAGTTTTTTCAAACAACCAAGACCAATGAGAAATTTGCAGGAGATATATGAAGCTACAGAAGAAGCAGATCTGAATCTGTACTGCCTACTCGCAGATAGTGATCCACTTACCTTCTCAGAAGCCATCCAGGAAGATAAATGGCAGAAAGCAATGGATGAAGAAATTCATGCCATTGAGAAAAATGACACATGGAAACTTACCAGTCTACTAGAGGGGCACAAACCCATTAGAGTGAAATGGGTATACAAGACAAAGAGGAATGCACAAGGCGAAGTGCAATGCTACAAAGCAAGGTTAGTAGCAAAAGGTTACAAGCAAAGAGCTGGCATTGACTATGGAGAGGTGTTTGCTCCAGTTGCCCGATTGGAGACTATCAGACTAATGATTTCTTTGGCTGCCCAACACAAGTGGCAGATTTATCAACTTGATGTGAAATCTGCATTTCTTAATGGTTTTCTTGAAGAAGAAATCTATATTGAACAACCTGCGGGGTATGTTCAGACTAGGCATGAAGACAAAGTGTACAAATTGAAGAAAGCACTTTATGGATTGAAGCAAGCTCCGCGTGCATGGAATACTAGAATTGATCAGTATTTTCATGACAATGGTTTTGAAAAATGTCCATACGAGCACGCACTATATTTGAAGAAGGAAGCTGATGGAAGCATGTTGCTTGCTTGTCTTTATGTTGATGATCTAATCTTCACCGGAAACAATCCAGCCATGTTCAAAGACTTTAAAAGAAGCATGGTCCAAGAGTTTGAAATGACAATATTGGATTGATGGCTCATTTTCTAGGCATTGAAGTGGAACAAAGAAAAGATGGAATTTTTATTTCCCAAAGTGGTTATGCTAAGGAAATTCTCAAGAGATATGGAATGGAGAATTGCAATCCAGTGAACACTCCTGTAGACAGTGGAGTGGAGCTCAGAAAAGGTACGAAGACAGGTGATGTGGATCCAACTTATTTCAAGAGCCTAGTTGGAAGTCTTCGCTATCTTACTTGTACCAGGCCAGACATACTCTATGGAGTAGGACTGATTAGCAGATATATGGAAACACCAGATCAGTCACACCTTTATGCAGCAAAGAGGATTCTTCGCTACATCAAAGGTACAGTCGATGATGGTTTATTCTATAAACCAACTGAAAACTTCAGTCTTGTTGGCTACTCAGATAGCGACTGGGGACGTGATTTGGATGAACGGAAAAGTACTACAGGGTTTACTTTCTTTATGGGAGATACAACCTTCACATGGTCATCCAAGAAGCAAGCCATTGTGACATTATCGACTTGCGAAGCTGAGTATGTTGCAGCCAACTCAGCTGTGTGTCATGCAATATGGTTACGGAACATGCTGAAGCATTTGGGATTTCCACAAGAAAAATCCACCGAGATTTATGTTGATAATCGCTCAGCAATTGCATTGGCAAAGAACCCAGTTTATCATGAAAGAAGTAAGCATATTGATACCCGCTATCATTTCATCCGAGAGCATGTGAAAAATAAAGAGGTGGAATTATTGCCTTGCAAATCCCAAGATCAGCTTGCAGATATTTTCACGAAGCCGTTGAAGAATGATATATTCAATAGAATGAAGAGAATGCTCGGAATGAAACAGCATGGAGAATCAAGCTTAATGGGGGATGTTGAAAACTAAGCTTGATCCTGTAATGGTAGGTGGCCAAACCAGCCACCATGTTTGAAGATTGCAGCAACCATGTTAAACACATGATCAATAATGGCTGCCAAAATTGTTGGCGTTCACACTATGGTTTCACATTTATGATTGTAGTTTTTTTATACTGTCTAGGCTTCTATAAATAGCCATGTATTATGAGAGTGAAAAAGGTGTGGGAGAAAAGAAAAGAAAAAGAGAGTGCTGTGTAATATTGTTTCAGAATTTTCAGAATAAAATTTCAGTGAGTTTATTTTCAGTTTGGCTCGGTTTTAAGCCTCTCTTTGTAAATCACCATCAGTGGTTTACACCCCACTCCCACCAACACGAACCACCCCGCTTGAGTGGTGAAAAGTAAATCCTTTGAGCCAAGATCAACAAATCTCTACCTTGGTTAGATCTTCATTTGCTCCACGAAATAAAATTACAGAACCAAGACAAATAAAATTGAACAAAACTCCACCTATGCAAGATACTTAACAAACCAAGCAAATAATTAGCAGGCCAAACAAGTGTTTTGAAGCAAATGTGGACCAAGGAAATTTTTTAGACATATTCAGCTAATGTAAGTGTGATAACCCTGGTCCGTGTGATGCTAATTAATCTTGATTATGATTGTGATTATATGTTTGATATGATTTTGAGTGCCATTTATATGAATATATGTGGTTTTGAATTTCTATCTGTTCACCGTAGGAAAATCTGTTTGATTATCTGCTTTAGAATTTAAATTGAAGGCCCTATCAGCCACATAACCTGAAATTGATTACGCCATTGTGATTAGCGTAATTTTTAGAGCCTACGGTGAAATTTAATTGAAAATTGATTCGGATCAAATTAAATAGATTAAATTAATGAAATGGGGCTCAATTATTTAATATTAAAGAATTGTGATTAGAGGAGCTTATTTAAATGGGCCATTTCCACTCAATACCTCTCTTTGTATTCATTTGGCTGAGATTACCTTAAGGAAAGAGGGAGAGGGTAGGCTAGAGAGGGAAAGAGGAGGAATTATATAGCTTGGCTCAAGTTTTATGAGATTTGAAAGCTAGGCTCAAGAGTTAACTTCATTTGTGAAGATTAAAGCTCCTAGGTGAGTAATCAATAGGGATGGCAATGGATAACCTATCCTGTGGGTATCCATGGAGACCCAACCCAAATACATGAGTTTTCTCCTATTTTTCTTATCCATTGGGTAGGGTAAGTGATATTCTTTAAATATCCATAGGGGATGGGTTGGGGATGGGTACCCACTAATTTCCCCATATGTTTTTTTTTTTTTTTTTAAAGATTCACAACCAAAACTAAATATACATTCAATCTTTTTTCTTTTATTTATTTATTTATTTTTTCAGGTTCACAACCAACTTCCTTTTTTTTTTTTTTTTTTTTTTTAAGATCCACAACCAAAGCTAAATATACATCCAATCTTTTTTTATTATTATTTTTTTTATTTTTAAGGTTCACAACCATTTTTTTTTAAAAAATTTTTTAAGATTCACAACCAAAACTAAATGTACATTCAATCTTTTTTTTTTTTTTTTAAGGTTCACAACCATTTTTTTTTTTTTTTAAAGATTCACAACCAAAGCTAAATATACATTCAATCTTATTTGATTTTATTGTTTATTTTATTTTATTTGGCTCAACAATAAAATCAAATACACATTAATTAACATTGTCACATTATTCTTGTCAAATTTTATGCATATCTAGAATTTTTAAATTTATTTAAAAAAATTAAGGACACTGTCTAGTGCAGGTTTCGGTTTGCTTTTCAATGTTATTTTATTTTGTTATGTATTGTAATTTTCAGAATGGTTTGCTTGTTCTAAAATTTCAATTACCGAATATGAATCTATTTGTTTTATGTTATCACACAATTTATACAACATATATCTATATATATATGAATGTATTTGAAAATAAGAAAATTGTAGAGAATCGAAACAAGCATGAGTCGTGATTGGTTAGAAAGCATGGGTACAAAGATTTATTTGCTAGAAAAACAAAAAGGGGATACAAAGTCTTACTAAATAATTTTTTATAAAATAAAAGAATTTTTCTTAGTTATGAACAGATTTAACTGAAATCAGCTTGTTTCCTAATGTTATGCTTCATTTATTTAGATAGAAAATATTTTGTAACGAAAAATATTTTTTATAAAAAAAACTAAAAATATATATTTTTTATATTTGGTGGTGGTGGTGATGGAACGAAGGTGAAAGTAGAGATTGTGACATAGAGGTGGGGTGATGGCGGCAGTGATGATGGTAGTAGCTATGGTGATGGTAGTGTGATAGTGAAGGTGAGAATAGTGGTGATGGTGTTGTGAAATTAGTAAAAATTTAATTGAAAAAATATTTTTTGTTTTTTAAAAGTAACAAACAACAAAATTCGTGGGGGACTAGAGGAAGAAGATGGAGGATGGATTGGGTGTGGTAAGGCATAGATATCTTAAAATGAGTGGTTCAGATTTGTTAAAAGGTATAATTAGATTTTGGATAAATTAAAATGAATGGTTTAAATTTGCTAAGAGAAAGATGGTTTAATGTCTAAAATGTCTGTGGCTAAGAGATCAACAAACAATTCCTTGTTTATGCCCTGATGTAATTTAATATGGGTCTTATAACACTTTCTTCAAACAGATTCTTTCACATTTTATTTCTTCAAACAGGCTCTTATAACATTGTAAACAGGTTCTTATAACATGTAGGGGAGAGAGTGAGAGAGAGAGAGAGAGAGAGAGAGATGGTTGTAATTTTTTTTTTAATCTTCCACGTTCTTCCACATTTTTTTTTTTCAATTACTAAAACTTATTTGATTGTCTCAAAATTATATATTTGATTATTATAAAACAAACTTTTAATTAATTAATTAATTAATGTGTATTTGATTTTGTTGTTGAATCAAATAAAATAAAATAAGATTGAATGTATATTTAGCTTTTGTTGTAAACCTTAAAAAAAAATAAAAAAAAAAAAAAAAAGTTGTTAACATTAAATATATTAAAAAATAAAGAAAAAAGATTGAAGGTATATTTAGCTAAAACCTTAAAAAAAAGAAAAAAAAAGAAAAAAAAAGAAAAGAAAAGTTGTTAACATTAAATATATTAAAAAATAAAGAAAAAAGATTGAAGGTATATTTAGTTTTTGTTGTGAATCTTAAAAAAAAAAAAAAAAAAAAAAAAAAAAAGGTTGTTAACATTAAATATATTAAAAAAGAAAGAAAAAAGATCGAAGGTATATTTAGCTTTTGTTGTGAACCTTTAAAAAAAAAAAAAAAAAATTGTTGTTAAACATTAAATATAAAAAATAAAAGTAAAATAAAAATGGGGATTAAAGTGGGTTGGGGAAAATCCAAACCCATTAAGAAATGTGGAGGGTGGTACCTATGGGGAATGGGGAATGGGGAATGGGGAATGGGGAAAATTTATTATAGGGGAATGGGGATGGAGAATGGGGATGGGGAATTAATATCCACCCCATTAACCCCCATTGCCATCCCTAGTAATCAACCATTAATTCATGAGTTTGAGCTTGTAATTTTGTGAATTCAAGGTTGAGTAATGATCAAGAACATGAATTGGATTGGTTATAATGAAATTGAGTTGGTTTTGATAAATTGGAAGTCAATATACACATGCATGTAGGAAATTGCCATGAATTTGTATGTTTGAGCTTGAAATGCATGATCCATGTTGAATCTTTGATTGAAGTTCATGTTTTTAACCATCTCTTCATCATCTAAGTTGAGAATGAGGGTTACATCTCACATGCATGTACAATTCATAAGAGTATGAGTTTTGAATGCATGGATTTGTTATGTTGGAAATAAGTTTGGTGTAAATTGGGACATGCATGTGATTAATTTGTGAAATTGAGCTTCATAATGTAATAAATTTGGTGTTGGATCATGTTGATACATGTATATGTGAAGTTTGAGCCATAATATGCAAGATATGTTGAGTTGAATGCAAGTTTGAAGCTCAAGAACAATTCTGGATTTTCCAGAATTTGGGATGTCCGCTCGAGCGGGAAATACGAGCTTCCAGAACTTTTTGCAGACATGGATGTCCGCTCGAGCGGGGAGCTATGTAAAATGACCTTCAGCTCGAGCGTCCGAATTCACGCTCGAGCGTAGAATCGAAGCAACCAGTACTTTTGCAGACCTAATGGGTTTGCTCGAGCGGGCAAGTCCACGCTCAAGCGGGGACCCCTGTTTTTGAAATTTTGTAAATGTGTTCTGTGTTCCATTTTCCGTTCTCTTTCACTTCTAAGTACTCTTAAGTATGCATTAAGCATTGTAAATGAGTTAAAAGGGTAAGAATGAAGCCTAAGAGGAATATGTGAATTAAGAACGGATTGAATTGTTTATGACCCATTGTGTTCATGAAATGTGTAGGGTCGAGCTCTACGGCAAATCATCCAGCCAATCACTGTGAGTAATATCTTAATAAAGATATCTGAAGTATGTTATTTGTTCAATTGCTTACTTCTATGTAAGACTTATAAGTTCGTTAATGTGAATGGTGGATGAATGTTTGCTATGCCATATGGTTGGGCCAGAGGCCTGTCACGACCCAAACCCGCCCCTATAGGTTTAGTATCGTAACCGGCCAGTAATCCTTAGATTACCGAAGGCCTCTGAACTGATTAACAAAATTAAGGGGCTAACGGAAGCAAATACATAAATATAGTTGTCTAATGAGTTGTGTAGATTTACATGAAACAGAATATTTAAAACTTTATATACATAACCAAAAACCATTTTCTCATTATACCCACACATTTAGCAATAACATCTCAAGTACAGCCAACAAAACAAGGTACTCTCATATACAGAAACAGTAGAACTTTAACACATGACACTTCAGGAACCTCCATGTGAGGCGCAATGGTTGGTTGACAACAGGACATAGATCTAGACAAAAGCCTTTGGGCTCGATCTCCAAAATGCCCACCTATACATTTATATACACACAGTGAGCTATAGCCCAGTGAATAACATTAAGGTAAAGAGGTTAGTGAACGAAATCCGAACATGTCATAAGCGTAAAATAGATCATAGCATAATCATTCTCGTATCAGAACATAATAATGGTACATCCCATAGAACATATCACATATCGTCTTCCGACTAGAGTAATCGGTTCCGGATACTGATTAAACACATATCACCACAATGAAGTGGCTAACGAGATCTCGTAATCACATGTATGTCTTGGACACGCATTAACATGCCGTCCCCCATGACTTGAGACTATCTATGGATGCCATAATGGATTTCAAACATGGAACATTCGTTCACGAAAACAGATATCATTTTAGAAATTGTAACTTATCATATTTCAATTGGAACATAAATCATATGAACGTATCTTTATAATAACGTTACTCACAGTGGTTTCCTGTAAACGGTCAATCAACCCTCGAGTTTTGACCTACAACCACCAAAATACATAACACAAGCATATCTTATCATTACGAATTCATGTGGCCATCACGGCTTAGCTTCCATTAAAATGGTTCTTATTCTTTTTATCACATTGCTTAAAACATACACTTAAAAACTCTTAACTTAGTACATTCTTTTTCTTAGTGTGTTTCTAATCCATAACCTTATTACTATGGCTTAAATAAAGCTTAAGAGTGCCTAAGATGCAATGAGGATGCCAAAATATGAGTTGAAACACTTGGTAAAATTTCTGAAAATAAGGTCCCTGCTCGAGCGTATCTTTCCTCGCTCGAGCAGACATGCAAACATGAGAGGGGTCGCTCGAGCGTGACTTCCTTCGCTCGAGCGGCCTGCAAACTTGGAAAAAGTACTGGTTGGTCTCAATCTACGCTCGAGCTACAACTCCCACGCTCGAGCGGTTCAACAAAATACAAAGGGTTCGCTCGAACGTGACTTTGGTCGCTCGAGCGGAGCCCTCATGCCTGCAAAAAAAAAATGCTAAGAGCTTGCATTCTCCGCTCGAGCGCAGGTTTCCTCGCTCGAGCGGGCTACGAAATTCTGGGTTTTCAAAAACAGAGTTTTGAGCTTCAAATGCAATTTCAATGGCCACACTCATGCATAGCTTGATCAAAACACTTGGAAAGCCTTTCTAAAACACAAATACATGATCATTCTCAAACGCTTAGCTCAAAACTCATGGATTTAGCAAATTTGAACTCAAAAGCTCATGCATGAAAGATTTTCAAACTATTTTCTTGATTTCTTCAAAACATGCAAATGGTTGATATGAATCCATGAATTTCCAAAACATCATGCAAGATATGAACTCACATGCTTGCAATGACTTCAAAACTCTAACTCAAAATGATGGAACCAAAAGGTTAATCTCCAAGGATGCACATGCAAGACATCTATAAGCCCAACGACCCACTTCTCTTGCTAATTTCATGAAAATGGTTCAAAGATGTGTTGAAATCATGATGCATGGAAGTTAGCTGCAGAAAATATACTCAAGACTCTTACCTAGAGCTTTGATTTCAAACAATAAGAGATGGACTTCCCTTAGCTCTCTTCTCCTCCTTCAAACCACACGAATGTAGAGCTTTCTCTCTCAAGAGTGAGCTATCCTTTTCTCTCTCTCTCTCTAAGGTGAACTCTCTGCTCAAAGAAGTAGAAAGAACAAGAAGAATGTTGCCTACATTCCTTCACATTTCAGCCGATATACACAACACTCATACACTCCCACATTTGAATGAATAACACGTGCACACACATGCATTACTCCAACACACCCACAAGGATTTATCCTCTACCCTCAACACCATCACATGCCTCGACACATCATACACTTAATCACATCTTGGATCATTAATAGGATCAGATTAGGTACCAATCACGCATCATTTAAATCAACACAAGTAACCTTAATTTACCCAGGTCAGCACAAGGTTCAATTAATCCAAAATGGTTCCCATTAAGGCTCAATTTAATCATATTAAAGCGGAGTTCCAGACAGATATTTCTATAAGTAACAGATAGAAAGTCAAAGATCATGCAAAAATACATAATAAACACCTAATTCATTTTATCCACTTAATTAACATCCTTAATTACGGATTTGTGGCTAATTGCGGATCGGGGTTGTTACAAGGCCAGTCTAATATGAATGAAAGAATGAATGGGCCAAAGGCCAGTCTGACATGAATGAAAGAATGAATGGGCCAAATGCCAGTCTGACATGAACGAAAGAATGAATGGGCCAAAGGCCAGTCTGACATGAACGAAAGAATGAATGGGCCAGAGGCCAGTCTGACATGAATAAAAGAATGAATGGGCCAGAGGCCAGTCTGACATGAACGAAAGAATGAATGGGCCAAAGGCTAATCCGACATGAATGGAAGAATGAATGGGCCAAAGGCCGTTTGACACGAATGGATTGAGCCTGAGGCCGTCTGATGTGTTTGAACCCGCAGTTAGTTGATATATATATATATATACTAGACAGAAATGTGAATTGGGCCCAAGGGCGTTGGTGCATATTGTTCTAAATACTGTTTGTGTATTTTCCGTATTTGATATTATTCACTGGGCTTTCACTCACGCTCATTCATGTGTCTGTAGGTGAGCCAAGGGAGGTCCAAACCTAGCCTCAGTGAAGTTTGTGAAAAACATCGAAGGTTTTGAAGAGTCAGGCATACGTCTCACGCACGAGACTTATTTTTGCCTTTTGCTAGTTTGCTATATTTTGTCATGTTGGCGAGAACTTTGGTTTACAGTTGTATATAGTTTTGATTGGCTGACTTAGACTTGAATGATCCTGTATGTACAGAACTTTGTGTTATTACATGTCTTGATGTGAGTTATTAACATGTGTATGTATGGATTGTTATGACGTGCCTTGTAAGCACAGCTCTATGGACAAAAGTTTGAAATTGCTTCCGTTTGGCCCCTTTACTCTGATGAGTAATGTCTTGTTTGGTTTGAGGCCGTAGGTAATCCCTTGATTACTGGCCGGTTATGTCCTTAACCCATAGGGGCGGGTTCGGGTTATGACAGTAAGAGAACACAAATTTATACAAATATATATACATGAAACACATATTTATATATATATATATATATATATATCAAATCAAGACTTCACTGCAAATATAGAGACAACCATAGAACACAGATTTATACATATATATACAAACATGTTCAAGGCAGATTTGAGATCTTGGATACACGACCATGGATCTAGATCAGGCTTCGATGGAGCAACGACGCCGACTCGATGCTGAACTCTATTTGTTGCCGGACCACTGCGGTGATTTGAGATCTACAACTAGAGAGAAGATTGGTAAAGATTGGCGGTGACGGAAGGTGAAGAGAATAGAGAGAGAGAGAGAGAGAGAGAGAGAGAGAGAGAGAGAGAGAGAGAGAGAGGGCAGTGATGAAGGTGGTTGCGGAAGTTAAGATGGCAGTGGTGGAGAAGGAGGTGTTGGCGTGGGAGGGAGGGGAGAGGCGGCAAGGCAAGTGGCAGATTCAGCGGTAGATTCAACAGCTGTGCTACAAAAGTGAGGTAGAGAGAGAGGGAGAGTAGGGAAGAGAGAGAGAAAGGGGGCTGAAAAATGGGATTTGGTAATGACCATATAACTTATATATATACATGGGTAGTTTGGTCCTTAGTTTGGTCCTTACGGATAAAGTGTTTTAGCACTTGAACCTACTGATAAAGAAGATTCAAATTTAAATTTTTAGCTTGAGCGCCTTATTTTTTTAATCTATATTTAAATTCATGATCTAAATAGAATATTAGTTATGAAGAAAAAAAAAAAAAAAGAGGACCCTTGAGGAATGTTCTAGTGGGAATGCAAAAAATTTCGCCATAACATGGGAATTTTTTTATTTAATAACATGGGTAATTATTGATAATCTACAAAAATATGCTCCTTTTTACAGAATAGTCTATAAAAGAAAATAAATACGTAATTTCCTTTCATTATTATTATTTTTGTTTTTAAAGATTGAATTAACAAAAAATTGTACAATATTGGAGCCATGAACACTTTTCATTGTCCCATACCTTATAAAGTATAATTGCATATTTAGCACATGATCCTACAAATCAAAGGTATAGATTGGCTACCCCCCCCCCCAAAAAAAAAAGAAAAGAAAATAAAATAAAATAAGGATTGGCAGGAGTATTGGAAACTCAAATGGCCAAAACCTATCTATCTATATATTATATATATATAAAAAATAAAGTTTGGGAGATTTGGTGATAGACCCCTCACTGTCTAATTTGTCTTTCAAAAGGACAAGAATTATATATATACTTTCAAAACTCCCTAATACTTTAAAACTTGTTTCTTTTACTATATTACCCTCATATCTATCAGCTCTCCTATTAAGCCATATTCACAGTGCATTTCAGAGTAAAATTTTACTTTGAATCACAGTAAGATTTTACTTTGATTCAGATCTGAATCAAAGTAAAATCTTACTGTGATTCAAAGTAAAATTTTATATCGTTAAGCAAATCAACATGTTTTTAATCAAAGTAAAATTTCAGAGTAAAATTTTACTTTGAATCATAGTAAAATTTCAAAGTAAAATTTCACATCGTTAAGCAAATCAACATGTTTTTAACCAGAGTAAAATTTACTATGATTCAAAGTAAAATTTTATATTATTTAAAAATTCAAAGTGATGATTCATTTGATATTATCAGAAGCAAAATAAGGTCCACTCATGTATACAACATGCATGCATGCATATATATACAAGGCTCATTTCTGAAAACAAAAATACTTACCTACCAATAAGCAATCTCCACGGAAGATATGGCCTAAGACATTGTTACTACTAAAGTTGTTGTGGATATACATGAATAAAAAATATGATAAGATAATTAGGAAAGACAGAACAACAAATAATTCAAAACAGATTCCAAAACTTTTAATTAATCCCCACTTTCACAATTGATTTCATTCGACCATTACCAAAACATTTCAATGATAAGCCAAAATTGAAAGATTTGAGAGGACCTGTGTTTGATTGTCGTTGCTTGCTTGCAAGAGCAGCGACATGCGGCGAACCAGAGGATCTCAGATATGAGGCCTTGACAGCGTTCACGATTGGGAAAGAAGACTGCGATGGAGGAGGGAAGAGAAGGTGGGGAGAGAGTGGGTGGAGAAGGTGGAAAGATTTAGTTGAGAGTATAATAGTCTGATAAAATATTTAAATAATAAATTTTGTCCTTTATGCAAGACTTTATAATTATGAGGGAGTTTAGAAAGTATAATTTTTTTCTTAGTCCTTTTAACAATGAAAGGAAGGTAAAGGAGGTTTATAGCCAAATTTCCCATAAAGTTTCTATCGAGAAGGTTTGTGAGAATTTCAAAATTTCATTCCATAATTGTTAATTTTTATGATTTTAAAAATATTTAAAAATAATTCTATTGGCCAACAAAGTAATTATAGATTAAAAAAAACAAAAAACAAAAAACCAACTAAAATTTTGAATTACAAGTTTTTAAAATCTCTCCCTCCAATATTTCTCTCCTTCCTAAATCTCATCTCATAACAAAGTAATTATATATTTAAAAAAAAATTATAGATTAAAAAGAACGTAAAACCACAATTGTTAATTTTTGTAATTTTAAAAAATATTTAAAAATAATACTATTGGCTAACAAAGTTACTATATATTAAAAAAAACTAAAATTTCTAATTTTTGTAATTTTAAAAATAATACTATTGGCTAACAAATTAATTATAGATTTAAAATTAAAAAAAAAAATTGAATTATAAGTTCCTAAAATCTCTTCCCTAATATTTATCTCTTTCCTAAATCTCATAATCTATCCATTTATGCTATATATTATACCAAAGTAACTTTTCGTCTTAGAGACTCTAGGTGTTTCTGTTAGCCCCAAGGCTACTAAAACTTGAATTTCTATTTTGATTTTGATTTATGAC
This sequence comes from Camellia japonica, assembly GCA_030407325.1. Lineage (NCBI taxonomy): Eukaryota > Viridiplantae > Streptophyta > Magnoliopsida > Ericales > Theaceae > Camellia > Camellia japonica. Next base: position 36,200,406 of record JAPPVO010000003.1, on the reverse strand, counting down.
GAACACTTTACTATTTGAAGTTTTCAAAATTAACATTTGTACTTCATGATTCTAATTATTTTGAGACTCAAGAATTTTAATGTTTCAAAAAATCTTTTAAGTTATCAAAATATAAGCATAAGCTCTTGGTTGCAAAAATCTATCTTTATCTATCACAGGTCCAAGGATAGACACTAGAATAATCCTCAAGAATGTTAAGTGTTCTAGAACAGAGGGTCGACACCAGAAAAGCAGGGGTCGACACCAAGGAAAGCTGGAAAAATAACTAAGTGTTCAAGATGCAAGGGTTGACACCAACAGCAGCAAGGGTCGACACCAAAAAACAATATACACTTCAGCTGCAAGGGTTGACACCAACAGTAGCAAGGGTCAACACCAAAAAACAGTATACACTTCAGCCGCAAAGGTTGACACAATCAGCAACAAGGGTCAACACCAGGAACACATGTAACATAACTCAGGATAGAAAAATCAGAGCAAAGGGTCGATACCCGACTTGTAGGGTTTGACACCCTTATGTCTGGGTTGAACAATACCTAGCCGCCATCTTCCAACTCAAAGAGGGTGTTTGTGACATCATTCTCAAGCATATATTATTCTAATCAAAAGGAACTTTGGGATAATATTTTTTGACAAATGGAGGGAACATTCTCCACTCATACCGCTCCTCAAGATCAGAAAAAGGAAAGAACATGGCGACAACATCATATCCCTCCACCATTATCTTATCTTCCAAGCATGGGCATCACTTCCTTTGAGGAAGCTCCATCTCCAATGGTTAGAAAACAGCCTATACCAAACATTCTCCACTCACAACAGCTGGAAATGTTTTTGTTTGCCCAGCTCCAATGGATAGTTTACCCACGTGGGTATGTTTTTTTCTTCAAAGAGTTGAGTCAGATGAAAGCTATAAATCGGGAATGTTTTCCAGATCTGAAGGACATCACATCCTACTACAACTACACCAAACATACTGAGCATCATTTATATATCTGTGATTTGACTTGTGTTTCTCCCATTTTAGATTTAAACAAGTCCAAAACTTCGTGTGAACTTAAACTTTCTTAATCCATCTTTTGAGAGATAGTTTTTGTAAAAGAGGACAGTTAAACCTCTTCTTCTAGTTTCTTAGTTTCTGAGTGAAACATTTGTAAGCGAGGCTTTTTGTTGGGTGAGGTCCTCAACAGATTGAAGTAAGTCCTTTTTGTAACACACCTCAGGTTGGAATAGCTTGGTGGTGCATCGATTCATAGTGAAGAAATTCTCAAGGAGGATTCTTGAGGAGTGGACGTAGGCCGGTGAGCTGAACCACTATAAATCTCTGTGTTAAGTTCTTCTTTCCTATACTCTTTACTTTCTGTTAATCATTTGATTATCTGCTGCATTTAATTACATAAGATCTTTTGAAACCCCTTTTTAAATTAATTTTTTTAAATAACCCAATTCACCCCCCCTCTTGGGTTGCTTTCCTGTTTAATAATTGGTATCAGAGCCACGTCTCTAGTAACGTGACTTAACCGTCTTAGAGTGATCTATGCAAACCCTAGTTCTTCTCTCCCTGAAGGGTAAGCCTCAAACATACCTCCTTCTTCAGTGGAACTAATTTTAACTATTGGAAAACCCGCATGATTATGCACATTCAATCTACTGACTATGAAGTTTGGAAAATCATATGTGATGGTCCTAAGGTACCTACTAAAACCGTAGATGGTCTGCTAGTACCCAAACTTGAGAGTGAGTGGACAAGTGCTGACTACAAAGATATTCAATTAAATGCCAAAGCTGTTAATATGTTGTATTGTGCACTTGATGCGATCGAGTTTAACAGAATATGCATTTGTACCACTACTAAAGAAATTTGGGATAAACTTGTTGTAACTCATGAGGGAACCACTCAAGTTAAAGAATCTAGAGTGAGTCTACTTGTTCATAACTATGAGCTCTTCAAGATGAAACCAGATGAAAACATATCCCAAATGATCACTCGTTTTACTAATATTATAAATAGTCTTAAATCTCTTGGGAAAACTTACACAAATGCAGAAATTATCAGAAAAGTCCTTCGATCATTGCCAAAAAGTTGGGAGAACAAAGTTATTGCAGTGATAGAAGCAAGAGATCTATCCACATTAAGTCTTGATGAGCTAATGGGGTCTCTTCTAACCCATGAGATCATTATGCAAGAAGGAAAAGAAGAAGAAGAGAAGAATAAGAAGAAAGGGATAGCTTTCAAGTCCACCACAAAATCTCAAGAGGAGGAAGGAGATGCTTCAGAAGAAGACGAAGAAATGGCCTTCATTACCAAAAGATTCAAAAGATTTGTAAAAAAGAAGCAAGGTGTAAGGAAGTTTTTCAGAAAAGATTTCAACAAAGATCTTCAAAAAGGAGAGAGTCATAAAAAATCCGAAGTGATCTGCTATGAGTGTAACAAGCCGGGTCATTACAAATCAGAATGTCCAAAGCTTAAAAAACAATTCAAGAAGGATAAGAAGAAAGCCATGATTGCAGCATGGGGAGAAGACAGTGATAACAGCGACTCAGAAACGGACATTTTGTAGCGACCCTAATTTTCTTAAGTCATTACTTATTATTTTTATTATCTTATTTATTTTTGGCTTTATTAATTGTGTGGTTTACATGAGAATTTAATATGTTGTTTAGTTAATGTGATATTTAATGAATTTAATGTTGTAATTAATAAATTTAATGTGTTATTCAATTAATTCATATATTTATATATTTATTTTTGTTATATATAAAAAAAGGTGTTATATATATATATAATCTTATATTTATATATATTATAATTATAATAGTTTATTAGGGTTAGAATAGGATTAGGTTATATAATAATATAATAAGTGATTAGGTTTTCAACAAAAGAAAAGAATAGTGAATTTGCAAGAGAGCAGCAGCCGTATGAGAGAGAGAGAGAGAGAGAGAGAGAGAGAGAGAGAGAGAGAGAGAGAGATTAATCAAGAATCACGAAAGATAGCTTTATGCTTTGGGAGATTCCGAGAGCAAAGATAGAGCGGCGGGAAAAAAGAGGAAAGGAGGAAGAAAAAGATTAGAGTTTTGTTTTGGTGGTTTCATTAGTTTTTCAAATATTTCTTGGATCTTTAAAAAAATATTGTGAGTAAAAAACCCACTTCCCTTGATTTATGTTTAATTCGTTGTTTTATTTATTTATTTGATGTTAGTTTGATTTTGTATTTATATAAAGATGATAGATTGATTTTAATTATTTTAATTAGTTGTGTTTGTAAGTGTGGGATATATTTTCTAAGTACCAACACGTGGCAAGGTGATGCCGACGTGTCAGCCGAGGTGCCACGTGTCGCGGTAGTTATGCCGAGGTTATCTTGGCAAGGCCGAGGTTACCTCCGAAGACATCGGAATCCGAGATAAACAGATAAAAGACAAGAGTCCTAGAATGAAGAAAGACTTCAGGATGGATAAGGATAACACTCTTAGGGAGTCTATCCTTATCTCTTGAGGAGTCCAAAGTAAGTACAGAATTGGAGTCCATAGAAGTCAGGCTTCTAGTAGGACTAGGTTTGTATTGATTATAAAAGAGAGGCACCCCATGGGTCTAAGGTATGTTTTTATATACTCAAGCTAGTGAGTTGAATACTTGATTATCTTCGAGAGATATACTGACTTGATCGTCGGAGTGCCCCCGGGTGGAAGAACCACCGCCGGAACCTTCTCTTTCTGTGCAGGACAGCAGGGTGCCATCTATTCTGCCTGTGTTCTACAGCTGAATTACTAAGGTGGGCAGTGTGATCGGAAAATCACTCACACAATTTGGCGCCGTCTGTGGGAAAGAAAGACGAATAGATGGCCAGTAACGGACAGAAAGAAAAGGTCGGGGACGACGCTCCTACTGGGAGTAACAGACCTATCGACCTTGACGTCGAAGGGGACAACCACAATGCAGAAACTCGTAACCAGGGGCACGGAGGAAAAGACGTCGGCCAGGAGGGCGACACTTCAAAGAAGACAAACTAAAGCAGGTACTATAACGAAGATAACCTCCAGGTATGGAGGGATAGGTGCCTACGGAGGGATGAGGAAGTGAAAGAATTGGCAGACAAGTTGGCAGACCTGCAGTCGGTCGTCAACTTTATGATGCAAAACAATGTCATGCAGCCACCGTACCCGCTGCAGGACACGCCGATTATTGCAATTAATACCCAAAATGGAGGAAGGAAAACAATTCCCGAAGCACCCCAGGAGCGGAAGACACTCTCACCCGCCTTCCAGGGAAGTCGGATGAGAGGAGCCGAGACAAGAGAAGTCCCAAAGGACATATCACACGAAGGACCCAGAGCACAAAGAACATCGGCATGTCCAACGGTAGGCGCTCTGCTTTGACACAACCCATGGAGAAAGATCAAAACGGGCCCACCACGAGGCCGAAAGTAGTGTACCGAAAAGACTGAAGTCCAAAGACAGCCAAGCTCCGGGGAAGAGTAAAGAAGACGTGAGGAATTACCTCAAGAGGAAGGAACAGAATGCTGAAGCCGAGGTTACCTCACCCGACAAGCCGAGGACACCATTCTCAGTAGAACTAGACAAATTTGAGGCACCAAAGAGATTCAGTATGCCGAGGTTTCAAATGTACGATGGTAAGTCAGACCCTAACTTCCACGTTGGATTATTCTTGAACTCAATGGCATTATACAGTGGAAACGAGCCGTTGCTCTGCAAAGTGTTCCCCTCGTCCTTTGGGGAGATTGCATCAGATTGGTTCCACAAACTGCTAAAGGGAAGCGTGAAGACTTGGGAATGCCTGGCCGAGATATTTGTAGCCAGGTTCGTGACAAACAAGCTGCAACCATTAAGAGTGGACGCATTGATGGCTCTGAAGATCAGCAAGGATGAAGGCCTTAGGGCCTATGCAAAAAGATACTACGAGGTGTTCAATCAAATACCCGAATGCAACCAAGAAGTGGCGGTCGTGTCTTTCAAGAACGGCCTGAAAGATGATTGTTCACTGCGGAAATCTTTGGCAAAGACATTGCCAAAAAGCATGGAAGAGCTCATGGCAAGAATCGAGAAATATGCCAAAGCCGAGGAGGATACATCGGGGAATAAGGAGGTAAAGCAGGAAAAAGGGAATGGCTCGCCGAAGCGAGGCCGAGGTAACAACGGATTTAGCAAAACAGAGACGGAATTGAGGGGTAAGCAAGCAGTGACGACTGTATTCCGAGTTCCCATCCACAAAGTCCTAGATCAAATTCGAAATCAGCCCTATTTCAAGGCACCGGTAAAGGCCCGAGGAGAATACATGGGAATGAACGTTGGTAGGCGTTGTGCCTACCACAATGAAGAGGGGCACCCAACTCAGGGTTACAGAGCCCTAAGAGCACACTTGGAGGACTTAGTGAGACAAGGCCATCTGAGGGACCTTGTCGATGAGGCCAGAATAAGAGAGGAACAGGCAAGATTGCCGCAAGCACCAGCAGCCCCGCCTCCCCCAGCACAACAACCACAAGCAGGGGGACCACGGGTGGTTAATGTGATCCACTCGAGGGTCAACGAAAACGAAGTCAGAGGAGAGACCCAGAGGGTAAGGCATCTACAGCATGTCTACCAAGTCGGGGAAAAAAGACATCGGCCAGAGGAGTGCCAAGGACCAATGATAGCTTTTACTGAAGCTGACCTAGAGATGGTCCAGCATCCACATAATGATGCCTTGGTAGTATCCCTCCAGATTGGGGAGTGCCAAGTGAAACACATCCTGATAGATCAAGGCAGCTCTTGTGACATCATGTATGTTAGATGTTACAAGGAACTGGGCCTTCACCCAGACGACATGGAGCAATCGAATGGCCCGATGGTCGGCTTCAATGGAACGCCAACGTGGCCATTGGGCGCTACAAACTTGGAAGTACAAGCCGGCACTAAGAAGATCAGGACAGAGTTCATCATGATTGACACACCTTCACCATACAACATCATCTTGGGAAGGCCATGGTTGCATGCAATGGGGGCAGTTCCCTCAACGTTGCATCAACTATTGCAGTTCCCAACAGAACATGGGATTGAAGAAGTCAGAGGAGATCAACTGCAGGCAAAATATTGCTCCATGCCAGCAATGAAAACAACCTGCAACATACAAGATCCAGGGAAGGCAGAGATTGAAGATGAGGACATGGAGGTCCTAGATGACGTCGGCAAGGAGTCGGCCGAGAAGAGTGAGGAAACACTAAAGAAAATCCTCGTCCAGGAGGGCGATGAAGAGCGCTTCTTTCTTCTCGGCTCAGGCTTAGCCGAAGAAGAAGAAAGAGAACTGGAAGCTTTTTTGAGAACAAACATAGAGGTGTTCGCCTGGACACCTTATGAAATGCCTGGCATTGACCCCGAGGTCACATGTCACAGACTGAATGTCGACAGGTCGGCCAAACCTGTAATACAACGAGCTAGAAGACCGACGTTGATGCACGTCGAAGCAGTGGAGGAAGAAGTGGACAGACTACTGGAAGCCAAGGCCATTAGAGAAGTCAATTATCCGACATGGCTATCGAACACTGTGGTGGTAAAGAAGAAAAATGGTAAATAGAGGGTCTGCGTAGATTTTACAAGCCTGAATAAAGCCTGTCCCAAAGACAGCTTTCCTTTACCCAAGATTGACCAATTGGTAGACGCCACATCTGGACATGGAAGGATGAGCTTCCTGGACGCTTATAGGGGGTACCACTAGATAGCCATGTACCCCCCAGACCAAGAGAAAACAGTGTTCATCACCCCAAAAGGCCTGTACTGTTACAGAGTAATGCCCTTTGGGCTGAAAAACGCAGGAGCAACTTACCAAAGGTTGGTAACCAAGATGTTCAGACACTTGATTGGCCAAACAGTAGAAGTCTACATCGATGACATGGTCGTGAAGACCAAGGAGCCTAAGGGTCATCTTGCCGACCTAAAAAAGGTATTTGAAATCCTCAAAACATATCGGCTCCGACTCAACGCATCAAAGTGTGCGTTTGGAGTTGGATCTGGTAAGTTTCTGGGGTACCTGGTAACAAGAAGGGGCATAGAGGCCAGCCCATAGAGGCCAGCCCAGATCAGATCAAGGCCATCGTAAATCTACAGAGCCCAACATCGGCAAAACAGGTACAGATGCTTATTGGAAGGGCCGCAGCCCTAAACAGGTTCATAAGCCGAAGCTCAGACAAATATAAACCTTTCTTCAACCTGGTGAAAAAGACCACGGACTTCCTATGGACTGAGGAGTGTGAGGCCGCTTTGGCTGACCTAAAGAAATATCTGACCACGGCCCCGGTCCTCTCAACACCTGAACCTGGGGAAGAGCTGTTTTTGTACTTAGCTGTGTCAGAACACGCAGTAAGTGCAGTGCTAATCTGAGAAGAAACTGGGGAAGAGCTGTTTTTGTACTTAGCTCTGTCAGAACACGCAGTAAGTGCAGTGCTAATCTGAGAAGAAAAAAGAGAACAGAAGGCTGTTTATTATGTAAGTAAAACCTTGGCCGACGCAGAAACAAGGTATCTACCACTAGAGAAATTAATGCTGGCCTTAGTAATGGCCTCAAAGAAATTGAACCATTACTTTCAGGCGCACAAGATTGTGGTGCTAACAGAGCACCCACTGAAGTCCTTATTGCAACAAGGAGACTTAACAGGAAGAATAGCAAGATGGGTAGTTGCCTTAGGCCAGTATGACCTGGAGTTCAGGCCCAGAACAGCAATTAAGGGCCAAGTTTTGGCCGACTTCGTAGCAGAATTCACGCCTGAATCCATCGAACATTGGGCTCCGTTGAGCCAAGATGAGCGTTGTCCCAGCAAGCAAGGAGAATCCCAGCCTAAGGCAAAAGAACAAAGGAAGGAAAAACTCAGACCCTGTAGCAACTACATCGGCGACTCCTTCAGACTGTTTGTCGATGGAAGTTCAAACCGACAAGGAGCAGGGGCAGGAGTGCTACTGATATCTCCAGATGGAGAAATAATAGAACAGTCCATCCGTTTGGGGTTCAAGGCCTCAAACAATGAAGCAGAATATGAAGCATTAATTGTAGGGCTAAAACTGGCAGCAGCAGCAGAAGCAGATGAGGTAATAGTTTTTTGTGATTCACAGCTTATTGTTAACCAGTCAACAGGAGAATTTGCAGCCAGAGACGAAAGGATGTTGGCATATGCAAAAGAGGTCATCAGATTGGCAAACTTATTTCAAAACTGCCGACTACTCCAAGTAAGCCGAGATGATAACAGCCACGCCGACGCGTTGGCCAACCTGGCAAGTTCAATGCAGACTGGAAAAACAAGGACAATTATGATTGACTATATGTCGGGCCCGAGCATAGAACCATAAAACACAGAGCAGGAAGCAATGTGTGTGGACATGGGGCCAAGCTGGATGGATTCAATTGTTGCATTCCTGACAGAAGGAAAGCTGCCAGAAGACCGCAAGGAGGCACACAAAGTTAGATTGAAGTCGGCAAGATTCAGTCTGACTGCGGACGAACATCTCTACAGAAGGTCCTTCACTGGACCCCTTTTAAGGTGCGTACACCCTTTGCAGGTTGAAGATTTTTTATATGAAATTCATGAAGGAGTTTGTGGAAGCCACGCTGGGGGCAGATCACTAGCTCATAGGGCCATTACCCAGGAGTATTGGTGGCCCTACATGCAAAACGATGCAGAAGCATACGTGAAGAAGTGCGAACAATGCCAAAGGTTTGCACCTTTGATACACCAGCCAGCTGCTGACCTGAATCCAGTATCCAGCCCTTGGCCGTTTGCCCAGTGGGGCATGGATCTTGTTGGACAACTTCCCCAGGCAACTGGGCAGAGAAAATACTTGCTGGTAGCAACAGATTACTTCACGAAGTGGATAGAGGCAGAACCTCTTGCCAAAATCCGAGATGTGGACGTCAAGAACTTCATATGGAGAAACATCATCACTAGATTTGGCATTCCAAGAGCCATAGTTGCCGACAACGGAACGCAGTTTGACAACAAACTCATCAAGAACTTTTGTGCGAAATTCAAGATCAAGAATTACTTTTCAACACCAAGTTTTCCCCAAAGTAATGGGCAAGCAGAAGCATCCAACAAAGTAATTTTGGATGGAATAAAGAAGAGGTTGCAGGCAGCAAAAGGAAAATGGGTAGACGAATTGCCCAACGTACTTTGGGCATATCGGACTACGCCGAGAAGATCAACAGGGGAATCCCCCTTTGCCATGGCTTATGGCACAGAAGCAGTCATTCCACTGGAAGTCGACATCCCAGGGATCCGAACCCAGGGAGTTGAGAATGGGACTAATGATATACTCTTAGCCCGAGATCTGGATCTTTTAGAAGAACGAAGAGAGAAAGCTGCAATTTAGTTCGCAGTATACCAGCAACAGCTTGCCAGAGCTTACAACAAGAAGGTCAATCCAAGAGATTTTCAAGTCGGCGACCTAGTCTTGAGAAAAGTCGTCGGCAACAAGAAGGATCCTAGAGAGGGCAAGCTTGGCCCAAACTGGGAAGGACCCTACAGAATTACTTCGGTATTAAGCAATGGAGCCTATCGACTTGAAGATAATGAGGGCAAAGCATTACCTAGACTATGGAACACTTGTAATCTGAATTTTTTTATCATTAGATGTTCCTTGTTATTTTTTCAACATCATCAATAAAATCATAGCAGAATTCCTTTACACTGATAAAAGATGCACAATATTATTTCTGAATAATGAGAACCCAAGTGGAACTCAGGTTCACATTAGGGACAAAGAGAAGAAGAATATGCTTGACACTTGTTGAAATTTGTAGCAATTTACAAGTTGAAGTTAAGCTGATTCCTTATCTTCACTTGTTGAAATTTGTAGCAATTTACAAGTTGAAGTTAAGCCGAGATAATTCCTTATCTTCACTTGTTGAAATTTGTAGCAATTTACAAGTTGAAGTTAAGTTGATTCCTTATCTTCACTTGTTGAAATTTGTAGCAATTTACAAGTTGAAGTTAAGCCGAGATAATTCCTTATTTTCACTTGTTGAAATTTGTAGCAATTTACAAGTCGAAGTTAAGCTGATTCCTTATCTTCACTTGTTGAAATTTGTAGCAATTTACAAGTTGAAGTAAAGCCGAGCAATTTACAAGATGTCGTTAAGCTGACATATGATCATCTGTTGAAATTTGCAGCAATTTACAGGTTAAAGTAAAAGCTAAGTATATTGTTTAAACACTTGTTGAAATTTGTAGCAATTTACAAGTAGATCATTGTTTAGCACTTGTTATAACTTGAGAAAAGTTTACAGTATATGTTAATCCTTGTTAAAATTTGTAGCAATTTACAAGTAGGTTAGAACGAGATCACTGTTTAAACACTTGTTGAAATTCATGAAAAGTTTGTAGGTCAGTATCTTGTTGAAGTAAAGCTTGTAAGTATTATACCCGAGGTATGTAACCCCGAGAAGATTACACAAAGGAGGCAAAGTATGAAAGGCATGCAAAAAATTCTAAGTATAGAACCATGCAGAAGCAATCAAGAGAAATTAAAGATTAAAGCATCCATAGTAAAGCAGTTGCAGTTGTGTACACAAAAAAAAAAAAAAAAGGCACTACGGCCTACCAAGAGTAATTGTTCAGAAGTTACAAAGAAGGCACATCGGCCATAAAGATAACTCATACTATTTTCAGAAGAAGATAAACTTAAAGCTGGGATTCCTCAACAGTGGCGGTTGGTTGAGTCTGGGGATCAGATGATTGCCTGGTAGATACCTCGGCAGCCTTTTCCGCCTCAATCTCGGCGTCGATCTGAGCTAGGGTTTCCTCAATACTTTTTTCAACTACAGGAACGTCGGAGGAAGCCTGCTCCGGAGTAGCTTCCTTGGCAACTTCATCACCTTCATCGTCTTAAGTCAGGTCCAAGACCTGCTCATTCAAAGAAGGAGACTTAGTCCCAGCAGCCTCCTTGGATTTTCTTACCAATGCCTCATCCTCACCCTCCTCCTCATCATCAGACTCAGATTCAGATTCTCCTTCAGGTTGACTTGGAGAAGGAGGTGGGAGGAATGGAAGAGGAATAGCGTCAGCATTGCGGAAATGTGAATCGGCAGGGAGGTCAAGTTTCTTTATCAGGGACATCCAACCAAGGGAGAAGCCCCTGTTGCATGCCTGCCTGACTTGCAGTTTGTAGTCTTCAGTGACATCGGCTACACCCTGGGCATAAGCCTTCTCATCAGCTTCTTTGATTTCGGCTTCTTTCGTGGCCAAGGCCTCCTGAAGCTCCTTCTCGGCCTGGGCCGCTTTTTCCTCGGCCTCTTTCTTTTGGGATTCAGCAACTGTCTTAATGGCCTCGGCAGATTCAGCCTTTTCTTCGGCTAAGGTTTGGGCTTTGGTGGCAGCCTCAGCCTGGTTTTCCAGCTTTTTCATTTTTGAATGAAGAGTTTTGTTCTCCTTTTTGAGGGCAGAAACCTCCCTCCTCATGTCAGCCGACTTCTCCCGATTTTCAAAAGCTTGTATGGAGAGAGAGTGGGCATGTTGAATGGCCTGAAAGAACACAAGACAAAAATTGTTACAAAATTTTACAAAGTGAAAGAGAAGACAAGTTTCCATGTAAAGGCACTTACTTGGACAGAGCGTTGAAGCATAAAGGCATAGTTCTCATACTCACTCATCTTGGCATTCCGCTCAAGATCACCTGGTAGAAGTAGAGCAGTACTGAGTGCTACGCCGATGTTGATGTCATCGGCGCTATCGCTGGTAAGAACATGCTTATCTTCTAAAGTAATTTCAGGTGTCCAGGGGACTTTTGGTATTCTGGACCCCGAGGTCGTCGCAGACGATGACCTCAGCTTCTTTGATTGTGTGGACTCTGATGGCTGTGTTTCAGCAGACCTTTTTGTGGGAACGGAAGTAGTCTTCCCGCTCCCAGCCAATTGTGAAATTGGCAGGGTATCCTCAGTCTCAACTACAGTGGCTTTGGCCTTTGGCTGAGTCTTTTTGGTTCTTTTCAGCTTTGGTGGGGGCATGCTCTGTGTTGGCTGAGCGTCAACATCAGTGGGGAGGTCGGCCAGAAGATCCTGGGCAACAGGTTTTGCACGACCCATTTCGGATGTAAGGACAAGTCTTCGCCGACGTTTTCGTTCTTGTACTGGGATCAAGTATAGGGCAGAAGTAGATGGCTGATTGGTTGGGTCAGATGTTGATCCTTGGTCTGTTCGAGATGTAGAAGTGGTTTGAGTTGTGGCAGTAGGAGGAGAAAGGCTTTTCTTCTTTCTTTTGGGGACGTCGGGCAAAATCGATTTATATGTTGGAATAAAGTTGAGAAGAAGAGGTGCTTTTCGTTTGTGAACTGGCAAGTCTAGGAGTTTTTTCAAGTCCTTGCTGGGAACGTAAGATTGGCGAAAGTTTTTCGGTGGCTTGCGAACATCTGCAAGAAGAAAAGAGACATTAGAAACAGATAAAATATTGAAGACTTGAAAAGAAACAACTAAGTATTGATACTGGGTTCTTACCCTTGCCCTCTTTAACTGTTCGAGGAAGAGGGTAAAGATGGGCATCCTCGTCTGGGGCAAACTCTCAATTTCCAAAGGTAATGAAGTAGTCATCTCCAGCCCCCTTGTTGGAGTCTGGGAGGTCGGCTACGATTTTGAATTCGGTGGACCTCGGCTTGAGGTAATAGACGAAACCTTTTTCTTTCAAGTTAAGGGCACACATGGTATAATAATATTGGATGTCGGCAAGGGTGATCCTAACGTTCTCCTGCCTAGCTAAGGCTAGGATACCATTAATCACTCGATAGGAATTAATGGTAAGTTGCATAGGGTTCAACCTGTAGTAGTGGAGAACTTCACGAAAAAGGGGATCAAGTGGAAACCTGAGTCCACATTCAGTGAAAGCAACAATGGGAAAGGGCATTGTATCATCTGTGGGCATGATAGAGTCGTCATCCCCAGCCAGCCTCAGATGGACGTCGGCAGGAATGGCGAACTCTTCCCTAAAGTATTAAGTTTGGTTGGGGTATCTGCCCTATGTCTCCACATTCCCATGATATCGGCGTAAAAGTATTCTACTTCAGAAAGAGGATGTTCTTTAAGGTTTTTTTGGGACCTCGACTCTAACCTAGGTGAATGTTGGTAAGGATTGTTTCAGCTTTTTCCTAAGAATTGGTAGGTTCTACAGACAAATCCCAAACCTAAATTTATGAAAGTAAAGATTGGGGGCACAGATCTGGAAGGAAACACAGAAAACATGAAACAAAGAACAAAGTTTCAGAATCAAGAACAGAGGTAGGGTTCTCAAAAAGCATAAAAAATACAAGAAATACAGGCTCAAGAACGGTGGCAAGAAAGTGGTGAAATAGTGCAGAGTATACAAGACACGAGCGAAATCATGGAATAGATGCATCCAGATGAATAGTCCAGTAAATCAAAGGTTTGAATAAAGCAGTAATGGCAGCAAGTAAACAAAAGAGCATAGAAGAATTGAGAATGAAAGGAACAGAGGCTTACCAGGAAAAGTGGAGCCGGTATGAAGGTCGCCGAGGTCAGGCGACGGTTGCAGACACGACGGAACAGCGAAAGCTTCGCTGGAATGGAAGAATGGAAACAGTTGTAGAGCTTGGAGCTTGAGCAATGGTGGATTTGAGAAAGAGTTTAGAGAGAGAGAGAGAAAGCAAGAAAATCGAATATAAGAGTGAAGAAAAGAAGATGAAAGAAAAGTTTTTGTCAAAAACTTGAAACGGCGGCAAAACAGGGCATTTAATGTGCCTGGAGCAACGCACACGTCAGACGGCGCAGACAGATGAAAGACGGCTTACAAGCGCGTCACAGGCACGAGCCAATGAAGAAGAAACGCGTAAATGGAACGGTTGAGAAGTGATGCATGATAGCTCATGCGCGTGGGAGAGTTCATTTGAATTCTTGTTCTTGAAAGAAGACATGTCGGCTTGAAGAACATGATCTCGGCTGAGGGGTTCATAGCCGACGTAATGGAAGGAAGGAACGATATAGGTTCCATCACCTCAGAATGCTGAGGTGATAGAACCTAGGGGGCAGTTGTGGGGATATATTTTCTAAGTACCAACACGTGGCAAGGTGATGCCGACGTGTCAGCCGAGGTGTCACGTGTCGCGGTAGTTATGCCGAGGTTATCTCGGCAAGGCCGAGGTTACCTCCGAAGACATCGGAATCCGAGATAAACAGATAAAGGACAAAGAGTCCTAGAATGAAGAAAGACTTCAGGATGGATAAGGATAACACTCTTAGGGAGTCTATCCTTATCTCTTGAGGAGTCCAAAGTAAGTACAGAATTGGAGTCCATAGAAGTCAGGCTTCTAGTAGGACTAGGTTTGTATTGATTATAAAAGAGAGGCACCCCCATGGGTCTAAGGTATGTTTTTATATACTCAAGCTAGTGAGTTGAATACTTGATTATCTTCGAGAGATATACTGACTTAATCGTCGGAGTGCCCCCGAGTGGAAGAACCACCGCCGGAACCTTCTCTTTCTGTGCAGGACAGCAGGGTGCCATCTATTCTGCCTGTGTTCTACAGCTGAATTACTAAGGTGGGCAGTGTGATCGGAAAATCACTCACACAGTAAGGTTTAGGGTTTTTAGATAATTGATTGATTTTAATTATTTTTTAGTTGTATATGTAAGGTTTAGGGTTATTAGTTGATTGATTGATTTTAATTATTTTGATTAGTTGTGTATGCCATGTTTAGGATTTTTATATGGATTTATTTTATGGTTATAATCACACTCATGGTTATATGAAATTAAAATTAATTAGGAACTCATAGATAAATTCCTTATATTCTACCATAACTCCATGGATTGTTGTTTTATTTGAGTGATGGTGAGAAAGAGTGTATAAAAAAAAGTGAGGATTATGAGATATATTTGAATGCCTTAGGCTTGGCATCGTTATGTTGTTCTCATGAGTGAGATGTTTTGTATATGTATATTGTTGCCTCTTTCTCATGAGTAGACGAGTGCTTTGATTTACGCGCGTACGTATATGCTAACCATCCGGGAGTGTGAGTCAAACTCGGGATGATTTATTCACCCAAAAAAAACTCGGGACGATATTCCCGTGCAAGTTTGGCTTCGGAGCGGTGTTAGGTATACGGGAGGCACATGGGATATATGTGTAGGCCGGAAGTGGAGGCCGAAGTAGTGGAGTTAAGGTACAAAGAATTTAATTATGAGTTTATTAGTATAGTGTGAATTGTATTGATTTGTACATGATAAAAAAAATAGTAAACGACCTCGATAAATTATGAAATTTGAGAAGATGTATGTATACGTGATTCTTGACAACTTTTGTGTTTTAACTTTTTATTAAAAAGATCGACTAGAACTTATAATCGGATGATCTTGATTATAGTAGTTTTAATTCATTTTAGTTTTGCAGATTTTAGAGGTTGTTTTAACCTACGAAAAGAGCTCATTTTTATTGGTTTCGCGTAAACTGAAGTAAAACATTATTCTGCACACTTTTTATGTTTTAAACTTTTCCGAAAAGAATCATCTTAGGGTAGTTTTTGTTCGTTTTCAGTTTCAGATTCTTCGATTGAATTCCGTTTAGGTTTTTTATATCAAGCTTTTCTCTCAATCTGTTCAGTTTTTGTTAAATTTGTCAGCGCAAGTCTTTTAGGAAATTTTATTATGTACAACTTTCGTTCTTTGAGTTTTGGTCAATTCGAATTATTTAAGCATGAAACGGTATATTTTTATATTTCTTTAGTAAGTTACTTATGATTAAATTATAATAACTTTATTTTGCAGAATGGTGGGTCTTACTAACTTTTTTTTTTTATGCAGAGTTGACCTACCATATTTTTATTTCTATTTTGTTTACTTTATAATCAATTTATATTTCGTTGTGTACGGATAAGAAACTAAATGCCACCGTATCTCAGGAAACTACCCATTTGTCTCGGTGCGGTTGGAACTACTTGTCTTGTCCTGTAATAAGAGTTTAATGTATTTTTGTTTGTGTCTGATGGACACGTGGGTGTTAAATCTTGTACTCATACCAGTATACCTGTATACTGACCCGTTTTGTTTCTTGGCAACTCGCGCCCGTTTTGTTTGAGCGCAGCCGAGCTTCCTTTTCAGGATTAGTTAGGGCTATGGTGGTGACGTGGAATTACTATAGTGTTGGACTTGTCGTTTGGACCTCCTTTGTTTTCTTGAGCTTAGAGTTGATATTAGTTTATATATTTATTATTTTTTTAATGAATTTAGTATTGGAATAATTTGGCATGGTTTGTAACCGTACTTTATTTAAGTTGTTTTGACTATTTATTGTTACCTTGATGTTGAGGTATTGGTTAGTTATGAATTTATGGTGGATGGTTTGGTTTGCGTTTAGTTTTTTTGTTTCACCCCTAGGATTTGGATGATGGAATATTGATTGGGGTTAGTCCTAATATAATATTTAATTGTCCGAATTTTGGGACGTGACACATTTGCAAAAATGAAGTCGCAAATCTATGCTTAATGGCACTTGAAGATGAGGTAAATGATGACTCTTTTACTTTCGATGAATTACAAACTGCTTTTGATGACTTGCATGATGAATTTAAAAAATTGAGTTTGAAAAGTAAATATCAAAAGAAAATGATTTCAAATTTATCTTAAGAAAAGGAATTCTTAACTTCTAAAATCAATACTTTAGAAAATGAAGCTTTGACAATGAAAGAAGAGAAAGAATTCTCAAAGGAAAAAGAATTTTTACAAAAGGAAAATGAAATTTTGAAAAATGAGAAAATTGTCTTAAATGAAAACATAGAAGACTTAAAAAATGTTCTTTCAAAATTTACTCAAGGGAGAGATACCTTAGACAAAATTCTCAAAAGTCAAACTCAAACCTTTGTGTAGACACTCCATTTTTGACCGACCTTAAGACTCAGGCGTCACCAACTGAGCGCTCGGTGATGTTGCGTATTGTGCTCGTTCAGAGGTTTCAGAGTCTCGGCTGCGAGCCTTGCCTCTGGACTTCCGGACTCTTTTGTGCCTTGCCTCGGTTTGTGAACCAGGCTCCGTTTTCTCTGTTTTTTCTTCCCGAAGGAAGGGAGAGGTCTCATAGATCATCTCTCAGTGGCCGTAGGCTACGTTTCGGGGTCGTAGGCCATTTTTCCCGTTTGGAGCCCGGTTCCCGATTTTCGGAGCCGTCGGCCGTGTGCCTCGGTTCGAGACCGCTTAACCACCTCCGTTTGCTCCGGTTTTTGGCATACATCTTATTTCCTCCCTTTTGAGGGACACTGTGGCTCGAGAGATCAACTTTGTGGTCGAACGCCACCTCCGGTGCTTAACAGCTTGTTTTCGGGGCCCCGGGCCGCGCGTTTTGGCCCCCGAACCTTCGTTTTACATCGGTTTCGGTTCATTTTTGGCAGAGACCTTATTTTCACTGTTAGGAAGGTCGTAGAAGGGTGGGAGGCCAGCAATTATTCTGAAGACCAGCTTTATTCCTTCGTCGCTCTTCATCGCCCGTTTTCTTCACTAGAAAGCTGACTTTTTCCATCCCCGGGCCACTTTTTCTGATTTTCCTCCACACCATTGTGTTGTACACACCTGGGAGGCCACCAATATGGATTGGCCGGCCATTAAGTCTTCCTGACCCTTTTGAACCCCTCTAAAAAGTTGGTTTTTCTCTCTCCTGGGTTACATTTCCTGGTTTTTCTCCACATAGCTGTGTTGTACACACATGGGAGGCCACCTTTTTGGGGTGGCCGGCCACTAATTGAGACTGACCCTTTTGACCCTGGCCGGCCGGCCAGGGGAGGTGGCCGGCCGGCCACCTGAACCTCCTGAACCTGGCCAGCCATGATCCTCTCTCCTGGTTTCTTACAGATGTGCCCTCTGTTTTGACCCAGACCCCTGCCCGGGGATTTGCCCTTTGGGGGGGAAATTTGAATTTGATTTTCCCCCCCTTTTCCTTCACTCCTCCTCTATATAACCAGCACCCCTCCTCCTTGATTAGGGGTTACAAAAATCAGCAAAAAGCTCTCTCCCCTTCTCCCTTCATTTTCACTATTCCAACCCTTCAAACCCTAAAGTTCTTGCACCCTTTACCCTACAACCCATAGCACCACACCTCCACACTCCATTCCAGCCCTTTGAAGCTGATTTCCAGAGGTTGAGAGCTCACAAATTTGGTCCAAAAGTTGCTGAAGTTTGGTTCTACAAGGGTGAGTCTCCTTTCTCCCTTTTCTAGTCTTTTCTTGCTCCATTTATAAGACATATTTTCTTTCATTTTTGGGCTCCGACCCGAACTAGAAATGGTCTTATTTTGAGCTCATCTTCATGTTTGATCAATGACCTCTTGTTGTTTGAGGTCTCCTACTACCTCTTGTCTCTCTATCTCTCTTTTGGCCCTTTTCTTGCATGATATGTTAGCCCTGTTTGTAAGGATTTCTGGGCTCCGAGCCAAACTGTAAAATGTCTTGTTTTGAGCCCCTCTTAAACTTTGTTGAAGGGATCTCCTCTGTTTGAGGCCATCTACTACCACTTGTCTCTTATCTCTCTTTATAGGCCCATTTTTGCATGATAGTTTAGCCCTACTTGTGCTCATTTTCGAGACTTTATATAAACTGTAAAGTGTCTTTTTTTGAGCCTCTCTTCAACTTTGTTGGAGGACTCTCCTCTGTTTGGGGCCAGCTACTGTCCCTTGTCTCTAATCTCTCTTTTAGGGCCATTTTTGCATGATAGATTAGCCCTACTTGTGTTCATTTTTTAGAGTTGTCATAAACTGAAAAATATCTTGTTTTAATCTCATATTCAAGTTTTTTTAAGGTCCCATTTTTGTTTGAGGTCATATGCCTCCTTGTATGCTTGATTGTCTCTTGTTTTGAGCCCTACACCTAGGCTCTTGTTACATGCTTTGTTTGACCTTCTAGCCATTGGAATGCATTTTTGAGCCTCAAAATCAGAGGGGGATGACCCCCTCTCACCTTGACTTGTTTGATGGTCATTTTGGCCTTCCAAAGGGACCCCTCTTTGCATGCTTCTTAGCCACTTTTCAGGCCCAATTTGGTGAGTTTTGGAGCTATCATATTTGATTTTCAGAGTTTTTTGTGCCATGCTAAGTGTCCTTGATGCATGTGTTTAATAACCCCTTTGTATGCCCTCCAAGGGAGCCCCTCATTTGTGCATGTGTTGGCTGCCTTTCCATGTTTATTTGGGTATATTTTGGCATATTTTGTTCACTGATTTTTGCTGGTTTGATGAGTTCTCACTTGCTTCATGTACTTGCCATGTAACCCATGTTTGATAGTCAAAATTGCATGCTATGTTAGGCCATCTTGTTAGCATCTTTTGGCCATGCTTTGAACTAGAATTGTTCATGTTTTGGGACTGCCTTGGTTCTGCCTTTATGCTTCATGATCAAATAATGCATGCTTTGTATAGCTATAGACCAATGCATGTGCCTAGTTTTGTGTTTCGGGACCATTCCATGCATCGGGTGCCATGTTTCCATGTTTCGGGGTCATTTTGCATCACATTTTAGTGCTAGAACTTGCATGTTTGAATGCCATTTTTCATGCCTTGCCATGCCTTGTTAGAGTGGCATTTGTGCCTTAGGATCGGTCCTCGATTTGCGTGCATGTGTGCACGCATCTCGAGTGTCTCATTTTCATCTCATGGCCACTGATGTGAGTGTGGCTGAGGTCCACTCATGTTGGTGTAAGTCCATCATGCATTGCGTATGCCATTTCATTTCATAGCATTGCGTATGCTAGGTTGCATGTTAGAGCATTGTGTATGCCGTGTTACATCGAGCATTGTGTATGCCATTTCATAGCATTGTGTATGCTAGGTTGTATATTAGTTGCATTCATGCATGTCATGCATATTGCATTGTGTTTGGGGTAGGAGTTAGCCCGAGCACGGGAAACGAGGGACGTTTCGTACTTTGAGTGACGGAACGTGTCTCAATTCCCGATCACCGACACTCCGGATTATCCATGATGGAGTCTCGGTCTTGTTATGTTTATATGTGCATTCATTTTATATTGAGTCGTGCAATTCGACTCCTCGGCCATCATGCATCGAGATGCGTGATTGGTGGCATGAGGATCGAGGACTACACTCCTTGAAGAGTAGTCGTGCATACATATGTGAAAATACATTGCCATGCCCCTTTCTTGCTCTCTGTTGCAGCAAATCAGAAACCGGCAATCTTTTGGGGCTTCGCGCAATATTCCGGGCTTACTTGTAAACAGAGGCTAATTGGGGCATCGCAATGGATTTCCGCGCAAGGCAACCCGAACATGCATCATTCATCATCCGGAGCAGAGTCGAGGCAGTCCCTAGCTTGCATGCTAAATTATTGCTTTCCTAGATTAATTTGTTAATTAATTAGGAATTTTGTACTTATTCGGACTGTAATTATTTATTCGGACTGTATATTATTTATTCGGACCCTCCGAGTGAGGGCAATATTGTAATAAGTGTGCGTGTGTGTGATGTATGTCTTCTAACCCCACGTCTTTCTCCCTTTTATTTACTAGCTTATGATGGTTAGATTAGGGCATGTTTCAATTAGCATACAGTATGATAGCATGTTTGCATTCATTCATCCGTTTTGCATGCACCGGGCTCGGCGCATCATACTAACTGCATTTGTATTTCAATTCTAAGTTGAATACATGTTAGCTGTAGCATTCCATATGCCATGTTTAGAATAGCCGAGCCTGCTATAGTTGCATTTTTGCATGCGTTGCATTAGGCATTCTTGTATAGTTAGGATCATGCATGGATTTCTAACATAGCTTCTTTTTTGGCTTGGAGTACTCGGTGAGTTTTATGCTTTAGCATCCTTGCATGAGTGTGAGTGACTGCCATGATAGCATGCTTACCATGAGGCTATTTGCTTATGTGATATAACTGCCTGAATGCCTGTGGGTGAAGGTTGGGTTATTTGGATTGAACAATGCATTGACTGTGAGTTTTAAGCCTACTAGATAGTGGCAAAACCATCTTTTCTAAACCCACCTGAGGGTGGAAAATCTGCATTTTAAGCCTACTTGCGAGTAGCAAACCATCTTTCAAAAAAAAAACAAACACGTAATGTTTTGTTCAAATTCAGGCGACTCGGTCTATACTTGTATGCTGTGCGCATCACATAGTAAATCTAGGCTAATAACCGGAATAAGAATGCATAATGTTTTCAAAACTAGATATCATGGTTAGTAGAGGCTGATCTTGATCGGGCGAGCGGGGTGCTCACGAAGTGACCTTCCCCAATCATACCCAAGTTCCCGAGCCGAGGCAACTTTGGTGATGACGGACATGTGGCCTTAGGCAACGAGTCAGGTTTCCTAAATTTCCCAAAAATAAAATATTTAGGTGGCGACTCTATATCTGGCAAAGCAGTCCATGTTGGCACTTCTTTCAAAAAATCTGTTTTCTTAAAACGATTTGCCGGATTTGGACTCTTTGGTTCAGATTAAGAACCGTGACATTGAGTCCGAACTGTAGTGAGCCCAAAACGAACGGAACGGGACTCATCCTCCCGGGGCTTTCGGGGACGTCTACAGTTTCTGGCGACTCTGCTGGGACTTAGAGAACTTGACTCGAATCATGATATCTGGTTTTGACTACACTTGTGTTTTCTTTGCATTGCATTTGCATTGGTGCGCCTAGGACACTGTGTTTGCCATCTGTTATTCCTGAGCGGTATGCCAGAGGCTGCGTGCCATAAGGCTTACCAGTTACGGGCTCTGCTAGTATGGGAACACAAACCCCGATTTTACCGGGGCACCCTTTTGACCATTCGACCTAGTGCATATTCGGAATCCATAGTGACCATTCCAAACTAGGATAGGTTGCTTACCCGATATAGGTTGTTTGAAACCGCTGCGTGCGTAGTGAAAACCCTAGCTCCTGACAAAATAGGACAGGGAAACCCTACCCCAACATAGGGGTGTTTTGGCTCTCACTTATCGTATGTGCTTTTAGAGTGCGTCTCTATAGGGAAAATGCATTGTATCAGTTTATGAGTTTGGCATCAGGCCTGCGGGCATCAGTCAGTGTTTGAGAATTAGTTATCTGCGGGTATCAGATTCAGTTTTCGGGACAGTAATTCAGGGATAGTGATCAGTGTTGAGGACAGTGTTATTCAGCTTATCAACCGTGTGTTGTTATGCCCAGCTGTGTGTTGTGTATTTATTTTAAGCTGTTATGCTGTTCGTTTATCTGGTTATTTATTTCCTTATTGCTTTATTTATCTTTTGCTAAGACAGTTTTAGCACAATTGCTTTCGACCTAGCAGATATTCCCAAGCACTTTGGACAAGAGGTCGTCGGCTCAATCGATCTGAGGATCTGTGTTGACGGACAGCCAGTTTCTATTCTCTACCCCCAGTTGTCAGAAGAAGACCGAGAAGGCGTAGTGTGTCTGAACAGAGGTTACCAGAGCAGTGGTCTACCCTGCAGTGAACAGTCGGCTGAGATCTCAGTTTCTGCCATAGAAATACACATACCAGTCAGTCAGCAGGATCAGCGGAACATGGCCGGAATAGAAGAAATGATGCGCCAACTCCAAGAGAGTATGAAACAGATGCAGGAGGACGCCGTCCGCCAAGCGGAGTTCTCTAAACAGCAGGCCACAATTATGGCCCAACAGGCGGAACTTTTACCCGCTACAGCAGCAAGCCGGAGCGTCAGCCTCACATCCAGCTCCTCCCCCACCAGGGTCCCAATACCCGACAGACACCAACTACCCAGAATGTCTTGCCAAACATCCAAAACACCTTGCCAAATGTCCAGAACATCCAGGAGGACACAGACCTTCCAACGGGCCGGCTCTGCCCCTGCTCCACCTCAATCATCTAAAGTACATACACCCGTCAACCACCCGGACTCTCCCTTCGAGTTTGAAGTAGACCCTACAGCACTGAAATTGAGCAAGCTCGAGAAGCTATTCAAAAAATCCCAGGGGGTAAAAGCTATCCCGGATATCGAGGACGGATATACCGATGTGGCTGTGACGCTGCCGGATAGATTCAAGATGCCGCAGATCGATCGCTTCAACGGATCTGGTGATCCCATGGTCCCACCTCCGTTATTCTCAGATATATTACGGCCAATGGGCCTCACCAGACCCCAGAAGCTTCGCTATTTGGCCGGACCCTGTCGGTGTGGCCGCTATCTGGTATGTGAAGTTGGAGGATGTGTCAAGAGAAGTTGGGATGAAATGCCGAGGCCTTTGTTGCGCAATACTCTTACAACACCCAAATCGAGATTACGACTCGAGATCTCGAAACAACAAGGCAGGAGCCCAAAGAGAGTTTCTCGGATTTTGTAACCCGATGGAGGGCGAAGGCCTCGATGATGACTTTAAGGCCCACCGATAAGGACCAGATCAGGATGATGTGCGCAATCTCCAGCCAAAACTCATGCAAAAAATGATGTGCTCCCCTTCCCCACCTTTTCGGATCTGCACGAGATGGGGTACAAATTGAAGATGCGATGAAACAGGTTTGATTGACCAAGACAGGGAGCACCCCCGGAGAACTTTTAACCGCAAAACAACAATGCAGCCCGAGTGGCGCTGCAACTGCAAGAACTTCGGAGGTAAGCATGGTCGCCACCATTCCCCTCCCCTTCCAAGGCCCATGCAGCCACACCCTTCTCCGGTGCATCCGGAAGCAATACACAGACCACTAAATACCAACCCAGAGGCCAAAAACCTTCACCCCATTGTACATGCCCTTGTCCAAGGCTCTAGGGTCTTAATCAGAAAAGGGCATCTAAAACCCTTGGAGCCGAGGCCGTTACCAAATCCATTACCTCCCACTCACAACCCAGCCAAATACTGTGCATATCACCAGCAACACGGTCATGACACCGACCAATGTTTCAGTTTGCGTCACGAGATTCAAGATCTTAACTTTGATATTTCATTATAGGTTAAAAAAATATATGTTGGAGTGGAGCAGTTTCGAATACGGTTTATGAATTTTAAAGTTTAAACTACGGTTAGCGGATTGATGCGGATTGGTGCGGTTTTACGGATTGAGCAAATATTTTGCATGACCCTACCTAGGGGTGTGCGCGGTGCGGGTCGGTGCGGTTTGAGAGAAAAATAGAAATCGTATGGCGGGTGGCGGATTGATAAAAGTGTCATTAGAATTTGCCATTTTCCTTATCAAAAACCGGCGGTTCGGTTGGCAAATAATGGCAGATTTGCCTTGGCGGTTCGGGCGGATTGGCGGTTTATAAAAAATATAATTCAAATTACAAAACTTAAATCAAAGAGTAAAAAAAAGACGAGAGATACCGTGATGTTAAGCATCTTGCGAAACTTTCTTCTGATGCAGCAAGTGTAGCAACAACATAATAATATCAACGACTATGCCATCAGTTATTACAAGCATCTGTGGAAGCTACAATGATCAAATACAATACATAAAATTAATATCATTCAGGGTTTACAATATATTGAAAATGTTTACTGTTGAAAAGTATTTAGATTGAAAAATGAGCTGATGCAAGTTTGCAACATGGCTAGAAAAAAAAAAAAGATTGAAAAGTGAATTGAAATCCAATTTATTTTGGATTACTGACATCTTGAATTCCCCTCGAGCAGTAATATAATACTATATTCTAAGGTATAGAACAACAAGCAAACTTAAGTAAAAAAGAATTTTTAGAATCTTATAAAACATGATTTAATAGCTGTGCGGGTCGGTGCGGTTTGAAAGAAAAATAGAAACTGGCGGTTTGATAAAAATGTCACTAGAATTTGCCATTTTTCTTACCAAAAACCGGCAGTTCGATTGGCAAATAATAACGAATTTGCCTTGGCGGTGCGGCTCGGTGCGGTTTTGACGGTTTCGGCGGTATTATGCACACCCCTACCC
Source organism: Camellia japonica (assembly GCA_030407325.1). Taxonomy (NCBI): domain Eukaryota; kingdom Viridiplantae; phylum Streptophyta; class Magnoliopsida; order Ericales; family Theaceae; genus Camellia; species Camellia japonica. The sequence continues at coordinate 36,175,575 of JAPPVO010000003.1, read as the reverse complement.
TACCTATATTGATAATTCTGGATCCATCCTTACCATCATAATCTTCTTGTAGTTCAAATTGACATTAGACGAGGAAATCCCATTGAAAATAGGTCAGTAAAGTAAATGATAATATAATAAAGTAATAAATTTAGCGTGTCTAGTGGAATTTTTATTTTTAGAGATGTCAAATTTTAAAATTTCAATTTGTCACATGAGTGTTCAAATAAATTTTGACGTATTCAAATTTGAGAGTTTTGTTGAAAATTCTCTAGAATTGTGATTTTAGTCAAATAAAGAGGGAAAAATTATCATCATAACCGTAGACAATGTTAACCAATTGACATTCACCTAATTAAACATACCTAACTCAGTTCATTAATTAAAAATTTTCTTCTTATGAGAAAATAACTAACCAAAATTTTTTAATATTGTTATACATGGCTTTCGAACCCAGCTTAATTTCATTTGTTAGTTTGCAAATAACCAAATCAACGTGTCATTTAAGGAAAATGACCTAACATTTAATTGATTCAAAAAAGGATTCATATTCATAAGGGATCCGAGCGGATTTTTTTATGTGTTAGCTTGCAAATCCCAAAATAATAAAAATAAAAATAAAAATTTAATTTTAATTTTTTTTATAAAAATCATGTTTCAGCTTAATTTCATCAGTTTGTATTGTTTTTGTTTTAATTTTTTGGCCTACACAAAGATAATGTCATGCAACAAAAGGTATTTGCCTTTTTGGTATAGAGAGGCATATGATTAAGTTATAGACTACTTGGCTATTGAGCTGTATTTTCTTGGACCAAAGCCAATGAAGCTTTCTATATCATGATCAAAGTGTATGCATGGGTCTGTCTTTATTGTGTTCCCCTCCTTCCCTTCACTTAATCATGTTGATGGCACATCTCTCTCTCTCTCTCTCTCTCTCTCTCATACACACATAATACATTATCTCATACACACATAATACATTATTTCAGGTTAGTTAGATTGCTAGTTTCATGCAAAAGTTTTGGTATTTCATGTGAATAAACAATTCTAATGTATTCCTTATCCATCTGGTGAGGTACTATACTTGTAGTTAAACCATGTGTTATCTTCTGTTCTTCTATTTATTTATAATTTAATTTTACTAGATATTCAAAAAAAAAACAAAAGAGTGTCTAATTTTTAAAATATATGAATTAGATGTGACTCACACTACACTAATTCACATAATTTATTCAAATTTTGGGCACATTTTCAAATATTTTTTGAGTACAAAACCAGGCTATTAAAAGCCTCTTTCCATGGTTATATATATCAGCATGTGAGAGGGAATCTATGCTTTGGCTCCAAGAACCTACGCTAATTATTATTTTTCACATGGGCAGACCACATATATATATTTATGTTTATTTACATATATACATGCGTGTAAAATATAATTGATTAGTTAAAACGGCTAAATCTGCCATGTTAGTGGTTAATTAATTAGGGTCACTAAATCATTATTATTATTATTATTATTATTATTATTATTATTAAGCATTATTCCCTAGCTAGCTAGGGTAATATTCGATTCATCGTATGTTACAAAAGCCAAAGAGTAATAATAATCATCCCTCTTCACTTAAAAAAGAAAAAAAAAAATGTAGATGGATCCAATCACTCATATTAAGCCTATAATTTTATTAAAAATTAAAAATGTTAAACTTTAAAAAATACCATACATAACTAAAAAATTATTTATTTTTTTAATCTATTTATGCATTCATATACATTCTTTATTTAATTTTGTGATTGATTTTTACATTAATTGTTAATAATTGGATCATGATGATCATCAGCGTGGTCATATTATAATCATCATCCATTAGAGGGCAGCATTAACGCCACCACCTCCAGACTCTCTCTCTCTCTCTCTCTCTCTCTCTCTCTATATATATTCATTTGATAAGCATAATTAAGAAGGAGACTCTTGTTGTAGAAAAAGTGAACAAAAGAAAGATCAACAACTACTCTAATGCATATTCAAATGTCATATCATCACCAAACCAACTCTAACCTTAACCCCCTTTTGCCAAACCAAAACCTATCTCTCTCCCTCTCCCCATCTCTCACATCTAGAAATTTAAGCTGTTTGAATGATGCATAAGGCTAATTTTCTTTCATAAATTAATTCTTAATAATATTAATTATTAATTTGTATGGATATCAGTTACTTAAATTTAATTATTTGTCACGTCAGTACAAATAAATTTAAGAGTAATATTTTAAAAATTAATATTATTACTTTAATTTACAATCAACTTATCTAAATAATTAAATGATTAGAGAATTTTTTTGTACTATTATCTATAATTAAACTTATCTAGAAATTTTTTTGTACTATTATCTATATTATGTAGGTCCGAGTATGCGTTTCGTTTATTGGTTTTTAGGGGAAGCGATCAGAAATAATTTAGGCCCACATGGGATATTATTATTATTATTATTATTATTATCCATTGGCATGAAGTAGAGACACCGACCCAAAGGAATGAACCACATGGGGTTATCTATCAATCATAAGATCACTTCTCATTTGCATTCCAAACACAATCCCATGTGACTTGATTGATTGTTTGCTGACTTGTGCTTGTTCTTCCACGTTTCACCGCCAATCTTCCTCTCTACTCTCCTAGACCAACCAAAAAAAATCTAATATTACAAACAAAACAAAAAAAATCACAAATTAAAATACAGATGTGAGATAAAATTGTGGAATCATACCCGTAAATTTATATGTGTGGATCTTATTTTTAGGGGTGTGCGCGGTGCGGGTCGGTACGGTTTGAACGAAAAATAGAAATCGTATGGCGAGTGACGGATTGATAAAAGTGTTACTAGAATTTACCATTTTTCTTATCAAAAACCGGCGGTTCGGTTGGCAAATAATGGCGGATTTGCCTTGGCGGTTCGGGCGGATTAGCGGTTTATAAAAAATATAATTCAAATTACAAAACTTAAATCAAAGAGTAAAAAAAAGACAAGAGATACCGTGATGTTAAGCATCTTGCGAAACTTTCTTCTGATGCAGCAAGTGTAGCAACAACATGATAATATCAACGACTATGCCATCAGTTCATGACAAACATCTGTGGAACCTACAATGATCAAATACAATACATAAAATTAATATCATTCAGGGTTTACAATATATTGAAAATGTTTACTGTTGAAAAGTATTTAGATTGAAAAGTGAGCTGATGCAAGTTTGCAACATGGCCAGAAAAAAAAAAAAAAAAAAAAGATTGAAAAGTGAATTGGAATCCAACTTTATTTTGGATTACTGACATCTTGAATTCTCCTCGAGCAGTAATGTAATACTATATTCTAAGGTATAGAACAACAAGCAAACTTAAGTAAAAAAGAATTTTTAAAATCTTATAAAACATGATTTAATAGCGGTGCGGGTCGGTGCGGTTTGGAAGAAAAATAGAAACCGGCGGATTGATAAAAGTGTCACTAGAATTTGCCATTTTTCTTACCAAAAATCGGCGGTTCGATTGGCAAATAATAACGAATTTGTCTTGGTGGTGCGGTTCGGTGCGATTTTGACGGTTTCAACGGTATTATGCACAAACCTACTTATTTCTATGTCTCGCATTTATGATTGGTTTTGTGGAAATTTTTATACTCTTAATATTACTGCTAAACTAAAGATGATCATTTTTTCAAATTTTCAGCTTAGCAAGTGGGTCATTGACTTGATTAAGCAGATTCAACATAAATAACTAAATTAGGGAGGCTAGGGGAGGCAATCAAAGACCTTTGTTTGTTTGCTAGGGTTAGGAGTAATTTGACTAAAATAATGGACTAAGTTTGGATCTAGTTACATTGGAATGTATTTTAAAATTTTGAGAGGTTGGTGAGCTTATAGTAATGTAGAGCGTGTTAAAAAATTCATCAGCCTTTTGCAATGAGAGAAGTAATCTCTTAAACATCATCTTGTTTAGTTTTCATATAAAAAAAATATTTGAGATTTTTATTTTTGTGTGATTTTTGTAGATGCATTTTAAAATAAAAGATTTCTGAAAAAAAACCACTAAAAAAAAAAAGATTAAAATATATAAGAAAATTATTGAAGATTAAAAAAATAAAAAAACTCAAAAATAATAAATTTTGCCTTTTAAGTGCATTTAAAATAGGTACATCTAAAAAAAATTCAAAAAAAAAAAAAAACAAGACAAAAAAGTAACTAAAATATTAACATTTCAATAAAGACAACAACAACAAAAAAAGAGAGAAAATTTTCTTTTATTTAATTTTTTTATTTATCTGAATATGATTCAAATTCTGTCAAATCTTAAAAAATAAAAAAAATGATTCAAAATCTGTGTCGATCAACAAGGCCTAAACAAAGGCCACCAATTCAGAGGCCTAAACAAAGAAAATGATAAGCCCATTTATTGGACTCGAAAGATGAAGAAAGCCCGGTCCCATTCGACTGGTCCTGGGAAGACGCAATGAGCCTTTAATCACTCCAATTTATTTATTTATTAGTGTATTGTGCATGAAAGTACGGTATAAATAAAATAAGTAAATAAAAAGAATAAAATAAAATAAATAAATAAATAGAGAGAACAATAAAAAAATAAGAGAAAGGAAGGTAGAATCATTGGATTATTCATGGGATCATAGGAGGATAGGTAAGAAAAAAAGAAAAAAGTAAAAGAGAGAAGCGGGAAAGTAATAGGACAATTTTTGAAAAATACATGTCAGTTATTGTTTTGTAATTTGAACATATATGAACAGTCTAAATATCTTTATAAAATAAAAATATGTTGAAGATTCAAAAACTCTCATACGTTATTATATAGATTATATTATTATTTTGTTGAACTTTAATCATTGAGATTAATTCAATGTCAAAGGTCATGATTCATCCCCCCTTCAAAAGTTTAAAAATCTATCTACCTACGTATCTATCTATCTATATCTATATCTATATCTATCTATCTATCTATATATTATATAAGAAAAATAGAGTTTTTAACCCACAAGCCTTGTGGGAGTTCCAATAATCTTCTCGTATAATCCTGTTGATCAAGTTTGCACTCCTCCAAACAACGTTGCTTTGCCACCTGAAAACACAAACGTGAGCTAATCGGCAGGTGTGTGCCAGAAACCCCTCCGATGCCTAAGTCAGCAACTAAACAATAGACAATAAGCTCTGTGTATTCTAGAGTAAGAATTGGGATACCTCTACATAGGTCCTGCTATAAGCTTTTATAGATTCTGCCTTAATTTTCTCTCAATTTGAATTTTCTAAATTTTTTATTTAAAAAAAAAAAAAAACTCAGCATTTATTGATTTGGTCAAAATCCTCTAATCAGCATTTATTAACTTTTTTTCAATCCACATGTCTTTCCACATGCCTGCATTTATTGATTTGGTCAAAATCCCTTGATCAGCATTTAAAATCTCCTCAAACAAATAATTATAGATATAATCCGTGCATAGTTACTGCAGTACCCTTTTCAACTTCTTCCATACACTATGGTTAGTGATAAGATTGTTAAATTATTTTTATAAAAAAAATCTTAAAAAACATAATTTATATATTAAAAAAAATCTAAAACAAATATAAATATCTATAATTATCCCGTGCATAGCACGGGTGATAGGCTAGTCTATACTATATATTAAGCAAAAGGAGATTTTTAACCCCCAAGGCCTATGGGAGCTTCAATATGCCAATCCTAATTTTCTAATTTTTTGTTTTTAAAAAAAAAAAATTAACCTCAGCATATTTATTAACTTCTCTCAACCCACAAGACTTTTTGACTTCTCTCATAATTACTGCAGTACCTTTTCCAAAACAAATAATTTGTATATTCAAAAAAATTTAAAACAAATATAAATATCTATATCTATATCTATATCTATATATATATATATATCTATCTATTTATTTATATCTATCTCTAACCCACAAGTTTTGTGGGAGTTCCAATATCTGAACCTTAATTTCTTAATTTTTTTGATTTTTTTTGAAAAAAAAAAAAACTTAACACTTATTAAATTTTTTCAAATCTTTTTAACTTCTCCAATACACACGCTCTTTTTTTCACATACCTATTGCAAACTAGGGGTGAAAGAATAACCGGAAGGACCGACCAAACCAACCGAACCGAACGATTTCCGGTCGGTGTTTTAAGTTTTCAATCGTTCGGTTCGGTTTGGTTTTTTTTTTTCTATACATTTGGTTCGGTTTTTGGTTTTTGGTTTTTTGAACCGAACCGAACCGACTTATATAATATTAATAGTCTTAAAAACCTAGCCATCCACGTCGCATCATCTAAGCCGTCCGCGTGTCTCACTATGTTAAAAAAAAAAAACACACACACACACACACCACACATACACGGTTCACCAACCCACCACACACCACACACCATAGATTTTTTCTCTCTCTTCGTCTCTTCGTTTTCTTCTTGAGAAGAAGCTCTCTCAGTTTCTCCATTTTTTCTCCATTTTTCTCAGACTGTCACTCTCTCTCTCTCACGGCCCTCTCTCGCCATCACTCTCTCTCTCTCTCTCAAGAATCAAACGAGAGCTCTATGTTTCGAACGAGAGACACCGACCGTCACTTTCTCTTCGCACTTCCTTCACTCATCAACGAAGCAGACGATGAAGATCTTGGTGGGTTTGTAGCAAAATCAACAAGCAGAAGCTTAATCAAAACCCTAAGGTGATTTTCGAAAACCCTTTTATTGATTGTGCCCTAATTTTCGAAATCCCTTTTATTGATTGTGCCCTAAAGGAGTTTCTTTGTTTCTTGTTATTAGTAGTAATTTGAGGGTTGTGTGCTACATGTAACGTTGTTATTTATTTATTTTTTTGTATTTGGAGAATCCCTTTCTGTTTCTTGTGATTAGTAGTATTGTTTTTTTTTTTTTTTTTGTATTTGGATTCTGTGTCTTAATGATTTGGTATTGACTATCAATAGAAATAGCATCATAGTTGTGAAACATTCATTTTTTTTTTTAAATTGACATTCATTTTTTTTTTAAATTATTGTGCTAATGATATATAAAGAAATAATAAATATATATATATATATATATATAAATGTAATGGTTTGCAAATTCTTGTTGTTATTATATTTAGATGGATGAAAATATGCTTGAAGTGCCCAATGAAACTGAAGAACCTACGATACAAGAAGCTAAGGAAACAAGCACAAAAAATAAATCTGATAATGTGGGTAAAAGACCACGGTCTTTGGTTTGGGATCATTTTATGAAATTGGATTGTGAATCTGGTAAAAGACCTAGGGCCTCTTGTAATTATTGTGGTGTAACTTATGCATGTGATCCGAAGATTAATGGGACAAAATCAATGCTAACTCATATAGAATCAAGGTGTAAAAAGTATCCTTTAAGGGAAGATGCAAAGCAAAGTACCCTAGGTTTTAAACCAAAAAAGGATGGTGATGGAGAAACAAGTGGCAATCTTGTAGCTGTAAGCTTCAGTGTTGATGCATGTAGAAAGACCCTAGCAAAGATGATAATAATAGATGAACTGTCTTTTAAATTTGTGGAGGGTGAGGGATTTAGACAATTCATGCGTGTGGTGCAACCAAAATGGTTAAAAATCCCCTCTAGGATTACCGTTGCCAAGGATTGTATGTCACTATATTTTAGTGAGAAGAAGGTTTTGAAGAATGCACTTAGAGATCAACGACTATGCCTTACCACAGACACTTGGACATCCGTGCAAAATCTGAATTATATGTGTCTCACCGCACATTTTATTGATTGTGACTGGAAACTTCACAAAAAATTCTTAACTTTTGTGTAGTTCCTAACCATAAATGTGAGACACTTGGTAAGGTGATTGAGCAATGTTTGGTAGAATGGGGGATAGATAAGTTTCTCACAGTTATAGTTGATAACGCAAGCTCAAATAATGGTCTCATTAATTTTTTGAAGCGAAAGAGGAAAACTAGGAAGAGTACCATATTAGAGCATGAGTTTTTACATGTGAGGTGTTGTGCTCACATATTGAATCTAATTGTTTGTGAGGGATTGAAAGAAATTGATGACTCCATAACAAGGATTCGGAATATTGTGAAGTATGTGAGATCCTCTCCATCTAGGATGGCTAAATTCAAATCGTGTACTGAAACGGAGGGCATTGAGTGTCATGGTCAACCTTGTTTGGATGTAGCTACCCGATGAAACTCTACATATTTCATGTTAGAGTGGGCTTTACCATTTCAAAAGGCTTTTGAACGGTTAGAAGATGAGGACACACACTTCCGATTGACTCTTAGAGAGGATGAGATTGGTGAGGTTGGTGAAAATAGTGAGGTGGGTGAAGTTGGTAGTGAGATTGGTGAAGATGGTGAACTTGGTGAGCGATTTAGAGTTGGTCCAACTAATAGTGGAAAAGGAAAAGAGAGAAGAAAAGCAATTGGGCCACCGACAAATTATGATTGGATGAAAGCGAGGTTGTATGTTAAGTTTTTAAAATTGTTTTACAATGCCACATTGCATTTTTCGGGTTCTTTGTATGTTACTTGCAATGCATTTTTTTCGGCGATAATGTTGATAAAAAGTGTAATAACCAAATTATGTGAGCATAATGATCTAAGTTTGAAATTATTGGCACATGGCATGAGTTCAAAGTTTGACAAGTATTGGGGTAAGTTTGACAAGATCAAGTTGCTATTGTTTGTTGCTATTGGGTTGGTGGAAGACTAATTCCACTAAGTATCGCATCCTCTCTCATATGGCTTGTGATGTTCTAGCTATCCCTGTGTCCACAGTTGCCTCAGAATCCGCTTTTAGCACGGGAGGACGTGTTCTTGATCCATTTCGTAGCTCTCTATCACCCTCTATGGTGGAAGCTCTCATCTGTGCGCAAAATTGGTTTCGTTCCCCATCTCAAATCAGTCTTACAGATCAATTGGAAGAATTGGAGGAGCTTGATTCAGGTATTTTTTTTCTTAAGTCACAAGTATTTCTTATTTTCTTTTCTTTTCTTTTTTTAATGAAAATTATATGTTTAACACTTTAACCTGTTGTGCATTGGGTCTTTTTTTAGTACTTATGGAAGGAGCAAGCAACAAGGATGTAACTGTTATTGATTGATGCTTGAAAGCAAGGGTAAGAAATTGAATATTGATGTAAATTTTTTTTTTATGTTAAATTGAATTATGTTGATAATAATTTTATTTTTTTTACAGGTCTCTTTTGCTTACTTAGTTGGAAAGTTCATGTTGCTGCTGCTTGCCTTAGATGGTTTCTATTTTTTGTTTTTGAGTTTTGAGATTGATTATATTAACGGTCTGTAATATATATTAAGGTTTAGATTTAGACACATAGTTTTATGGTTGGATTGGATATATGGTTGGTTGATGGCTTAGACTTCGACTTGGATACAAGGCTTAGACTTTATGGCTGGATATATGTTATTTTTCATTTTTTGTTGGTATATGTTAATAACAGTGCAGGCCCAAAATGTGAGGCCCCAAAGTTATGCAAGAATTACATGGCTTTAGGCCCAAATTTTATGCAAATGGATAAGAATATAGGCCCAAAATGTGAGGCCCAAACCTATGCAGGAATTACATGACTTGAGGCCCAAAATTTATGCAAATGGATAAAAATATAGGCCCAAAATGTGAGGCCCCAAACCTATGCAGGAATTACATGGCCTGAGGCCCAAATTTTGTGCAAAATGGATAGAAATATAGGCCCAAAATGTAAGGCCCAACCAGCAAAAAAAAAAAAAGAGCCAAAAAATCGAAAAAATCGCACCGCACCGGTTTATGTCATTTTTCTGGGCGGTTCGGTTCACAAATATGCAAAACCAAAATTAGCGGTTCGTTGCAAAACTAGTGAAAAAACCGACCGAACTGATTTCACCCTTATGAGTCTCCTTTTTGTTTTCTCCTTCTTGACTTTTCACTTCTACACTTTCAACTTCAGTGACCACGTATGCAAACAGTAAGTCTTTTTTTTGTTTTCTCCTTCTTGACTTTTCTTTTTGTTTACTGTTTTAATATTGTAGTTAAATAGTGCATAAAAATATTTTTGATTTGTCTAGCAAATAAAAAATTATAATTTGATTTTTTAATATGATTAAAATTAGATAAATATAAACCCTCACAAAGAGAAAAATGTGATTATAATTAGTTGAACGATTCTTTTTTTTTTAATGTGAATGTAATTAGTTTAATAGTTTTTTTTTTCATTTATTTATTTTATTATGTGAAAAATGTGATGTGATTGTAGTTTGTTCAATGGCTCTTTTTTTTAATATGATTGTTGTAGTTAGTTGAATGGTTTTTTTTACTATTTTAATTTTATTTTTGATTTTTTAATATGATTGAAGTTAGATAAATATAAACCCTCACAAAGAGAAAAATGTGATTATAATTAGTTGAATGATTCTTTTCTCTTTTTTTTTTTATAATGTGATTGTAGTTAGTTTAATAGTTCTTTTTTTTCATTTATTTATTTTATTATGGGAAAAATGTGATGTGATTGTAGTTTGTTCAATGGCTCTTTTTTTTAATATGATTGTTGTAGTTAGTTCAATAGTTTTTTTTTTTAATGTTATTTAATCTTTTTATTTACTATTTTAATTTTATTTTTAATATGATTGAAGTTAGATAAACATAAACACTCACAAAGAAAAAAATATGATTGTAGTTAATTCAATGGTTCTTTTTTTTTTAATGTGATTGTAGTTAGTCAATGGTTCTTTTTTTCATTTATTTATTTTTTTTATTATGGGAAAAATGTGATGTGATTGTAGTTTGTTCAATGGTTCTTTTTTTTAATATGATTGAAGTTAGATAAATATAAACCCTCACAAACAGAAAAATGTGATTATAATTAGTTGAATGATTCTTTTTTTTTTAATGTGATTGTAGTTAGTTTAATAGTTCTTTTTTTTCATTTATTTATTTTATTATGGGAAAAATGTGATGTAATTGTAGTTTGTTTAATGACTCTTTTTTTTAATATGATTGTTGTAGTTAGTTGAATAGTTTTTTTTACTATTTTAATTTTATTTTTGATTTTTTAATATGATTGAAGTTAGATAAATATAAACCCTCACAAAGAGAAAAATGTGATTATAATTAGTTGAATGATTCTTTTTTTTTTAAATGTGATTGTAGTTAGTTTAATAGTTCTTTTTTTTCATTTATTTATTTTATTATGGGAAAAATGTGATGTGATTGTAGTTTGTTCAATGGCTCTTTTTTTTAATATGATTGTTGTAGTTAGTTCAATGGTTTTTTTTTTAATGTTATTTAATCTTTTTATTTATTATTTTAATTTTATTTTTAATATGATTGAAATTAGATAAACATAAACACTCACAAAGAAAAAAAATGTGATTGTAGTTAATTCAATGGTTCTTTTTTTTTTTAATGTGATTGTAGTTAGTCAATGGTTCTTTTTTCCATTTATTTATTTATTTATTATGGAAAAAATGTGATGTGATTGTAGTTTGTTCAATGATTCTTTTTTTTAATGTGATTTAATCTTCTATTTACTGTTTTAATGGTTTTTCTTTACAATTATTTATGAAAAAAATATGATTGTAGTTAGATAGCATAAAAATATTTGTGATTTGATTTGATTTTTTTTCTGATTTGATTTTTAAAGTATCAATTATTGATAATGATTAGATTGTATTTTGAAAAAAAAATTGTAATTGATTTTTTTAACTCACTGTGTTTTTTGAAAAAAAATTATTGTGTTTTTTTAACTATCAATTCACTTAATTTGTGATTTGATTTTTAACTCATTGTGTTTTTTGAAAAACAAAATGGATTATACTCATTAGGGTCACATAATGTACCAATTATTGATGATGATTAGATTGTATTTTGACAAAAAAAAAATTGTAATTGATCTTTTTAACTCACTATGTTTTTTGAAAAATAAATTATTGTGTTTTTTAATTATCAATTGACTTAATTTGTGATTGATTTTTTTAATTATTGATGATGATGATTAGATAGCATTAAAAAAATTGTGATTTGTATGATTGAAGTTATCTTCTTTTGTTTATAATTTTATTTTTTAATATGATTGAAGTTAGATAAACATAAACACTCACAAAAAGAAAAATATGATTGTAGTTTGTTCAATGGTTCTAAATAATTCTATATCTATACTATATATTAAGTAAAAATGGGTTTTTAACCCTCAAAACTTGTGAGAGCTCTAATATCCAAATCCTAATTTTTTTATTTTTTTATTTAAAAAAAAAAAACCTCAGCATTTATTAATTTCTCTCAATCCCCATGCCTTTTGGGAGATTTGGTCAAAACCCCCTCTTAATTAAACTTTAATGCATTAAAGACCAGTATAAACAAAATTCCTTGAAAATTTCAATACATCTGTCCATCTATATCTATATCTATATCTATCTATATATATCTATACTATATATTAAGCAAGAGGGGGTTTTTAACCCCCAAGGCCTGTGGGAGTTTCAATATTCCAATCTGAATTTTTTAAATTTTTTATTAAAAAAAAAACTCAGCATTTATTGATTTGGTTAAAATCCCCTGATCAGCTTTTATTAACTTTTTTCAATCCACATGTCTTTTCACATGCCTGCATTTATTGATACAATCCCCTGATTAGCATTTAAAATCCCCTCATACAAATAATTATAGATACAATCCGTGTATAATTACTGCAGTACCCTTTTCAACTTCTCTCATACACTATGGTTAGTGATAAAATTGTTAAATTATTTTTATAAAAAATCTTAAAAAACATAATTTATATATTAAAAAAAATCTTTAAAAAATATAAATATTTATAATTATCCCGTGCATAGCACGGGTGACAGGCTATCTATACTATATATTAAGGAAAATGGGATTTTTAACTCCCAAGGCTTGTGGGAGCTCTAATATCCCAATCCTAATTTTCTAATTTTTTGATATAAAAAAAAAACTTCACCATTTATTAATTTCTTCCAATCCCCATGCCTTTTGGGAGATTTGGTCAAAACCCCCCTCTTAATTAAACTTTAATGCATTAAAGACCAGCATAAACAAAATTCCTTGAAAATTTCAACACATCTATCTATCTATATTATATTATCTATATCTATCTATCTATATCTATACTATATATTAAGCAAGATGGAGTTTTTAACCCCCAAGGCCTGTGGGAGTTCCAATATTCCAATCTGAATTTTTTAAATTTTTTATTTAAAAAAAAAAACTCAGCATTTATTGATTTGGTTAAAATCTCCTTATGTGGGTTAAACATTTATCAAATGCTAATGTTTTAGTTTTTGCTCATATTATATTTAGCATATCTCTATTGGGCGTTGGCTCACCCTATATGGGACATCATTTTCAGGTACAGATGTTATGCCACCTCCAAGGACGTAGCTTGGGAGGCTTGAGGATGTTAGACTCTTTTTGTTGTTTTTGTTGTATTACATGTATATCAAGCCAAGGGCTTATTTTGTGTAGAGTTAGTACTCTCTTTTTTGTAACCAAGTGTTGACTTGGAAAGTTGTAAACCTACAGAGCATTTACTTTTGTTGTCAACATATAATACCTTTTGTAAGAATACTCTGATGATTGTAATATGAAATCTCTTTTCTCTATCGTGAATTTATGATATTATGGGTTTATTTTGAGGGCGTGACAGCATTGGTATAGAATGGTGAAGGAAAATAATTTGACCGAGCAGTTAGCACGGCTTACATGTTGAACCAAAGTTCTTGCTGATGTACCAGCTGGGCACGTCGGCTGTTTCATAGTTTCCAGACACCCAAAAAAAGTCGTCGTCATGCATATCTTTGTCCGAGGTGCCGGTTACTATCTTTTCCTTGCTCGGTCTGATCTTTAGATGCCCGAGGGTGTACTGGCGAAGTATCTCGGTTAATCCTAGGCTGAGGCCTAGCCGGTTGTTTAGCTCGGCTATTCCGTTAATTATTCTATAGGTGTTGGTTAAGACTTGTGTTGGTGCTAGCCCGGTGCGCCTCAGGAACTCGCACATTAGAGGATTGACCGGGAAGCGAAGGCCGCCTTCGATAATTGACAGCACGGTGAAAGGGCACTGGTCTAGTCTGCCTCAAGGGGTTGTGTCCTCGGCGCCGAGCTCGAGATGTACGTCTGCGGGGACGCCGTACTCTTCCCGGAACGTGGCTAATGCAACTGGCGTGTCAACAAGGAAGCGATAACGCCCCATGTGAAGCTGGCTGATTTTAGCACGGCAGTGTTGGTTTGGCAAAATTCTCGATTGATGGCTGTTCGGCCTTTGAGAGCCTCAGTATTGGTGCGTGGTCCCCTTGGACTCTGCAGTAAAAAGAAGTGTGAGTGTAAATGGGAGCACGACCGTGCAAAACGAGCTTAACTTTAGCTCGGTCAGATGGAGTGCCAAACCATCTCTGTCACAAAGGTAAACCCAGAAGCTCGGTCGTTCAAGCGGACCAGATTTTAGCCTGGTCGAGCGGTCCAGCGCTCTGTTACCTCGGTTCCTATGCGAGTTTTGGGATCAAAAGAAGACCTGGAGCTCGGTCCGCCCCAGATCTTCGTGTGTTCATCACTGAAGGTGAAGAACAGTGAAGAGAGTAGGGGCAGAGGAGGTTTTTGGGGGACTATATCCTAAAACCTATGGTTTTTGTGCCCTAAAATGTGAAATACCGAATGAAAGAGCAATGAAGAGATTCGAAAAACTTACCAGAATGAGGCAAAAGTTGAATCTTCGAAGAGCAAGAAGGGTGCTTGATAGTGGGGAGAGCACTGCAGCTTTGGGTCGTCTGGAACGAAAGAGAGACAGTAAAAAGAAAATGTTAAGGGGCAGGTGGTGTATTTAAAGGAGAAAAACCGCCAAAATTTGAATATGAAGGGACGGTTAGGTTGGCTACTCGAGGCCAATCAATGATCGACGCGTGTCCATAATGGTGGCGGCGTCAGTACTGAAGGGACAAAATGGCAAGTTGAGGAGTCGATCGAGCAAGTCTAGAAACCGAGCATAGGGATTAGCGCGGCTGACGCCTTGCGAACTAAGGACCAAGGGAGAATCTACCCCGGTCAGATCGTGTAATCCCAGTCACGCTTGCGCGGACGGAATTAAGGGGCAATTGAGAGGGAGATTTATAATCTGGCTTAGAGCCGTGGTAGAAACCGGACAGAAGATGGCCAAGCACGTTTGGGCCGAGCTAACTTGGGCCTATTTAGAGGTGGTTTTGCTCGGTCAAGGTCCAGGACCAAGTTGGGGCCAAGCTACTTGGGCTTGTCTGCGTCCATAATCGGTCTTGCTCGGCCGAGGGTCAAGTCCTGTGTATGGGCCGAGCTTACTTGGTCGAGACGATCACCTGCCAACCGGGGTTCCATGGTTCGCACGTTTAGCTCGGCGGGAAGGCTTTCTGTTTGCCGGCTCAACCTGTCTGGAACTCGGCTCTACCGGAATGCTTCTGAGCACGGTTGTTATGGAGCTCGGCGAGTGGACACTGGGACTCGTTATGCAGCTCGATCGTGTGAAGCAGAGGTGATGCCGCCGGGCTGCCGAGTTCCCGGTAATGTTGTCTGGCGGTTCGGTTAGGTGGTGTTCGCTGGATTTGTGCTGACAGATGGGAGAGCAGCTTCACGTGTCAAGAGGTTAATGGGTGCAGAGTTGAGCGCAGAAAGTATATAAGCATAACTGCGCCCCCCATGCTGGGGATGGAACATCATTTGGTGAGAAACACTCATTGTGATATATCTCTCTTCCTCTCTCTCTCTCCCTAAGTGTGTGTGCTAACTTGACTGTCGGAGGGGTTTTCCGGCCACACACCGCCGGGTAGCTCACTGTCGTTGTGCTCGCAGGTCGATCGGATAGACAAGGAGCTTGGACGAAAGGAGTACGGGCACAGTGGAATATTTGCTCCCCGTACACCTAATATTTATCTATTCCCTAAATCTCATAATCTATCTATGCTATATATTATACCAAAGTGACTTTTCATCTTAGATGCCCTAAATGTTTCAAAACCTTAAATCTAATTTTTTAAAAAGAATATAAATCTCATACAATCTTCTCTCTCCTGAAATAAATCTAATGAAAAGAAAACTCTCTCACCTCTAATAAAATGTATACTATTAAAATATTTCACAACTGGTCTAACCTATATAAACCTAAAATTAAGCCTAACATAAAATAAAAATTAAACCTTATATCTAGATTCTCTCTCTATTCCATAATTAAACACAATTTTATTCCCAAATAAATTTATACATATCTATACTATATATAATTTTTTAGAAAAATCTCATAATTTATTATTTTTTATAATGATTCCATGATTTATAATTTAGGAAAGAAAAGATAAAAAAATTATTCTCATGCACTCTTTCTCTAACCAATTCTTTCTTCTATCAAAAAATCTTAGTCATCATACATTATACTTTTTTCAAGCCATTCATGTTTTGCTCGCCCTATAAATATTATATTTATGGAACAATGAAACTCATTGTTTTTTAACTGTATTTTTATAAGACAATATGGAGGTTAAGTTATGTTTAATCTGTTCTATTATTTAAACTGACTCTTTTATCTTTTAGGTACACCATTTTTTCTTCTTCTTTTTTATCTATGACCATTTTTTTGTTTTTATATTTCATATTTTGTGTGTCATTTCTCCCTCCTCTCTACCAACCATTATCTTTTTTTTTTTGTTTATAACTATTTTTTGTTGATTAATATTGTTTTCCTAGAATTTTTATACTAAAATGACGTGATAGGGTCATTTTTATAATAAAAAAAATATGCCACTCACTATAAAATGATAGATAAAAATCCAAACAAAATCTTTATTAATAAGTTTTTTGTATTGATTTTATGTTTGTATATCATTACATTTTTTTAAAAAAAAATTACTTTTAATTTTTTTTTGATATCATGATATATGTTAATTGACAGTTGGTGAAGAGTATTATTTCAAACGCATATAATAGTTTTCAAAGTTATAAATAGAAAATTTTAATTTTAATCAATTTTTTCAAAACTATTAATGGTGTTAGTCAATTATTTAATTATTTATCTTTAATAGGTGCAGCTCCTCTATTATTTTATGGTATTTCTCTCTCTACTCCACTGTGAGTTCATATGCTTTTAGAAAAAAATCATATGTAATTTAAAATTTTGAATCTTTTTATATAGGAAGTTAAAAAATAAATTTTAGAATTTAAAATATAATTATACAAAACCATATCCTTTTAAATATAGCTATATTTATAATTAATTTTAATCTATCTATTACCTATCCTTATTTATATTATTATATAAATAAAAATGTTGTACAATAATTGAAGTTCAAAGTCCTAATCTATTTTTTTTTTCGAAACTTAAAATTGTTAAAATGCATATGTTGCAATATCATTAATTTCTTCCTATTATAAATTTTATTTTACAAATCTTATAAGATTTGTTCAATGACTAATATTCAATTTTTGTAAAAAAATTCCAATATATTCCTTCCAAAAGTTAATATAGCAAGTCTACAGAATCATATTTTAAAACTCAAAATTATTAATATTTTTATTTTTATTTATTTTTGTTTTTAATAAGCATGTTAAAATATAAATAATATTCAAATAAAATTATACATATTAATAAATATGACATTAGTTTTAATTGTAATCACATCTTTTTAAAGTCTTTATTCATTTTAAACTTTTTTTTGATATTTTAAATTACATGTTAAGATAATTTCTTATGCGTATCAAATTTCATTGTGAAATTTTGTGGGTTAATTATTGTTAACATCTACCCAGATGACTTAATATCATGACTTGTCGCTATTAAGACATAATTTAAGATTAAGATGATTTATTTATCACACAAAATATATATAGTCTATTTTTCCGTGCATCGCACGGGTTACCGCTAGTATATATATACAAAAATGTATTAATATCTATAAAAAAAAAAGAAGTAAACAATATTAAAAATATTAAATAAAAAGCAAATTTGCTTTCGAATCTGGGAGAGAGCCTTGGAACACAAAATTGGCTAAGTTAACGAATAGCTAAAATTATAAAGGGGGATTTAAAAAAAGTATAGGGTAAAAAAAATAGTTTTAAAATGATGATAGTATAAGTTTTTATTACATAAATTTATGTATGAATCACTTGTCTTTTTATTATTTTCAAATTATTTTATCTATACATCACTTTTTTAAAATTCTCCCAATTATAAATGGACTTCATGAGTTTGACAAGGGGTTTTGGAGATGTGGTTTGCATGATATTTGAACAAACAAATTATTATGTCCCAAGGGAAATGCAATGTGAATGGATATTTTCATTTTAACCATCTTTGCATAATTTGTATGTTGTAAATCCCAACATTGTGTGTACTTTCTCAAACTCTCAGATAGCATTAACAAAAATAGTGAACTATGATTTTTTAAAAGTTTCATATAATGTTTTATTATAAAAACATGTTTAATGAGATATTGGAGTAAACTAACATATTCAAGAAATACATTATTATAAATTCTTGTATGATTTATTGAAACTATTTGTTTCCTAAAATTATTTATGTGATGGTGATGTTTCAAACAAATAATTAACTTATTTATTTTTTTGTTCAATAAAATTCAAATTATTTGATTGATGTAATTATCCCAATTTCTTAATTTTAAGTCATGTAATAGGTATTTGTCTAAATTATTTGACCATATCTATCTAAATTAACATAGCTGTCTAAATTATTCAAATAATTTAAATTATTTTAATTTATTTGTCCAAATTATTTTTAACTATATTATTAACATAATTTTCCAAATTATTTTAATCTGTCTATTTCAAAAAATTTAACTTATGTGTCCAAATTTCCTAAATTATTTTAATTTAAAACATTTTTTGTTCAATAACCACTATTTCAATAAATAAACTTTAGTTTTTATTAGTGGGTGAACTTTTAGGGTAAATTACACTTTGCTCCCCTAAAGTTTCACTCATTTCTCACTTTGGTCCTTTAAATTTGAATTTTTTCACTTTGGCCCTTCATATTTGCAATCCTTCTCACTTTAGCCCTTTAAGTTTGATTTTTCCCATTTTGCCCTTTATGTTTGCAATTCTTTTCACTTTGGCCATTTAAGTTTGATTTTTTCTACTTTGGCCCTTCATGTTTGCAATCCTTCCCACTTTACTCCTAGACTAATTTCCATCTAAAAAACTAACAGAATCTGCCACATCACTAACACATCAGCTCCATGTGTGATGTAAAAAATTTACTAAAGATGCAAAAAATAAAAAATAAAAAACAAAAAAATTAGTTTTTTTTCAATCCTTAGTGAACTTTTTTTTTCAAATTTATTCATAAACATTATTACATTAGATGCATCTAAAAAAAATAAAAACAAATTCAACTAAAAGAAGAAAAAAGTTTACTAAACACGAAAAAAATGAAAATTTATTGACTCAAAAACCTATATTGTCAATTCTGAAATAAAAAGTTTATTATCGTTTTTTTTTCGTCTTTAGTGAACTTTTTTTTCTTTTTTTAGTTAAATTTGTTTTTATTTTTTTAGGTGCTTCTAAGCTAGATGCATCTGTAATGTAATAATGTTTATAAATAAATTTGAAAAAAAGTTCACTAAAGACTAAAAAAAAATTTCAATTTTTTTGCTTCTATTTTTTATTTTTTACATCTTTAGTAAATTTTTTACATTATACATAGATGTATTCGTGATGTGACAGATTTTATTAGTTTTTTAGATGAAAGTTAGTTTAGGAGTAAAGTGGGAAAGATTGCAAACATAAAACGGTAAAGTAGAAAGAATTACAAACATAAAAGGCCAAAATGAAAAAAATAAAATAAATAAAAGGCCAAAGTAAAAAATGAGTGAAACTTTAAGGGGCAAAGTGTAATTTACACGAACTTTATATACTCACGACCTACAACATGGTCATGAATCATCATCATCCTTCTCGTCCCCCGATGATATGTAAAAGTAGGAACTCTAATTTATGTGAAAGAGTTACATAATGGGCACAGCTTCTCTCCGGTCCAAATCTGGATTGGACGGTGCTATCCGACTCTTGGGGGCCCATCAAAGATCGTGTTTCGATAATCTAAACCGTTGAATATGTAGAACTCGTCGCGTACTATATGCCTGTAAAAAATCACGTTGATCGGATATAAATAGCTATATGATCAAATCAGTTTTTTGTAAGCCGTTTATTTTTCGCCGTCCATTTTTTTTCATAAAAACTGATTTGCTCATATAGCTATCAATATCCGATCAACGTGATTTTTTACAGGCATATAGTACTCGACGAGTTCTACACATTGAACGGTTTAGATTATCGAAACACGACCCGTAATGGGCCCCCAAGGGCCGGACAGTACCGCCCAATCCAGATTTGAAGTGGAGAGAAGCTGTGGCCTTACATAATATATATAAAAGTAGGAACTTAATTTATCCGAGGGAGTTACATAATATCAATTTTAACTAACTTAGGCCTTGTTTGGAACAGATTATTTTAGTAATTTTTTAATTTTTTGACTAAAATATGAGGTAAAAAAAAATTAGTATATTTGAGATAATTTTTTAACTTTTTACGAAAAAATATGTAAAAAGTAAAGAGAAAAATGAATTTTTGATTTTTTGGTATATGTTATAGGCTTTTTGGCTTTTTTACTATTTTTTTAAGTTTTTGGCTAAAATGTTAACTTGCCAAACGATACCATAGGGTAATATCCTTATGAACGCAAACAAAAGGGAAATTCCATTTTCACATTCTCTTTTATCTCTATGTACATAATTTATTAATGCATACCCTTATAAAATTGATTTTATATTTTTAATCCACACATCACATATTCCAATCATACCCTAAACTAATATCCTCGTACACACGCCACGTAAACCATTCATTCCACATAGAATCAATGGTATAGATCCATTTTCTATTCCACCCCCTTGAAGACACAGCAGCATCAAAACTCCATTGAAGAAAACCCACAGTGACTCTATTGAAGGTCCATTGCATTGTTGAAGGTAAGCATCTCTCTCCCATTTCGTTTTTGGTCTATCTGCACTCTTTTGACAAAGCCATTGAGGAACTACAAGTCCATCTATCTCTTAGTTTTCATAAACTTTTTTTTTTTTTTGAAAGAAATTTGATTTTACTCATTCGATACTGGTTATCCGAATGAAAAAGATTTATTCGATTTTTAACTTCCGAAACATGTAAAAAAATTCGAAACTTGATTTTTGAAATAAATTCTTAAATTTGAAAGTAGAGATCCAAACCAAATTCGGAATTTGATTTTCTAATAGAATTAATAATTTCGACAGTTGATATTCTAATTTTGTTGTTTTTTTTACTCAAAAGATTGCACTAAGATTTTTTTTTTATTTTTAAATAATATGTGCAGAGAAAAGTTGATTTATTATTAAATGTGTATTTTGATATCCATTATAATTTTTTTTTGCTTCAAGATAAAATTGTTATTAAAATAATATTTTATTAAATTTATGCACAAAAGATAAATAGGAGTGTAAAAATAAAATTTTTCCAAACAAAAGGCATCTCGTAAATCAATTTATAGACTGAGGCCCAATTAATACATTCATTTTTTAAATTTTGCAAATGCTAAAGATTGTTTAATGTTGAAAAATTAGTATAAAAAGTGTTTTGAAAATGATAAAAAAGTTAAAAAAGTGTTTAAAATAAGTGAAAAATGTTATAAAACTAATAAAAAATGTATTAAATTCCATATTTACTTTGTTTTTTTTCTTATACCTCTAGAGCACTTATTAGTAAGATCCATTCCTTATTATTAGTGAACAAATTCCTATCTTTACACAAATATTTAAGAAAATTGAGTTTATATCCGTACAATATAAATAATGTTCACAACATCTGCTACGAATATTAGTTTTATCTATAAAAATTAAACAAAAAGAAACGGATGCCTTGGAAAAAGCAATTAAGCCACATGCATAACAAAAATGAAATATAACTGCCTTAGAAGAAGCAATTTGGCAAAGTTTTTATGGAACCATGAAAAAACATCAATCAGACTTGAAAAATAAAAATAAACAAAAAATAAACAATTTTTGAGCATTTCTTTCAATAAATGAATTACGACCAAAAAAATAAAAAATCAAAATAATACAACTCTCAAAAAGACAGGGATGGCATTTGCAAAACATAGCTATAAACAGAGATGGTGGAGTCTTCATCGGGAGAAACCACTGGTGGTGAACACGTCTTGCTATATCAAGATTACACTCTCTGAATGTAAAATCTAATCAAATAAATAAAACACAGAAATCATTATCCACACCAGATGACTTAGGAACAACCAAAACATTTTCTAATTGAGAAAAGATTGGAGGGCAGGGGTGCTGTCTCCAGCTCAGGCTTCTTGCGAGGAAGATGTTTAAAGAAAGCTTTCACTGCTCCCGTCACCCCATCTTCATTTTCCATGGCCTTGGCAAGTTCCACTGCTCGCTCCTTTACCTGCATTGTCTCTCAAGTTTGAAGCCATTTGCAGAAATATATATTTTTCTAGCATTCCAGCAAGACTACGAATTTTGAAAATGTTCTAAAACAATGTAGAGCTGCATACTGTTTTGTTCACATTTACAATAACCGCCTTGTTTGGTGCACTTTTGGGACTACTTATAGATTTTTTTTATTTATTTTTTTTATTTTGCAAATCTGTGACTGGCTGTTTGGTGCAGTTGCTTCTTACAACTTATGAAAAACTGATTACTGAAAAGCAGGGAAAGGGTGCTTTAAGTTTCTATTTTCTGATTATTAACTTTCAGCTTGCAAGAAGCTACACCAAATAGGACAAATATCACTTTAATTTTTGGCTTCCGCCAAAGGGGGTTGCCGGGGACATTGAAACCAGAATAGTAAGCACTTTTGAGGACAACTATAGCATATATAAATTGCAGTAGGAAAAGCCGTCTAGAAAATTGGAAGTTACCTTTGGATCTAGCATAAAAAAAATTGCATCAACCAGCTTGGTAAGTGAGAACTCATCGACTGGTATAGCAGGGGGACCTACTCCTCTGGCATGGACACGATCTCCCCAAAAAGGTTGGTCACCGAAAAAAGGTACAATGGTTGTGGGACACTATACAACATGTAATAAAAACATAAGACAAACAGAATTACATGTAACAGAAAGTAGAGAAAAATGGGTCATGAAGCCATTACCGCAGCTTTAAGACCAGCAGCTGTTGTTCCCGCACCTCCGTGATGCACCTGAAAGCAAAACCACATAGCAATAAGAATTGTCCATAGTATTAAGAAGAAGAAAACCACATAATAAAGTTGAAGTTTTGCAAGACTTGTTATTCAAAGTACTTTATTACAGCCAAAAATATACTTTTTTTTTCTTTCCCTCAGAGGGATTTCCATTTTCAACAGGGACACAATATAAGACATGGAATTAGCAATCCACAGTAAGCTGTGTGTGTAAAAGTTCAGCAATCCAAATGGCCACAAACTAAATAATGAGGCCTCACCACAGATGCAAATTGTAAGATATCAACTATCAAATAAAAATCAATTAGTCGGATATCAACAATTGAATAAAAATTAATTGTTCGGATACTAACAACCGAACTGCTATTTTGTTCAATTGTTAATGGTCGAACAATTAATTTTTGTTTGGCAATTATATCCAAATGGACAAAATGGGTCGTACTAAGAAACTCCAAATGGCCACAAACTAAATATTGAGGCCTCACCACAGCTGCACATTGTAAGAAAAGCCAGTCATGAGGGCAATTGTCCAGCAAGTACACAAAATCCTTTGGTTCTGCCACTGGGAAAAAAAAAAAAAAAAAATCAGCAAAATAAATAGTCCAATACATTAAATAGGCAAGCAGAGAAGACAAATATAAGAGGAGATTTTGTTACACAACACAAGCTCCTTGTTCCATTTTGCACAGCATGGTTGACAACCATGCCCAACAGTTTAAGGAAAGCATTTGTGAATAATACATTTATAAAAATTCCTTTACTTAAATAAATATTTTGGGAATCAGGATTACATTTACAAATAAAATTAAAGGGTAATATGGAAAAGTAATGATTAAAAATTTTGAATTTAAAAAATGGAATGATTAAAAATTTTGAATTTAAAAATGGATACATAAAATGTGACTTTTAAAAAAGAAAGTATTAAAATGGGACTGGAGCAGTCTAATTGAATGCATAGAGAATCCCTATCTAAAAAAAAATGCATAGAGAATCAAAGATGAAAATGGAAACTTACAGTTACCGAGGCCACCCCAGCCTTTATTAATAATACCCCTTTGTCCGGTTGTTTCAAGTGCTTCCACAATTATTTGGGTCATTTTCTCAGGCTCTTGAACGGGCTGAAATGAAAGAAATAACTTAAATTTGGGAACATATACTGTTGTTCAAGAGAGAAAAGTTAACACTAAAACAGAAGAGGACTAGGGTGCATAAACAGAATTTACACTTGACTTCATCAAGCTAATGAAGAAAATATCCATACAGCCATCACTTAAAGTTAAAAACGCTAACAGAGGGCCTTCCATGTTGAGTGGAAAATTGCTTTAAGTTTCTCTTCAGTAATCTTCTAACAATTTCCATAATTACTCAATTACTTCACTCGATCATGATTATCAAATAAACTGACAAGGGGAAATTCATTGAAAGGATAGAAAAACAAGAAATTAAAAATGATAAAAACTGATGATGCTCACAAAAACAAACAAAAATGCTTCATTAGATGCTCCAAGCATTGTATCAACACATACAATTGTCATTTGCTCAGGTTATTACTTCCTTCAAATCAATCAAAATAAAATTATTTTGTCAACAGAATTAATAATAGATATTAATAATAGTAAAGCGCAAGGAAGAAACCCAAGCCTACAAAACAAGTGCAATTTGAAGAACTAAATAAGAGAAGAATGACTATTATTCCCTCTTCTTAATCCTCTAACATCATCTTAAGCACAATAGGTCATGTTTCCTCTTATACACTCCAATGATATTCTAGAACATAATAGTCACCACACAGAAATTAACTTGTTTAAGTAGCGCCACCAGAAAATAGGAAATTCACGGAAAAAGAACATAAATCTAAAGACTACTAAGAAGGATACTTACAAGGCTTCCAAACCCAATATAGATGGGCTTTGGCCCAGCTTTAAGCCAGTCTACAAGCTCCTGAGGAGGTTCATAATTTGATGCAAGATCAAGGAAGCAAAATCCTACCACATCAACCTTGTGTCCCCAATCTGAAATACAAGAGATGACAATAAATCTGAAACTGATATTCTTCTAATAACAATCATGCCAGCTCATAAACATGGACCAAAAAAGGAAAAAGACAAAGAAAAATGGAGAAAAAAAAGAGAGAAACATAATGACATAAAGAACATACAAGCAAAAATGATACCCCAAAAAAAAAAAATGGTTTTAATTTTTCCAACTAAACACAGAAGTATGTAAACTGAGATGACAGACAATTGCATGATGAAAGGCTCTGGAGAAGGCGTGTAGGAACCCATTCGACAAGATATCAAGAAAGGTTGTTTAACCATACATAAGCATTGTAACATTTATAACAATCTTTATGCATCCCTTGTATGTTATTACGTAGGTAAGTAGCTATGCATGTATGAATTGCACAATACTAAAAGATGCGAAAGGGGAAAAAAATAAACAAGAAAATCCCCAAGATTGAGACACAACTTGAGCCAACAACAGCAAACCCATCCCGTCCACATGAGCAGACACTCAACCCAAACCAAACCATTTTCCAACCTTAAATGCTTTTTAAATTGGTGAATAGAACCTTAAATGCTTCCAATATTAATGTTTTCTATAGTATAGCAATGCCCTCTTATGCAGTCTTATAATTTTACTCATATGCTATGTTTAAACACACATAGCCCCTCAACAGATTTTTTTTTTCAAATAATTAAATATTTTCCTTTCTATCTGTCCTACATTCAATTCGCAGACAACTCTATTCTTCTTTTCACTCAGACGTCTCTTATTTTTCTCTTTTCCCAATTTAGTCTTTCCCTCTTTTATTTACAAGAAAGCTTTTGATACACACTCCCTTACCACAAGAAAGGTTCTGAATTTTTGAAGTGTTAGTTATGAACTATTGTGTTAACGTTATGAAAGGGTACAAAAAAGTCTTAATCATGAATCATTGTGGTAATGTTATGAACATTAAAATGTTAAAAAATATTGCGGTAAAAAAAGTTACAAACCGTTATGTTTTTGTTGTGAATCCTTGTGTAGTTTACCATTCATGTGCTAGTTGAATATGTGATATCACTTGTGATTTGCACTTTTCTAATGGTGAATCATTGAAGTATAAGTTCCTAGAACACATTTAAAGTGTTCTCATTATTTATTAACTTATTTTTAATACAAATTTGTTTTAATAATTATGTAAGTAGTTTAAACTTTTCCTGGCCTGACCACTTAGACTTTGCCAATGCCTTGTTTTTATCCCCCCAACCATAAAATCTTGGCTCCACCCAAGTACATCATTCATCAGAAAAGTAAGGAATATAAGCCCAACCAGATGCTTCTCCTTGTATGGAATCAACCAACTCATACAACTTGACATAATGATAACCAAACCTCTCATTGCTTTTCCATCTCTCAAACAACTTAGAAACATCAGGTGGATGAATTTAAATCAGACCATATATCTCTAACAGAAACCATTTCACCAACTTGGTTTTGAAACTCTCACACCTACATGGCCCCTTCACTGAAGCCTAATGTTCTATTCACCTTCAAAGGATAGGCTGCTTGTGGTATTTGTCATGCTCCAACAGAATCAAGAAAATTCACGTTATGAGGTTGCGTACATACGAGGCTGACTTCAAACATAAAACAAACATATTTTTCCTTGATCATAGTCCTAATGTTAAACCCAACAAACAAGGAAGAATTTTTCTCAATTTACTAACTGCCTAACAAAGAGATTTAACAAAAACTAGTTACCACTAATGCCTTCTCTTATCGAAGGGTCTGCCAAATATTCAATCATGGCATTGGTAACAAAAATGGCTTCATTTTAATTATTTCTGGGAAACACAACTGTCCACATTAAATTCAATATCATTGTGATGGAATGGATTGTGAGCCACTTTAATTCAACACTTAGGTTCCACGACAAGAAAAATCATAAATTTTATCTTGGCTTTAAATTCTACACTCTTAAAAATAAAAAATAAAACCTACAAGGAAAAAGCAGATTGCTTTTACATTGTCAAGTCACATGCATATTGCACCAACCAAGGCGCAGTTAGGAAGGTCTCTTCTTTTTTGTTTTTG
Organism: Camellia japonica; assembly: GCA_030407325.1. Lineage (NCBI taxonomy): Eukaryota > Viridiplantae > Streptophyta > Magnoliopsida > Ericales > Theaceae > Camellia > Camellia japonica. The sequence continues at coordinate 36,148,256 of JAPPVO010000003.1, read as the reverse complement.
TATTTTTATTTATTATTTATTTCATAGCTCTTTTTTTCTATTGTTCCCTCTTTATCTTATTTGAGTTTCATTATTTAAGAAAAAAAACATTTATAAAGGATGCATGTGGTTCATCTGTTTCTTGACCTTATGCACAAAGTCCAGTGTCCACTCCTAAAATACCACCCATATTCTCTACGAAAGAATTGGATAACTATGCTATAGTCTATATCTAAGTTCACTGCTCTGAACAGATGACACTTACCCTAGTTTGATAGAACTAAAAGAAACAAGAAGATACAAACCTAAATAACAATAATAAACTGTTTAAAGAAGAGCACAACCCATTGCATAAACTTAAGCTATGCCCTCCCCTCAAACAAATAAGAAAAAACGGGTGAAAAGAATAGACAGAGTAAAAAACAGAGTTATATATGTAATATTTATTAAATACCCAACTTTCCTAGGGTAATAAAAAAGTTACTAAAGCAAATGGTTGTTTAACATAATGAAACAAATCTCAAGAATTACATTATCTAAACAAGTTGAATAGTATTCTAAACATACAACAACAGAATATAAATCTAAATAACCACCTTTTGGTTTGGGAACGAGGTGAGGACTCCAAATATATCCGTATGGCACATCAGATTCTGAGCCTTGTGAACCACTTAAATAGGTGACTGGCCGTAGCTTCAACTTCTTCTTCCTAAGATCATTTACCATATCCCGTATTCCAAGCCAGATCAGAGAGTCAACAATTTGATATGACAGCTGCAAAATTCATACAAGATGTAAAGAGAACAAAAATTCCCACAACATCAAAAGAAATCAAATTAAGAGAAGAAGTAGTAGCAGTTAACAGGACGCAAAACAATAAAATTTTAAGGGCTCACTCTATATCCAGCTGGTTGCTTAACACGGGACAACGGATGTGGAAATTCACTAGTTGGCCTGGTAACAGTCAATAAAATTCCATTTTCACTATGCAATTACGTAATATTCATATAACCTTGTAATGAGAAGCAAATAATACAGTAGAGAGGGGAGACAGGGAATTATAAAATGCACAATACATAATGCGCAATGCAACAAATTTTAAAGTAAAACTGCATTACCAAACAAAACTTACGTCCATGGCATCGTGAAAAATACATGAAGCGGTACTTTCAGAGCCTCTGCCACATGTGTATGCCCTGAAAACATGTTGTCCAGGTAAGTAACTGAATGTGAAACATAGAATGCAAAGATGTAGGTTTTCATAAAGTAAAATATCAGTAAAAAATTGGAAATATAATAAATAAATAAAAATGATTGGAGGCGGACAAAGGTAATTCACATAATTAATTCACAGAAAAAGAGGTTCTAAAAATTGCAAATTGTACAGTCTCAGAAAGAGAGAAAACCAGAACATACTAGGCCTGGGATAACATAGAAGATACAGCGTTTCCAAATCCATATATTCCCATGATGAAGAATGCTAAAAAATATAAAAACATATATATAGATTAAGTTATTTTGTTATTATTATTATTATTATTTTTTTTTTTTTGGGGGGGGGGGGGGGGAGATGGCCAGTGATTCAAAAAAAATAAACTTCCATAGAGTGAAAAGGTGAACGAGAATGCACCATCCGAGACTCATTGTTGGATGAATCTCAACTGAATGGAACTAGTTATTTTGAAAACAAAATATTTCTACCAATAGAAATTGAAAATTCTATCATATCAATTTAGAACTATTATCTAATTCTAAAATGGAAACCAGATAGAAAATTTATCTTGTTTGGATGACAAGAACCACACGGCCACCAGATCCTTAAAAATAAATGCATTTAGCAGACAAAAATTTGTTTGGCTACAGCTTTGAATTATGTTCCTAAGGTGTGCATATTTGTCATTTCCTTTCACCATAAAGCCTATTCATGAAAACAAATAAACAATACTAAGAGATAATGGCAAGCAACAAGTTCAACTTTAAAAAGTTGAGGAATTTGTTCATCCATTACCTATGTAACCAAACACCACCAAAAGAAAGGAAAATGACTTAGAAAACATTGAGACAATGAGTGTGCGGGTTAATGGAATGGCAAACTGGAGTGTCAACCACAGTTGACAATCCATGGATCCCCAAACCTGTTTTCTATTGATGAAAGTGTTCAGGAAAAATGCTATGCTTAAAGAAAGCTTGGGTGAGCCTAGATGGATGGGAACAAACCTATCAGATAAAGGCCATAACCAGCCTCTTAACTAAATATTCTCAATCTGGAATCCCATATCTTGCTTCTTTTACCATGTCAGTTTAGGTTCCTACAAATCAGTACCCACTTTCAGGCTTACTTTCCCAGTTGTCTAATAATGTTCAGCTACCCATTCTTGTTCCTAAGGAAAAGGAAAATCTCTCACACTATCTACAGATGCTGACCAACATGAAACTTTCACACACTTGAAATCCACAAAGATAAGCCAAAGTACTTGGGAGAAAGACGATTGACAAGCAATATGTGAAGCAGAACCATTTCAGTCTACCAATGCAAATTAAATCAATGAGAGCTGACAACAGATCCAGATACACAGACTGTTTGGTTACCGGAATCAATTACATCCCACCTTTGTGCTGCCATGAAAGAAACAGAACCAAGCAAGGAACCATGCAGCACATCATTGTGACACCAATAGTCTTTCATAAATGCCATTATTTTCTAGCAGGTTCATTCAAAGTAACACACCAAGCTGGGCGGAAATCTACAAAAGGGAAGCCCTTGGACTTATTAATAACATGATTCCTAAAAGAATAGAGTCACATGGGCAACCAGTATTGAATTCTTGTCAGTTATGAATAAACTAAAAAGAGGCATTGGAGTTCCATATCAAAGAAGTATGTATCTCTTCATATGGCATTTTTGTTGTACAATTTGAGCTATGATTGCAATCAAGAAACAAACTTCTTTTTGTTTCCATCACAAAGTTCGATGTTTCTATCTCCTAGGAGACCGAAATTACATTTTTCTATTCCATTTGATCTCTTGGATCTTAGATACAAATAACATTTGTCTCCCAAAAGAAATAAAATTTGTAGGAATTATTCTTTCATGGGAAGAAAAAACAAAAAGTCTCTAGCTAACACAATTTCAATTGCATTTTCAAAATCCAAAATGAATCAGAGCCATCAACTATTTGACCAAAACAAAAGGACAAATTAGTGCACACATTGATATCAATGAAGCTAAAAAGCTAAATTACCCAAATGCTAAAACAGAAAATGCCAAGACAAGACAAGACAAGACAAGAAAGAGAATAAATAAAAGAGAGAAATAAAATAGCAAGGTACAAAAGATAAACATAAATTAAGTAGCTAAATCTAACCGTATACTGGAGGATTGGCAATAATTGCATCTGCTTTAAAAGGAATGCCAGAATCCATGTCAGGTTCTTTACATGCAGGAAGTAAAGAGTATATTATATCCTTTATTTGGTTTCGTTGAACAGGGATCTCTGAAGGCCCTGATGGCAAGAATCCTTTGTTTTTAACCATATCTGCACCAAAGAAATTTTTTTTAATGAGACCTATTTGTCAACCCCATTAGAGAACTAACTCGGAACTTACTCATATAGAAAATCAAACCAATTTTTTGTGTCAACTATTTTCACAAAGCGCTTTCATTTTTAGAGCTTCTCATAAAATAGTTAAATGCAAAAAGTAAATGGCAAAACAAAGAAAAATTCATATACAATCACAAAAAGTATGAAAGACATGCCAACAAAAGAAATGAAGAACCTCGATATTTTGAATTAGATTTCATCACATTGCAAAACTCTTGATAAAGCATTTCAAGAAATTAAATCAAGTACAAAATTCACATTCAAAGTATTAATATGAAAGCAAAAAAGTGTGAAACAGTTAAGTCATCGGCAATGCCGCAACACAACATTCAATCAAAAGATGAAAATGAATCATAATGAAATTCATATGAGATCAACAAGTTGGTTTTTACATACATCCAGCAAGAATTTTGGGATCTCCACCTAGAGGGTAAAACTCCAATCCAGCAGTCAAGACAAAATCCTTGAAATTCGAATGAGTTGCTAATCTCACACGATGGCCATAATCCTGCATCATAACATCCACATCAACTAACATATATCCAAGATGAGTCTAATTTCATAAAAATGTAGATTTCGTATATTTTTGGCAATTGTACTTTCAGTAAACAAACTAGAAAATAAATAACACGTATAACGCTAGAAATAAATGGTAGCAAGCATAATAAAGAAATAAAACTACAAAAAAGTCATATTTTTGTTTAGAGAGAGGGAGAGAGAAGGATATCATCCAAGGAAAGAAGGAAACTCATACTTAGATTCCAGTCATTCAATTGAATTGCAAAACTGCCTTGTTACCACAAATACCAACAGATAGAAAGGCTGGTAATGATTGATGCAGAATACTCAAATAGAAAATTCATATTCTCAGTCGGTAGGAATTAAAAAATAATTACCAAAAAAGAACAGTTTCTGTCTGAAACATTTACATGGTTAAAAGAAAAGTTAAGAATAGGACCCTACAGGAGGAAAATGGATTTATAAAATTTGTCTTTTACTTTCATTATTTCTTTAACATTTTGAGTGGGGATGTCAGGTGCAGGGGCTAGGATGTTTATTTAATTTTTTGAAATAATTTGGTTAGCTATTATGCATTATTTTTTCCATTATCTAGATATTTATTAAAAAATTATTTTGGGATTATGACAAATATTTTACAAGGGATTACATGATAGCTACTGAATGGCACTGTAAAATTCAGTCAATATCAATCATTTTAGGGGGGGGCCATTCATACTACCAATAATGTTATCTGATAATATGTATGCAGGATTTCCAAATCTGTTCCCCTTAGAGTCGCCTCTCAAAATATCATCAAATAACATACAGTTTTCCATTTTTAAAGAATAATAATGTCGACCCAAATTGTCTACTTCTTATTATCCCTGCACTATCATTGGCTAGCCCGTTTTAATTGTCTTTAGTTCTTTGGATGTGGGATATTTTTACAATAGTATGCTCCTCTGTTAGAAGAGAATAAGAGATAGCTTCAAGTTCCATGACTGCTATAGTAGTGTAAAGAACAAGGAGAATTCTATTCTACACACCCCCATAAAATATGCACCCTTAGTAACGCCATTTTCTTCTTTAGTCATGACATTATTTTGAGATATTTGGTTATGACTTTTTTGTGTTTGGTTATGAACTTTTTTTTTTTATTTATTTTATTTTAGTTATGACTCAGAAAGCATGGAGTTATGCCATTTTCTTATGTAATTATAAGGTGCATATGGTACACACCCATTTTCTTATGTAGTTATAAGATGCATATGGCACACACCCTTTGAGGGGTGTGTATCATAGTCTTTCCCAAATAACAACTAGACTTCTTACATCTTCCTTGCACACAACCAACAAGGTTCCACTGCCAAACGAAAGAAATGGAAATCTGGCTGGAACAATTACAGAAAGCCATCAAATACCTTCAGAGGCTTCAATTATCCTTCTTTTTAGGAGAGGTAGAGGGCACTTTACGGAAAGGTGAAAGAGAGAAGTAGCTTAGCTTGACCAAGATTACGAGGTAAAGAAAAGGCATACCAGAAAAAATAAAATAAAAAGCCAGGAAAGACCAACCAGGTACAAGACCTGCACTGAGTTGGTGGCAGACTGGGCTTTTTCCTGAATTCAGTCATAATCAAGTCAATGGTAACTTACCCAAAAAAAGAGTCAATGGTATAAGTTCTCTTCCCCAACCCCCAACCCCTCCTCTTCTCCCTCTTTCAAGCTAAGCAGGTCAATGAATAACCTATTACTGAAGTAATTCAAGGAAAAAAAAAACAAAAAACAAAAAAGTCTGTACAGATGAAGAAAGACTTGCAACCTGCAAACGTTTGCCGATTGCAATAAATGGCTGCACGTCACCACGTGTTCCAACTATAAGAATCACTATTTGTAGCGGCGGAATATACTGAGGGTCTGTTAACTCAAGAGGTTCATCATCGGCTCCATTATAAACAGTACCAGATCCAACACCAAAAGTATTTGGTTCAACATCTCCTGGAACTTCAAATTCTACAGTTCCATCATCTTTTACAGTAGCTATTCTGTTCAACAATTTCAGCTGCAGCATCTCGGAAGAAATCCCAACAATGTAAGTAGGATAGGAAAAAATTTACAATATCAAATGAGAAATCATGCAATAAGATGATTGAATACAACAAAGATAAAGATAAATGTAGAGGCTTTGCATGAAGTATCATGAAAATTAATTAATTAACAGTACATTTTACAGCTATTACACAGCTTTTTTAGTGGGCTTTTTTGTCTTATTTCGAATTTTTCAATTAACATTCAATTTTCAAAAATAAAAGCTGGTTCCAAACCATTAAAGCCAATTTATATATTGACATTAAACATATTAAGAGAACAGAAATCTACAACTAAGAAGGAAAAAAAGGTTTCCATATTATTACAATATGTGTAGATTGTGACTAAATGGTAAGACATTTGTAGAAAAAACTCGACAATCAGAAAACTGCATGTCCACTGCTCATTTTAGAGAATCAACACCAACTTGAAGTGAAAAGAGAGCAACTTGAAGAAAGAGTTTACACAAATTTGTACACATACAAGTATGCATTTACATACTTGTAAATGTATTTTTTAGTGTCTAAATTCCAAGACTACCCTTGCAAACATAACCAAACACCCCTATTCTACTATTATTATTGTAACCAAGCACTCCTTCACAACCAAACACCTCACTCCACCACTCCACAACCAAACACCTCCCTATCTCTTTCCCCTCCCTTCTTTTCTCCACTGCCCATAGCTACCGGCCCACTGCCACTCAATCCACACCCCACCCAACTCCTCTATTGTCATCACCACTAAATAACCCCGTGTGTAATGGTGGAAAAAAACCATTCCATTTCCAAATTTCCATGTTTCCAATTGAAGCCACTGGACAAATTTAGAGATCGCACTATAAGCTTATATATACACAATATACATTTTGCCAAGAAACCCCAATCCATTTTGCCAAACCCAAAACCCACCGATATAGATCTGGTCATTATGTGCATTCTCACAAATTTGGACAATATAAGTACATTACATATATATATACACAATATACATATACATAATATATATGTATACAATATGTATATATATATGTGCCTATATGACACCATTGTCGCCTCAAATCCACCTCCACTGATCTGGTCATTACAGGTCCATCAAATGGGTTGCAAATCTGGTGTTTTGGGGATGGTTTTTACTCCGATGGGTAGAGTAGAGTAGTTGGCTGTCAAAGGAAGTGGGTGTTAGTGTTACCAAGCCCACCACCCATCCACCGTTACAGACCCACCACTACCTACATAGTCTAGGTCTTCATCCCTATACTTTTCTCTCTCCATTTTTTTCCTTTCCTCTTTGTTTCTTCACAGTGGTGTTGATTGCGGTGATGGTTGATGGTGGGGCTGTGATCTGTGGGGGTTGGTGGCGTGGTTAATGGAGCCGATTGGGATTATGCCAGAGAAAACACACACACACATATATGTGTATGTATGTGTAATGTGTTTAAATATGTTTGCATGTATAGTTGTGAGGGTGGTGATGGTGTATTAGGGAAACTATGGTGTCTGTGCAATGGTGGTTTTAGAAAGAGAATGGAAGGGAAAAAGGAAGTGAATGGGTATGTTTAGTAGCAAAAATGGGTAGTGGGATGGAATATTTTGAATCAATAAGATTGTTTGACTACAAGTAAAAGTACAGGGTTAAAAATGTAAAATCACCTCTACTGTCAATGGCTGCTAGCCGACAATTCTGACGAGAGGACAGTGTAATTTCAGAAAATACAGGGGAGGTTCCTGTAATTTGTCAGAAACCTTAAAGGAGGTCCGTGTAATTAACCCTCAAAATTTGGACGCCTCTCTTGTAACATTTACTCCATTTTCCAATTTTTTTTGCATAAAATCTAACTAACCCAAGGGAAAATTATAGAAGAAGATTACAATTCTCTCCAATTATGATAGAAGAAGAAGCGGTCGGATGTCTCGTCATTATTGCACTGAAAAGAAATCTGTTTTGACTGTTCTAGATCGATTTAAAAAAGCTGTTTAAATTGTTGTTGTGACCAATCTGGCTATTGTTTAACGAATCTTAGTTATCAGACAGGTACTTGAGGAGAAAGGACAAAAGGGACAACAAAATTGAACAATTCGGTAATTTGAATAAATAGTTGCACCTGGGGCCCCACTTCCAGTATCCACCTGCAAGTGTCTATAGCACCTTTAAAAGGATATGTACCTGTTGATCACTTTTGATTCCTTGCGAGATAGCTAGGGATATGTGTATTTTGCTTCTCTCTGTATGTCGGCCTCGGTGATTCAATTGCTTGATTGTTGGGATCATGGGTGTCACACATTGAGGGTCAACAAGACTTGGAGAGTGGTTCCAATGTGGCTAATGAAATGTATTTGGAGAAAAAGAAACAGATCAACTTTTGAAGAAATACAAATGGCTACACACAGACCAGTTTACCTTGCTTGGACCAAACCATTTTCGGTTAATGGAGGACTCTAGTGAATCCTCATTTTTGTTTGCCGATTTTATGGAAAGTGGGGAGGGTATAGAGTTTTGTATAGTTGTACATACTTCCTTTTTTGTTTTCTTACCGTACAAGGGCAATGCCCCCATGGTGTCCCGTTAATATTTAATCCATGCTTATTCAAAATAAATAAACAAATAAAGGTAATAAATGAAGGTGCCCAACCATCTCCTAACTCTCTTGATAAAATGAAATCTAGAGTTGAATGGTCCAGCCTCCTATTTATGAAGTGACCCAACAGCACATCCAAACAAGGATATCATATATGTATGCATTATAAAGAACAAATGGCTCTTCAATATATTTATGTAACCTGATCAGAATATGTAATATGAAGTCCTTATCACCATAAATTGAGACTGAAAAAAGATGTAAACAATCAATTTAGTTATTCATGTCAAACAGTCATGACCATTTTTGCAACGAGTGTGCAACCAAAAAAAGGAATTATACCTTCTGTTGGACAGGAATTTTATCATCGAAAATTTGTGCGGCCTCTTCAGCAAGTATATTGTTATTTCTATGCTTCTCGGTTTTTGATATTTCCAACTTAACCTGACTCGATGGTGGCTCTGATACGTCAGCACTCAATATCTCCACCGGTGAAGTATTTACTCTAGGAACATTCCTTTCATTGTCAGCAGTCCCTGCTGATTGAAACATAACCAATTTGAGATGGGACTTTGGGAAGTCGTTTTGACTTACAATTTTCAAAAGGGTTGCTTAGAGACTACTCATAGGTAGATTGGCATTTGCCAAATAAAGCCTAACTGTTATATAGCTAGTCAACATACAAAAACTCTGTCAATGCTTGTAACATAAAAATTGGGGAAATTACCATTCAGCAGTAATCATTAAAAATTATTACATGTTAATGAAAAAGTTAATGATTTTTTAATTATTAATATTTATAATGTCTATCACTTTTTTGTAATTATATTTTCTTCCTACCACTGTCAAGTTATTTCCCCATAAAAATTCCATAATCCCCATGTAGTTGCTCAGAATGCACAGAGAAATAGAAAAAAAAAAAAAAAAAAAAGTTTCTTGAATCGAATAAATCTATTGTCTTCCATTTTTCTTCCTAGAAAACTAAGAAAAAACAAAAGAAAATAAAACTAGAAAATTATGTATCATGATTTTCCAATTCCTCCAACTCTTCAAAACTTAAATAGCAGTTCTAGCCTCAATTGAATCTCTCTCTAGCTTCCAAATTTTCAATGTCAGTAGTTCATGTCAGGATTCAAGAACCAAAATTGACAGCTAAACTCCTATAATTCGATTAAGAATCATATCAACTAGTCTAAGACACAGTCCGATTCAATTTTCTTTCGCTCCTTTTTTATTTTTTTCCACAATTTTTTGTCAAAGTTAACAAAACTCAATTGACGCGAGAGTTGTTCGATAAAATCAACTCACCTGCAGAGTTACCGCCGCCGTTGGACAGTGCACCACCAGCAGCAACTGCCTCTCCGCCGTCGAATTCACGACCACTGCTACTACTTCCGCCAGTAACTGCCAGTTCGAACTTGACCGGAACTTCGCCGGAACTCGAGCTTCCTTGACTGTTCTTATGCTCTGCCATCGGTGGCGCCACGAACTCCGGCGACCACTCTCCGCCGAACTGCGGCTTCTCTTCTCGATCCAGATCGGTATAAACTTCCAGAACTACTGTATATCAAATAATTATAAGCATATGATGTACAGGAAGATCTGTCGAGCCGAGATCGTTACCTAGAAAAAGATTTAGAGAGATAATCGGCACGTTCGGAGGAGAGGGAGGAGGGTCTGAGATAGAGAGAGGAGATTATTGTGGTAGAACACACGAGAGCACGGTACGCAACAACCGTAATGGACAGCCTGGACCGACGTGTCTCCTTGAGGGGCACTGCGGTAAATTAGTTCCGCAATACCGGCCTTATTTGGGAAGGAAATTTTTTTAAAATAAAATAGGAAATGATGTGATTTAAATAAGTTAATAAATTAATAAATTAATTTTTTTTAATTGTCAAAATAAATCATAATTGTGGCCTATTTTGAAGAGTAGGAGAAAAGAAAAAAATTAAAAAATATGATATAATAAATAAATTAATAAGGTAATTTTTTTTCTAATTGTCAAAATATACTGTGTCTCTGAATACACCCCCTTTTTATACACCTACATGGATCGGTGTGCAAATAAATTTTTTTTTTTTGTAAATTAATTAATTGCTAATTTTTTATAAACAAATTTCATAATTTTTTTTTTTGTAACAATAAATTTGGTCAAAATAAATTCATGGATTTTATTTATTAAACATGTTTTTAGGATATTGCTAGAAAATTTAAAATTATATTTTTTTATAAATATGTGTGTCACAAAAAGTGTATAATTGTTTTAAATTTTTGAACAAATTATACAAATGGTCCCTATAGTTTGGGACTTGTATCACTTTGGTTATTGATTTTCAATTGTGATATATTCGATTATAAATTTTGAATCTTGTTTCAAATAAGGACAATTGAAGATATCATTACTCAATTTCAAGAGCAACGTTGTCGATTTGATAAAAATATAAACTAATTTCATAAAAATAAATGTTAATAAAATATTTTTAATTTTTTAAAAATTATTTTTACCCACCAAAGATAAAATGTAAAATTAAAAAATCTTTTACACATTTATTTATTTATTTATTTATCAAATTAATTTTTATTATGTGTTTGAATGATAATCATGTAATAGGTGGTTGTTTTTATTTTCATTAAATTAGTTTCTATTTTTTTCAAAAGTTAAATATGACGACAACTTTAATATCAATATTAAACCAATCCATTAAATTAAAAAAATCCAAAACTAAAAATATTTCATATATTAAATATATCGACTACACATTAAAAACCTAACAATCACCCATTACATGATTATCATCCAAACAAATAATAAAAATTAATTTGGTAAATAAATAAATAAATAAATATATAAAAGATTTATCAATTTTACATAATTTTATCTTTGGTAGGTAGAAATAATTTTTAAAAATTTAAAAATATTTTTTTGACATTTATTTTTGTCAAATTAGTTTATATTTTACCAAATTGATGACTTTACCCTTGAAATTGAGTAATTATATTTTTAATTAATTTTATTTAGAATAAGATTCAAAATTTAAGGTCAGACATGTCGCAATTAAAAAGTTATAGACCAAAGTGACACAAAACTCAAAAGTCTGTTTGTTTAATTCGCCCCAAATTTTATTAATCAATACTATTACATCATCATTAGCAAGACTTACTTTTTCATTATTTGCTCAGGGCTATTTTGGAAAGATGGTTATAATCAATTTTTTGATTAAAAGTTACTTATAAACAATTTTTTTGTGAGAGAGGAAGTGGGTTATAATCTGGGAAGTGAATTATAACCCACTTCCCAAAAGAGGCCTAAGTTTAAAAAAATATTTGAATGTCTGAAAGTATCCTTTTTAAAGGACATTAATTACACATAAAATGAATTTTAAATACTATTTATTAATGTAATTCTCATTGTTTAAGTTTCGTCTTTTTTTAGGGATTATTTGAGAATACTTTTAACATTTTATAAAAAGATGTGCAAATAAAAAAGTAAAATTAAAAAAATATTTAAAAAAAAATTGATTAATATAAGAATTGCCAAACAACCTCTTATTCAAAAAGTTTCATATTTTCATCGAAAAATTTAAAAAATAAAAAATTATACAACTTGAATCACACAACCTTGCATTTAGCACATATATTACTCGTATTATAATAGGGAGGACACTTGCTTATCACTACAAGTTGGGACAATTAAAGATAAATATATACGTCAGTTCTAATTGGAAAATTTTATTTATTTAAGGAGTTATTTTGTGAACTAAATATTTTAATTGATTTTTTAAATATATATATATATATATATATATATATATAAAATAAAAAAGAGTTCACCTTTTAGTAATAACTTTTTGACTATGTTCTTGAGCATACTTTTTGTTTTGTAGTGAATTTTTTTTTTTTTGCCCTTTTTTTTCAGATTCTTCCAGTATTATGTGACTTGACTCTGTCATAATTACACGATGTGTGGCAAAATGTTGAATAATGATTACTTTATTACTACTAAATGGAGGATTGTTTTTTTTTGTAAATGATAGCCAAAAAAAAGTTGCACCATACTTGAAATCATCAAATTATTTTTTCAAATTAAAGTGATTGTTGAGTTTTAACTTTAATAAATCACCATCAACAACAAATAATACATGATAATAATATTTATAGCTTGAGTAAGGTATTTTACAATATATTATATCACATTAGTATATAAATAAGAATATTGCCTATTCTTATAAGAATAAGATACCCACTATATGATCATTCCAATGGGAATAGTATGAGTGATGGAGAAGGAAATATGCATCATCTACAACAACTCATGTCCATCAAAAATCCATGTAAGTTAGCAAAAATTTAGTTTAAATCTTATCTACAATGTTTAATCAATGGATTTAAATGGATTCTTACATAAATACAAAAAAGTTCATACGTGTAGTTGAATTTTATATCTTAAATAAATTAAAGACTTTCCTAGAGGTAATTAAATAAAGAATAAAAAAACAAAAGACATGTTTGATAATCATTTCATTTTCAGTTTTCAATTTATATTTACAAAAATTTTAAAAACTGTCATAAAAACTTGTTTGATAAATTTTTTAGTCTATAAATGGTTGTCTCAATTTGTAAATTTAAGAAAAAAACGTAATTAAATAGAAATTTAAAAATTTGACTAACAACTTTTTTTTCAATTAATTTTTTTTTCAAATAATTTTTTTCCAATTAATTTTTTTAATTATTTTTTTTTCAATTATAATGTGTATCCATTGTCATAAATAATAAAAAAATAAATATAAATATTTTAGGGCTGAACAAACATATTTTTTAGTTTATGTTTTTAAAATTTTTCAAACATTTTGTTCAAACTAAACGCGTTTGTAGTTTATGTTTTTCTAAAAATAAACAAAAATCAGTTTATAAAATTTTTATAAATATAAACAAAAAATGTAAACATTACCAAATGCTACCGTATTATTCAAATAAATTGACACTTGTTACAAGTTGCATGAACTTAAATAAGAACAAAAAATTGAAAAATATAGCAATCGACAGAAAAAAATAAATAAATGGGGGTTAAAAAACTATCACTAATCTACGACTATAATTGCTAATTTAACTACTCCTAATTAGAAGCTAATATCACGAATTGTGAGTGTTTTTTGAATTTATTTTCTTTGTATCTCTCTTGGCCTATTTATAACCTCAGCGACATGAAAAAGAGAGAGATAATCAAATCCCACGATTTCCTCAACAGATCATGATTTCCTATACATCATTCACATATCATATTCATTGTAACTACTTCGCAGATTCTGTACTTGACTTAGTCTTGACTCAGTATTGACTCATTGATCTCAGCAACTAACTTTCAAATAGCTGTAATGACTAACTTCATGTCTCTCCATTTAATATGTCATCACGTCATTGTTGGAAAATGGGTTTGATATAGGTTTATTTTGGGTCAACTTTGAGCCCAAAATTGAGTGGGCCCCAAACGTCTTTTGGGGTGGGTCCGAAGAGATGACGTGTTCTTTGCCGCATAGCAAATCACATGGTGAAGACGGATCATCAAAACCATTTATGAGTAAATGGAAACTTGACGTCATTTTCGGGTTCGTGGAATTGACATTTATAGAAGTAAAATATGAGTTTTCTTGAAATGGTTATCCCATATTGAAACTTTAAGAGAGTTTGTGTATGTATATAAACTCTAGGTGGCAACACTTGGGTTGAGCCCCAAGGGGCACCCCAAGTTTGTAGAAGAGAGGAGTTATGGACAAATGGAACCTTGGCTCAAACCGTCGTCCGGCCGGGCGCAGGTGTGGGTCGGGTCTTGTATTAATTTTTTGGACAAAATTCTTTTGAATTTTTTCAAAAATTACTTGGGGGAAAATTTAATTAAATTCAAATTTGAATTTAATTTATGTCTTAATTTCTTTCCTCATTCGGTCCATGTCCAACAGGTTCAAAAAGACCATAACAGATTCGGTTTTAGGCAGTTTCTGAACAAATAAATAACTGCAGCAGTTAATCTGTTGAAACAATTTGCAGATCTGTTTGAATTCAAACAGCATTTGTTCAAATTCAAAACTACACTTGTTCATTTCTTGTATGTACCTGTTCGGGACAGAATTTTTGCCTATAAATTCAGATCTATTCCAGCAGTCTTGGTATCCAAAAAAAACAGTCAGAAAAATTCATTTTTGCAGTCCATATTTCTCCTTTACATTTTATTCTTCATTCTAGTGTTAGAGAAAATTAAGAGAGTATTAGAACACAAGATTCTAGTTCGCCAGACAAATTTGTTTGGAGTGCTACTACAAATTTGTGAAGATCATTGTATCCTGGGAGATAGACGCCACTTAACCGTAAGCACCGTAGCAGGGCGAATCTGTCTTAAGGATAGAGTGTCACACACTCGACTTGGTCTTTAAATTTTCACTCGGTTCGATAAAATAAATTATGTAAGTTATTTATTTTATTTATTTGATTTTGTTTCAATTTATTTATTGTATTCAGAAGATTGTTCCAACAGTCATGTCATGTCATGCCACGTCTTTGACACATCTATCGTGTCACGTCAGTATATTTATCAACAGAAATAATAATAATAACAAATATGACTAAAATTATTCTTTAAAAATAATTTATGATTTTCAACGATAAATTATAGTCGAATTTAAACATAATTAATAGACTACAATCGGTAAAAAATAAGATGTGTTGCGAACTGGTGAAGAGTGTAGAAATTGAGAACCAAGTTTAGTCTCTCTCTCTCTCTCTCTCTCACACACACACACACACACAAAATAAATAAATAAATGAGGAATCAATAACTTTATTTAGGAAAATAAGTGAGGAATCTATAACTTTATTTAGGTGCCAAATGAGTTGCCATCTTGTGGAAAAACTTTGGGCAACAGTTAAAAGGTTTGGACATAAAGTCAAAATTAAATTCAATTGAAATAGAAATCCACACGTACGGTTGTGAAGCGAAAAATGTTTGAGACTCGTCAAATAATTTTTTAAATTTGATTTATGTTGATGTGATATGATAAGTATTAATTTTTGACTTATCAAACACTCAATCATATAAGATTTTATTTTCTTATTGCATCAATATAAGTAATTTAAAAGTTTAAATTGTGAGTTTTTAGAATTTTTCATTTGACAATTACTCATACATATAGTTCAACTAGGTGTTTGGATTGAGTACTATGTTCTGGAAGAAGAAAAAAAAAACTTAAAATTCATAAAATTTTATGTTTGAATTTATCCTCAATTACTTCAACGTTTGTATGTTCCATGCTGATTTATTTAAAAATTAATCAACTAATACCTAATCATATGCCACACCAGAGTGAATAAATATTTATAAATGATATTTTAGATATTTGTAGTTTTACTTGTAAAAGAAACGGAGGAAAAAAAAAAACTTTCATGATTTGTTTAAATGATTGACGTCGTAAAAAAATTGAGAAAATGGAAAAACAAATTGGAGAAAAACAATCTCTTATTTTGTCAGAATTTGTGAAATTTGATAAGAAATTCAGATTGATGTGTATAAAATTTTTATAAGATTTAAATTATTTATTTAAATACAAAATAAATAAAATAAATTATGAATACACTCAATATACTGACTAATAAATAATTCATTGTCAATGCAATTCCATTATTCTCGCAACATCTATTAGTTCTGGGTGATTATTCAGTATTCTCGGAATATGGACACGTGGTGCTCCATAAAGTTTTAATTGGTGAAGAGATATAAGGGTTCACGATTTATATTGAGAATGGGAGAACAACATGAAATTAACTAATTAGTGATTAATTTGAAATATAGACACGTGATATTTCGAGAGTATTGAATAATTTCCTATTATTTGCTTCTATTTTCTCAATACAAAAGTCAACACAAATGGGAATTTTGTTCGATAAAGTCAAGTCATTTGTCAAGGACTGATATTATTATTCAAATGTCAAAACATTTTCAGCAAAAGACACATTTTAGAAGATTTTATTCATTTTGTCTATTTTTATCACAAAATGGCACCCTAGGAGAATAGACAATACCATACAGCTTGTTTGGTTTGAATTTTTAGAATTTATTTTTAAAAAGGCTCTGTTTGGAACCGTTTTTAAATTAGTTTTTCACTTGTTAGTTTGAGTATGATGTTTAGATAGAGTTGTGGAATTAATTTTCCACAGCTCTGCAGAAAACTCTGTGAAACAGAGTGCGATTTTCAATTTTTTTTTTTTCAAAATTTGGCCTAACCGGTCGTCCGGCCGGTTGACCGGAACAGTGAATTTTTTTATTTTTATTTTTTGTGCAATTGACGTGTTAATTTTTACATATTCGAAAAAAATATTTTCTGAATTTTTTAAAATTTCTTATGTGCTTTAAAATAATTTTGAATTGTATGTTTGGTTATAAGTTGTAAATTTTTGTATCAAATATCAAATGTCACATCAACAATTCCCCACTCAATTCAAAACTATTTTCAAAACTCTTTCACCAAACAAATTTTCCATACTCAAATCATAATTCCAAATCTCACAAACTCAAAATATAACTCATACTCTCAAATCATAGTTACAAAACTCTACCAAACGCAACCTAAATTTTTTTATTTTTCATATTTGTTTTATTTTCATTGATTTTTTTAATATTCTAAGTAATTTTTTTTAATTTTTAGATACACTTAACATAAATACATTTAAAAAGTATAATATTTGTGAAAAAAAATCTTTAGAAAATTCATTAAATACCAAAAATATAAATACAAAAATACGAGAATTCAACACATTTTTTATATTATTGTGTATTTATTGATTTTTTAAAATATTTTTTTTACAAATATTTTACTTTTTGGATACATCTAAGTAAGGGGCATCCAAAAAAGTACCAAAAAAAAATTGCTCAAAATTTTAAAAATATTCACTAAAAATAAAAAAAAATGCAAAAAACAAAAAACTCAATTCCAAAAAATTAAATTCAAAAAATTAAAACCAAACACACTAATAGATATTTAGAAAAATTACATTGTGAAAAGGTTATGATTTTTTGTAGTAAAAGTTATAAATGTTTATGGTTTGTTATGTCACTTTTTGATATAAATTATTACAAATGATAAAATTATGATATGTACCTTAAAATTATGAATAACAAAGTTACACTTTCTTATGATGAGCAAAAATTGTAGATTGTTTGCCATGAGAAAATATTATGTCATTTTATGATTTATGTAACGAAATTTTGTGAGATTATGATGAGGTGCCTTTCCTTAGGTATTTTGTTTAATTATTTCTTGATTAGCTGTGTTTAAAAGTCTTAGAGGTTACACTAATTAAATTGAGAAGCAGAAAGTGTTTGTATACATTAGGCAAAGTGGTTAAGCAAAGTACAATAATATGCACTTTCGTTAGGTAAAATGTCTATTAGTATTGGAGTTGCTCTTACATATATTGACAAGAATTAATGAATCACATTTCAAGATCACGTATATTTGTTAGCTGAATTTTGGACTGAGTGATTGTTTCTACCTCCTACATTTTATTGACTACAATCATCTATTTCACATTTTATTTTATATTTATCATATATTATCATGTTACTAAAATTAATAATTAAAAGAATACATAATAGACAATAATAGCAAGAGTTGAACGAATGATCTCATTGTAAAGCCTCATTAGTAGTGTTTAATCTAATTAGTAAGAACCCTTTCACTTTATTCCTAAACTATGCTTGACCATTTGAAGTCATATTTTCGTTATTACTGGTAAGTAGTCCTTGCAAAAGGCACTTAAATGACTTGGTACGACAGTCTCTTAGGAGTCATTTCAACTTAGATAAGGATTGAGAGTGTTTATGGCATTACATGTTGTTGCTACACTTGCCCTTATTGGTTGGGTTCAATTCATAAAAGGATTGAGAGTGATTTTTCTTTTATTTTCTTCTTTTTATTTTTATATTTATATTTTATTTTTTTGAACTAGACAATAAAGTGACTTGAGCTCATTATATTTAGCTAAGAAAATACAAATATATCACTTCTCTTACTGTAAACACCCAATTTTTTACTGTTCTAAAGACTTTGACGTCATCGTTTGAGTGCTCGATGATTGCGCATGTTCGCGCTCGTTTGGAGTCCCCGAGGTTTTCGACTGCGCACCTTGCCTCTAAGTCTCTGAACTCTCTTGGTTTTGGTGCTTGTTTTAAGCCAACTCTTGGTCCCCCCCCTTTTGCCTGCAGGGAGAAACAGTGGTGTAGACTACTTTTCTGCCCTGTCGACCAGTTTTCTCTCTTGCCAGCCAGTTTAGGTGGTCGGTCGGCTAGGGTGGGTGGTCGGTCGACCACCTCAAGTGGTCTGCAACATGCTACCACCTTCTCCTCTTTTGGGAGCCCCCCTTTTTGCCCTGTCGACCAGCTTTTGTCCCTGTCGACCACCTTGGGTGGTCGGTCGACCAGGTGGGGTGGTCGGTCGACCCCTCTAACTGGTCGGCTGCCTTTCTGCACTTTCTGCAGATATTTTTAGTGCCAGCTGTGCTAGCTGTTAGGCACAGAATGCATCCTCCCTACACGTGTAGGTAGGGATTCATGCAAGCTTTTGCTTACATTTTCTATAAGAGGGGAGCTCTCTCCCCCTTCCAAAAGGTTCAGAATTTTGAGAAGCAAAAATATCTACTCTCTCTCTCTAGATTTCTCTCTCTATATATATTGTTGTGCTTTATAGTGCTTAGAATTGCATTTTCTTCACACTTTTGCACACAACCTCTTAGCCAAACACTCCTACTTTGTTGCTGAGGTGCTTGAGGGTCGTGTGGGAGCTTCAAAAGGCTAGTTTTTGGCTCAAGAAATTGCTATTGTGGCTGTGTTTCAAAGGTAATCTCTTTATCCCCTTTTGAGCCTAGTTTTGGTTGCATATTTAGCCAGCTTTGCATGCTACTTTTGGCTTAACTTTCAACTGCAAAAAGTTCTATTTTTAAGTGTTTAAAATGGTGGTTTAAGGCCTAGTTCAAGTTAGGGGTGGTTTACCCCTTTTAGTGGCTTGTTTTGCCTTGCTTTGTGCCATCTTTTAAGGGCTTTGGGATCATCTCTTTTTGGCCTTCTTACCACTGAAACTCAGAGGAATTTCAGTGGTAGAAAGGTGGTTTTGAGGTCCCAAATGGGTGGGGGTTGTCCCCCCTCCTTTTCTCTTGTTTGCATGTCTTGATGGCCCATCAAAAGAGCATGTGTTTCTACTTCTTAGTGGCTTTGTTTAGGCTCATTTTTGTGACTTTTCAAACCTGCCATAACTCTGTTTTTGGCTGTCTTGGTCACCTCTTGCATGCTTCTTGTACTTGTAGTGTAATCCTACTTGTAGCCTTGTAAAGTAGCATGTCTTTGTATCTTGAATTTGCTTAGTTCAAGCATGTTTTTAGCCATTATTTGCCATGTCATGACTCTGTTTTGGGTTGGCTTGGTTGCCTCTTACATGCTCCTTGCACTTGTAGTGCAATCTTGTTCACTAGCTTAGTGTATTTGGTGTTTTAGCCTATTGATCTAACATGTGTATGCTCTACTCCAGCACATTTTTGGCTATGTTTTAGCATGCTTTAGGTCTGATTTGAGTGGTTTCGATCATGCATGCTTGGCTTTGCATAGCTATAGTGTATTTGGCTTTGCTAGCCTTGCACTTTGGGACCTTTAACATGTCATATTTGAGCTTTTTGCATGGCATAGCATCATTTGGCATGTTATTTCAGACCATATACCTCTGCCATATTCTTGCATTTATCACTCTTTCAATGCTTTTGGAGAATTGTGCCTTATGCCTTGATCATGAGCTAATTTGTATGCATGCTTGTCTAAGCTTTTGGGCTACCATCTCAGCATGTTTTTAGTCTTATTTTGCCATGTTACAACTCTAATTTTGGTTGGTGGAGTCACCTCTTGCTTGGTTTTGGTACTTGTAGTGTAATCTCACTCATTGGCCTTGCATGCTTATTGTTTTGGCTTACCATGCTAGCTTGTTTTGGCTACACTCCGTCATGTTTCTAGCATTGTTTTGACCTGCCTTAGGACTGTTTTGAGTAATCTTGGTCCTTTGGGGCTTGCTTGATATGGCTATGGTGCAAGTGCCTTAGCTAGTCTTGAGTTTTGAGCACCATAGCACGCTATACTTGTGATGGTTGCATGTCTTGGTATCATTTAACATGTTATTTCAGAGCATATACATGTGTCATGTTCTCACTTCTTTCACTCCTTGAGAGCTTTTGAGAGTTGTGCTTTTATGCCTTATTTGTGAGCTACCAAAGAAGCATGATTTTCTACTCTTTTGAGCTTAGTTTGAGCATGTTTTTGCTACTGATTTGCCATGTTGTAGCTCTGTTTTGGGCTGGTTTGGTCATTTAAGCTTGATATTGCATGCCTTTTGTGTTATACTCTTTGCTAGCTTTAATGTTCTTGGCTCTTAGCATGCATTGCATGAGTTGTTAGAATGTTTTAGCATCATTTGTCATGCCATTTCAGTGCTAGAGTATGTGTCATTGCATCCCACTAATTCACTCTTTCAAAATAAGAGGACTCTCACTTTTGGACTTAACCGATTAAGGGACTAATTGGTAATTTAAAATGTGTAAACAAAATTGAATCAAGTAAAACATGGCCAAGATAACATGTTGTGTTGTATTGCATGTGTTTGGATCGAACGTTAATCCAAACACGAGAAATGTGGGACGTTTCATACTCATAGTGATGAAACGTGTCACATTTCTCGGTCGCCGACGCCCTTGATTGTGCATAATAGAGTGGTGGCCTTTCGAGTCTTATGTGTGCATTCATTGAGGTTTGCGCAAGCTTGATCCTTTGGCCACCATACATTGAAAATGCTTGGTTGGTGGCTCGAGAGTCAAGTGCCATACTCCTTTCAGCTTGAGATATGATAAAGAGTATGGAAGTGTATACATTTCCTTGCAAATACACTGTTTTGCCTCTGTCTGTGCTCTGTTGCAACAACATGAGGAATTTTAACCCTCAAGGTGTTCTTGAGAACAGAAAGAAGCAATATGGAAATCGGTGTAATTTTCAAAGGTTCAAAAGAGCGCAAACAGAAGCGTCTTGAGGCAAGGCGATAGATTTCCGGGAGGACGCAACCAAGCATGCATATCTCCCTCGCCCGCAAGGCCATTTATCGCTTTTGTTAGCTAGTTGTAGTTAATTACCTGTGATGTAATTAATTTAGCTTAGTGCTTTGTAATATTCTAATTAGCGTAGATTAGCTAGTTATTCAATTTGGTTTGTAATAATTAATTAGCTAGAATAGTTAGTTAATTAGTTGGTTTGTAATAGTTAGCTTAATTAGCGTAACTAGTTAACTTTCATTTCATTCGGATCCTCCGTCGAGAGGGCAAATGCTGTAATAAGTGTGCGTGCGTGTGTGCATGCTTTCCAACCCCATTTCTTTCTCCCTTTTATTTACTAGCTTTTGATGGTTAGTTTAGGGCATATTTCAATTAGCATACCTTATGCTTTGCATGCGTGCATCATTCATTCGTATTGCATGCACCGGGCTTGGCGCATCATTCAAACTGCATTGTATTTCAATTCCTATTTGAATACATGTATCAATTGTGATATCCGTATGCCATCTTAGAATAGCTGAGCCTATTTAGTTGCATTTTTGTATGGGTTGCATTAGGCATCTTAACATAGTTAGGATCATGCATGATTTTTAACTAGTTCTCTGTTTTGACTTGGAGTACACTGTAAGTGTTTACGCTTTAGCATACTGCATGAGATGTGTATGTTGCCATGTTAGTATGCTTGCCATGAGACTATTTGCTTAACTGCTTGAATGTCTGTGGATGAAGATTTCATTGCTTGAATTGGAACAATTCATCGAAATCTGAGTTTTAAGCCCATTTGGAGTGGCAAATCATCATGTTTTAAGCTCACCTTGTTTGGTGGCAAATCCGTGTTTTAGCCTACTTGCGAGTAGCATCTCCAAACCATTTTCGAAAAATAAGCATGAGATGTTTTGTTCCAAATCGAGCGATTTAGTCTATACTTGTATGCTGTGTGCATCACATAGTAAAGTTAGCTAATAAATCGGAATAAGAACACATGTATTTTCAAAAACAACATATCATGTTAATAAAGGTCGATCCTTTGATCGGGCGAGCGGGGGTGCTCATTTCAAGACCTTCCCCTCTCGTACCCAAGTTCCCCGAGCCGAGGCAACTTTGGTGATGACGGACACGTGGCCTTAGGCACGAGTCAGGGTTTCCTAAATTTCCCAAAACAAAATATTTAGGTGGTGACTCTGAAATTTGGCAAAGCAGTCCATTTTTGGCGCTTTTTTATTAAAATCGATTTTCCAAAATGATTTGTCGGATTTGGACTCTTTGGTGATTTATCAGTCTTACATTGCACTTTGTGATATTAGATTCAGAACCGTGACAGGAGTCCGAACTGTAGTAGCTAGAACCCAATTCGAGCCTTCTCCGAAAAGGGGGGCGCGTGGAGCGAGTTCGGGTGGTCTACACTTACCCTAAAAGATTTGTGTCAAGAGTGATATAAATTTACGTTATCAAGGTTCACTGCTGGAAAACAAACTTTTAGTGGCATTTAACAAATGCCGCTATAAGTGCCAAAAACGCTGCCAATTCCTTTTGCGACACTTAGCACCAAACGCCGAGGACGCGGCCGTCGCTATAGCTTTGTGGCGTTTTAAAAACGTCGTGATATTAGTATAGGTGGCGTTTTTAAATGTCCTACTAAACACACGCTGACGTCACTGAATATTAATAATAGTGACGTTTAAAAAAACGTCGTTAAAAAAACGTCACCATATCCCCCTTTTCCAGCAGTGGTTGACATTTTTTATCCATATTATTATATTATTTTTTTAATATAGATATTTTTTTACGCTTAGTATTGCAATTATCTTTACTATTTAGTTATTTAGTTCTTCAATCACCGTCACGTGTCCATCGCCACTACCCCTCTTTCGGCTTCAACCACCACCACCACCACCATTTCATATTCCCCTTCACAACACCCTCTATAACTTTATTTTGGTATATATAAAATAACTCTCATATTTGTTCTATATGTTAAGTTTTTGTAATTGGCAATCTCGTTTGACAAAACTCCTTTCAGTTATAATTTTATTCACTCTTATGTTTTAGTGAGAATGTGAGTGTTTAGATGTGAATTCAACCTGAATTGTGTTTATGCAGAGGAGTTTGTGATCTTAAGGCTTTCATGTTTGTCACTATGCTGACTATATGTATGAGGATCGAGCTACTAGGTCAGCTCACAGGGGTCCATCCATGGCAGGTCCGGGCACAACAAGACAGGGTGGAGGGGTAGCGCACTTGAAGCCAAAGTTATTTGACCACTTAAGTGGTCATTTGTGCGCTTGAGCGGTGAATGACATCATCCAATATTTTTACAGAGTAGACTGAACTTCTTAGAGAATTTGTTTTGCGTTTGAGCGGTGGAGTCTTGGCTCCAGCGATTGGCACGCGTTTTAGTGAGTTCGCTCGAGCGATGAAATGGTCACTCAAGCAATCTTCACAGCTCTATTTTCTATAAAGTGCACCGTTCGTTGTTTTTAGGGTTTATACTGTCTAGAATCTTAGAGAGAGAAGAGATAAAGTGTTTTCTATTGGAGGCTGGTTTATATGAGTTTCCTTAGCGTATAGAAAGTGATTGATTGATTAACGAACTACAGATTGTCAAACATCAAGAGTTGTTCTTATTATTTCTTTCACAAAAGAAATAGGTGTTCTTCGGTGGATTTCGGAGAACTTGGGCCTGAAGCTTTGGTGGATGGAGTGGCTCATCGTCGTGGATTCGACATCGGGGTTGTAGATTCAACGTTGGGCAAGATAATTCCATAGTGAAAATGGTGGTGGAAGAGGCACATCAGGGTCGGTTCAATTCAGGCATAGATTCACTAAGTAATTGATGATACGCTTGTGTAATTCACTTTTATCTTCTTAGTGGATGGCTTTGTTTCGTGATTTTTTTTATCACAATTGAAAGTGGTCTAATTGTGATTTTTTTCAAGTTAAATCGTTGTGTCCTGAACTACGTTCCGAAAAAAGTGGCCTACTTGAAAAAAGGGGCAAACACTCTTGTGTGCCCGACATGCTCTTTACTTGACTTCTTTCTTTTTCCTCAATTGTATCTCCACAAGAAGAAAGCCAATAAGAAGATGACTTGTTAGAATATTTTATGTTAGTGTGTTAGGTGAGTTAGAATATTTTATGTTAGTGTGTTAGGTGAGTTAGAATATTTTATGTTAGTGTTAGAATATTTTATGTTAGTGTGTTAGGTGAGTTTTATGTGTTAGTAGTGTGTTATATTCTCTTCCTCTCCTATATATAGGAGAGTCATTGTAGTCATTCATCAATCAATCAAGTATCAATCAATAAAATCATTACATTAATTTTCTACATGGTATCAGAGCCATAGGTTAAGCTCTTGGTGTTCTTCGCCTTACCGGCGGGCGGCAACCTTCCCTTGGCCGTCCGCCGGACCTCTACCTATTCCGCTTGTGTTTCTACGGCCCTTTCACGAGCCTCTGCAGCAGCTCTTTCTACAGCAGCCCGTTCTGCTCTACGTCGTGCTTCAGCTTCAGTTTTACTAGCAGTAGCAGCTTTCTCCCTTGCTTCTGAATTCGCCCTTTCCCTAGCTTCTGCAGCAGCCTTTTCTGCTCTTTCTCTTGCCTCCACTGCTGCCCTTTCACGGGCTTCAGCTTGTGCTCTCTTTCGATCAGGATCACTTGGGGCTAAGATGCAGGCTGCTACTGTTTTTAGGCTCCTTATGTAAGGAGAATGAACTAAGGGTTAAAGTATTGCTTGGGGGTTGCAACTGTTACGCAGAGCATGCCAATTCACTTTGGGTTGGTGCAGCTTCCACTTCTGCAACATTGAGGACTTGATATGTAAAATCGAACAGTTCAAAGTGCAGTTACTGGCCAAGTAGTGCTGCAATCTGTTATGGGGTTGGCAAAAATGGTGGTTGTATTGACATCGGTGGGCTGCCGTTTTACATGGCAGTTTATGATTCACAACCACAATTACTTGTTCTCTCAGCTGGGTATGCTCTCTGGAATTCTGTTTCAGTTTTTTGATAGCTGGACAGCTTACCTCATCAGTGTTCTGTACATTGAGCACAGAACTAGAAAGGAGAAAGAAAATGTTAATTTCAAGAACCATGTCATTCAGTGGTTTGAAGTGCTAGATGGGTTGTTGGGTCCTTACTGGAAAGCAGTGGGTCTTGCCTTCAACTGTACTTTTCTTTTATTTGGATCTGTAATACAGCTTGTTGCATGTGCAAGTAACATATAAGTGGATCTGGTTCGTGACTGGTTATGCGAGCTGGATGGTAACAGAGAACGAATGGTGGCACTGGTGGTGCCTCTGGTCACTTTGTTGGGTTTTGACTAGTGTCGTCCCGATCGGTGAGTCTTCCATCGGCGTGGTTTCCGCCTATTCTGGAGGTAGATGTTTTCAAGCTTTCTTTCCTCAGCTTTCATGGTGATTATGACTGATTTGAGGGAGGTATGTGGGCCACACGCATTGCCTTGCGTATTGATTAAGCAGCTTGGTGGAGCACGTGGGGGGCGCCAAAATTCCCGCCCACTCAGGTCAATTTGTTGAATTTTTGAAGTGTTTTAGAGTGGTTTTCAATACTGTGGGCTGGTTTTTTTGTTTTACTATATTTAAATATAGTTGGTCAAATATGTTATTGCCTATAGAGTAGGCACGTGGGTTATATAGGTCAGTTTGTTGGTCGTCCGTGGACCACCATTTGGGCTTATTTCTTTAATGACTGTCCATGGGCCAAAAAGTAATGGGTAGAAGCCTGAGCCCAATTCTGCGGCAAGAGTTGGAAAATCTTGAGAAAGGTGCAGATAGCAGAAAATCTGCAATGAAAGCGCTGAAATCATATGTGGAAGACTTGGATTCAAAGGCAATTCCACTCTTTCTTGCTCAGGTTTCTGAAACCAAAGAGAAGAATGGTTTGGCATCATTGTCATCTGGGGAGTACACAATTTCCCTCTATGAGGTTCTTGCCCGTGTCCATGGCCCAAAAATTGTTCCTTTGATTGATAACATCATGACCACCAACTTTATTTTATTTATGCCAGGGATCAAACTCGATCACCATTTTACATAAAAAAAAAAAAACAAAAATAAAAAAAAAAAAAAAAACCAAACAATCTCCAACCACAACCTACAACCACCACATCAACCAGCCTTACTTCTTCGCCTCTTCAGCTGTTCTCTTCTTTTTGCCTTTGTCTTGGGTATCCCTTGACGGTGCTGCCTCCGTGTTTCCCACGCCGCCGAGCACGTTACCTTCCCGTTGCTCCTCAACCGTCACATATGGCGGTCCTCCAAATCTGAGCATCACAGTGGCCTTCCGCTTCAGTTCCTTGTTTTCGGCCTTCAGCACACATATCTCTGCTCGGGCATCCGTATACATGCGCTGGAGCAGAGCCAGTTGGGCTTTTACCTGCTGCACCTCAGTTGTTCTACTCTGAAGCCGGTGCGACAGGTTGTTGACCGCCGTCATTGTCTCAACACAAGACCTCAATGTATAATAATTGGCCTCAATATCAGATTGAGCAGCCATTATCTGCTCAACTGCCACCATCGGATAGTTCAAAGGCGCAAAACCAGGGGGGCTTGGTTGAGGTTCAAGGGCTATATTCTAGGTTGTGGCCTCGTTGAGGTCGGGAAAGAGAGTAAGACCATGGGACGAAGAAGCTATGTTCTGA
This sequence comes from Camellia japonica, assembly GCA_030407325.1. Taxonomy (NCBI): domain Eukaryota; kingdom Viridiplantae; phylum Streptophyta; class Magnoliopsida; order Ericales; family Theaceae; genus Camellia; species Camellia japonica. Next base: position 36,120,732 of record JAPPVO010000003.1, on the reverse strand, counting down.
GTAGCTGAACGGGAAGAAGAAGCCATTTTCTGGGCAATAGAGTTACAGAATCTCTCTCTCAAAAAAACGAAGAGTTTCTAAGAGTTTTTTCAGCTGGTTTGTTCTACATCAGCTGCAGCCTCGCCTTGTTTTAAATAGGCAAGGCAGACACGCGCCTTACGCGTCTCTCATCGCCAGACGACAAATCGGCGCGCCTTTTGATGGCACGCCTTTTGATGGCACGCCTTTTGATAAGATTGGGCACGCCTTTTGAGGGTCCGACAAGACTTGGTAAACTGTCCCGACTTTGATTCCGGTTAGCTTCTATATGGGTCCGACAAGACTCTGTAAACTGTCCCGACTTTGATTCCGGTTAGCTCTTATATGGGTCCGACAAGACTCTGTAAACTGTCCCGACATTGATTCCGGTTAGCTCCTATAAGGGTCCGACAAGACTCGGTAAACTGTCCCGATATTGATTTCGGTTATCTGCTACAACGGTTCGACACAGCCATATAGTGTCTTCTACAACGGTCCGACATGACCCCGTAAACTGTTTTCTACAACAGTCCGACATGACCCAGTAAACTGTTTTCTACAACGGTCCGACATGACCCCATAAACTGTCTTCTACATCGGTCTGCCATAACCATACAGTCTTCTACAACGGTCTGACACGACCATACAGTGTCTCCTATCCACTTTTATTTGTCATTTTATTTTCCTGTTTTGTTACTCTCTCCAAACTCAAGTTGGTTGGTTCCTATCCTCCTTGAGTTTGAGGGGGGCTGTTAGAATATTTTATGTTAGTGTGTTAGGTGAGTTAGAATATTTTATGTTAGTGTGTTAGGTGAGTTAGAATATTTTATGTTAGTGTTAGAATATTTTATGTTAGTGTGTTAGGTGAGTTTTATGTGTTAGTAGTGTGTTATATTCTCTTCCTCTCCTATATATAGGAGACTCATTGTAGTCATTCATCAATCAATCAAGTATCAATCAATAAAATCATTACATTAATTTTCTACATGACTAATTATCTTTCTTGCTTCAGTCTGCTAGGCTTGATTACAGGCTAGCAATTGAAATGGTACAAAAGAGCTTGTCTTTCTTCCTTAGTCACCAATAGAGTTCTAAAGGAAAAGGAAGAGAGAGATTGAATAAAAGGAAATGATTCAAATAACTTTTTGGTATTTAGGCCTCGTTTGGGAACATGCTTTTTTTAGTAACTTTTTGATTTTTTGGTTAAAATGTAATATAAAAAAAACTAGTATGTTTGGGATGACTTTTTGACTTTTTACGAAAAGATGTGCAAAAAATAGAGAGAAAAGGGAATCTTTGACTTTTTGGTATAGGTTGTTGGCTTTTTGATTTTTTTAGTAACTTTTTGACTTTTTAGCTAAAAAAGTCACTTGCCAAACGAGGTCTTAGTTTCTCCGGATGACATGATGGGCCAATCATTTGCTTCATTGGTTCCGACGGTGGCAGTTGAGGAATCTGCACACAGTTCACTTACTTGATTGGGTGGCTTATAGTGCTATACATTTGCCTTATGTCAATTTGTCTTTGATTATTTGATTAGAATTTTTTATCTATTATTTAAAATTAAAATATAATCATAAATTAATATCTCACAAATTTTAAATTTTCTACTATATAAAAAATTCCTCATTCTCATCCGCCACCAATTTATTTTCTTTCAATTCGTGAAAACAATTGATATGAACTTACACGTTTTGTTACTTTCGAAATTATTAAACAATTGCGTAAAGCTTCTGTCAAATGTCAGTGAGCCTGATGTCGCTTGCAAGTTGCAAAATTAAAATGGGTAGTCTCACAATTCTTTGGCATTATAAATTGAATAATGTTTGAGGGCCCGAAATTAGGGGCTCGAATTGGCTCAAAACCCCAAAACGACGTCGTTTTGGGGTTTGATTTTTTTTTTTTCTTTTTTCTTTTCTTCCTTTTCTGCCTTTTCTTTCTTCTTCTTCGTTGAGATGAACGCAGAGGCGAGAGAGAGAGAGAACACAGGCGAGAGAGAGAATGCAGGTCGTCGTCGGCGTCGCAGCTCGTCGCTCGTCGGCCGATCGTCGCAGCTCGTCGCTCGTCGGCCGATCGTCGCATCGCCGCCTCCGCCTCCGCCTCTGCCTCCGCCGCTTCCGCTCTACCCCCGCCCGCCTCTGCCATCTCTGCCGCCTCTACCTCCGCCCGATTTTAATGGCCCCTCCAGTTCCTCTCCTCCTCCTTCTTCTTCCTCCTCCTCTTCTTCTTCTTCCTCCTTCCTTCTCCATTTCGAGCCATTCGAGCCTTGCCCTTTTCGGGCTCTCTACCAGGACTGTTATAAATTGGTCTTATAGTCCAGCCGACGTCTCACTTTGGATTGGACGTCTGCATCATATAGGGCCCAACTTGGTCACCTTAAAATACCATTATATCTATATACATATATTATTTTAGATTGGACCTTAAAAGACTTGGACCGATCTACTCATATTCCGAGAGGCAGTGGCTTTGGTCCAGTCTAAGATCTGATTGGATCGTACTGTTAGGTCTGTGGGGGCTCACCACGGATCTCGTTTTGATAATCTGAACCGTTCAATGTGTAGAACTCGTCGAGTACTATATGCCTGCAAAAAATCACGTTGATCGGATATCGATAGCTATGTGAACAAAACAGTTTTTTATCAACCGTTAATTGTTTCACCGTCCATTTTTTTTTATACAAAACTGATTTGATCACATAGCTATTGATATCCGATCAACGTGATTTTTATAAACATGTAGTACTCGACGAGTTCTACACATTGAACGGTTCGAATTATCAAAACGGGTCCAAAAAATGAATCCCATGAACCGAACTAGACGAGTCCAGTCTTGATCTCAACTTGAGACAAGCTAGACCCATTTCGAAACTCTCAAAGATTTACCGATGCAGTGCTCTCATTACGGTAGGCTTGTAAACTTAAAGAGTAACTCATGCCTCCCTCGTTTGCGAATTACATATTTTAGGTAAAAATTTTAAAAAATATTATAAGTTATCATATCATTATTTTTTATTTTTCTGTATATTTTTTTATAAAAAATTAAAAAGTCATTAAAATAATATAAATTGTTTAAGTTTAATTTTTTTAATGTGTTGAAATTTAATTTATTTATCTTTTAGGATAGGATAACGTAGATCTTGATAAATTTAAACATCAACTATTTGATGTTAAAAAAATTGTGATTTATGTACATGCATATAAATTATACTTAAAATTTTATATTTTATGAATTTTTAACTGAAAAAAGACTAAGACCCCCACCAACCCACTGTTTTTGATTGGTCCAAATTTTTTTATTTTTATTTTTTATTCTTGATCTCACAGCCCCACGTGGAGGTGAGGGTGCTGGGGTCACCCCCACTGGGGTCCCCAGCACTGCCATTTTTAACTACTCCCTCATTGCAAAAGATGGGGTCTTCCATTCCTATCCATTCCGATTAGGCTTCGTTGGAGTTGTGGATTAATTTTTTAATGTTTTGACTAATTTAATTTGGGGTTAAAATTTTTTTATTTAAGATAAGTTTTTTTGACTTTTATGAGAGAAAAAATAAAATAATTATAAATTAAATATGACATTTTATTCTATTTGACTAAAATATTATTCTATATAACTATTTTAACTCAAAGTGGTATCTCAAACGGAGCCTATTAGTTGCCTGGTGCGTCAAACGATGACGCTGGCAAATATCAAGAACCAAAAAAGAAAAAGAAAAAGAAAAAGAAAAAGAGGGAATATTCAAAAATGAAGAATGCATAGTACAAATATTTTGCTGTGTTTGGAGCAACTCTGAAAACATGATTCTAAAACTTTTTTTAATACTTTATTTGGTTAAAATTTTTAAAAATTAATATAACATCTCAAAACTCCTTTTAGCTTTTGTTTGGAGAAGAGAGGTTTTTTTGAATTTTGAATTTTGAAAAACGTGACTTGGGTTTACCCGGTCATTCTTTCGGATGTCCGAACGGTTGATCGACAGGTTGACCGGAACAAAATTATTTTTTTATTTTTTTATTTTTTTGCAATTGGCACCTGTTATTTGGAAGAAAAAAAAAAGAAGGGAATTTTGTTTTTGATTTTTTTTAACAAAAATAATATATATTTTTTATATTTTAAATCAAAAATATTTTAAAAAAATAATTCCAACCAAATATACAATTAAAAGTTATTTTAAAGCAGTAATTGAATATTTATTTTGAAAAAAAAATTATTTTGTTCGTAATGTTTTCAATTAAAAAAAAATGTTATTTTTTAATAGTTATTTTTTTAATTGAATTTTAAAAAGAGTTTGGTTATGAGTTTTGAACATAATTTTCAATTGAGTTTTGAGCTATGTGTTTGATTATGAGTTATAACTTTTTGAATTAAGTTTTGAAATTATTTTTCAAAACTCATAATCAAACAAATTTTCTTATTTCACATGTCACATCAAACATTTAAAACATAATTCAACACTCAACTCAAAACTCAATTCAAAACTCTTTTCAAAACTCATAACCAAATACATTTTTTACACTCAAATCATAATTTCAAAACTCATAAACTCAAAATATAACTCTATTATCAAATTATATTTTTAAAACTCTATTAAACGCTATCTTTATTTTGAGTGTGATTTATAAATTAATTTTTTTATTCATTACGAAAAAATATACATAAAAGTAGAGACGTAATCTGATAGAAATAAGTCAATAAATTAATAACCAACTTGTTTGTGTTTCAAAAGGGCTCAAAATCAAAATACCTAGTGGTTTGGTCTTTTAATTGACCAACTTTATAGTGAACGATAGGATTTGCATACAAGGACTCTAGCAGTGATAACTTGTTTGGTATAATTTTTTAAAAATTGAAAATTATGAAATAGAAATAGAAATAGAAATTAAAATTAAATAATTAATTTTTTTATAGAATTTATTTAAGTTATAAAAAAAAAATTAAAAATTAATAAATTACAGCGTGGAAGTCAAGCTGTGAAACTCTTTTGCCATAGAATTCAAAGTCATCTAGAGTATCTTTTTAACAACCACCACTTTGTTGTATGACAAGGCCATATATATATATAAATATATATCTAGAGTATCTTTTTAACAACCACCGCTTGTTGTATGACAAGGCCATATATATATATACATATATATATATATATATATATATATGTGTGTTTACATGAGTTATTCATATTACATTATTTTTATTACGGGTGTTCGTGGTTTTGTTGAGGTTGGGAACCTCCAATCCGTTATTTGTCTGTTGGATTGGCAAATTAAAAAAAATCAATCTGTATCCGTCTGTCAAATTGACGAATGGATGAGAATCGATTTGGCAGTTTAAACTTTTATAAATTTTGAACATAATACAACTTGTCAACATTTTTTTTTTGTAACAATCCAACTCAACATAATTAAAAGATTATTAAGTAAATTGTCAAAATACCAATAATAAATACATACAAGAAAATCATACATTATCAAAACTATTTAATTACTGTTTTTTTGTTCAAAAATTATTTAATTTGATTTTTTTTAAAATAACAAAATTAACCCTTATATTTTCCACACAAAAAATTTCAAATATTAACATTTTTCATTTGATAAAAGTATTTATAAATTGAAAATACAACAGAATATCTAAACTCTTTTTCAATTGAAAATACAAATAGAATATTTAAATAAATTAAAAATACAAAGTCTTACAAATTACTTGGAGTGCTGACAGTTTGGTTGTTTGGTTGCAGTCAAATGAAACTCCAAATCCGTCATCCGTCCAAAACTAGGCGGATTGAAAAAAATCAATCCGCAACAGTCCGCTCGTTATCACACATCCGTCCAAAATGCGGCAGATCATTTCAGTTCAATCGATTTGTACGGATCAAAATATCTACTGAACACTCCTAATTTTCATAATTGTAGGTTACATTATAAGTAGTAAAAAAATTTAATTTTATTAATTAATATAAGATGTGGGAAGTAATTTTACATGATTACCTTAAGCTATCTATGTCACAACCTAACCCTAGGGGCTTAGGGTTGGAATCACAACTTACTAAATAATTCTAAGCTTAACAAATTAAATGGCACAGGCGGAAGCAAAATGGAAATACGAAATAATTAAACAGAAAATTAACTTCATTCTACTATTTTAATAAATGAAATACATCTATAGAGCTTTTATTATTATTCTGTGACCGACTATCAGTAAAAAAAAAAAAAAACAAAAGGAAGAAAAGAAAATAAAGACAAAATAACGGATCAACATCAAATTCTTGTGCGGGTTCCACTACACGAGGTTACGGATCTTCCTTACATCTTATCACCTGAAAGGGTAACAGCTATAAGCACACAGTAAAGTGAGAAATATTATGCCCAGAGTATAGGAGATACAAAATAATCATGGATAGTTAATTAAGTTAAAACATTTACATAGCTTAATTTGAATAAACAAATTATTTAAAGTGGCAGAAACTGAAATACGAAAATTATGTAAATAAATAACCATGACCACGGTACAGAACAGAATAGAACAGAGGTCAATGGTGTTGGAACAATCTTCTATGTAAAATAAATAAATTGAAACAAATCAAACAAATAAAATAAATTACTTGCCGAATTTATTTTACCGAATTGAATAAATATTTAAAAAATTAAGTCGAGTGTGTGACACTCTGTCCTTAAGACAGATTCACCCCACTACGGTGCTTACAGAAAAATGGCGTCTATCTCCCAAGATACAATGATCTTCACAAATTATAATAGCACTCCAAACAATTTGTACGGCAAACCGAACCTGAATTCTATACTCTCAAATATTTCTTCTAAAAATAATATGAAGAATAGATAATGCAAATGAGACAAAGGAAGGCAAGAAGAAGTATTTCAGATTGAAGAAAAATGCTAGAAGATGGTAGGTATTTTTAGGGCCGAACAGGTATGAATTCAAACTGAATAGGTGCAAAAACTGTTTGAACCTAGTTTTGAACTTGTTGAAAAACTGAATCTGTTTGGATTGGTAAAAAATTTGTCCGGTTCAACTGGGTAGTTTCTGGCTGTTTATCTGTTAGAATTTTGGACTGGAAGAGGCATAATTATGGACAAAAAATTTGAATTCAAATTTGATGCAAATTTTGAATTAATTTCCCTCAAGAATTTTTGAAAAAATTCAAATGAATTTTGTCCAAAAAATTAACATTAGAACCGACTAAACCCACAACCCACACCTGAGCCTGGTACGGCTCGGCCCGACCAGCTGGTCGAATGAACGGTGGCGGTGGCGCGCGTGCATGTGTGGTGGTTTGAGCCAAGATTCCACTTGTCCATAATTTCTCCCTTCTACAAACTTGGGTTGCCCCTTGGGGCCCAATCCAAGTGTTGCCACCTAGAACTTATATACACACATAAGTTCTTTTAAGCTTCCAATGTGGGACAAGCCTTACAAGGAATCCCACATATTACTTCTTTAAATGTCCAATTCCACGAACCTGAAAACGACATCAACTTCCCATTCACTCATAAATGGTTTTGACGAACCGTCTTCACCGTGTGACTTGCTAAGCGATAAGGAACACGTAACCTCTTTGGACTCACCCCAAAAGACGTGTAGGACCCATTCAATTTTGGGCTCAAAGTTGGCCCAAAATAAGCCTATAAAAACCAAAATTTCCAACAATCCCCCACATGAATGGAATTTGACGGAGAGAAAATGTAACAACATGATCTAATTACAGAGAGTATAGAAATTGGAAATATTCTACAAATGATAGGCAACTTTTGGCTTTGAATCTTTCCTTGTGAGACACTATCGGATTTACTAACTAACCAGTGAACATGATGTATTGAACTGTTCAGCCATTTATGTAAATCAAGACAATAGAACTCACACAGTATATCCCCAGACACAGTTTAGTTCTCACTATTGTGTTTATTTTGGCCCTGAACAACCTGGTCTTTTATGAGCACTCTAGAGAATTGTAGCGCTTCACAAATTTCATAGAATCGGCCCAGTTTACACTTATATAGGTGATTCTTATGAAAAGTATTCTGCCATACTCTACTAGGTATACCTAGATATAAGAATCATTAAAAGTATTACTTAACCTAAAATGCTGCAGACATCACTATTTCATCATAGAAATGGGTAGGAGTTTGACTCTCCAGTGATCTTTCTGAGTCATACACAACTCGGTTGTCACGCCCCAAAATTTAGACAATTAAATATAGCATTAGGACTAAACCCCAATAAATGTTCCATCATCCAAACTCTAGGGGTGAAACAAAAAAAACTAAACGCCAACCAAACCATCCACCATAATCTCATAACTAACCAATACCTCAACATTAAGGTAGCAACAACTAGTCAAAACAACTTAAATAAAGTACGGTTACAAACCATGCCAAATTATTCCAATACTAAAGTCATAAAAAAAAAATAATAAATACATAAACTAATATCAACCCTAAGCTCAAGAAAACAAAAGAAATCCAAACGACATGTCCTACGACTATAGTAATTCCACGTCACCATCGTAACCCGAACTAATCCTGCAAAGGAAGCTCGATTGTGTTCAAACAGAACGCACCCGAGTTGCCAATAGACAAAACGGGGTCAGTATACAGGTATACTGGTATGAGTACCAGATTTAACACCCACGTGTCCACCAGACACAAATAAACATACATTTAATTCTTATTACGGGACAAGACAAGTAGTTCTAACCGCACCGAGACGAATATGTAGTTTCCCGAGATACGGTGGCATTTAGTTTCTTGTCCGTACACAACGAAATATAAATTGATTATAAAATAAACAAAATAGAAATAAAAATATGGTGAGTCAGCCCAGCATAAAAAATTAGTAAGACCAACCATCCTGCAAAAAAATAAAGTTAGTATAATTTAATCATAAGTAACTTGCTAAAGAAGTATAAAAATGCACCGTTTTATGCTTAAATAATTCGAATTAACCAAAACTCAAAGAACGAAAGTTGTACAGAATCAAATTTCCTAAAAGACAACATGAATGGATTTAACAGAAACTGAACAGGTTGAGAGAAAAAATTAATAGAAAAATCTAGACGGAATTCAATTGAAAAATATGAAGCTGAAAACGAACAAAAACTGCCCTAAGATGTTTTTTTTTTTTTTTTTTTTTTTTTTTTTTTTTTTTTTTCTGGAAAAGTTCAAAACACGAAAAGTGTGTAAAATAATGTTTTACTTCAGTTTATGCGAAACCAATAAAAATGAGCTCGTTTCGTGGGTTAAAATAGCCTCTAAAATCTGCATTGCTAAAATGAATTAAACCGACAATAATCAATATCATCCGATTATAAGTTCTAATCAATCTTTTTAATAAAAAGCTAAAACACAAAAGTTGTCTAGAATCACGTATACAGGTCTCTGCTCAAATTTCACAATTTATCGAGATCGTTTACTATTTTTCAATCTGTACAAATCAATACAATTCACACTATACCAATAAACTCATAATTAAATTCTTTGTACCTTAACTCCACCACTTCGGCCCCCCACTTCCGGCCTACACATATATCCCATGTGCCTCCCGTATACCTAACATTGCTCCGAAGCCAAACTTGCACGGGGATATCGTCCCGAGTTTGACTCATACTCCCCGGATGGTTAGCATATACGTACGCGCGTAAATCAAAGCACTCGTCTACTCATGAGAACGAGACAACAATATACATATACAAAACATCTCACTCATGAAAACAACATAACAATGTCAAGCCTAAGGCATTCAAATGAATCTCATAATCTTCACTTCTTTTTTTTTTTTTTTTATACACTCTTTCTCACCATAACTCAAATAAAACAACAATCCATGGAGTCATGGTGGAGTATAAGGAATTTATCTATGAGTTCCTAATTAATTTTAATTTTTAATTTTAATTTCACAAAACCATGAGTGTGATTACAATCATAAAATAAATCCATATAAAAACCCTAAACCTGGCATACACAATTAATCAAAATAATTAAAATCAATTAATCAACTAAAAACCCTAAACCTTACATACACAACTAATCAAAATAATTAAAATCAATCTATCATCTTTATATAAATACAAAATCAAACTAATATCAAATAAATAAAATAAATAAATAAAAATAACGAATTAAACATAAATCAAGGGAAGTGGATTTTGTACTCATAATATTATTTTAAAGATCAAAAAAATATTTAGAAGATTAATGGAGCCACCAAAACAAAACTCTAACCCTAATCTTTCTTCCTTTTTCTTTTTCTTTTCCACCTTCTTCAGCCGTTCCTCTTTCCGCCACACACAGCACTATGTTTCTCTCTCTCGGCGCCGTACAGCTGCTTCTCTCTTTCTTTACTTTAGATTATGACCTAATCACTTACAATATAACTAATGGCTATTATATTATAAAACATAAATACAATATAAATATAACATAAATAAATATGATATATATATTATTTGATTAAATAATTACAACATATATAAATATGCTTTATAAAATCAATACATGTAACACCTTTTTTTTTATAGATATAAATATAAATATTCAAATTAATTATATATAATTAACTAACACATTAAATTAATTAATTACCACATTAAATTCATTAAATTCTCATGTGACCCACACAATTACTAAAGCCAAAAATAAAATAAGATAATAATAACCATAATAATAATAAATAATGACTTAAGAAAATTAGGGTTGCTACATCGGTTGTCCCTTTACACCTAGATCTTGGGATATCCAGTCAAATAGGTTGGGTTGCCATTGTGGTAACTCTTATTTAATAGGCTTGAGTCTCATTCCTCTCAATGAATTCTCAATTAACTCTCCTGTTAACCCTTTGGTTAGTGGATCCGTTATGTTGTCTTTAGACTTCACATATTCAATGGAAATAATTCCATTAGAGAGTAGTTGTCTCACGGTGTTATGTCGACGACGAATGTGTCGCGACTTACTATTATACATATGACTCTGTGCTCTACCTATTGCTAATTGACTATCACAATGTATGCATATAGCAGGCACCGGTTTTGGCCACACTGGAATATCTTCAAGGAAGTGACGAAGCCGTTCTACTTCTTCCCCAGCTTTATCTAAAGTTATGAATTCTAATTCCATAGTAGACCTAACAATGCAAGTCTGTTTGGAAGATTTTCAAGATACAGTCGCACTATCAAGAGTAAAGACATACCCACTGGTGGATTTTGAGTTTCTAGTATCTGATATCCAATTTGCATCACAGTATCCTTCAAGTACTGCTGGATATCTAGTGTAATTCAGCTCAATGTTACGAGTAAATCTGAGGTATCTTAGAACCCTTATAATCGCTTTCCAGTGTTCTACTTCTAGGTTACTCGTATATCTACTTAATTTACTTACTGCATAAGTTATATTTGGGTGAGTGCAGTTCATCAAGTACATTAAGCTTCCAATAATTTGGGCATACTCTAATTGAGAAACTCTTTCCTATACATTCTTAGAAAGAAACAAATTAACATCCACAGGTGTTCTAGCAAGATGATCACCATCTTTGCTAAACTTGTCAAGTATTTTCTCAATGTAATGTGATTGTAACAAAGCATATCTTTATAATGTTTTGGTAATTTTCATACCAAGAATTACATCAACAATCCCTATGTCTTTCATGTCAAAATATTTATTCAACATTTTCTTAGTAGTTTTAATCATGTCATTATTACTACCTATGATGAGCATATCATCCACATAAAAACATACTATAATATAGCCTTTGTTTGTGTTTTTAATATAAACACATTTGTTACATTCATTAATTTTGAATCCATTTGACATAATTGCTTTGTCAAATTTCTAATGCCATTGCTTTGGCGCTTATTTTAAACTATATAATGATTTAACCAATTTACATATTTTCTTTTCTTTTCCTAGAACAGAAAATCCTTTTGGTTGTTCCATGTAAATTTCTTCATCTAACTCACCATTTAAGAAAGCAGTTTTAATATCCATTTGATGAATTTCTAGATTGTACAAAGATGTAATGGCAATTAGCATTCTAATGGATGTTATTCTAGTAACCGGTGAGTATGTGTCAAAGTAATCAAGACCTTCTTTTTTGTCTAAAACCTTTGACCACAAGTCTTGTCTTGTATTTGTCAATTGATCCATCCGCTTTTATTTTTCTTTTGAAAAGCCACTCGTACCTAAGAGGTTCACAACCTGGTGGCAAATCCACCAATTCCCAAGTGTGATTTTGCAGGATGGATTTAACTTCGCTGTTTACAACTTCTTTCCATAAAGGAGCTTCAAGACTGGACATAGTTTCTTTGAAAGTTAAATGCTCATTTTCTAACAATAATGTTAGGAAATCTGAACCAAAAGATTTTGAGGTTCTAGCACGTTTACTACGCCTAAGTTCCTCTTCCTCATTTTGATCTATCTCTTGCTCTTGCTCTTGTTCTTGATCATGTTCTTGATCCTGACTAATAATAGCATCATGAGATCTTTTGTTAGTACTAGTCTCTTGTCCAGTTTTATTTAGAAACACATGTTCAAAGAAAGATGCATTCCGAGATTCAATAATAGTATTTACATGCATTTCGGAATGTTCTGATTTATGAATCAAAAATCGATATGCACTACTATTCTTGGCATAACCAATGAAAATGCAATCAACTGTTTTAGGACCTATCTTAGTCTTTTTAAGATTAGGAATAGCCACTTTAGCCAAACACCCCCACACTTTTAAGTATTTGTATAATGGTACTCTCCCATGCCACATTTCATAAGGTGTTTGATTCACTTTATTTCAGGGTACTTTATTTAAAATATAATTAGCAGAAAGCATTGCTTCTCCCCACAAGTTCTGAGGTAATCCATAATTTATTAATATGACATTCATCATTTCTTTTAAAGTCCTATTTTTTCTTTCAGCAATTCCATTTTGCTGAAGTGAGTAAGGAGCGGTGGTTTGATGAATTATTCCATGTTCTTTACAAAACTTATCAAAAGGTGATTCATATTCATTACCTCTATCACTTCTAAGTTTCTTGATTTTCTTACCAAGTTGATTTTCAACTTTATTTTTATATTGAATGAAAGTTTCCAAAACTTCATTCTTGGTTCGAATTAAATAAACATAACTATATCTAGTATAGTCATCTATAAAAGTGATAAAATATTTTTTTCCCACCTCTAGTTTGAATTGATTTAAAATCACAAATGTCACTATGAATTAATTCAAATGGTTCCGTACTTCTTTCAATTGAATGAAAATGAGTTTTGGATAATTTTGCCTCAACACAAATTTCACATTTATGATTTAAATCAATGTCAAATTTAGGTAAACATTCCATATTAATTAATCTACGCAAAGATCCATAATTAACATGTCTAACTCTACCATGCCATCAATTTGAAGACTCAAGTAAGTAAAAAGAAAATGTATTTTTATTAATAACAAAAGGTACAACAGTTATTACATTCATTTTGAAAAGGCTATCAGACATGTAACCTTTTCCTACATACATCTCGTTTTTGGTAAGAACAAACTTCTTACTTTAAAAAACTAGCCTAAACCCATTTTTACTCAATAAAGATCCGGAAATAAGGTTCTTGCGAATGTCCGATACATACAGCACATTGTTGAGACTGAGTTCCTTTTCAGATATCATCTTCAGAATAATCTTTCTTTATCCTTTAACTTTGGAAGTTGAGGAGTTACCCATAAAAAGTTGTTCACCGTTGTCCACTATAGAATAAGCTGTAAACATCTTTTTGTCAGCATAGATGTGGCGAGTAGCACCTGTGTCCACTTACCACTCTTTAGGATTTCCGACAAGGTTTGCCTCGGAAACAACTGCAGAAAGATTTATAATATCTACACCATTGGAAATTTTATCTACTTCAGTTATATTGGCTTGAGCAACCTTCTTGCTTGATCTTCCTTTACTTTTGTAAAAATCAATTCTTAAGAACTTTTCTGGTTTTTTGCCATGATTCACTGGCACAGTCCCAACATAAGGAGGGGTTGGCGCAATTGCAGCCACCATACCAGTACTAGTTTGAGCATTAGTTTGACCAGTTTCTGTAGCCATGAATTCTAAATTATAAAACAAAATTATAATTAGAATTTTACACTACACAGAAAATTAAACCATAAACACAGAATTTTAAATTCTGTAAAATAAAAGAAACAAGAATTATAACTTTTATTTCAAATTAATTTTGAAAATAAAATAAAATTTTATTTAAACAAATTAATTCCACAAAAAAAATTAAATTTCTGTAACACTTCAAAAATTAAAATACTGAAAACAGAATTTTAATTAATGAACACTCGGAAATTTTTTCAGAAAACCAAAATTAATTTCTGACAAATTTCACGAATAAATATTCTGAATTGTTAATGACACCAGTAGATTACTACTAGTTGTTAAAGAAAATAGACAGTATATTACTACTATCTGTCAAATAGTATATAACTACTATTTATTTTTCTAACCAGAATATTATTTTGTAAAACCACAGAAAATAATTTTGTAAGAAGAAGAAAAGAAAAGGAAACAATCGAAAATTTTTGTATAAACAAAATTATTCGAATCTGTCTTGAGATTGTTGGAACAATCTTCTGTGTAAAATAAATAAATTGAAAGAAATCAAACAAATAAAATAAATTACTTACTGAATTTATTTTACCGAACCAAATAAATATTTAAAAGATTAAGTTGAGTGTGTGACACTCTGTCCTTAAGACAGATTCGTCCCGCTACGGTGCTTATGAAAAAATGACGTTTTTCTCCCAAGATATAATGATCTTCACAAATTGCAGTAACACTCCAAACAATTTGTACGGCGAACTGAATCTGAGTTCTATACTCTCAAATATTTCTCCAAAAAATAATATGAAGAATAGATAATGTAAAGGAGATAAAGGCAGGCAAGAAGAAGTATTTCGGATTGAAGAAAAATGATGGAAGATGGTATGTATTTATAGGGCCGAACATGTATGAATTCAAAACTGAATAGGTATGATTTCAAACTGAACAAATACAAAAACTGTTTGAACCCAGTTTTGAACCTGTTGAAAAACCTGAATCTGTTTGGACTGGTAAAAAATCTATCCGGTTCAACTGGGCAGTTTCTGGCAGTTTATCTGTTGGAATTTTGGACTGGAAGAGGCACAATTATGGACAGAAAATTTGAATTCAAATTTGGTGCAAATTTTGAATTAATTTTCCGTAAGAATTTTTGAAAAAATTCAAATGAATTTTGTCAAAAAAAATTAGCATTAGAACCAATCCGACCCACAACCACGTCCGGCATGGCACGGCTCGGCCAGACGGATGGCGGCGGTGCGCGCTTGTGGTGGTTTGAGCCAAGATTCCACTTGTCCATAACTCATCTCTTCTACAAACTTGAGGTGCCCCTTGGGACCTAACTCAAGTGTTGCTACCTAAAACTTATGTACACGCATAAGTTCTCTTAAGTTTCCAATGTGGGACAAGCCTTATAAGGAAACCCACATATTACTTCTTTAAATGTCCAATGCCACGAACCCGAAAACGACGTCAACTTTCCATTCACTCATAAATGGTTTTGACGAACCATTTTTACCATATGACTTGCCAAGCGGCAAGGAATACGTCATCTCTTTGGACCCACCTCAAAAGACGTGTCGGACCCACTTAATTTTTGGCTCAAAGTTGGCCCCAAAATAAGCCTATAAAAATCAAATTTTCCAACAAATGGATCCATGACAAACAGAAGACCACAAAGTAGCCAAATAGAGGCCAATGATATTTGAGTCCCCTAAGGCATGAGACTCCCGTGGTGATACTTACAAAGCATACTTGTTTATAAAACTATTGTCAAATAATTTCTAAAAGTTAAACAAATATATCCATAGGTTTCAATTTAAAAAAATAGAGTTAAGAAAATAATTAACATAATCAAAATATTAAGATAATTTATAAAACATAGATTGCGTAAAATAATTTATGATAACTCAAAATATATGTAAAATATATTATGGTGACTTAAGGTGTAATATAACTTACCTTAATATTGACCCTTAACCTTTCCTCTCCACTATCATAAACCTTCTCACTTATTAGTTTCCTATCTCCAGTATCTCTTTTGTGTTTTCTCTTTGTTTTTTTTTTGTTTTTTTCCCCATTTATAGGGAGACAACCGTGCCAACAAGCCAACACGTGTCCATAACCAAATCTCCTTAGATTTTGATCATAAATCTTCTTAGATTGATAATTATCTTATTAACATTTGCGGTAATTATACTTTGGCTTAGTTTTTTAACATCATTATATACCACTCTTTTGATAAAAACAAACTAATCCCTAATTAAATTACACGTTATTCAATACCAATAAAAAAGTAATTATTTATTTTACTGTCACATCCACTATTATTATTATTATTATTATTATTATTATTATTATTATCGTGATTAATTGTGGTATTAATTAAATGTGTGAGTGATTTTCCGACCACATTGCCAACTCAGTATTCAGCTGGAGAGTACTGGCAGAATAGATGACACCTGGCTGACCTGCAACAGAAAGAGAAGATTTCGGCGGTGGTTCGTCCACCCGAGGGCACTCCGACGATCAAGTCAGTAAATCTCTCAAAGATAATCAATGGTGCTAAACTCACTGTTCTGAATATAAATTGCGTACCTTAGATCCATCGGGGGTGCCTTTCTTTTATAATTAACTCAATCCTTGTCCCAATAGAAGCCTGGCTTCAATGGACTTTAACTTAATGCTTATCCAGGACTCTTCAATAGATAGAAACAAACTCCCTAAGAGCTTTATCTTTATCCAGGCTGAGTCCCTTCATCATGTAGGACTCTTGTGCCTTATCTGCTTATCTCGGACTCCGATATCTTCGGAGATAACCTCGGCCTTGCTGAGATAATCTCGACGTCATGACCAAGACACGTGGCACCTCGGCTGACACGTCGGTGTCACCTTGGCCACGTGTTGGTACTCAGAAAATATATCCCCACAACTGCCCCCTAGGTTCTATTACCTCGGTATTCTGAGGTGATGGAACTTATATTGGAACTTCCTGTCAATACATCGGTTTGAAGTCTCTCAGCCGAGGTCATCATATAAGCCGACATGTCTCTTTAAAGATCAAGAATTTCAAGAGCTTCCTCACGCGTATGAGCTGTTATACATAACAACTCAATTGTTTCGGTTACGTATCATTCCCTTACTGGATCATGTTTGTGACGCGCCTTTAATTCGTTTTGCACATGTATGCGCCGTTTGACAAATCCGTTTTTCTAGGCTCATCAATTTCTTTTTGCCGCATTTTCACGTTTTTGGACAAAACCAATATCCCTTCTCTTTGTCTCTTCACTTTATATCGTTTTTGAAGCTTTCTCTCTCTCTCTAGTTTTCTCAAACCCTCCATTGTTTGAAGCTTTCAAGCTCTGCTATCACCATCGTTTATCTTCCTCCGGCGAGGCTCTTCTTCTACTACCGTCGTTTGTCTGACTTCGGCGATCTCAACTCCGGCTTCCCCTCCTCGGTGAGTTACTATTTCCTCCCGATTTAATATCTTGTTTCAATTTTTGAAGATATCTTGAATTTCTGTCATTTTTGCGCACTTGCTTGTGACTCTGATTAGTTTGAACTATTCATATATCTGAGTATGATTACCTTGTGATTCTGTTTTTGCTCAATCTATTCTTGAGTATTCATAACCTGCACACACATTTGTTCACTTCTGCCATTTGTTCTTGGCCTTGTACCCTTTCACACACTCTGTCACAGTGTTCTTCGTAGTTTACCCTTGTTCTTGATTCTGAAGCACATTCTTGTTTTCTATTTTCTGTGTCTTTTCCAGATTCCTGCCTTCGATCTTTGTTCCCATAGACTTAGGTTTTGGGTTTTGTTTGTAGAACCCACAAATTTTAGGAAAAACTGAAACGAGTCCTTCTAGATCCGTACAAACCCTTACCATAGTGTATTTTTAGGTTTTTAGCCGAAGTCCTTTAAACCCTCCAAAGATACTTCTTCCTGAAATCTAATACCTCCATTTAAGCCGACACCATGGGTATGTGGAAGCATAGGGTAGACACCCCGACAAAATTAGAATACTTTAGGCGAGAGTTTTCCATCCCTGCCGACGTCCATCTGAGGTTGGCTGGAGAGGACGACTCCATCATGCCTACAACTGATTCTATGCCCTTCCCTGTGATAGCCTTCATTGAGTGCGGACTTCGGCTCCCACTCAACACCCTTTTTCGCGAGATACTACACTACTATAAGTTGAACCCGATGCAACTCGCCATCAATTCCTATCGAGTCATTCATGGTATCATAGCCTTAGCCAAACAAGAAAACGCTAGGATTACCTTAGCCGACATCCAATATTGCTATACCATGTATGGCCTCAAAAAAGATACGGGCTATGTTTACTACCTTAAGCCGAGGTCCACAGAGTATAAAATCGTAGCCAACCTCCCAGACTCCAACAAGGGAGCTGGAGATGATTACTCCATTACCTCGGGGAACTGGGAGTTTGCTCCAGACGAGGACCTCCATCTCTACCCTCTTCCTCGTTCAGTTTTTGTAGAGGGCAATGGTAAGAGCCCTGTGTTCATACTTACTTGCTTTCAAAGTCTTTATTACTTTGTTTGTTTTCTAACGTCTGTCTTTCTTGCAGCTCTTCCTCAGCCACCAAAGGGCTTTCGTCAGTCTTTCTTTTCTAACAAAGACTTGAAGAAACTACTGAATTTGCCAGTTCACAAGCGAAAGGCCCCTCTGCTTCTTAACTTCATCCCCACTTATAAGTCAGCTCTTCCCGACGTCCCAAAAAAGAAGAAGAAAAGCATTTCTCCACCTTTTGCCACAACTCCACAAGTCGCGTCCTCATCTCGGGCAGACCAATGATCAACCTCTGATCCAGTTGAGCAGCCGTCAACCTCGGCTCCATACTTGATCCCACCATCTCAGCGACAACGTCGGCGACGAACTGTCTTTTCTTCCGAAATGGGCCGCCAGAAAGCTGTCGCAAAAGACCTCTTAACCAGCATCCCTTCTGATGTTGACGCTCAGCCAACACAAACCTAGCCTCCACCAAAGCAAAAAAGAATAAAAAAGGCTCAGCTAAAGGCAAAGGTGACTCAGGTTGATATTGAGGACATCTTGCCAATTTCTAAATTGGCTAAGAGTGAGAAGACTGCCTCTGTCCCCGAGAAGAGGTCTGCTGAAACACACCCATTCGAATCCACTAGATCAAAAAGGCCGAGGTCATCTTATGCAACGACCTCGGGGTCTCAAAAGCATGATGCCCCTTGGGCCTCCAAAATCACACTGGAGGATAAACCAATTAGGGCCAGTGATAGTGCTGAAGATATTAATGTCGGTGTTGCCCTTAGTACCGCTCTGCTTCTTCCCAACGATCTCGACCGAAACGCCGAGTTGAGCGAATATGAAAACTATGCTCTGATGCTCCAGCGTTCTGTTCAAGTAAGTGTCTTTATTTGGTTATTTTTTCTTTTTTTCTCTTTTTTATACTTTAGAAAATTTTGTAATAACTTCTGTTTTGTTGTATTCTTTCTCAGGCAATCCAGCATGCCCACTCATTCTCAGTGCAATCCTTTGAGGCAAGAAAGGCGTTGGCTGAAAAAAAAAGGGAGGTCTCTAGTCTGCAGAAGACTAATAAAAACTTGCAGTCAAAGATGAAGACCCTGGAGGATCAGGTCGAGGTCGCTATCAAAGAAAAGGACGATGCCGAAGAAAAAGGTTGGTACTGCTGAGGCGATAAACAAAGTCCTTCAAGCCCAACTGAAAGAGGCCGAGGACAAGATGGCCGAGGCCTAAAAGGAGCTTCAAGACGCCCTGGCCACCAAAGAGGCCGAAGTCAAGGCCGCTGATGATAGGGCATATGTTGAGGGGGTGGCCGACGTTACGGCAGACTATGAAAAGTAGGTGAAGCAGGCATGCAACAGGGGCTTCACCCTTGGTTGGATGACCTTGCTGAAAAGGCTTGATGTCCCCGAGGACTCCCCCCTCAGGAATGCCGATGTCCTTCCTCTGCCATTCCCCCCAACTCCAAGCCAATCTGCCGACGACGACTCTGAGTCCGAGGAGGAGGTTTTGGTGAGAAAGTCAAAAGATGTTGCTGGGGCCAAGTCGCCTCCTCAAAATGAGCAAGTCCTAGACTTGACTCATGATGAGGAGGTTGAGGAGGTTCCCAAGGAAGCTACCCCTGAGCAGGCATCATTGGACGTGCTTCTCGCCGACAAGAGCCTTGATCAGACCCTTCAAGAGATTGATGTTGAGCTTGCGGCCGAGAAGGTAGTCGAGATATCTTCCCAACAGTCTTCCGAGATCCAGACCCAGCCTGCTACTGATGCTAAGGAATCTTAGTTTTGATGTCTTTTTCCTTTGTTTTTTACACTTTGTACTTCTTTGTTTTTGAGACAATGTAAGCTCTTCATATGGCCGACGTGCCTTTTAATGAATACAACTTCTTTCTTTCTTGAATGTTTGTATGTTTGCCTTCTCTTTACTATTCTTGTATGATTCCATACTTAGAACTTTTTGCATATCTTTAATATACACTTCAAATCTATGTGCAACCTTTTCGGGGTGACACACCTCAGTCATACAAACTTGGTTTAATTTTAACTTGTAAACTTTTCTCAAGTTTCAACAAGTGTTTAAACATTATCTCGGTTTAACTTGAACTTGTAAACTTTTCTCAAGTTTCAACAAGTGTTAAACATCATTTCGGTTTAACTTGAACTTGTAAACTTTTCTCAAGTTTCAACAAGTGTTAAACATCATCTCGGTTTAACTTCAACTTGTAAACTTTTTTCAAGTTTCAACAAGTGTTAAACATCATCTCGGTTTAACATCAACTTGTAAACTTTTCTCAAGTTTCAACAAGTGTTAAACATCATCTCGGTTTAACTTCAACTTGTAAACTTTTCTCAAGTTTCAACAAGTGTTAAACATTATCTCGGTTTAACTTCAACTTGTAAACTTTTCTCAAGTTTCAACAAGTGTTAAACCCATTTTTCCTTTTCTTCTCTCTGCCCCCTGATGTGAACCTAAGTTCCACTTGGGTTCTCATTATACATGTATTCCAAAAACAACGTTATGTATCTTTATCAGTCACAAGTGAATAAACATATATAAACAAGCTAAAAACTTTATTTATTTACTTCGGCAAAATGACAAAAAATTCTAATGATAGAAAAATTTCAAATTGCAAGTGTTCTAAGGCCTTGGCAACTCTTTGCCCTCATTATCTTTAAGCCGATATGCCCTATTGCCCAGTACCGAGATGATTCTGTAGGGGCCTTCCCAATTTGGGCCAAGCTTCCCCTCTTTGGGATCCTTCTTGTTGTCGACGACTTTCCTCAGGACGAGGTCACCGATTTGAAACTCCCTTGGGTTGACCCTTCTATTATAAGCTCTAGCAAGCTACTGCTGGTATGCTGCCAGCTGAATTGCAGCCCTCTCCCTTCTTTCTTCTACAAGATCCAGATCTCGGGCTAAGAGTACATCATTAGTCCCATTCTCTACTCCTTGGGTTCTGATCCCTGGGATGCCGACCTCCAGCGGGATGACAGCTTCTGTGCCATAAGCCATGGCAAAGGGGGATTCCCCTGTTAATCTTCTCGGCGTAGTCCGATATGCCCAGAGTACGCTTGGCAGTTCATCCACCCATTTTCCTTTTGCTGCTTGTAGCCTCTTCTTTATCCCTTCCAGGATAACTTTGTTGGATGCTTCTGCTTGTCCATTGCTTTGAGGAAAGCTTGGGGTTGAAAAATAATTCTTGATCTTGAATTTTGCACAGAAACTTTTGATTAGCTTACTGTCAAATTGTGTTCTATTGTCGGCAACTATTGCTCTTGAAATCCCAAATCTGGTGATGGTATTTCTCCATATGAAGTTCTTTACGTCCATATCTCGAATCTTAGCTAGGGGCTCAGCTTCTATCCACTTGGTGAAGTAATCCGTTGCTACTAGCAGGTACTTCCTTTGACCAGTTGCTTGGGGCAGTTGCCCAACGAGATCCATGCCCTATTGGGCAAACGGCCAAGGGCTGGATATTGGGTTCAGGTCTGCTGCTGGTTGGTGTATTAGAGGGGCAAACCTTTAACATTTTTTGCATTTCTTGACATAGACCTCTGCATCTTTCTGCATGTAGGGCCACCAATACCCCTGGGTAATGGCCCTATGAGCTAGTGATCTGCCTCCAGCGTGGCTTCCGCAAATTCCTTCATGTATTTCATATAGAAAATTTTTGACTTGTGAGGGATGTACACACCTCAAAAGGGGTCTAGTGAAGAATCTTCTGTAGAGATGTCCTTCTGCTGTCAGACTGAATCTTGCCGACTTCAATCTGATCTTATGTGCCTCTTTGTGGTCATCTGGCAGCTTTCCTTCTTTTAGGAATGCAACAATTGCATCCATCTAGCTTGGTCCCATGTCCACATACATTGCCTCATGCTCCGTGGTCAGTGGTTCGATGCTCGGGCCCGACAAATAGTCAACCATTATTGTCCTTGCTTTTCCAGGTTGTGCTGCACTAGCTAGGTTGGCCAATGCATCGGCGTGACTGTTATCATCTCGACTTAGCTGAAGTAGTCGGCAATTCTGAAACAAGGCTGACAACCTGATGACTTCTTTTGCGTAGGCCGACATCCTTTCATCTCGGGCTGCAAACTCTCCTGTTGTCTGGTTAACTATGAGTTATGAGTCACAAAAGACTATTACCTCATCTGCTTGTACTGCTGCTGCCAGTTTCAGTCCTGCAATGAGTGCTTCGTACTCTGTTTCATTGTTTGAGGCTTTGAACCCCAAACGAATCGATTGTTCTATTATCTGCCCATCTGGAGATATCAAAACTACTCCTGCCCCTGCTCTCTGTCGGTTTGAACTCCCATCAACGAACAGTCGAAAGGAGTCGCCAATGTAAATGTTGTAGGGTTTGAGTTTTTCCTCTTTCCTTTGTTCTTTCGCCTTTGGCTGGGCTCCTCCTTGCTTGTTTGGACATCGTTCACCTTGGCTCAACGGAGCCCGATGTTCGATGGATTCTGGTGTGAACTCTGCCACGAAATCGGCCAGAACTTGGCCTTTGATTGCTGTTTTGGGTCTGTACTCCAGGTCATACTGGCCCAAGGCGACTACCCATCTGGCTATTCTTCCTATCAAGTCTCCTTGTTGCAGCAAGGACTTCAAGGGGTGTTCAGTTAACACCACAATTTTATGGGCCTGGAAGTAATGGTTCAGCTTTTTTGAAGCCATTACTAAAGCCAGTGCCAATTTCTCTAAGGGTAGATACCTTGTTTCTGCGTCGGCCAGGGTTTTGCTTACATAGTAAACAGCCCTTTGTTCCCCTTTTTCTTCTCGGACTACCATTGCGCTTATCGCATGTTCTGAAACTGCTAAGTATAAAAACAGCTCCTCTCCAGGTTCTGGATTTGAAAGAACTGGGGCTGTGGTCAGATTCTTCTTTAGGTCGGCTAAGGTTGCTTCGCATTCTTCGGTCCACAGGAAGTCTGTGGCTTTCTTTACTAAGTTAAAGAAGGTCTGCACTTGTCTGAGCTCCTGCTGATGAACCTATTCAGGGCTGTGGCCCTTCCAGTAGGAGTGAGCATGGTCCGGATTGGATCGGATTGGGGTAAAACTAGGACCAATCTGTTATCTACGGTTCCTAAAAAATTGAAACCAATCCAATCTGTTTAAATCATGGAACCAATCCGAATCAATCCATTTAAACACGGATTGGATCGGTTTAGGACCACGGATTCACATAATTAAATAACAAAAAAATATATATATAACATTTTAATTTCATAAAAACATAAACATAGCGCTATATTAGTTCTACAATAGCAACATGTTTTTCTATAATAGCGACATACTGTTCTAAAATTTAAACAACCCTAAGAAAATTGGTTTCACCATAAAAATTTAGATCATTATAAATTAAAACTAAAAATTAACAAAAAAAAGTAATAAAAGAAGATATTATATGGTTTAGGTTTGAGTTTAGGTTTTATATAGAATAAAAGAAGATTCTCCCCGAAGGATGAGGGGAACACTTTGCAGAGCAACAGCTCGTTCCCAGTATACAACGCCATCGCGTTCAGGTATAATCCGACGTAAAAGTTGGGGTCCGACTTCCCATCGTATATTTGGAACCTCGGCATACTGAATCTCTTCGGGACCTCAACCTTGTCTAGCTCTACCGAGAATGGTGTTCTCGGTTTAATAGTTGAGGTTACCTTGGCATGATCTTGCTTCCTCTTGAGGTAATCTCTTAAGTCCTCTTTGCTCCGCCTAGGAGCTTGGTTATCTCCCGATTTCAGTCTCTTAGGTGCACTGCTTTCAGCTTCGTTGTGAGCCCTTTTTTATCTTTCTCTGTTGGTCGCGTCGAAGCACAACTCCTGCCTCTGGACATACCGATGTTCTCTGGGGTCTGCCTCCTTGGCGCGATGTGTCCTTCGAGACTCTTCCTTTCCTGGTTCTCCACGCCCGACCTCCCTTGAAGGTCGGTGAGAATGTGTTTCGCTTCTGGGGTGCTGGGGGGCTATTGGGATAGTTTTTTGTCCTCCCTTCTGGGTATTGGCCGCTGGAATCGGCATATCATGCAGCGGGAATGGTGGCTGCATGACATTGTTTTGCATCATGAAGTTGACGACCGATTGCAGGTCCGCCAACTTGTTTGCCATCTCTTTAACCTCTTCGTCTCTCCGCAGGCATCTATCCTTCTATACCTGGAAGTCATTCTCATTGTAGTACCCACTTCGATCTGGCTTCTTTGGTGCGTCGCCATCCTGGCCGACGTCTTTGTTGCTGTGATTCTGGTCACGAGTTTCTGTGTTGCGGTTGTCTCCTTCGATGTCAAGGTCGATAGGTCTGCTACTCCCAGCAGGAGTGTCGTCCCCAATCTTTTTCTTCTGTCCGTTGCTAGCCATCTATTCTCCTTTCTTTCCCACAGACGGCGCCAAATTGTGTGAGTGATTTTTTGACCACACTGCCAACTCAGTATTCAGCTGGAGAGTACTGGCAGAATAGATGACACCTGGCTGACCTGCAACAGAAAGAGAAGATTCCGGCGGTGGTTCGTCCACCCGGGGGCACTCCGATGATCAAGTTAGTATATCTCTCAAAGATAATCAATGGTGCTAAACTCACTGTTCTGAATATAAATTGCGTACCTTAGATCCATTGGGGGTGCCTTTCTTTTATACTTAACTCAATCCTTGTCCTAACAGAAGCCTGGCTTCAATGGACTTTAACTTAATACTTATCTAGAACTCTTCAATAGATAGAGACAAACTCCCTAAGAGCTTTATCTTTATCCAGGCTGAGTCCCTTCATCATGTAGGACTCTTGTGCCTTATCCGCTTATCTCGGACTCCGATATCTTCGGAGATAATCTCGGCCTTGCTGAGATAACCTCGGCGTCATGACCAAGACACGTGGCACCTCGGCTGACACATCGGCGTCATCTTGACCACGTGTTGGTACTCAGAAAATATATCCCCACATTAAATATTTAAATGGTTACAATAGTTGTTTAATCAAATATCTGATCAAATATAAATTTTGAATGGACAAAGAGCACATGGTGAAATAAATCAAGGATAATTTGGGAAGTGGGTTATAATCCACTTCTCAGATTATAACCCACTTCCTCTCTCACAAAAAAGTTGCTTATAAGCAGCTTTTTACCAAAAAACTGATTATAACCATCTTTTCAAAATAGCTCTAATTCACAAAAATTGAGATAATGCTTGTCATTTCTTTAAGAAGGATACGATCCCACTTAAGATAAACCAGTATAAGTAAGCAGCTACACAAAATTATTAAAAATAAAATAAACATGAATAAAACAGTGCTCAATTTCAGATCCATGTATGCAATGACTTCCACTCATTTGAATTCAACATGTAACTACTGAGTTAAGTAATCAGAGTGACTACAATCAACTAGAATTAGTTCTCATGTATTCATACTTGTGTGATGGATTTTTGTATCACACATAACAACCACTTCATAAGAAAAAACAAATATGTTGTTGTTGAGGGGCAATAATCCATGGTGTAACACGAAGTGGGTTAAGGGAATAATTATTCAAAACCATTTATTTGCATGGATCTCATATAAATTTCACACAAATAAATGATTTAGGTTTAATTTGAAAATTAAATATTTTAATTAAAAAAATTATTATAAATTATCATATCATTCTTTTTATTTTTTTGTATATTTTTTTATAAAAAATTTAAAAATATTTAAATAATTTATTCCCAAATGAGACTTCAGATTAAGATATTATTTGACATAAATTAAATAAATATACTTATTTAAATCATGTTACCTCTTTATTTTTTTATATATATTTTATAAAAAAAATTAAAAAGTATACTTAGGTCCTCTCAAACAACTTAAACTGCGATATGGGTCATAAAATAATGTTTCGTTAAAACGTGATGTTTCGTTAAAACGTGGTCGGAGTCAAAGAGAACGACTCTACCCAGGTTTCACACCTTATACACGTTTAAAAGTCGTTTGACAACAACCAAAATTGAGAATTGCTATTCACACCCCTCTCTTTCTCTCTATCTCATTAAAATTGAGAATTGCTATTCACACCCCTCTCTTTCTCTCTATCTCTAAATGAGATATGAGAGGCTCAAAAATAAAGAAAAATATTGGGAGCTTTAATTAGAGCCACCACTAATGATGTGGCAGTGGGTGATGTGACAGTGGGTTCCACCTACTGTCACAGTGTATGTTGTGCCCTTTTTTTTTTTTCAATTTCCACCTCATTAGTAGTGGATTTAAAGCTCCTTAGAGTTCTAAATCATTGCTGAAAAATAAAAGACAAATTACCACGTTATTTATTATACTTTAGGCTATATTTCTTTGGATGAAAATTATTTTTTAATATTTAGTATAATAAAAGATAAAAGTTAGGGGAAAGCACCAATAAATCCTAAATTTGGGAATGTTAACCCATTTAGTCCCGAATGTTTTTTGTTAGACTAATAGGTCATATTTCCCAAGAAGCTTACTATAGGCCTTTTTATGATTTCCCTTCTTTTCAAACATCAAACATTATTCATCAAACATCAGATTTATGAGTAACATCATCGAAACAACATCAAACATCATCATCAAAACAATATCAAACATCACAACATCATCATCAAAACAACATCAAAATAACGATTAAACAATTTTTTGAATAACGATTAAACATCAAAATAACGATTAAAATAACATCAAACATCAAAATAATGATTAAACAATTTTTTCTGATCAAACATTATCATAACAATTTTTTTAAATCAAACATCATCATAACAATTTTTTTGATCAAACATCATCGTAACATCAAAAACATCTTTAAGCCGGTCAATTTGATCGAAATCAGAAACACAACAATGTAACCGATTATCAAAATCAAAACATGTATCAATGTGATTACTGGTTTCTTCCAAATCGATACAATCCATGAAACCAATTCCATTAAGCTCGAGGTTTTGCCTCTGTAAATTAGGGCTGAGGGGTAGATTGTGATGGAGATTCCGAAAGAGAAACGAAGATGAAGGAAATTACGAAGGGGATTTCGACAGCGATAAGAGCTCTGGTGTCTTTGGGATCTAATGTGGAGGATGTTGGATAATGGCGGAACAGAAACCCTAGTGCAAGGTCTCGGGATCAGGAGAAGGGTCGATGATGGACGACTACGAATCGTTGATTTCGACTACCGATGCAAAGCTCTTGAAGCGGTCATGGCAGAACGAGAAAGCTGCTCCCGAGATTCTTCAGTTCGAGCTCTCTCTGGTTCAGAGATCCACAGAACATATCCAATTGATGGTTATTCATTCATGATTTTGTTTTTTCTGGTTTTTTTCTTTAGATGTTATTGAGAATCGAATTCTATGGAGAGAACATAGTTGATCTGCACTGGAATACAATACTGAACACTTAGATCATAGGCAACAAGAGCAAAAGTTGAACTCGTTTTTCATGAATAATGTTTGATGATTTATTGATGTTCACAATGTTTGATGAATAATGTTGAATAATGTTTGATGAATGATGGTTTAAGAAAAAAGGACTAACTGGTTTAAGAAAAAACACTCAGGACTAGATGGAGTAATATTTCCCAATATGGGACTTATGGGTAATTTTTCCTAAAAGTTAATGAAAATAATTTTTATAATTAATAGAAAACAAAATTATATGGACAAAAAAATGTTTTCTATTTTAAAAAGCAAAAACCATTTTCTGAACTAAAATCTTGTCAATGTCATTACATTATTACCGCCATTTTCACCTTCACCACGACACCACCATCACCACAGCCATTGCTACTATCATTGCCACCCTATCACCATGTTACCACCTCCACCTTCGCTTTCGTTTCACCACCACTACCAAACATAAAAAAATATTTTCTATTTGAAAATAGTTTCTGCCAAAATAAACAAAGCGTTAGTGCTTCCAATTGTTTTAACTTTAACATTTTTTATAAAAAAATAAAATAAAATATGCACATAAATTGACAAATGTCACATTTTTAAGGCTGTATTTGGTTCAAAAATTTGGAGAGATATTTAGAAAGAGAAAGGGAAAGGGAAAGGGAAAGGGAAAAGGAAAAAAGACGATGAAATGTAAATAAAATACACTTACATTTTACCTAATTTTACACATATTTTCTCTTTCCTTTTCTAATCTCTCTTTAAATCCTTTAACCAAACACAACCTAAATGTAAAATTATATACTTATTAGTAAATTTAATGAGTTAATTTCAATTAATTCAGTGATCATTTTTAAACACCAATTGCATTGTCTATTAAATTGAGTTAACATAAAATTTAAAATTAATGACACATGCAATAAAATGTAAGGACCACCGTTTTAATTTACTGTAAAGTAAAACAAAAACCAATATTTATTTTTTGGGTAAATTACACTAACACCCCTTGAGGCTTCTATATAATACAAATCATTCCTCACATTTGAAAAATTACATTCATTTCCCTATGGTTTATAATCTCATTATAAATTACTCCTGAATTGTTGATGTCACACCCTAAATTTTTCTAAATGACCATTTTTTTACAACTTTCCATGAACATATTCTTATTGACTGATGACATACAAACATAAGTTTTATATATAATTTTTAAACACATGCTATAGCTTAGTGGTGACATTTCACTTTAAATTAAAACACGCATAAACATGATTTATATTTACAACAATATCACTATTACAACATTTTTATAATATTTTTTGTATAATTTTTTATATATGAATATAATTTTTCATTTTTATTTCCACTATTATATTTAGATTAGATCAATTTAATCTAGATATATTTAAAAAGTATAAAATTTATACGAAAAAAATTTTAAAAAATCCATGGAATACAACAAAATAAAATAATGTATTAAATTTTTTGTATTTTTTTATATTTGGTGAATTTAAAAAAAAAATCACAAAATATTATATTTATTAAGTAGATGTATTTAAAAAATAAAAAAATTGCTTAAAATATTAAAAAAATCAGTAAAAAAATAAGAAAAATAAAATAAAAAAACTCAATTTTTTTGTACAAGTTAAACTAAATAAAATGATTGTCATTTATCTTAAAATGATATAAATAAAATATCTATATTAATTTGTTATTTTATATGTATAAAGGTTAAGAGAAAAATATATTATTTTAATATGATAAATGAATAACTGTAACTTTTCAAATATAAAGAATTTGTATTAAATAAAAACATCGAGAGTGTCGGTGTAATTTTCCCTTATTTTTTTTAGTGGGCACTGGAAGGAAGCAGCAAAAAATGGAGCGCACGTAGCAGCGAAAAACGTGGAGATATTTCCTTGGAACTTCCGAAGCAGTAACACCTACTACTACTGCTGGTATTGGAAAAGTTGGTACAATCACACAGAAACACAATAATAGCTTCCACTGAATTTCGTTAGAGGTCAATTAATTGCTTGGGTTTTTAGGGAAATTCAAACTTAAACCGCAGACACATGGCCTCCCAACTTCCACTGAATTTCGTAAGAGGTCAATTAATTGCTTGGGTTTTTAGGGAAATTCAAGCTCAAATGGCAGACACTCGGCCTCCGTTGGGAGTAAATATTTTAGTTAAAAAATTATTATAAATTGTAATTTTATTTATTTATATTTTTTTATATATTATTTTTGTAAAAAATTAAAAATTATTAAAATAATTTATTCACAAATAAAGCCTGACACTCATCTCTGGTTGTTTGAAATTTTGATTATTTTAATTGATTTTTTTGATTTTTAGCTATCAACATTGCTGTACAATTTGAATTTGAGCTTAGCTGGAATGACTCAAAATTCATCTTACTAGTCGTCCGATGAGAAGGTTGAGAGCCGCAATAGACAAGTGTTTCATCCAGTTATTCGGGTGGTCGTCCGGTAAACATTCATTCGGACCATTCAAACCCCTCGTTCTTCGAGTTACAAGGCATTTTTCTTTAATTATTTTAACTTGGTTAAAAAAATTATGTTTAAAAAGTTAGCTGACTTTTTTTAGTAATTGATTTGTTAATTGTGAGAAAAAAAATTAAAATAATTACCATTTAAATGTAATATTTTATTTTATTAGTTATTTTAATCTATTTTATTTTTATTGATTATTTTAACGAATAAGAAAGAAAAAAAAAAAAATTTGCCAAACACCCTTATATATACATATAGTGTCGTTGCTTCCGAATTGGACGTGCGAGAGAGAATTGCATAACATATAGAGAGAGAATTTAGAGAGAGAAATGGAGAAAGCCATTAACAGACAGAGAGTTCTACTGGAACATCTTTGTCCCTCTTCTTCTTTCTCTCATCAAGGCCTTGAATCTTCTCTCTCTGTAAGTCTATACTTTCATTTACTACCACCACCACCAACCTTCTTCATTCCAAATTTCTTTTTAAATCTGTTTTGTGTTCGTAGCTTGAGTTCGTACACTGATTTCTAATTGGCGATTTTTATGACTTTGTTCGATTTTCACTCTCTCTTTGTAATTTGTTTCTTTTTCTTTGGCTTTGATTAAACTGTAGATACAAACTATGCTAGAATTATTGCTGGAATTCCGATTTTGCTCACACACAGTCGAAAGAATTGACGATTGATTTTTTTTTAATTGCATAGATAATTTGCGTAACATTAATTTGTTAGTAAATATAACAGTTTTTCGATTCATCAAAACTACAAATAAAACTGATATGGAGCAGAATTAATGTTTAAAGAAAGGAAAACTTATCCAGATGGCTCTGGGTGATCTTTCTCAAGGATACAACAATTCAGGTTATGTTTAGATTAATTATGAATTTGGAATTTGAAATTGAAAGGATTTGGCACTATTAATTCAAAGAGAATACCTCAAATTTTATATTTTATATTTTAATCGTTTAGATATGAATTTCAAGATTGAATTTGAGAGCTTTGTCATGATAGATTTGAAATAATAATGTAAAAGTAGTTATTAGAAATCCTTCACACTAAAGTTATAATTGTGCTAGCAAAAGAGTTAAATTTAGGAACTTTATGGACGTTCTCCACAAATAGATGATCTCAAATCCTAACGTTTTGGATTTGCAATTTTTTTTTACCTTCCCATACATATCAATTTTAATTGTTTGCTGCTCCATAGCCATCTTATTTTAGTTGTTTTGAATATGAGGCTCTTTTGTTCTTAACCAGGCTTCAGTTTGTCTTGCTGGGGATAGTGCTGCTTATCATCGGACAGCTTCTTTTGGAGATGATGTTGTGATTGTGGCGTAAGTTAATTTGTAACATATGGAGCTCCAAATATTTAGTTGTTTAAAAACACTGCTTTGTACTTAGTTTGTAATATATCAAAACTTAACATATCAAAACTTTAATTATTTCATAGTTTGAAAACACTTCTATTTACTTGATTCATTTGCCTTGTCTTTTAATGTTTTTCTCCTTTCTGACAGTGCATATCGGACTGCCATTTGCAAATCAAAACGTGGCGGTTTCAAGGATACCCTTCCGGATGATCTACTTGCTCCTGTTCTGAAGGTAACTATACTTCCATAGGAATGAGTTTGTATGGTGTTGTGGGCCTTTTAGTTGAGTAGTGGATATGGAATTGGATTTTTTTTTATTTTATAGTTTGATCGAGTTAACAAAAGTTAGAATCATATTCATGGTGTTATGAACTGACGAGATATATCTTTCTAGCTTCTCATGTGATAATTGTCCACTGTAGGCATTAATAGAGAGAACAAATCTGAACCCCAATGAGGTGGGAGATATAGTTGTTGGTACGGTTTTGGCACCAGGTTCACAAAGAGCAACTGAATGCAGGATGGCTGCGTTCTACGCTGGTTTTCCTGGTACTTTACCATTTTGTTCTTGTGATTTGTTTACTTATTTATATATATTGCTGTATGCAGTGGCACACATCCTTTCTGAATCTTGTGGATCTCTAGGCACAACATAGAAATGATATAGTTCTACTGAAATGATATATCTATGTCACGCAGAAACTGTGCCCATCAGAACCGTCAATAGGCAATGTTCATCAGGCCTCCAAGCAGTTGCTGATGTTGCTGCCTCTATAAGAGCAGGATTTTATGATATAGGTAAGAGTAAAAATCTGGCAAAAATTAATCTACTTTGAGTGTTTTCTCCATGCTTTGCTTTAACCTTCGTTGTTTTCAAGACAGGCATTGGTGCTGGATTGGAGTCCATGACGGCAGACATGATTGGCAGGGTTCCCAAAGTTAACCCAAGAGTATGTGTGTGTGTGTGTTTCATATTAATCCAATTTGTCTGATTTGAGTGGTTTCTAAAACTGGATGTTATGGTATTAACAGGTGGACAGTTTTGCACAAGCCCGAGATTGTCTTCTTCCTATGGGAATTACTTCCGAAAATGTTGCACAACGCTATGGTGTTACAAGGCAAGAGCAAGATCAGGCTGCTGTGAGTCCCAAGAATCCATTGATGTGATTTTATATCCCAATGAGAAATTTGTACATTTTTTTTTTTTGAACCTTTTAGATTAAATCAACAGGTGGTATCTCACAAGCGTGCTGCTGCGGCTACTGCATCTGGAAAATTCACTGATGAAATTATTCCAGTTTCTACGAAGGTACTGCTGAAATTCACTTGTATAATTAATATCTTTTCTATTGACATTTCTGACTGTTAAATATTTTTCAAAGATCGTGGACCCCAAAACTGGTGAGGAGAAGCCTGTTACGATTTCTGTGGATGATGGAATTCGTCCAAACACAAATATGACAGATCTGGCAAAATTGAAGCCTGCATTCAAAAAGGATGGATCCACGACTGCTGGTATTCAAATAATAGCCATTCTTCTGAAAATATTTACTTTGGAGTTCATGCATTTGTTGGATGCCATAAATTTGTAACTATGACCTGAATTGTCACTGCTGCATTTTCTAGGGAATGCTAGTCAGGTGAGTGATGGTGCTGGAGCAGTCCTGCTCATGAAGAGAAGTCTCGCTATGCAGAAGGGGCTTCCAATTCTTGGTGTGTTCAGGTATATTATTTCCTTAAAATGTTATCCCAAAAATGAGGGGAAAAAAAAATAGAACCTCAAATGGAACACGACAGTGACCATTGTTAACTTGCTATCCACACTTTACAGATCAGAATTCAAATTTTTTATGAAGGATTCTTGGTATTTAATTTTATTAGCCTAGCGTGTCTTTGTAATGATCCAAGATGTCTTGAAGTTGATCTTGTGTATCAAATGTCCAATGAAATAATACAAGTAGCCATCATTTTCTTCACTTGAATAAAATTCAGTCAAAACTAAAAAGTTTGAAGAAGGTAAATTCATGGATGTACTGTCACCAGCTTATGCAATTTTGGGTTTCTGAGTGTGGCAAATTTAAATCAGGGCGCACAATTTGTGTTAGAAATTCATTTTGATCTCTTTGTTTAAATATTTATACATTATTGAGAGGCCTAAATTATTATTAAGATAGTCGAATGTTGAAGTGTGCTATGCTGTTATTTAAAATGCAATCTCGTGCTATGCATGCAGGAGTTTTGCTGCAGTTGGGGTAGATCCTGCTGTTATGGGCATTGGCCCAGCTGCTGCAATTCCAGCAGCAGTGAAATCTGCTGGTCTTGAGCTCGATGATATTGACCTGTTTGAAATAAATGAGGTAGTGGATTCTCTTCATCATTACAATTCCCATGTTCAGTTCAGCATAAACACAGGAATTCATACATTGCAATTCTAATGTTCTTTCTGCAGGCATTTTCATCCCAGTTTGTATATTGCTGTAAGAAACTGGAGCTTGATACTGAAAAAGTCAATGTCAATGGCGGCGCAATGGCTCTTGGGCATCCTTTGGGTGCTACAGGTAAGCAAGAGGGCTTGTAGAAAGTTATACGAACTTCTTAGGACCTATTATACTCGATACCTTTCAATATTAGCTAGATATAGTCTGGAAGTTAACCTACCTGCTCACCTACCTTATGTATCAGGTGCACGCTGTGTTGCAACTATATTGCACGAGATGACGCGTCGTGGCAAGGACTGTCGATTTGGTGTGATTTCCATGTGCATAGGTCTCTCTACTTGCCTTCTTCTATCTTGGTTCTTCGTCTCTGACACTTGTGTAGTTCACTTATTTCCTTTGGTTGGCTAAACATTTATTTGTATTGGTTGTTGCAGGTTCAGGTATGGGGGCTGCTGCTGTTTTTGAAAGGGGTGACTCAGTTGATGATCTTTGCAATGCTCGAATTGTCAGAGAACACAATTTCTTATCAAAGGATGCCCGTTAGATTCATTATTCATCTAAAAGATGGCACTTGAACACTTCATTAGCAATCTGATAGTTTAATGGAAATAGTTAGACAATTCAATGCCGGTGCACTTTTTGATAATCCATGCATCAATAATTACAATGGATTCAATGTAATCTCAATTTCATAAGTTTGAGTTCGTGAAGTCATAAATAAATATTAATTTTCTTTTTGTGATAAAGTTTTGGATTTTACCTTAATCATTTTTATCATACTTCCTTTAGCACAATACAATTTTCCAATTTTGAGGCTGCTAAAAACAGAACACCATGTTCGATGGCCTCTAACCATTTGACTTGCATTTCAGTTCAGGACATTCTTATATGTTTTCCTGGAAAATAACTTTACCAGCCAAGTCACTAATAAAGAAATGCATTAGGTGCATAAATTTTATTCAAAACTATGGAATTCATTCCCTCTTCCCTTCTCTTACATTATGATACCAAGAATACAGAAATACATTAAGGTACAATTAACGGTATGCGTTTATACTACCATATCCTCTCGATATAATACATGTCTATCTTTAGAACCTCATCAGTTCACCCTATAGACCAAAGATTCAGCTCTCACACATCTTTATACAGCAACTGGAACTTTGGTATTTGCTCCGGGGGCAATGGACAACTTACTATCAGCTTTCCTTTCATGGCCCCTCTATATATTGCCTGCGAGGAAGAAGGGAAAAGAAAAAAAAAAAGAAAAAAAGCAAGGTTTAGACGTTCATGCAACCATAACATAAATCCGGAAGCATAATTGTCAAATACGAGGAGAACATTACTGATTGGAACTACTTCCAACACACCTAAGAACCTTCTATACAAAAACAAAACAAAGCAAAAGAGTCACTTAAAGGGGCATTCCTACCAACAAACCAATCATTGGCAAAGAGCAATCAACAAGAACAGACTAATTCCAACACTCAGAAGTAGTTTTAATTTATCCTTGAATGTACCTAAAAAAAAAAAAAAAAAAACCACTCATGAACGACACTCAAATGATCTGATGCATCTTCACAGCCATTTCAGATAAATTTAGAGATATCATTAAAAAAATATATCAATAACACATCAAATCTTTGCATATGATGACAACATACTGTAACAGGGATGACTACATGACAGTTGTGTATGAGAAATCAGTAGTAGCATATCTCCACATCATCAATGACGTCCTGTTTTTCATGAAATACACCAACCCACTTGGTGTGATCTGCACTCCTTAATAACAAATGAATGGCATACTAATGTGAACTCTAGGCCCTCCAAATAAAAAGGGCAATGACAGATAGTATTGCCACACTACTGTTTCTTGGAAAGAACACTATGAGATAAAAATGTAATAAAATGATGTCACAAAATAATCCAAAAGAAACGGTGCATGATAAGAAGAAACTGTGCCCTGAATCCATCTTCATGTGAAGAACATTGAAGAAAAAACCTTGGATGGTATCAAGGTGATGTCAAAATACTTGACATAGACTTGAATGTCCTCTGAATCTATATCTACCAATGCTATGGTTGCAAACTTGGACACCTCCCTTGCTGATTTAGAAAGCTGTTCTCAAACAAGGAGGAAAATACAACAAAGGAATCAAGATAAGCAACTGTACAAAATTATGAGCATCTTCAACTTTCCAAAATTTAAGTTTGAAATTACTATGGGAAACTACTTTTATTTACGTTGTGTTTGAATCACAGATTTGAGTAGGGATTGTGAAAGGGAAGCGAAAAAGGTGGGTGTTTCCCTTTCCAAATCTCTATCAAAATTGATGATCCAAACACAGGCTTATGAGAAATGCTACACATACCCACTTTTTACCTACTCTTTCTTACCCATTAAATGCAAGGAATTGGGAACCATATTACTTGTTTGTTCCTAGTAGTTAAAAAAAATATGAGAAAGTAATGTGATTTAGGCCAGCAATTTTCTACTTCTAAATTTCAAATGATAAGTCATTTTAGCAAGGATCAATGCATTTTACACATTTTTTATTTAAAAAAAAAAAAAATTGAATCAAACTGTATCGCTTCATGATTATATGATAATTTCGGGATATAAACAAAATTGAGCTTCTTTTTTATCGGGTGCGTTTGAGATTCAAATTAGGTATTCCGTCAACAAACATATAAGCCATTATTTATCTCAGAAAGAAAATTAAACGACTCCATAAAGAAATCGAATTGCGATTATATATTTAATTTTGTAGGTGAAGGAAATTCAGGAGATGAACACTGAAGAGAGAGAGAGAGAGAGAGAGAGAGAGGAAAACCCTAGACGTACGATGTCGTCGAGCTGGAGACAGAGGGGGTCGGAAGATCGACCGAAGCGAAGGACGAGAAGCTTGTCGATGGTGTCTCTGATGATGGAGTCCACCTCTCTCTTCTTCCTCAGCGTTCTTAATTGGTAACTCATCTCCATCTCTTCCAACACGATAAAAGAACAGTGGGGTGGGGGCTCTCCATACAGGCAAATTGATTAAATTATAACATTAAATTAATTTTTTTATTTTTTTAGAGTGGAGTGTCCGACTAACTTAAGTGCAACTTGATGAAGAATAATGTTATATATATTAATTAATATATTAATTGATAATGTGTTATAATTTAAAAAGTTTTTGGTATTTGTAATGTGATTAATGAGTAGAATCAATAATAATGTCATAACTAATGTTGCTACACTAGTTAATATTAACGGTGGTACTATATGTACCAATTAGTGTATACACTAGTGTACTAACTAGTGTCATAATATCATTAATGACCCTATTTATTGTACAAATTACAAATATCCAAAACCTCTAAAATTATGTCATATTATCTATTAGTACACTAGTGTATATACTAATTAGTGCATATAGTATTATTCTAACACTAATTAGTGCATGTAACACCACCGCTTAATTAATCTTAGCACCTTAATTAAATCCTGACCCCGAAGTTAATCAAGGACCTCTTCAGGTTTCGTTTGGGATTAATTTTTTGGGTTAAATTAGTTATAAAGAGATAAAATAAATTAAAAAATTAATAAAATA
This sequence comes from Camellia japonica, assembly GCA_030407325.1. Lineage (NCBI taxonomy): Eukaryota > Viridiplantae > Streptophyta > Magnoliopsida > Ericales > Theaceae > Camellia > Camellia japonica. The sequence continues at coordinate 36,082,820 of JAPPVO010000003.1, read as the reverse complement.
AAATATCACATTTAAATTATAATCATTTCATTTGTATATTTATAAAAATCAAAAAAATTAATCCAAATAAACTTTTTAATTGGAGCTAAAATAGTCAAAAAAAAAAAAAAAAAACCCACATGCCAAACAGAGTTGAGCGTTGGGATGTTTGGCTTAATGAAAGAAAAAGACAACAAAGGATTTATGGATTTCGCCTAATAATTCTATCTCAATAAAATGGAATGTGATACATAAACAATCGCGATTGGTAGCTCGAGATTTTTGCTCGAAATTGGCTCGAAAAAGTGAGAGAGAGGAGGAGGAGGAGGGAGAGGCTGGAGGAGGGGCGGAGGAGGAGGGACTGGAGGGGGCCAACATATCGGGGTGGAAGCGGAGGCGGGGGCGGAGAGGCGGAGGCGGAGGAGGGGCGGGGGCTGCGAGCAGAGGCTGCGACGACGATCGGCGAATGCGGGGCTGCGACGATCGAGCAGAGGCGACGGCGGAGGGCTGCGACGGCGGGCGGAGGGTTGCGACGGCGACTGCCTCCTCTCTCTCTCTCTCTCTCTCTTTCTCTCTCTCCCTCTCCCTCTGTTTCAGACCAACATGACGAAAGAAGAAGAAGAAGAAAAAAAAAAAAAAAAAAAGATAGCCCAAAACGACGTCGTTTTGGGCTGTCGAGCCAAAATTTCGAGCTACCAGTCATTTTTCATACATAAATTAAAATTTATTAATTTTAAAATACCAATCTTAACTAATTAAGTCTGTCAAACAACGCGTTCATAGCACGGGGATGGTGGCAATGTAGAAAGGTGTCTTCTTTTTACACAGGTGAGCACAACTTGACTCATGGGGCACAATTAGCATTTCCCTTAATTGGTTGCAAGTGAGCACAACTCGACTTATGGGACACAACTAGCGTTTTCCTTAATTGGTTGAAACCGATCATAATGTACTTTAACCGTGACTCTGCCTCCTATGTTGGGAGTTGATGCATTCCTCATTTGGGTTAGGTAAAACCTGATTAACAACTGATTATCCTAAGGATAGGACTCAGATACTAGAATATTCTTACGAAACGTCTTTTTTTCTTTTTTTTGTTAGTTTGAAAAAAAAAAAAAAAAAAAAAAAAAAACGTTCATAATAAAGTTAAATGAGAGACTTTGGCAAATTGATTAAATTATAAAAAATTTATAAAAATTTAATCAATTCATCCTCTTAAATTCTGAGTTAATCAAACAATGTATGTTACACAATTTAAAGAGATTAATAATTCCAAAATTAATAGCTGTAAAATGTTAATCTTATCTAATTTAATTTATTAGTCAAACAAACATATTCTTACGTTCTTAACGTTTAGTTTATTCAGAATGAATTATCATCCATATATATATATATATATATACTAGTGTTTCACCCGTGCTATGCACAGTTTATTTTTATAATTATTTGTATATATATTTTGATAATAATGAGGGGATTTTGACCAAATTTCTCAAAAGACATGTTAATTAGAAAAAGTTAATAAATGCTGATGAGAGGATTTTGACCAAATCTCTCAAAAGGCATGTAGATTGAAATTGGAAAAAATTAATAAATGCTAAGTTTTAAAAAAAAAATAAAAAAATTTTAGAAGATTTTGACCAAATCTCTCAAAAGGCATATGGATTGAAAAAAAAGTTAATAAATGCTTATGAAGGGATTTTGACCAAATCTCTCTAAATTTTATTATTTTAATTTTTTGAAAATCAATTATTTAATCTTTATCTTTGTCTGTAAGCCACAAAATTAACCTTTATAAATTATTTATCAATTTTTATATGTTTATTTATCTATAAGTCATGAAATTATTATTTTTTAAATAATTTTTTAAATTTTTATCTTTATCTATAGCTCATGAAATAAATTTTCATAAATTATTTATGAATTTTTATATGTTTATCTATGATGAAATTAATTAAAGTACGAAATGAAGGGAAAAAAAAGGAGTAATTTCGTTTTTTTTTAAAAATCAATTATTTAATCTTTATCTTTATTTGTAGGCCATGAAATTAATTTTTATAAGTTATTTATCAACTTTTATTGTTTTATTTATGAGAAGAAATTTTAAATTATCTATAAGTCATGAAATTAATTTTTATCTTTATCTATAGATTATAAAATTAATTTTCGATTTTTATATGTTTATCTATATAGAGGAATTTTAGAATTTAAATCTTTATCCATAAGCAATGAAATTAATTTTAATTTTAATTTTAATTAATCAAACAAATAGAAAATGAAAAAAAATAGAAAATATAAAAGCAATCAAAGAAGGTTTCCACGTAGGAAAGAGAGTTTTAAAATTATGAGAATTTAGGAATAAATATTTAGAACCTTTTAACAAAACAACTACATTTGGTTATATATATAGATAGATAAGTAAAAAAGTTCACCAGCTAAACTCAACTCAACCTAATAAATTTGTTGTAATTACTTGATTTTCTTTTTTAAGAAAGGAAAACTTTAGTGCACAAGGGTTAGATTTACAGTTAGCATCTTGATGGCCCTTTACCTACATGCTCTTCAAATTGTTTCATATTTCTCACACCCTAGAAATCTTCATATGGTCATTGGAGAGTTATTAAGTCATCAATGTAAATAAACTCTCTTTCAAATACAAGAACCAAAAAAAAAATTAAAAAATTAAAAAAAATAGTCATAACAACTGATAGTAATATTAGTCCTCGGACTACCAGGTCACCAGCTAAAGTCACAAACACCAGACTTTTTTGTTCATCAGCATGCTTCTTTAGATCTGCCACTTTGACGGTACTAACAAAAGCAATCTTGCACACCACCACACTCATTCTGGATCAGGAGAACCACCAGGGACAAGCTGCATGATGCACAAAATGTTAGAATTGTAGAGTACAAAATCAATAGGACTCAGCTTCTCAAACAAATTGTCAAGCCACACAAATGATGGATAGCTATATATATATTTAAACAAAAAGGAAGCAATGCTGACTTACAATAGCAATGTTGTTTCCATTAAGCATATCTGGTCAAGTTTGTTATTCGTCGCCCTTCATTGGTAATTTCACTGTCATGTAGAAATAGATGTGCAAAGAAAACAGGAAAAGGATAATTACAGAAAGCCTTTCAACATTAACAGATCCCACTGGAACAAAATGAACACAATATGTAGTAGCAACTACACTGCACATGGGACAGAGAATTTGTGAACCCCCCCCCCCCCCCCCCCCCCCCCCCCCCCCCCCCCCCACACACACACACACACACACACACACACACACACACACACTCTCTCTAAGAGAGCTAGTGTAAAATGTGCGATGGTATTCAGGTCTGTACAAGCATTCAAATCAAGGCAGTAGCATTTGTCATATTGATACCAAACCAAACCAAACCAGTTCAAGCCTTAAGTCCCATCAAATAGGGTCGGCTACATTAATTCTTTTTCACTCGACTCTATCTAAGGCTATTTCGTTAGTCAAATTAAGGAGATTCATATCACTATTTACTACACTAGTCCACGTCAATCTAAGTAGTTGTTTGGGATGTGCTATATATGTGTACTGTTTGATTTTTTTGTTAAAAAAGTAGAGAAGAAAAAGATGTATGTTTGGAATAATTTTTTAACTTTTTACGAAAAGATGTGTAATAAAATATTGTAGTAAAATTAAAATAATCATTTTATCCTTTTGACTTTTTGACTTTTAATTTTTTGACTTTTTGGGTGGTTGAATTCAAAGGGCAAAACCCCCATAGGCTACCCTTGAATAGTATAGATTTTATAACTTTTTTAGTAATTTTTTAACTTTTTGACTTTTTTAGTTTATCCCAAACAAGGCCGAAGTCTATCCCTTCCCCAAACACTACTATCTACCATCACTATATCGCATCTCTTTAGTAATACCTCTGTTAATCTCCGTTGTATATAACCAAACCATCTCAATCTATTCTCTCTCAACTTATCTTCTATTGGTACTACTCCTACCCATTCTCGAATATATTCATTCCTAACTCTATCTTTTCTAGTCTTGCCACACATCTACCTTAGTATCCTCATCTCATCAATACTTATCTTATCTACATGTTGTTTCTTAGTTGCCTAACATTCCGTCCCATACAACATCGCTGGTTTAATAACCGTTCTATAGAACTTTCCTTTTAGTCTAATATGTACTCGTTTATGGCACAGTATTCCAGACGCACTCCTCTACTTAAGCCACCCCGCCTTAATTCTATGGACCACATCCGCTCTAATCTCCCTAGTCGTTGTGATAATCGATCCTAAATAACAAAAATGTTCACTCTTAGGTAGTTCTTGATTCTCAATCTTCACTTCTCCGCTGCTTCCATTGTGACTGTTACTAAAATTATACTTCATATACTCTGTCTTAGTTCTGCTTATTGTAAATCCTTTAGATTCAAGTGTTTTTCCAAATCTTCAACTTAGTGTTAACTCTTTCTCTAGTCTCATCCACTAACATGATATCATCTGCAAAAAATATACACCATGGCATATCATCTTGAATATTGCACGTCAATTAATCCATAACTAAAGCAAAAAGATAAGAACTTAAGGTTGATCCTTGGTATAACCCTACAGTAATTGGAAATTCACTCGTCTCTCCAGCAGGCGATCTAATAGTGGTCACCACACCTTTATACATATCCCTAATCACATCAATGTAACCTTTTGTCACTCATTTCTTCTCTAACATCTACCAGATTATATCCCCAGACACTCGATCGTATGCTTTTTTAAGATCGATAAAAACTATAAAAATGTCTTCTTTTTTTTTTCTCTATACTTTTTTATTACTCTGCTCAAAAGGTAGATTTACTTCAATTGTTGGCCTACCAAGCATAAACCCAAACTGATTCTCTAACACCTTTGTTATATTTCGCAGTCAACGTTCCATCACTCTCTCCCACACTTTCATTATATAAAACATTAACTTGATTCCTCTATAGTTGTTGCAATTCTGGACATCTTCTTTATTCTTATATATTGGCACTAAAATACTCTTCCTTCACTCCTTGGGCATTTTTCTAATCAACAAAATCTTACTAAATAACCTAGTCAACCAAACAACCTCTTCTTACCCAAACATTTCCACGCTTCAATAGATATATCATCGGGTCCTAAAGCTTTATTCGATTTAGATTATCTCATTCATATTAAAACATAATTCTGATGCTTTCCTGTGAAAATTAAAATAGCCAATATTTGACGAAGTTTTATCCCAAGACATAGATGGTAGAATTTTTTCCTATATTACAGCAATTTGGAGTGTGTTTTTGTTATGCCAGCGGAAGCTTTAGTACCACTTGTTGGGATTTCCAACACAAACACACACGGAAGCAAGCCACAATCACACACGCAGACCACAGAGAAAAAAAAACACAAAGAATTACTTGGTTCGACACAAACTTGTCTACTTGCATGGGTGAGATAGATCAATCTACTATGTATATATCTGATCAGTAAAATCAATCCACTACAAACCGTAGAGATTACAAATATAAATAAGACAGCCCACTGCACGAGGTCCCATCACTGTGAGGGTTTGGAAAGGATAGAGATTACAAATATGATTAAAAAAACTCAAAAAGCAACACCAATACCCAAGCGCTGAAACAATTTCCCAATCAAAGGTAAGTAAGCCCTAGGCAATCCCCTGCCTCCATGCTCACCCCCATTTAGCTTGTCAACATGTTTACACCCACCAGTGAAACTCTACAGATAGCTTTCTAGACCTCAACTTATTACATTCAAGCTTCAGTTGTTTTGGTCGCCAAGAAAAAATAAAATTTGGCTCCATGAAGGATATAACTGTAATTTCTTAACCAATGAAAATGATTCCAATAGTTTTGTTATTGAGAAAACTTATACAGAGGCAGATTTTTTTTTTTAAAATCTAGATTTAAATTAATTTAGAATCAACAAGGGAGTAGATTTCTTAATGACAACAAGTACAACATATAAGTAACACCAAAAATGTGTTGTTGGCATGTTTTAAAAATGGAAAAAGACCTATGTCAATTCCAAACATAAATTATGCCTAACAAAATATGAAAAGTAAATCCAAAAAAGAGCCAATTGTGAAACATTAATGATACTCCATTTCAGCCAAATACAAAAACCTGTCTGCCTCCCCCCAACAGGAAAAGAGATATTGTATGGGGAAAAAAAAATGTTCATGAAAGATCGACACCAAGTCCAATAACAATAATTTTACAACAAGGATCGGCACTAAGTCCTTACATTTTTGCAATAATTATGGATGAATTTACTAAACAATCAATAGGATATCCCTGGACAAGTGTATGTTATTTGCTGACAATATAGTTTTAGTTGACGAAGTAAGAGAAGTAAACTTTAAGTAATAACTGTGTATAGATAGTTAAAAATATAAAGCATTCGGATTAAGTACGACTAAAACATAATATAGAAAGTGTGACTTCTTTAGTAACCTACTTTAGTAACCTACTTTAAAAATATAATTGGAACAAGGGTTTGTTTAGTAACCTACTTTGGTACACAACATGGTCTTCGCAACCTTAAACTTTACTATCCCCCATGTTTAGCAAGTTGGGAAAATACATTCAATTCAAGTTCATTTTGAATATTCTAAATCTATTGCGGTTTTGGAGTACTTACAAAAAGATCAAAAATAAAATCATAATTATTAGCTGAGCTAACTTCTTTAAATTTTCCAATTATCAAGCCAACTTTCCCTAATTTCAGCCTATTGTATTCAATATATACATGTATATGTAATGAAAAAGGCCAAATTAATGAGAAGCATGATAAATTCTCTATTTTTTTTCCTTCTCCTAAACATAACTTTGCTGCTAATAGAATAATCCCGAGCTAGGGCTAAACTTTTCAAGCTTTGTCCAAATCAAACACATTGATCAATTCAAACATCAAATTCAATAAATTAAAGCCAATGTTGAGGGAACCTAAAAGTCTTGCTATCAATCCAGTGTTTTACTCTATGTTCAACAAAATAAAGAATAAATCATATATATTGGTCTCAATTGTGAATGGAAAAATTGAACAAGTAGAGAAAGAGGTACAGACTATTCAGTAACGTCTTCGAGAACCATGTTGACGTAGACGTCGAAACCCTTGAGAGTACCAACAAGTTCTTTGTCACCTTTCATTATCACCCATATTTTCGACCCTATACATCGATCGATCAGCTCTGCAACGCATATCAACAATCTTCTGTTTATTTTGCCCTTTTTAAGTTACATGTATATATATATAGATAGATATATACACAAACACATACATAAGAGAGAGAGAGAGAGAGTGTGAACCTGAAGGAAGGAGCTGCGAAGGATTGTTAGCCATGGGAGTCTCTTCAAGCTTTGAAGGTCGGTCGAGAGTTGGGACTTTGGAGTTTTTTTTATTATTATTATTATTTTTTAATTTACGCTTGTGGACTAATTAAAAAATGAAAAATGCCTCAGACCCTTGCGGGTCGTGTGTGTAGCCCTTTCATTGGTTCAAAAAATTTTTTTTTTTTTTTTTTTTAATTTTTGGCCAATCCTAATGCGCCACGTCATTGGGGTCGACGCCCACTGGGGTCTGAAGCACCGCCCTTAAAAAATTTAAAACTTACTATAAAAAATTATTTTTCATTTTTTATATGGTTTACTAATTCTCAGTACAACCCTCACCTGAGGTGGTGTTTGGGAAGCAAGTTTCTAAATTTTTTTCTCATTTTTTTCATTAAAAGACAAAAGTTTTGCAAAACCAAAAAAAAACATCCAAACAAAATATCACATCCAACCCCATAATCATTTCACTTTTTCTCTCACAAACATCACATCCAACCACAAAAAAACCCAACTATCTTCCCAAACACCAAAAATTTTTTATCTCATAAAAACCTACATCTAATAAAATCTACATAAAAACTCACTTCCCAAACACCATCTCAATAAAATATTTAAAAAGTCAGTTTGTTCTCTTTATTTTTTATATGTTTTTTTTGTTAAAAATTAAAGAATTGTAAAAAAAATCAATCATAAAATCACCTCTTAATAAACAGATGAGCATATGGATATAACATTGATAAGTAAATTGTACGTACCCAATTTTACTTAATTGGTGCATTATGTTTGTTTTATTAGTTTTACTTTCAATCACAAATATTAGAATAATGCTATATTTGTAATTTGTATAATATGTGTGGTCAATAATAATATCATTATACTAGTTAGTACACTAATTGGTGTATGTAGTACTACCGCAAATATTATTATTAAGCATTAAATTAAAATAATAAATAAAAATCTAGGTACATTCTTGTCCATATACTCGTACCTCCTAGATGTTGATTTGTGATTATGTATCAATTTTAAGCAGAATAAAACAATCCCAATCAAACAATCAAGAGAAAGAGACACAAAGATTTTACGTGGAAAAACCACAATTGGACACCTTCCAATTGTGATAAAAAAACCACGGGCAACAGCCACAAGAACAATCCACTAAGAAGATTCAAAGGAATTACACAGGTATACTCTCAATTATCTAGCGAATTCACAACGCCTAATTGAACCAACCTCTATGTGCCTCTTCCAACCCTATCTTCAGCACGGAATTGTCTTTCTGATGAGCCACTCCGGATTCCCTCCAAAGCTTCAGGCTCGAATTCTTCAGAATTCACAACTGAAGAACAACTCTCTCTTTTGTAGAACAAACAAACAAACCTTTGATGTATACTCTTTAAACCATGAGTTTGAATACTCAATAAGACATCAAAGAAAACTAACAAAATATCCCCAGATATAAACTTTAAGATCTAAAAAGAAGATCTGGAGGAATTCAATCAATTACCTAGTTTTGGGAGAAAACCAAGTATTTATAGAGAACCAAAAGTAATCCAAGATTGGGAAGAAAACCAACTCCTTGAGAAATTCGGATTCTGAGGCTCGCTCGAGCGAAGCTTTCCTGGCTCGAGCGAGGAGAGTAATTTTCATGATTTCTACTAGTGCCTTGGCTCGAGCGACGGATCCTTGGCTCGAGCGAGGAATACACTTCTTCAGGTTTTTGTATGGACGCAATCCTTGGCTCGAGCGAGCATTCCTTGGCTCGAGCGAGAAAGTCTTGGCTCGAGCGAGAAAGTCTTGGCTCGAGCGAGCAACGGCTGATATGCAATTTTGAATGCAATTTTGAATTTTGCTTCGGCCGCGAGCTGACCGGGCAGCTCGACCCCCGTAATAATCAGCGAAGTGGCAATCTTGAGAGTATTAACATCACAAACTTCTCTGCATAGCTCGATTCGATTTTGGATTTGCATCTAAAAAACTCATAGCCTCACCGAAATAAAAGTGCGAAAAAAAATACATCTGAAAGGAGTTTTGTCAAACGGGGTTGCCAAAAATAAAAACCTAACAGCTTCTCTCTTATTTGTTTCGTAGCTTTTCAACGTTTCTCTTCTTTCCTCTATCATACCTTCTTTCATGGTATATAGAAGAGAGAGAGAGTGGGAGAACTTAAAGCAAGCCTGGAATAAAAGGTGAAGGGTATCACTTCAAATGTATATGAAAAAGAGAGCGAGAATGCAGAGTTGGGGTGTGAAATAAAATATGAAAGTGATATAAGGCTTCATATATGTATAAAAGATAGAGAATGAAATTGGTGCATTAGAGAAGAAACAAAGGGGAGTAGGAATGACAACGGGCTGAGGCGGGGTTGGGGATCACACTCCACGTCCCTGATCTCCGATAGTAAAAATTTTTCCATCCCTGGACCCGATCCCCGTACCGGGAACCTATCACTGTCCCCATCCCCGCCCTTCAACAAGGTTTGGGATTCCCCGACCTCGAAAATTTCTCGGCCCAAAAAAAAAAAGAAGAAGCAAAACAGCATCTGTTTCATCTCATCAGCATTAACATCAACAACAACTATAGTCCACAAAATCAATGATCATTATCATTAACATCAACAACAACATGTATATCTATATCTATATCAGCAACTTCAATAGAACATGTATATCTATATCTATATCTATACCAATGAGAGAAGAACAGTAGTGATAGATCTGAAAAAGAGGCAGCAAGCGGAAGTGTGAGAAAGAAAGAGAGAGTGATGGTGGTGTCGGCGACGGTGGTGCGATCAGCGGCTAACGGTAGTGCTCAGAAATGTTCATCGCGGATTCGCGCGCGACGGTGGTGCTTAGAAATGCTCTTCGTCGCCGATCTCTCTCTAGACTTCTTTGTCGCAGCTTAGATCTGGAAGGTGCTCAGATTAAAAATGTCCATCTCTCTCATAGAGAGTAGAGAGAGAGAGAGAGAGAGAGAGAGAGAGAAAAAGAGAGTTGAGAGAGATATTATATTAGATATAATATAATAAAGCAATAAAGCCTAAACATATATATATATATATATTGGGAGACTGTTCAGGGACTTCGGGCCGGGGCTGGGGCCAGGGAACCTATCACCGTCCTTGGCCCGAAAATCAACGGAGATTTAATTTTCAATACCATTCCCGGCTCTACGGGGATTATTTTCGAAAAAAAACCCGTTCTAATCGGAGCCGAGAGGTTAGGTCCCTGTCGGGCCAGGTTCAAGTTGCCATCCCTAAAGGGAAGGTGAAGTGTTGAGGCATTGGACAGGAAATGAGCGGAAGGAGAATGACAAAAGGAATAATAAATGGCAGCACTTGTGATCCTGGTATGATGATATGTAAGAGCATCTCCAATGGTTGTTGCTATATTGGGGTTGCTATTGCTATAATTTGGCAATGAATAGTGTTATTTTGCCAAATTATAGCAATGGTGTTCCAATAGTCATTTGCTATTTTTGGCAAATCTCAACCAACTTTCCCTCCAAGTTTGTAGGTGTTGTTTGGATATAGGTTTTTTGTGATTTTATTTTTATTTATTTTTTGTCTTTTGTGACATTTTTTTATCTGTTTGTTAAAAAAATTATATATTTATTTTATTCCCAACTAGACAAATATAAAAAATTAAAAATTGGAAAAAAAAATTTGTTTGATTTATTCACCCCACCAAAAAACATATCACTACATATTTAATAATTTTTTTTAACTACACATAAAAAATAAACAATCACCAATTACCCACCAACAACCAACCACCAACAACCATCCATTATTAACCCAGCATTCATTCACTCACATCCACCCACCCAACAACCATCCATTATTCATCCACCCACCCAACAACCATCTATTATTCACCCACCCACAATTTTCTCTATAAATATAACATAAGGTTTTCTACAATTTTCATATTCACCTACATATCATTTTCATATCTTCAAAACTCTCTGTACCCACCAAGAAGATTTTCTATAATTTTCATATTCACCCATTCACCCATCCACCTACAATGAACAATTTGAGTAAAGCCATATTAAATGGAGATTTTGATGAATCTTCATCATCTGATGATGATATCATCATGATGCAACTTTTCACAGCGCAACAAACAAAGATTACAGATGTTAAGCCTAAACCAACAAACCAGACGTGTTGGTTCCACAAGTGGTCGTCGATACATTAATCGTGAGAGGGTCAAAGGCGACGAACAAATTTATAGAGATTATTTTGCAGATAATCCTATCTATCCAGAAGAATACTTCCGAAGACGTTTTCGAATGATGCGGTCATTGTTTGTTAGTATCTTACACGATATTCAACAAGTGAATGAATACTTCATCCAAACCCGTGATGCCACTGGTGCTCCTGGATTATCCGGTGTACAGAAGATGACTGCAGCACTTCGAATCCTCCAATACGGCGTGCCTGCTGATGCTGTAGACGAGTACATTAGAATTGGTGAAAGTACTGCAATTGCCGCCTTAAATTTTTTTACCAGGTCAATTGTTGCTACCTATGAAGCCGTTTACTTAAGATCTCCAAATGAAGCAGATGTCACCAGATTATTGCAAGAGGGAGAGCAACGCGGGTTTCCTGGAATGTTAGGGAGTTTGGATTGTATGCACTGGCGTTGGGATAAATGTCCAAGTGCCCAAGCCGGTGCTTACACTGGACACTATCACAAACCAACAGTTGTACTCGAGGCAGTTGCCTCCTATGACTTGTGGATTTGGCATGCTTTCTTTGGTATGCCTGGCTCTCTAAATGATATTACTGTTCTTGACAGGTCGCCTTTATTTGCTGAATTAACTAGAGGGCGTGCCCCTGTTGCCAACTACACCATCAATAATCACGTATACACCATGGGGTATTATCTTGCTGATGGTATCTATCCTCGTTGGGCAACGATTGTGAAAACAATATCTCAACCTCAAGGCGCAAAGAGACAACTATTTGCGAGGATGCAGGAGGCATGTCGGAAAGATGTTGAAAGGGCATTTGGAGTGCTCCAAGCACGATTTAATATTGTCAGCGTGCCAGCTAGAGGTTGGAGTAACGAGGATCTGTACTACATCATGAAGACGTGCATTATTTTGCACAACATGATCATTGAAGACGAGCGTGATATTCCAGAAAATGAACGCAGTGCAGCACAACTTGAGACTGATACCAGTAATTTGGGCTGTCAAGTATCACGCGATCCGAATGAGGAGTATGCTCAATTTATGTTGAATCGGCAAAGGATTAGATCTGTTGAAGCCCATAATGTAATTCGTAATGATCTAATTGAACACTTGTGGTCCCGAGCTGGAGAGTTAGATTAAGTTTGCATTTTATCTTTTTAATGACAGTTAATGTCATTTACTATCAGTTAATGTCTTTATATTCTAATAAAATGTTCTTCATTTAATGTCTTTTTATTTTACAATGTCTTTTAATGTCAATTAATGTCTTTTCATAAAATGTCTTTTTTTACATTGTGAAGTACAAAATACTCAAAAATGTTTCTTAAAACAACATGAAATTTCATTACAAAATAAAAATTACATTGCAAATAAAGACTAACAATTACATCAAAAAAAAAATGATATTGCAAAAAATAAAGACTAACATTGATCCCGTAATTATTCATCAGGAGGTAGGGGGAAATAAAAATTTGGGCTGCTCACATTTGAGGACCACTTGGCGAAAATCTCATTTTTTCGCATTGTGTAATACGCTTTCATCTGAGGGTCCAAATGAGAAATGTCCGCAGTCATTATTTGGTGTTCTTCCTTTCTCATCTCATGTTCTTGTCTTCTGATCTCGAAGTCATGTTTTTTCATCTCATGTTCTTGTCTTCTGATCTCGAAGTCATGTTTTTTCATCTCAAGTTCTTTCATCTCTTGCATTGCTTGAATCCTTTTTTCTTCTCTTTCATCTTTTTTCTTTTCCTTCTCAGCAAGGTATTGGTTAAATGTGTCCAATTGTGTGCTCATATTTTGAACTTCAGCTTGAACGACTTGATTTTTCCGAAATAATTCTTTTGCAGATTTCCTACCCATCGGCCTTTTACCCCTTGCAGAGACATTACCCTCACCAACAGTTGGATTGTTACCAACACTTGAACTGGTGTCATCTTTAAGAGAAATGCAATTATCCATAGGGGAATCGGGGGCTGAATTAGGGGAAAATAGTGTATGTATCCTTGACTTCACCGTATTCGTAGGAGTTACATCTTGCCACCTGATATTGTTTTGCAAGATTGACCAACAATGTTCAAAAGCAAAATGTTTCTTTTCATCTTGATGGAATAAAAGTTTTGCTTGAAGCATCTGTATCAATATTGAATTAAGTAAGTATCAATAAAATAAAATAAAATATGAGATCTTACTAGATAAAATAAAATATGTATCAATATTGAATTAAGTAATTATTTAATTTTTATATGAGACGAAATAAAATAAAATAAAATAAAAACTAACGTAATAAATGAAGATGAAATCTTACTAAATCAACTTGAGACATCCCACTTGGGTGTAGATTTTCAACTTGCGCTAAACATCCACGAAATTTGTTAGAACATTTCATGATTGTACCCCATCGAGATTGGATAGAAACTTGTGTTCTTGACTGATCATTCTGAAGGGAGCAATAATTTTCATAAATTCTCCCCCAAAAGTAAGTATAAGATTGTGAATTACCAACAATTGGATCTTCAAAAATGTGACACCAAGCTTTACAAAGTGCCATATCTTCAGCAATGGTGAATGATTTTCCTCTCTTTATTTTTGATGAACCTTCCATACCGATTGTGTAAAGAAAATAAAAATAAAAATAAAAATGTAATTTAGAAAATTTGTTGTGAAATGAAATTAAGTAAAAAGAGAGCACAAAATATTTGTATTTATAGAAGAAAAAAAAAGAGCCGTTTTTAACATAAAAAAGGGCCGTTTTATTTTTATAGCCGTTTGTATTCATCCGTTTTTTTATAGCCGTTGTAGATATATGTTTCAATTATGTTTTTATTTAATTTTTTTTTTTTTAAATCAATAAAGTAACCCACTCATGAATAAAGTAAACCCAAGTTGAATAAAGTAACCCACTCATGAATAAAGTAAACCCAAGGTCAATGAGCTTTAGGAAATTTCCAAATTCACTCTTCACAGAGAGAGAGAGCTTCGAAACTTGAGAGAGAGAGAGAGAGAGAGAGAGAGAGAGAGAGAGCTTCGGATGAGTGAAGATCGGAGGGAAGAGGGAAGGTCAGAGGGAAGATCAGAGCTTCGGATGAGTGAAGATCAGAGGGCTACCTTCGGATGAACTTCGGATCAACTTTAGATCATTGAAGATGAACTTCCAACCCTTTTCAACCCTTGGATCAGTGAAGATTTTTTTCAGATCAGTGAACTTCAACCCTCGGATCAGATATTTTTCTTGGATTATTTGAGATTACCTCTCATTAATCTTGCTCCTTCAACCCTCCTTCTACGCTGCTCTTGGATTATTTTCAGCCCCGATCTCCTGCAAATTTGTAGCAAAAAAAATATTTTGATCAATTTGATGAATTTGATGAAATTCGTAGCAAAAAAAATTGATGAATTCGTATAAAAAAATTGATGAATTCGTAGCAAAAAAAATATTCCCAGATCATAGCAAAAAAAATTCGTATAAAAATTCGTATATATTTTAATAAATGAAGATGAATTTGATGAAATCTTTTTAAATCTGTTTTTGGTATGAATTTGATGAATTTGATGAATATTGATGAATTCTGGAATATTGATGAATTCTTGTTCATTCTTGTTGAATATTGATGAATTTGATGAATATGTTCTTCATTTGATGAATAAAATTAGTGAATATTGATAAATTTGTTCATTCTTGTTCATTCATGAATATTGATGAATCTGGAAAATCCCAACCGAAAGGGAAGGAAGGAAAGAGGGAAGAGAGAAAACAGTTAATTTGGATGACTTGGCAGATTTCGCAGCTGCCAAAGTAGTTGCCAAGTTTGGCACTTGATTTGGCACCTGCCAAATTTGGCAGCTGATATAGCAGCCCATTGGAGAAGGCCATTTTTGCCCAAGCTGCCATTTTATGGCTTTGGCAGTTGATATACCCATCCATTGGAGATGCTCTAAAGAGTGAAAATGTTTATGGATTAAGATAGATATAGAAAGGAAAAAAAAATTACGTTTGTGATACGAATGTTGACAAAAATAATAATAATAAAAAAATATGACAAAATTTGAGCATATATCAATAAATTATATAAAACTCAAACACAAATACTACACTTTAATATGTGAGTGCCTTATTCATGAAGTTAAAATTTTAGAAAACGTTTAGTAGAGTTTTCTAAATATGATTTGAGAATAGATTTGAGTTTGTGAATTTTGAAATTATGATTTGAGTATAAAAAATTTGTTTAGTTATGGTTTTTGAAGAGGGTTTTGAATTGAGTATGTAATTAAATTTTGAAAGTTTGATGTAACATGTGAAATAAGAAAATTTATTTGGTTATAAGTTTTGAAAATTGAAAAGAGTTTTCAAAACTTAATTTAAAAAGTTATAATTCATAATCAAACACACAACTCAAAACTCGATTGAAATTTTTGATCAACATTCATAACCAAACTCTTTTAAAAATTCAATTCAAAAAATGAATTAATAATTTTTTTTTCAATTAATTTTTTTTTCAATTACTTTTTTCCAAATATTTTTTTTTGAAATAATTTTTTTTCAATTAATTTATTTTTTCAATTTTTTTTAAAATTATTTTTTTCCCAATTTATTTTTATAATTATTATTTTTTAATTATAATGTGTATGATCCCATTGTCATTAAATAATAAAAAATAAATATAAATATTTTTGACCTGAATTAACATTTTTTTTTTGTTTATGTTTGTTAAATTTAGACAATAAATATTTTGTTCAAACCAAACGCGTTTGTAATTTATATTTTTTTAAAAATAAATAAAAACTAATTAATAAAATTTTTGTAAATAGAAACCAAAAATATAAACGTTACCAAACGCTACCTTAACATTTTTCATTTGTTAAATTTGATCACTTTTATGAAAAATCCGTGAACCTATACCGTTGTTTTCACCTTCATTATTGTACCTCACCTGTCCATTTCACTGTCAATTGCACCCGTGAAGGTCTCACCTGTGAAATGGAAGTACCATCAATAATATTAGTGTGTGATGTGTTTGAGATTGAAATGACCACATTACCCCTCTTTCAATGAATACTAATATGTTAGAAAAAATAAAAAAGGACAACATGGTAATTTAACTCATATTCTGCAGAGCCATCAACCCTCTGCAAAACCTTAGTTGGTCAGTTTTGAAAAAAAAAAGAAGAAAAAATAAAAGAAAAAATAAAAGAAAAAAAGAGAAGCCAAAACTCAGCAGTATGTTTTTGATCATTTGTTTGACCGATGCTCTTTATATCACTCTGCTAACAACCAATTTCACTTCACAACTTTCAGCAACACCATCTTCATTCCAACAACTTCATTACTTAACAACTTTCACCAACTTCTTCACCATTTTCATTGACATTCATTATTCAAATAGTATCAAAATAGTATCAATACCTGAACGATATAACCACCCCCTCCACCACCTACCTCAATTAATTTCATAATCAATTAATTTAAAAAATTCAGTTTATATTTTTACAATTCATATCCATGTAAACAAGAGACCAAGAGCTTTGATCAAAGGTTTTTTCAGATCTATTCATAATTTCAGAGTTGTAGAAGTAAGCCGAAGAGTTCAGCAAACAGGTCGACCCGACAGTCAACCGGTGGGTCATCTGGCAGGTCAACCGGCCTTGCCTGTTCTAACTTCCTGCAAGTCTAAACCCGAGGCTAAGCTTTGGCTATCTGTTGCTTACCTTTTGCACACCATTTTCATATATTTTGCTATACATTTTTCATACATTTTTATTACCTTTTGCTATCCTTTTGCTTACGTTCATAAGTTATGCCGAGAACAAAAAGAGCCAGACCAGAACGTGGCCAAACCTCTAATCCTCCACCACGCCAACAAGAGCAGACTTATCCAACTATTGATTTTCTCACGTTCAATCATGAACAAGCTTATCCAAATTTTGTCAAACTGACCAATTGTTACCGGGAGAAGGGTAAATCTACATTCTCATTATGATCCTTTGTTGCTTGGCACACTGGAGACAATGGGATGGCTACCTTTAACCAATTTACCATAAAAAGTATATCCACGTCTTGTGTATTTATTTTACCATTACTTAAGACCTACTGAGGGAGTAGTTGGAGAGAATAGTTTGACATCTTACGTCAAAGGTAAACTAATCACACTGAACCCTCACACTTTGGCACAAATTGGAGTTTAGTCAGGGGATTTGTAAATGTAACGCCCCACTCCTGAGTTGTTAAATACACTAAAATAGCCTCAAAAAAATACAAGTTTTGCTCCAAAAAATAATAACTACAAAATTGTCTCCAAATGATACAATATCCTCCAAATATTCTATAGCACAATTATCTCCCAAAATAAACAATATTACAACTATCTCCATATTTAATAATTAAAGTGGTGGATCCCAAATCTCTGTATTAATAAATCTTTCTAATCTCAATTTCGAGCTCTGCTAAAATCTGCTTCGCACCTGAAAAATAAATTAATTCGGGAAGTATACAATACGACAGGAATACAAGGCTCGGATACAGAATAAATTAACAGAAACCCAACAATTTAAGACACTAAATCAACGATACGATAATCAAGCAATTTACCAAATTGCACAACAATGCAACCATAATTTATCTAGACCAAATACCCAGTCCTACTCAGTACATGACCAGTGAATAAATTCATTTATTCACCCACCTCACCCAAGCTCCACGCTTATCCGAGCATATTGGTGTAAACAATTAATAAGATTCACTCGATCCATATACGGAGTATTTCCATGTCATTCAGTCAGACAAATCACCATTTAACACAGAATATTTGTAGAGAATTTTACCAAATGATCAGAATATCAACGATTCAACAACAAATGATTTTACGAAATCTATTAATAACCACATTAATCAAGTGGATTACAAATTGAGGATAATTAAAAATAGAGAACTCTTTGCAAAGAGATTTAAATAGAGCATATTGTATACAATCCGAATTTACCTCATAATAATTGACTTCGTCACCATAAATCTGAAATTGCTCCATGGATCTCCAAAAATAGCTTTGATCAAACTTTTAAGACATAAAGTATGTATAATTTAATAAAATCTACAACTCTCAATAATGATAATAAATAAATGAACAAGATAGAGTGACCATGGCGGCATTTCAAATGGAAGGGGAAGCAGATCATTGGTGAGAAATGATCAAGAGTACTCGACAAGTAGAGACATTAACTTGGAGACAGTTTGAAGATCTGTTCATGGAAAAGTATTTTCCTAACTCGCTAAGGCAAGAAATGATTCAAGAGTTCCTCCAACTGAAATAAGGAAAAATGTCAGTCGCTCAATATGCGAACCGTTTTGAAGCTCTCTCACGGTACGCTTCAGCCATAGTAGCAAATGAAGAGGATAAGGTTAGGCGATTTGAATGGGGTTTGGACACAGACATTAGAGGAAGATTGATCGCAGTGCAACTCTCCACCTATGCTCAAATGGTGGATCGAGCTTTAATTGTGGAACGAGAGTTAGCAGATTCCGAGCGCACTCGAAATCAACGATCAAGGAACAACAACCAACCACGCAGAGGAGGTCCAATCCGCAACACCAGAAACCATCCTGCACCAGCACCTTATGCCAGAGGGGTGCAGCAGCAACAAGGGCAGAATCGAGGAAACCAGCAAGGAGGAAACTTTGCAAATGAGTGGAAAGAAAGATGTTTCAGATGTAGTCAGCAGGGGCATCATCGAAGTGAGTGTCCTCAAGGTGGGGAGTATTTTATGGATCAGCGAGGGGCACAACAATACAACAAATGCCAACCTGGGCAAGGTTCTAAGCCTACTCAAAATACTCAGACCAACAAGGGGCAGCCACAAGCCTCTAGGAATGCAGGCCGACCAAGAACACAACCACAAGGAGCTGGAAATGGGAAGAAACCAGGAGAGACTAACCAACAGGCAGTGGGGAGAATGTATGCTCTCCAAGAAGAAGAAGATGTTGATAACCCATCAGTAATTCAAGGTTTGTTAATCCTTATGAATTCTTGGGTTAAAGTATTGTTTGATTCTGGAGCTTCGCATTCTTTTATATCCACTGCATGTGTGACAAGTTTAGGTCTAGAGCCAGAGACGCTAGGGATAGCTATGAGTGTCGCTTCGCCCTTAGGAGGTCAAACCCGAGTAAATCTAGTATGTAAGTCTTGTGAACTAGAAATCTCCGGTTCATATTTGATATGTGATCTAAGAGTTATGGATATGTCGGATTTTAACGCAATCCTAGGAATGGACTGGTTGTCAATTCATCGGGCCATTATTGATTGTTACCGTAAGACAGTGACAACATCCTCCCTTAACGGCACGAAAGTTCAATTTAAAGGAGATAGACAAGATTCTCTAACTCCAACGCGTCGTAAGTCGCGGTGGCATGATCAGCTGACTGGATGGTTGGCAAGTCTAATTTTGGAAGACGAAAATCGAAAGAATCCAGGATTACCCCATGTGGTGTGTGAGTACGCTGATGTTTTCCCTGATGAATTACCGGGATTACCCCCAGAACGAGACGTAGATTTCACGATTGAGCTTCAACCTGGGACTTCACCAATTTCAATAGCACCACATCGTATGGCGCCAGCCGAACTTCGAGAATTGAAGGAGCAGTTGCAAGAACTGTTGAATAAAAAGTTCATCAGACCAAGTACGTTTCCTTGGGGAGCGCCAGCATTATTCGCGAAAAAGAAAGATGGAACCTTAAGATTGTGCATCGATTACCGACAACTAAATCGAGTCACCATTAAAAATCGATATCCCCTACCCAGAATTGATGACTTGTTCGATCAATCAAAAGGCTCAAAATATTTTTCCAAAATTGACCTTGGGTCGGGATATCACCAACTTCGTGTCAGAGGAGAAGATATACCCAAAACCACGTTTCGAACCCGTTATGGCCACTATGAGTTTGTGGTAATGCCATTTGGCTTGACGAATGCGCCTGGGGTATTCATGAGTTTAATGAACAAAATTTTTACCCCTTATTTGGACCAATTTGTGGTGGTATTCATTGACGATATTTTGATATACTCACGATCGGAGGAAGACCACGAACAACATCTGAGAACCGTTTTGCAAATTCTAAGAGAGAACCAATTGTATGCTAAAGCTAGCAAATGTGAATTTTGGTTGAAGGAAGTAAAATTCTTAGGTCATGTTGTGTCTGAATCAGGAATATCAGTGGATCCTGCTAAAGTAGAAGCAGTAATGGGGTGGAAACAACCTAAGAATACGTTTGAGATTCGTAGTTTCTTGGGATTAGCAGGTTATTATAGGAGATTCATTCAAGATTTCTCCAAATTAGCCAAGCCAATGACACGCCTAACACAAAAAGGAGTAAAGTTTGAATGGAACGAAACGTGTGAGCAGTCATTTCAAGAACTCAAGAAAAGACTAACAAGCGCTCCTATATTAATCATACCCGAACGTGACGTTGGGTACACTGTTTATTGTGATGCCTCTAAAAAAGGGTTAGGTAGTGTGTTAATGCAAAACGGGAAGGTAGTAGCTTACGGATCAAGACAATTGAAGAATCATGAGAAAAATTATCCTACTCACGATCTGGAGTTGATGGCTGTGGTCTATGCACTTAAGACTTGGCGACATTACCTTTATGGCGAAAAATTTGAGGTATTTACCGATCACAAAAGCTTGAAGTACTTGTTCACACAAAGAGATTTGAACATGAGGCAGAGACGCTGGATGGAGTACCTTGAAGATTACCAATTCAAATTGTCTTATCATCCCGGGAAGGCTAATGTTGTAGCAGATGCACTAAGTCGAAAGACAAGAGAGATTGTAGCCAACATATCAATTAAAGAATGGGAAATGGTAAGCACCGTGAATGGGTTTAAGTTACAACCAGAGACTCAGAATGGGAAGGGTAGGTTGTTTACAATAGTTACAACACCCCAACTTCTTACCAAAGTGTTGGAAGCCCAAAGATTTGATCAGGAGACCAACTTCATCAAGGCCCGATTAGTGTTCGGGGAATCTTCACCGGATTGGACGCTCCATCAAGATGGTAGTTTAAGGTATTTAGGTAGAATTTTTGTGCCAAACATCGAACAATTAAGAGAGGAAGTACTTAAAGAATTTCACCATTTGGTTTTTGCGGTTCATTCGGAAGGAAACAAGATGTACCAGGATCTTAAGTGACAGTATTGGTGGAGTGGAATGAAGAAGGACGTTGCTCAATTCGTATCTAAGTGCTTGATGTGTCAGCAAGTGAAGGCAGAACATCAAAAGCCGGCAGGGAAACTCCAACCTTTACCAATACCTAAGTGGAAATGGGAACACATAACAATGGATTTTGTAACAGGATTACCCCGGTCGCCGCAAGGCCATGATGCCATTTGGGTGGTGGTTGATCGATTAACTAAGACGGCACATTTTCTACCAATAGGACCAGCAAGCACACTCGAATCTTTAAGTCGATTATTTATTCGAGAAATCATTAGATTGCACGGAGTACCAGTCTCAATAGTGTCAGATCGCGATTCTCATTTTACGTCACAATTCTGGCAAAGTCTACAGAAAGCCTTGGGTACAGAGCTGTGTTTTAGTACAGCTTTTCACCCTCAAATTGACGGTCAATCAGAAAGAACGATTCAGACTTTAGAAGACATGCTTCGAGCTTGTGTGATGGACTTTAAAGGTACTTGGGAGAAACACTTACCACTAGTCGAATTCTCTTACAATAACAGTTTTCAAGCAAATATTGGTATGACACCGTATGAAGCTTTGTACGGACGGCCTTGCCGATCACCAATATGTTGGACAGAAGTCGGAGAAGCACCTCTTTTAGGGCCAGAGTTAGTTCAAGAAACTACCGAGAAAGTGAAACTAATTAGGCAACGGCTCGAGACCGCTCAGAGTAGGCAGAAAAGCTATGCAGATCAAAAGAGAAGACCTTTAGCATTTAAAGTTGGAGATCATGTGTTTCTGAAAATACAACCTCGTTGAGGAGTTGTTCGTTTCGAAAAGAAGGGAAAGTTGTCACCTCGCTTCATTGGGCCTTTCAAAATTTTGGACAGAATAGGAGAAGTGGCATACCGTTTGGCTCTACTGCCTCAACTGGCTGGAGTACATAATGTTTTCCACGTCTCTATGCTACAGAAATACGAGCCACACTCTTCTCACATCATCAATTGGGAGGAAATTAACCTTGATGAAGACGTGACATTTGAAGAAAAGCCTATCAAAATTTTAGATCGTTGCGAGAAGAAATTACGAGGTAAAACTATACCGTTGGTTCGAGTTCTCTGGAGGCATCGTGGGACGGAAGAGTCAACGTGGGAACGAGAAGATATGATACGTGCCAATTACCCTCAGCTTTTCGAGTCTAAAGTACGAATTAATTTCGAGGACGAAATTTTTTTTAGGAGGGTAGATTGTGAAAACCCCACATTTAATTATTCTTAAAAGAAAATAAATAAATAAATAAATAAATTAATTGTATTCAGAATCTACCTAAAATATATAATAGTACAAAAAATTAGTTTTAAATTAACCCAATTCTATCACTAACAAAGACCTTATTAAGAATAAAAATGTTATGGATGTTCAATAATTATTGTTATAAAAAAAAAAGAAAAAAAAAAGAGAATTTCATGGCTGTTTGCATGGTGATATGGGAACCATAAACCATTATCTTTCTTAGGATTTAGGGAAAGCCATAGAACTTGGAGAAAGGGAATGATTTTATTAATGAAAAGAATCTGTGAGAGAGAGGGAGAGAGAGAGAGCTAGCCACGGAGAGAATCTATATAATGCACCTAGTAGCATGCACATAAAGTTCATATTTTCTGGGCTAAGCATAAACCATATACATCCAAATAGAAGGAATTCTTGTGGAAGAAGAGGAGGAGGTTGAGATTGCATATTTTCCTACCATTTCATTATTCCATTTCAACCCTACAACTAAGTAAGAAAACCCTCTCAATCCTCTCATTTTTTTTACATAATTGAAATTTTCAGATTGTATACATATAATACATTGTCTAAACTGTATTGAAAATAATCTGTGTTGAATCGGCCAACATGTTTGCTTGAATTTTTAGAAAATTTTATACTCAAAATTTCGAGATGATTTCTTCTACAAAGTTGTTGATAATGATGTCTAGTTCATCCAGAAATTTTGCTAACAATTTTTGAGCTTTCTACGAATTTATACAAATTTTAAACTACATCTGAAACTGTGTTGAGAATAATCTGTTTTGAATCTGCCAGCATGTTACCCGAATTTTTAGATAATTTTATACTCAAAATTTCGAGATGATTTCTTCTACAAAGTTGTTGATAATGATGTCTAGTTTAACAAGAAATTTTTGCTAACAATTTTCGAGCTTTCTACGAATTTATACAAATTTTTAACAAAAATATGAAATTGTGTTGAAGATAATCTATTTTGAATCTGCCAGCATGTTTGCCTGAATTTTTAGACAATTTTATACTCAAAATTTCGAGATTATTTCTTCGACAAAGTTGTTGATAATGATTTCTAATTCATCCAGGAATTTTGGTAACAATTTTCGAGCTTTCTATGAATTTATACAAATTTTTAACTAAATCTAAAACTGTGTTGAGAATAATCTGTTTTGAATCTGCCAGCATGTTACCCGAATTTTTAGATAATTTTATACTCAAAATTTCGAGATGATTTCTTCTACAAAGTTGTTGATAATAATGTCTAGTTTATCTAGAAATATTTGGAAACAATTTTTGAGCTTTCTACGAATTTATACAAATTTTTAACTAAATCTGAAACTGTGTTGAGAATAATCTATTTTGAATCTACCAGCATGTTTACCCGAATTTTTAGATAATCTTATACTCAAAATTTCAAGATGATTTCTTCTACAAAGATGTTGATAATGATATCTAGTTTATCCAGAAATTTTTGGTAACAATTTTTGAGCTTCCTACGAATTTATACAAATTTTTAACTAAATCTGAAACTGTGAGACAAATTTTACTATGTATTTGAAAATTTATTCAAAATCCTATACCAAGCCAAATGTGGTAATTTCTAACTAAAAGATGAGACTTGAGAAGTCTAGTTTCATGATAAATTTTTATATTATGGGTTTGATTTATGAATTAATCTAAATGAATAATGATATATATAAAGTTAACAATTGACGGTTAATACCAGTTGTTTAGGGTGAGTATTGGTTTTAAAGAGTGTACGAAATTAAGGGTTGACAGTCAATACCGGTTGTTCAGGGTGAGCCCTGGTTTTGAGAATTTTCACGTAAATTGTGTTGCGAAACTCTAAGATGGCACGGGACTTATTTGAACCCTTTTCGGTATTCGGTTTTGGAATAAGGGTGGATGTGCAGGTGACACACAGGGAGGTTACTTATCCCTGGCAGACCGTTTCCTTGGGGCAGACCACGGATGCCACTACTTGGGTATATAACTCCGGACGTGGGCATCTCTGGTAGTTACGGTTGGTAACACTTAAATATTTGACCAAGGGAGGGTTTTAAATTAACTGTTGTCATGCTTAGTGGTTGGTATGTTAAATCTCTTTGGTGAGATTTCGAGTGTCATCTAATTTATTAAAATTACTGAAATTATTCTAATGGTTGTAATTTATGTGTACAATTATATTGTTATCTCATGTTTAGAATCTTATTATTTTTCTCTTAAAAAGAATGGTAGGTTGGTTATGTTTTCTTACTGTGTTGCAAAACTCATGACATATATTTTGTTGCCCTGGCGTTTCATGCCAGATTATGTCGAAGAAGGGACTGAGGCTGAAATTAGAGCTGCTGCCAATATCGAACCTTGGCTGACTTACAGTAAAGATTTTATCAAAATAAAATCCTGTTATCCTTTGTATTAGGATTTAACTATGTTGTGACGTTGTGTGTGAACTTGTAGTTTTATTTTGTTGTTGGACTTTGACTATGTAAGAACTTAAAAGTTCCTAATTAGTAGTTAAAACTTTATCTAGCAAGTTATTATTATTTAAATCTTATGACGTTTCCAAAAAAAATTTTGGGGCGTCACAGTAAAGTCATTTTCAAAGTGAGACTGTCCTAGTTAACATGGTTGGTGATATAAGTGAGATTTATACTACAATTTGTGAGAACCGATTTACCGGCACTAATTTACAAGCACGACATTTGAAACCCCACCTTCGTATTCTTCATTGATAGATAGTCGAAAATGTCACTCCCAAAAAAGGACATTTTGATGTTGTTCCATTTTATAATGTTTAATTATTTGTTATATTGTTTTGAAGTTGGTCAAACATTAGATTTATGCTATATACTACTGAAGGAAATGGTGGTTACAAATCTTGGTATTCTCAATGGCCGGTTACTACTTTTTGGAGCTCTGCTAACCAAAATTTTCAAAGCTCATAATGTCAGCCTTGTAGGTGAAGCAGATGTGAAAATCTTTTCACCAATTTCAGAGTATACACTGACCCGAGCTGGTGGCGCTAACAACTTATTGAGATATATTAATGTTGCAAATGCACCAATAGCTGATGATCCCGAAGACCCCAATGACAATGACAATGCCATGCCACCAAATGAACAACCCTAGTACTGGACTGATTATTTGGCGCTGGAACAAGAATAACATAATCAGCGCGTACAATAGGAACAACAAATGGAGAATCAGTTCAATGCATTGGGTAATCGATTCGATGTATTTGCTGTCTCTCAGAACTCACTAATTCAACAATTTGGTAGTTTTGTGTAGACACTGAAAGATGTGATGAAGTTACAAGTAACCGCATTGATTAGATTGACCATCAAGTGACTCAGGTCTACCATCATTTCTTCCCTTCACCTCCTCCTCCACCACCACCACCACCACCACTTGACAACGACGCTTAATTTGTTTCGATGAGCGATTAAATGGTTGACGCATGTTATGATTTTTAATTGTGTTGCAGATGTACTCGTACTTTCTATTCTTATTTGTTTGTTTCCTTTTCTTTCTTTCTTAATTTTTTGGTTCATGGATGTACGCACTATTTGTCATTATATTTTGTTTGTGTATTTTTTTTTTCATATAATTTACTGCTGTCTGTTTTTATTTTTAAATGATGCACCTATCTGTTTATTTTATTTTCATTTTTTTTTTCATAACCAAACTCTTTTCAAATTTCAATTCAAAAAATATTTATTAACAAAAAAAAAAAACTGTTAATCAAACTGTTCTTCAAATTTAATTGAAAAAAATTAATTATTAACCAAAAAAAAAAACAATTATAACCAAACTGTTTTTTTTTAATAACAGTTAATTGAAAAAACGCTGTTAACCAAATTGGTTTTTTTTTATAAATAATTTTGTTTTACTGAAATATTTTAATATTTTACAACAAAATTATTTTTTTAAAAATTATGGTTGATTTTATTGAACACTAACCGGGTAGATGAATTTTAAAATTGGTTTTTTTAATAATTTTGTTTTACTGAAATATTTTAATATTTTAATATTTTAAACAAAATTATTTTTTAATATTTTTTAAAAAATTATGGTTGATTTTGTAGAACACCAACGGGGTAGATGAATTTTTCAAATAGTTTTTTTTTTAATAATTTTGTTTTACTAAAATATTTTAATATTTTACAAAAAAATTATTTTTATTAATATTTTTTTAAAAATTATGGTTGATTTTGTAGAACACCAACGGAGTAGATAAATTTTAAAATGTTTTTTTATATTATTTTTGTTTTACTAAAATATTATAATATGTTAAAACAAAAATATTTTTTTTAATATATATATATATTTTTAATATATTATAATTATTTTTTAAAATTATAGTGGCTTTTGTAGAACACCAACGGGATAGATGAATTTTAAAATGGTTTTATTTTTTAATATTTTTGTTTTACTGAAATATTATAATATGTTACAATAAAAATAATATTTTAAAAAAATTATGGTTGATTTTTTAGAACATCAACGCGGTAGATGAATTTTAAAATGTTTTTTTTTAATATTTTTGTTTTACTAAAAAAATTTACATCAATTTTTTTAATTTTTTTTTAAAAAAATTATGGTTGATTTTTTAAAAATATTTTTTGTAATTTTTTAATATTTTCAAATGTTTTACACATTAAAAAAAAAGACGAATGTAATAATACATACAATACTACCAAATTCACATTATTTCTTCACATCACAAATCTACCCATGGCCAACATGATTTTTCCACATAGCAACAGCAATTGCATCCCTCAAGTTCAATTGGTATGTCAACCTATGTTGTGACATGTCAACATAGTCAGCTTGGCCTCCAATAAACCCGTTTGTTGCTGCTTTTACCGTCATTTCATTATCAGCTTCCATGAAGAATGGGTCCATAGCTGTATGCAAATGGATCCAATTGTGCACTACACAAAATGCAATCACGAGGGGTCCTTGTCGTGTGGACTTGTAATTTGGCATAGACTGCAATATTGGAAACCGCTTCTTTAGAATACCAAATGTTCTTTCTATGACATTGCGTAACGACGAATGTCGATGGTTAGACAATTCCTTGGGTCTAGAATAATGACGGCCATGAAACTCTTGCAAGTGATAGCATTAGGAACAAAATGGAACAAGAAATCCAAGCATGTTCGTGAAGCCGTCATCCACTAAATAATACTTGCCTACATGTAAATAATGTAGGCAATGCTCTGTCAAATACATGTACACAAAAATCAACATTTAAGACAGTACAGTGTGTTATTTGGTGACACTCACCATGGGGTGGGTGTAGGAAATGTAGACCAGCTCTTGTAATCGAGTCAACTAAAATTGTGTTGTCGTGAGTGCTACCTTCCCATCTAGAATTGATAAATGTGAACAACATGTCAAAGTCGCAAGCTGCGAGCACATTTTGCGATATCATAGTCTGTCTTGCGGCTGGGACCCACGCATCTACCAATGTGCCATCGATAGTATCGACACAATCCTACTTGAAATATATTAGTTTGACATTAAACGTGAAACAAACCTAGATATTACTTGTAAAACATAAATAAATAAATAAAAATTTAATTCGTTACTGTTATTGAAAACTTACAAGACAAACATGTAGTCGTACATTGAACTAGGGAAAAAATCTCCTATCATTTAAAATTTTTGCCGGTATCTCATCTTGGTTATGTAATTTGATAACCGTTGATGCAAGCTTGCACAGTGCTTGCATAATGATTTTGATGTGCCGACAAATAGTTTCCGTGGAGTGTTGAAATCTATCGGCTAGTAGTCTATGCCGATTATTTTGTGCGAAAGTGTACAAAAAAATGCCAAGCGATTTCTTAACACTGATATGCATATGTTCAGTTTTGACAAATCCATTTTGAAGTAAGGTGTCTTTCAATAAAATGAATGTTTGGGCATCCATTCGCATGATATTCATCATTGTTTCTGGATGGCCATTTAATAAACTAAAGATGTAATCATTACCTTTGAATGGACAAGTTCGCTGCGATCGTCTACTGGTTGACGCATTCATATGTTCATTCACAAAAGTAATCATCAAAAAGTCTATAAAATCTTCAATAACCTCATCCTCCTCTGATGACCTCTCCATTGCATTGTTTTCTATGTCGGATGACATATTGTTTCGGCTACATGACGATAACGCATAATTATAAAAAAATGATTAACAACATGCTAACTGTTACCATTATTGGTGAAACTAAAATAAACCGCTGCCTATAATTTGTCAGCCTTAGTCATTTATCGAACTAGATGGAAACATACATGCGAAGAAAAAACATATTAATATTTAGTCATATTATCATTACTACCATTTCATATTGTATGTTGTGTGTAAAATTAAAAGTTGAAGCAGAAATAAGAAAACAGACATGAAAGAACGCAGAAGAATAAAATCACATCTAAATGTAAAATAGAAACAATTTTAAAAAATATAGAAATAAACAAAGAAAGACGGATAAAAAAGAGCATGTCATCAGGTGAAAAAAAAAATTAATAAGAACAACATCGACATCATCAAATCATGTTGGACAACCACAAAGAGAATCGCAAGCTTGATCAAGTAACAACTTCTTCCTTCATTGCAAAGCTAGGATCATAGCTAGGCGCATATGGGCAGGAGTACACATAAGAAACCATCGTCATTCCTTATCTTTGAATAGTGTTAGTGCCCTAATGTACTGGACTGGTGGTATGTCCCCGAGCTCTAACAGGGCATCTTGACATGCATCAAGAGAATAGTCATTACCATCTGCACTTGCAGCCTCTGTGTCTGTTGATCAGGCACAGAAATGTTCCGTTTTTGCCTATACATAGGTAGTGAAAGCTGCGCAGACATCATCAAAGCCACTTGACCATGACCTTTTAGAACGAACCACTATCAGTTTGGATATTTGTAGGGCCCCTCTTGTGACTTTTGCCCTTCGATGGTTCTATGTACTTATCGCCGAATAAGTTAACAGCAATAGGTTCGGCCGCATTACTCCCACTAGCTCCAAGAGATCAAAATTTATTAAGCATTTCATTCTTTTCATCAGAGTTAGGGGCTCCTTGTGTGGATGCACGGACACAACAGTTTTCAACAATTTCGGTCATTTCTTGAAAATACTCAAATCCTTTTGTCCTAAATTTCTTTACATTTTTTGTTGCCTAGAGCAATTGAAAATATTGAAAATAAGCATACTGTACGTGTGATCAAATGTTACAAAAAAATTTGAAAAGGGTACAGGTTAATTCAATACTTTATCCCAAAATTCATTGAGTGCAACAACCGTTCCTACAATGGGATCCCATCCCAGACCGGTATGTGCCTGCAATCGCTTGAAGGTTTGGTAATCAGTTTTCAGTCACTGTTATTTTTGTCTCACCTATTTTGGTGTGTATCGAAACCCATACAAATTTTGTAACTCAGTTGCAAAATGGTTCCAATGCCTAACTGTCCACACAGTACTACGACCTGTTGTTTGATTTTTTTGTACCTCGTCTCTCAACATGTTTATTAGCTTCATTTCAATTCTGGAACTCCACATTCTTGTGTCCTGATTGTCATCAGAATTGTTGGCATCTATCTAACAACACACAATTTATATCTAAACAAATCTGAATTGGATATTAAAAAATAAAAATGCAAGAATCATCTCCAATTATGTTTCGGTAGGAAAAAAAGTTCATCAATTGAAGTTGTTAACAGTGTTGGGAAAAATAGATACAACAGGAAAAAACAGAATATTGCTAGGAAAAAAGAATTCATCAATTGAAGTTGTTAACAGTGTTGGAAATAACAAATACAACAAGAAAAAGCAGAATATTGCATGCAAAAAGTTTGTGAAAGAAGTGTACACGGTAGACCATAAGCAGAAGGAGATCAGAAGAAGAAGAAAAGCATTGTAACAACCCTCACCACTGGTTACCGATAAATTACTTATTACTGCTAAACTGTGACTGATTATGATAAGTAATGGAACTGATTGAAATACTGAACTAATCGACTGAAATCTGAAACTGATTGATTGACTGTATCTGTTTTAATGCATTTTCAATCTGTTGATTGTTAATTGATCTGTTCGTGTTTTATGTTTAAACTGCAAATTGAAGGCCTTATCGGCGGCCGAATCTGAAACTGATTGATATTCTGTGTTAGTTAGATTTTATGTGATTTTATGGTGTAATAATCTGAAAACTGATTTGGTATGATTAAATTAGATTAAAATAAGTGAAATTGCATTGTTGCACTTATTTACATTTTTGCCACATTAGTGGCCCACTCAATATAACATATTAGAGCCTTTGTACACTTGATCAAAACATTTTCTCCAGCCCATTTTCTTGTTCTTGCCGACTAGTGAGAGAGAGTGAGAGGAAAAGAGTGATTTCAACTTGCTTCACCTTGCATTGCTTGAAAAATTGAAGATATTGTAGAAGTGATTGCATATTTGAGCTCCCTTCTTGAACTACAAGACTTAAGGTAGATTCATTATCTTCTTGTTTATATCTTGAGTTGATTCTTGCATGGTTTAGAGCAAAGTTGAAGTCTTGAGCCAAGTTATGGCTCCTAATTGTTGTGTTGAAGCTTAATTGTTGCATGCATGTATATATGTTGAAGTTTTGAGGTTGTAGTTCATAATTCCTCACATGCATGTCCATGTTTTAAGAGTAGTTCTTGATTTTATCTTGTTTCGAAAAGAATTGGCTCATTAGAGCATGTTTTGAAGCTTGCAAATTGTTTAAAGTTCATGCATGTTCATTTAAGACCTTGTCCATGAAATTTGGTTTGAAATTGGATTTAATTGAAACACCCTTGGGCTTTGATTTACCAAATTGATCTTTGAAACATGTAATATTATGAGTTTTGAAGTGTTTTCCAGAAAATTAGCCCAAGAGGATCGAATTTGATGCATTTAAACTTGTTTGAGCTTGGAAGTTCAAATCTGGAAATTCAGATTTTGGACTCCCGCTCGAGCGGGGAAAGTGGCGCTCGAGCGGGAAATTCGTGCTCCCAGTACTTTGCACTGTATTACAGTCCGTTAGAGCGGGGTAATTGGCGCTCGAGCGGGACCTTGTGTCTTGCGCTCGAGCGGCTATCGAGCGCGAGCGTGATTTTTGAGCATCCAGCACTTTTGACTATTTTGCATGTCCGGTCGAGCGTGGAAGTGACGCTCGAGCGGGAACCATTGTTTGCATGTCCGCTCGAGCGGGGAAACCTGCGCTCGAGCGGGACTCTGTTTTTCTGAAAATTCTGAAAATATTTTCTGAGTGCATCTTTGCATCCTCATCCATCCTAGGCATTCTTAGGCCTAGTTTAAGACATCTTAATGAGGATATAGATGTAGAACACACCGAGGCAATTAGGGATTAAGTTATTATCTTTCCCAACTGTGTAGCTTAGTGTGTGTGTTCGATCTGTTACTGTGTAGGGTTGGCTTCCGTGGAGACGCTCTAGCTTACTGTAGCCCAGAACTCTGTGAGTAACAACTGTGTAAAGATATGTTCAAAAATGATTATCTTTGAATAATTGAACTGAACTGTTTTCTGAATTGTTACTGTTAACTGAATGAATGTATGTCCTATATTCTGAACTGTACTGTGGCATCCTTAGCAACTACTGTTACTGACTGTTACTGTTACAGAGATCTCTGTCGGTTCCCTCGTTGGAACCACTACTGTTTACTGATTGATGGCCATCATTTACTGTTCGGTCTTTTAGACCTACTGTTTACTGTACTGTTATGCTAATGGATGTATCACATATGACTGTTTACTATACTGAACAACTGATATACTGATTGAAATGAACTGTTTTCAATACTGAAGGACATTCATTCTAAACCCTTTACGCTTTATGTTATTCACTGGGCTTAGCTCACTGCTTATATATATATGTAGGTGCATAGGCACCAGACTGCAGCTAGGAGCGTGGGGTAGACTTCCCTTTTTGTCAAGCCAACTACTGTGCCTCACTGCGAGGTTTCGAGCCTGCCAAGCTATGGCTTAGGGGTGTTTTTATTCCCCTGTCTGTCTTTGTATCTGTTTTTGTACTGTTACCACTGTTTAATCGGGATTAGGTCCCTGAACTGAATGATTGTATATAATGTACATACTGTTTTGTCACTGTATATATATATATATATATGTGTGAAAAGTCTTTTTGCATACAGACTGTCACCGCTCATTGGACATTGTTTATTTACTGTATTGGCTTCCGCCATGCCCCTGTACTCTGTATTACTGCCTTATTGTTAAGCAGGCCTTCGGTAATCTCGGATTACTGGCCGGTTACGGTGCTAAACCCATAGGGGCGG
The DNA here is from genome assembly GCA_030407325.1 of Camellia japonica. Taxonomy (NCBI): domain Eukaryota; kingdom Viridiplantae; phylum Streptophyta; class Magnoliopsida; order Ericales; family Theaceae; genus Camellia; species Camellia japonica. Next base: position 36,049,494 of record JAPPVO010000003.1, on the reverse strand, counting down.
GTTTAGGTCGTGACAAGCATCAAAGGGGGTAAGTGGCAGTGGACCAAGAGGAGAGGGAGCTGGGTTGGAGGGAGCTGGGCTGGCGGTTGACCGGCCGGAAGACCGATGGAATGATCGGCCAGTTGTCCTGGCGGTTGACCGGTTTGACAGATCAGAACCATTTCTATTTCGCAGCTATTACATAGCAGATCGATTGAAGGATTGAAGGATATACGACTAGCAGATTGATTGAATGATATACGTACCAGACCAGTAGAAGTGGAATAGTTGTCATCGGTGACGGTGTGGGTACAATGGGTGGATATACGCTTCTTCGGTAGGCATCTGATTCGAGAATACGCTTCACAAATTTGGCCTGACACACATAAATTGGGAATGAATTTGGGGATGCTTGAGGAAATCAGTGAGTTGTAATTTAAAATTGAGAGAAATTTATGATTTGGTTGACCTCGGTCTTGTCGTTGTTTCGTTGCTCGAAGAGTGAATCTTCCACAATGCACAAACTGCAACTCACTTGATTTGTGGAAGCTGGTAGATGCGATTTTATGGGTGGAGAGGGGGTTCACAAACATAGTTTAGATTTGAAGGTCTCAGTTCACAGAGAGCAACACAACCCGTGAAGAATCTTGAGCTGTGATCGTTGAAAGAGAGGGAGAGGACTCGTGAAGTTCAGCTTTAAATTTCTTTCCAAGTGAAGCTTTTCAGAAGTTCAGTTTTAAATTTCTTTCATGTGAAGCTTTTCAGAAATGGAGAATATTGAAGACACAGAGTATGTACCGTTGGAAGCTTTTTACAGTGGAGAAACGAAAGGAGAAATCTGCCAAACGGGAAGTGAAGATGTATTTTGAATTGTATGGTGGCATTACGATTTGAAAATTATATCCAAACTTGAAGTGGAAATGTATGGGTGGAAATATATTTTGAGAATACAACCAAACACATTTCTTTCTATTTTTGTCTAAAGCTCTGGTAGTATAAATATTCTTGTAAGTTATTAGGCTTAGATAGCTTTTCTTTGAGACATCAATAATATTCTTCTTAGTATATCAACCTCGCTTCTGTGCTGCGTTACATTTGATCCAACCTACATCACTCGCAATACAATGCAAGATTTCATCGGCTCGTTTGCCGATCTCTGGTTTTCAAGCCCTTCGATGACGACAGAGTTGAGAAGATCGGCTCCATCATTTGCAAATTGGGAATCAAACTCTTCTCAAGGCCTCCAATCCCTGCACTTCCACCGATTGCCAAGTCTAATGCAATCAAAGTCAAGAAAGACGACGCCCGTTGATCCGGTAGAGGAAAGGTGAATTGATCAGTTGCAGCGCATTTGGAAGGGTTTATATGGGACTCAATATTGATTTTGGAGCTCTTCTAGCCATCAAACAGGTTAGATTTTTTTTTTTTTTTGGAAATTTGTTTGGTTTTGATTTTGTTACTTTCTAATTTTTTAATATCCATGCAATGTAGGTTTCAATTGTAGCCAACAGTGCTTCAATAGAGAAAACACAGGTTTTGTTGATGTCCAATTTAATCACTTTATTTATTGATTCTTACAATTTGTGTATGAAGTATTGCGTTTGTGGTACTAAATTGGTAGTTTTCTATTTTAAAGTTTAAAGATTTTTGCTTTAGTTGATTGGCAAGAGTATGTTATCTGAATTTGACCTTTTTTAATTTTTGTTAGGCCTACATTAGAGAGCTTGAAGAACAAGTGAACCTTCTTAAAAATCTTTCACATCCAAACATTGTTGTAAGTATTTGATTTGCATTCTTCTTGAAGCAATGGTTGTTCATTTTTTTGGTTGGTTTTCTGACTTTACTTGTCTCTTCTTTTTCTTGGAGAGATACTTGGCAACAACTAGAGAGGAGGAATCTTTGAATATTTTGTTGGAAATTGTCCTCAGTGGATTTATCTCTTCACTTCTAGGAAAATTTGGTTCGTTTCCTGAGTCTGTAAGTTGATTACCACTTATTCAAATTATCAATTTTCTGTTTTTGAGTATTGAAGTTTATATGAAAATGCATTTGCCAAGCTGGCTATAAGAATGCATTTGAATTAACACTCTGTCGAGAGGCAAGCCCTACTTATTGACTTAAAAAAAATTTCATTTTAGGATGTTGAAATTTCTCCTAGAACCTGTTTGCCAAGTAGGTTATGAGAACGTACATGAGATGAAAAGCTACACTCAAAGCTTGAAAACTTTGCTTCTATACTATACAATTTGCGTGTTTGGAATTTGAATCTTCTTGCTGAATCTGTGTGCTAAGCAGGTTATAAGAATGTACACAAAACAATTGTTGTTGGGAATAGAATACCTTCACAGGAATAAAATAATGCACAGGGACGTTAAGGTATCGTCACCTTCTTGCAAGTGATTCTTAACAAGGATAAAACTTCTCTCTCTCTCTCTCTCTCTCTCTCTCTCTCTCTCTCTATGTATATATATGTATGATAACAGGCTTGCTTTTGTCAGGGAGCTAATAGCCTTGTTGATGATAAGGGATGCATAAAACTTATAGACTTTGGTGCATCAAAGAAAGTTGTTGAGCTGGTGTGAACAATGTTTCCTTTATTTCATTTTTTATTTAATTTTTCTAGTTATTTACTTTGTTTTCTTTCGAAGGTAATATCAGGTCAAATTATTGTATACCTGAGTTTTGTATGTTGCTAGTACAGGCTACCATGACTAGTGCAAAGTCAATGAAGGGTATTCCATATTTGATGGCTCTTGAAGTTATCCTTCAAACCGGGCATAGCTTGTGAGTACAATCACACATTTCCATACTTATAGCTGATCTATGATATAGATAAGACAAATTCGACCATGTGTTTTCTTACTAGCTCAACCCATGTCACCTTAGTTACATCTTCAATGCGGATAAAGTTACTCTTACGCATTAGTGCAGTAAATGCTTGCAATATTTTCACTTAAGCACGTGCATATACACCATGCTTGTTGCACTCTTTATTTTGTGTTTGTTTTAGCTCATTAGTTCAATATCAAACATTCTAGCTCTGCAGATATATTGAGTGTTAAATGTATGGTTATTGAGATGGCTACAAGAAAGCCTACTTGGGGCCAGCAGTATCAGAAGGTATTTTGAAACCATCATCTTCTATTGCTTTCCTACTTAAGTATTTATTTTTCTGTTAACTACAACTTTAGGACTCAGTAAGATGTTAGTTCATTGTTTGTGAACTAACTAATTGGTGTTTCTTTCAGGTTGCTGCTCTATTCCATATTGGGAGAACTAAATCTCATTCACCCATCCCCAAGCATCTATCTATTGAAGCAATAGATTTTTTGTTAAAATGTCTGCAGAAGTATGTTTCTCATACCTATTATTTTTGTTTCTTGTTTCTCCTGTCCTTTGTATCCATTGCCAATTATTTTTTTAGGCTAATACACAAATTTATAGGAAGATAATTTATGCTTTATTTGTAAGTTTGTTTCATTCTCTTATCATTCTATGGCAGGGAAACAAACTTAATGTGACACCCTGAATGTTCAATTAAATGCCACATAAATGTTTATAGTTATGGGTGTATGTGATATATATTATTAAATAATTAATAATAAATACATAATCTAATTTAGCATTGGGTTATATGGGATTAATTAGGGATTTTTATTTAGAGCCAAATTAATAGAAATATGAAATTTTAAGACTAGTTAGGTCAAATTAAAGTTAAAGATAGTAAGTAAATAAATAATAATAACAACAATATATGGAATGAGAAGAATAATAATGGCAATAATAAAATGAATAAGTTATATGTGCTAGGTAAATTAATTTATCATTATGGTTATTAAATATATAACGAAGAAATTTATTAAGATAAATTAAATACCAATTTTATTATTAAATACTAATTTTAGTTAAGATATATTAGTTGTGTAGATAAAAACAAATCAGTGGCTATCAAATACAATCTTGCCATATTATCCAAACAGATCAAGGGCCATTAATGAGTTAGATTACAAATCTGCCGAGTGAGAAACGGGGAAGCCACCTGGACACTAGACTCGGATAGAGGAATGAGCACCTGGAGCCTAGGGTGTTCAGTCATCACTTATATTGTGTATAAATAGGGGTGGTAGTGCTGTGTGTGTGCGGGTGAAGGAAAGAAGTAAAGAAAAAAAAAAAAACCGAGAGAGAGAGACTCGTCAGTTAAGGGTAAGGTACTTATACTAGGAGAGTTCTGATAAAAAGGTGAGGCTAAGGGTTATAATTAAGGTGAGATATGTTATACCTTGATTTACCATTATATGTTTTACAAATATTTTGAGTTACCACAGCTTATTTATTACAAGTACATTTATTAAGTTATATAAATAAAAGTTATATCTCAGTTACGTGGGTTACTTTCTAAACTCTATTTACTTAAAAGGAAACCCATGGATATGTTAGTTTAAATTTTAGTATATATTTGACTATAACCTTATAAACAATTATGTTTTGTAAGGACCACTACGGGAGTCCCACGCCTTGGGGGACTTAAATAACCATTGGCTTCTGTTTGACCACTTTGTGGTCCTCTATTTGTCATGGATCCATTGACCTCTGTTCTGACTGTCACTTCTGTGACCTCTGTTCTGTTCTGTTTTGTACCGTGGTTATGATTATTTATTTACATGATTTCTGTATTCTGCCACTTTAAATAAATTGTCATTTTAAATCAAATTTTGCAAATGTTTTAGCCTAATTAATTATCCATGGATATTTTGTATTCCCTACACTTGGCATAACATTTCTCACTCTACTGTGTGCTTATAGCTGTTACCCTTTCAGGTGACGAGATGTGAGGAAAATCCATAACCCTACAAAATGGAACCTGCATATGGACTGATGATGAATCACTATTTTACCTTTCTTTTTTTTTTTTATATTTTTGCTTCCTTTTGTCTCTATTCGGGGCTGGTCACTGAATAATAAAATAATGAAAGCCCTAGAAATGTATTTCCATGTAGTAAAATTTCTGTTTAATTATTTTTATTTGCGCAGCTTAATTTATTTCGAATGAGAATAAGTTAGTAAGTCACGATTCCAACTCTAAGCCCCTGGAGTTGGGTCCTGACAAAGGTGGTATCAGAGCAACGGTTCAAAAAAAAAAAGTTATAAATAAATCTATAACTAAAACCATATAGCTAAAAAAAAAATAAAAAAAACTAAATAAAAAAAAATAACTAAATAAATAAATATATATACACATATATGAATATATGTGGTAAAATATAATAATAAATAATTACATGTGACGTTAGTTTTCCTGTGTAAAATCTCACGTTTATTCTGGTGTTGTAGGATGTCAGAGATTTACCTTGATGATGCTTTATGGAATGACCTCCAGGCCATCAACTTAGATGAAATTTTAGCCAAACACCCTGCCCCCGCCCCCGCCTCACCTGAAGGGTGGGGAGATTTTGAAGAGATAGTCAGGGAATTACACCCAGGTCTTGGCCGATTGATGGGACGACCAATTTATATCCAGGTTGACCCTACCGACGTTCCACACCTATTATGGAGGCACAGCCTTGACCACACACGCAGACGTTTTCTCGGACCATCTCGCGTCCTTGGCGTCGCCCCGGGTCATGACCACCCGCATTACATTATAGGCCCGCTACCCCCAGAGTTTGCAGCCAGAAGGGGGAATGTGTACCCCGAGGATTACATTCTCACCACAGTTCCAAATCCACTAGAGATCATTAATATGCAAAATGTTGACTTCGAAAATGACCTGTCATATGTTGAGACACCTGTTTGGATTGTTGACCGGGCATCTGTGGGTCATATACGGTCTATCCCCATTTTCGCGGTCCAGGTGGCATGGGTGTGTTTTGGTGTAATCCAGTTAGGGTGGGAATTTGAGCTTTTTATGCAGCACTATTTCCCCTGATTTTTCGGCCCATCTGACCCACCACTCTAGATCTGGATAGTAGACAATCTTTTGTATGCTGATCTTGATATGTTCTAATCCCCTTTTGTTGACTTTTGTTTTGTTTACCGTAGGGATGGGACACTAACATGCTCTAACTAATGTAATGTGAATTGCAAAAATTATATAAATAAATAACAACGTGCAATGTTGGCAGTTTATATAAATATAAAGTGTACTACATATATATTGTGCTACATATATACATATATATATGCTGCGTTGAAAATATAATGCCTCGTTTATTACTTGTAGAATGGCTAATGGTAATGGAAGTGAGTCATCGGTCAGTGGTACGGAATCGATGGAAAGAGTAATGGAACGAGCAGTTGCTAGTTTTCTACAAGCCTTGCAAGCTAACATCAACAATGGGACACCGGAACAACGAGAAGGGTTGGTTACCATAAAACAGTTCCAAGATCTGAAACCCACCACGTTTACTGGTGGCCCAGACCCAATGGTAGCGGACGCTTGGGTTAAAGACATGGAAAAGATTTTTCGTGCCCTACCCTGCACCGAGAGGCAAAAGGTAACTTTCGCCACCTTCACTTTCAAAGATAATGCGCAGAAATGGTGGCTTCTTACTCTGGCCAAAGAAGAAATTACGACGTGGGCAAGATTCTTGGAAGTATTCTATGAAAAATACTTTCCAGATTCATTGCGGGAACAGAAGGCATCCGAATTCATACATCTGAAGCAGGGAACCATGACGGTGGCCGAATATGAGAGCAAGTTCACACAACTCGCTCGGTTTGCCACATATGTCATCCCCACCGAAACTCGAAAAGCAAGAAAATTTGAAGCAGGATTGGATGCTGGAATTAAAGACAGGCTTGAAGTTTTGAAATTGCCAACCTATGCAGAAGTGGTGGACCGGGCGTACATAGCAGAAAAGGGAATTAAAGCCTCGCGTTCCGGAGAACCAAGCTACAAGAAGCGATTCTAGGAAAGAGATAACAGAAGACCCGGTGTTGCACCTCATAAAAAGGTGAACATGGGCACAACTAGCTCAGGCCACCACGGTCTTACCAACCCCCGAGGTGGCACTATTCCAACTTGCCCCACTTGTGGAAGGGTTCATTGGGGACAATGCCATTGAGACACGGGAGCATGTTTTAGATGCGGACAGTTTGGCCACTTGTTAAGGGATTGTCCAAAAATGGTTAATCCTACAGCCAGCCCCTCTGGCCCAGTCAAGAGAACCGCGGGACCGGGAGGAGAAAAGAAGGACCAAAACTGCCAAGGTCGGGCTTTCGCCTTGGTACCTGGAAAACCGGAAGTTACCGAAAATGTTGTGTCAGGTATACTTTCTATCTGTGGTCTTTTAGGTCATGTCCTTATTGACTCTGGGTCAACTCATTCTTTTGTTGCACCACACTTTGCCACCAAATTGACATCAACACCCGAACCATTAGAATATACACTGTCTGTGTCTTTTCCTTCTGGTAAGTCTGCCTGTAGTACCGATGTGTACAGATCTTGTGTTGTATTCCTAAAAGGCAAAACCTTATATGTAGACTTGATTCCCCTCCGCATTGGAAACTTTGATGTAATCTTAGGTATGGATTGGCTGGCTGCCAACCACGCCTCTATCGATTGTAAAGCCAAAAATGTCTTCCTCAAGTTACCTAACCAACCCGAAATTATCTTTGATGGGGCTGAAGTTTCTAACCCTTCCTGTATCATATCCTCCATGGCGGCCCAAGACTCCTAAGAAAAGGTTATGATAGTTATATTTGTTATGTGATTGATACACAAAAAGAGGCCCCTACCATTGATGCAATTCCTGTACTTCGAGAATTCCCGGATGTCTTTCTTGAAGATCTACCCGGTATTCCAGTTGATCAGGAGATCGAATTCACCATTGAAACCCAACCTGGCATGCAACCTATATCAAAAACTCCTTATCGCATGTCGATGACAGAATTGAAAGAGCTGAAAACTCAACTCCAGGAACTTTTGGACAAAGGTTTCATTCGGCCTAGTACCTCACCCTGGGGAGCTCCAGTACTGTTCGTGAAGAAAAAGGATGGCACGATGAGACTATGCATCGATTACCGGGAGCTGAACAAGGTCACCATCAAGAATCGATATCCTCTGCTGCGAATCGATGACTTGTTCGATCAACTGCAAGGCGCACAAGTATTTTCCAAAATTGACTTACGTTCTGGCTACCATCAACTAAAGGTTAAAACAGAAAGCATTGAAAAGACTGCCTTCAGAACCCGTTACGGGCACTACGAATTTCTCGTCATGCCTTTTGGCGTCACAAATGCCCCGGCAGCCTTCATGGACCTCATGAACAGAGTGTTCAAACCCTACCTTGATGAGTTCGTCATCGTCTTCATTGACGACATCCTCATATACTCCAAGTCACCAGAAGCTCATGAGCGGCACTTACGAATGGTTCTACAAACACTACGTGATCACAAACTCTACGCCAAGTTGAAGAAATGCGAATTCTGGATCACTAGTGTACACTTTCTCGGTCACGTCATTAACAAAGACGACATTTCGGTTTATCCCCAAAAAGTTGCAGCAATCGTGGACTGGCCATGACCTACTAATGTGTCGGAAATCCGAAGTTTGTTAGGTCTAGCTGGCTATTATCGGCGCTTCGTGCAAAATTTCTCAAAGATGGCATTGCCCTTGACCCAGCTAACTTAGAAGAACACACCCTTTGAATGGACTGATAAACAGGAGCGTTGCTTTCAAGAATTAAAAGGTCGACTTGTGTCAGCCCCTATACTAGCACTCCCTACCGGAGCAGATGGGTTCGTAATTTATAGTGATGCCTCATACAATGGGTTGGGTTGCGTTCTCATGCAAGACGAAAAAGTCATTGCTTATGCGTCACGACAATTGAAGACTCACGAGAAGAACTACCCGACTCACGATTTAGAATTGGCTGCGGTGATCTTTGCTCTCAAAATCTGGCGTCATTATCTCTATGGTACAACCTGCGAGATTTATACTGACCATAAAAGCCTAAAATATCTATTCACACAGAAGGAACTAAACATGAGGCAACGGCGGTGGTTGGAATTTATGAAAGACTACGATATAGAAATCCATCACCATCTGGGCAAAGCTAACGTGGTGGCCGACGCACTGAGCCGAAAGTCGACAAGAAGTTTGGCATGCACCCTCGTTTCCCGCAAGGTCAATGGGTTACTCACCAACGTAACCGTGGAACCTGCATTGATTGGAGAAATTAAAGCGCGCCAATGGGAAGATAAACTCTTGAAGAAAAGGTACGAGGAACAAGGAAGCATGCCTGATCCTGATTTCATTATAAGCAATGGGATATTGAAATTTCAGAACCGAATTTGCATACCCGACATCTCGGATCTCAAGAAGAAGATACTAGAAGAAGCTCATAAGTCAAGATTTGCAGCCCACCATGGCAACACAAAGATGTATCGTGATCTAAAGGAACACTACTGGTGGACCGGAATGAAAAAAGATATAGCAAACCATGTTTCTAAATGTCTGCATTGTCAGCGTGTTAAAGCAGAACATCAGAGACCAGCAGGGCTATTGCAACCACTCCCTATTCCTGAATGGAAATGGGAACACATTACTATGGACTTCGTGGTCGGGCTACCACAGTCTTGTTAGTATATTATATGTAATGTATTGTTAGTGATCTAGATAGTGGATGTAGTTAGTGATCTAGATAGTGGATGTAGTGGATGTATATAATATGTAAGGATATAGATAGTGGCTCTTAGTGGTGATAGTGGCTCTTAGTGGTAATAGTGGCTCTTAGTGGCACAAATAGTAGCTCTTGTTTTCTCCTATATAAGGAGTGTAATATGGTCTTCATATATGTATATATTGATATCAATCAATAATATCAATACATTAATTTTCTACATGGTATCAGAGCTATAGGTTAAGCTCCTAGTGTTCTTCGCCTTCTGGCGGGCGGCAACCTTTCCTTGGCCGCCCGCCGGACCTCAACCTATTCCACTTGTGTTTCTACACATACCTTCTTCCATAGCTGAGCTCTTACCCCTCATTTCAGCCTCTGTAGATCGCAAAGAGCAGCAGCAGCCATTCGGTGCCTTATGCATACAGGATCCACAAACGCAAGCAAAGGAATTGAAACTGGAAAGTGATGGTTCAGTTCAGCAAGAGGGTGGAGATGAAAAAAAAAAATTCAACCTTCATCAAAGGACTACTGTGTTTCCTCACAGCCATTTGATTGTAATGTTAAGGATTATTTTCCGGCTGAAGAAGCATCTGCTGTCATCTCCACACTGGAGGGAGAAATGAACCCTTTGAAGAGTGAGGGAAGGCTGGAACCTGTACAGGTGTCTTCACTCCTTTGTTCCATTAATCCATCACATGTTCCTAACACTGATGGCAATGTCTGCCATACATCTACTGTTGCTTTCACTCCTGGATATGGTAACTCTGAGACCGATCCAATTGATTTGAGCTACCTTGAGCCTCCTGTACCTCCTCAAAGGTTTTTTTATTCTGAGCGAATTCTGCGAGAACATGCAGAGTTGTTAAACAGGTTTTCAAAGTCAGATGATTCGCTTGATTCTTATTTTCTTATAAACCATTCACCTTCTGATGTAGCACCACCAGATTTTATCACAGAATCTGTCTCTCTACAGACTGAGCAGCCTATCTCAACTGCAAAGCAATTGTATAAGGATCCTCACACCATTGCAGATGGGGCTGCCCAACTTCCAAACTTGAAGCAGGGATTATCAAATCCTATAGATGATAAATATGTTACCAATGATGATAACATTTTGAAGGATGAGAATGAAGCCAACTGCACCAAATTTGAGGATAAGAACCTCCTGGTTGGTGAAAAATCAGAAGTTGGATCAGAATTTCTGGCTGCGAGCGAAGTGGCTTCTGTAAAGCATCGTGAGAATCCTACATATGGTCTTCCAGAGCCTCAGTGGAGTGACAGGGCTGACAGCAATTTCACTACTAATCATACTCGGGGGCAGGATCAACCTTCTGCTTGGATGGAGAGCTCTAGGGAACCATCTGTCAGGGTTTCCAAACCAGAGCAGGGAGACATCCTCATTGATATTAATGACCGATTCCCTCGTGATTTCCTTTCGGATATATTCTCCAAGGCAATATTGTCTGAGGTTTCATCCGGTATTAGTCTGCTACAGAAAGATGGAGCTGGTTTGAGCTTCAACATAGAAAATCAGGATCCTAAACACTGGTCATTTTTCCAGAAATTGGCAGGAGATGAGTTTGCTCGAAACGGTGTTTCTCTTATTGACCAAGACCATTTTGTTTTTTCTTCTGCACTTCTTCACCCACTCGTTCCAAACATTATCATTATCTCTCCACCCGACCCACTTTAATCATTTCCATCCACCCTTTCATATTGTATTACTTTACCAATATCCTCCACCCACAAAATATTCTCTCTTTTCTTTCTCTATTTTTTTATTTTATTTTATTATTATTATTAAACACACCAAAACACCACCACAAACATTCCACATATCACAACCTCTTTTTTTTTATTTTTCTGTCGGGATCAAACCCGATCACCATTTTACACCAAAAAAAAAAAAAAAAAAAAACCACAAACAAATTCTCCAACCACCACAAAAATCGGCCTTACTTTTTCGCCTCTTCAGCTGTTCTCTTCTTCTTGCCTTTGTCTTGGGCGTCCCTTGCCGGTGCTGCCTCCGTGTTTCCCACGCCGCCGAGCATGTTCACTTCCCGTTGCTCCTCAACTGTCACATATGGCGGCCCTCCAAATCTGAGCATTACGGTGGCCTTCCGCTTCAGTTCCTTATTTTCTGCCTTCAGCCCACATATCTCTGCTCGGGCATCCTTATACATGCCCTGGAGCAGAGCCAGTTGGGCGTTTAACTGCTGCACCTCATTTGTCCTACTCTGAAGCCGGTGCGACAGGTTTGAGACCGCAGTCATGGTCTCAACACACGACTTCAATGTGTAATAATTTGCCTCAATATCCGATTGTGCAGCCATTCTTTGCTCCACAGACAGCATCGGAAAGTTCAAAGGCGCAAAACCAGGGGTGCTTGGCCCAGGGGCGCTTGGTTGAGGTTCAAGGGCCATATTCTGGGTTGTGGCCTCGTTGAGGTCGGGAAAGAGGGTAAGACCACGGGACGAAGATGCTATGTTCTGGGTAGCTGAACGGGAAGAAGAGGCCATATTCAGGGTTGGTTGTAGAGTGTTTCAGAGATAACAGCTCTCAGAGAACGACGAATTTTTTTCAGAGTTTTTCAGCTGGTTTGTTATGCATCAGCGGCAGCCTCGCCTTGGTTTAAATAGGCAAGGCAGACACGCGCCTTACGCACCTCTCAACGCCAGACGACAAATCGACGCGCCTTTTGATGGCTGTCGGGCACATCTTTTGATGGCACGCCTTTTGATAGCATGCTTTTTGATGGCACGCCTTTTGATAAGATTGGGCACGCCTTTTGAGGGTCCGACAAGACTCTGTAAACTGTCCCGACTTTGATTCCGGTTAGCTCCTATATGGGTCCGACAAGACTCTGTAAACTGTCCCGACTTTGATTCCGGTTAGCTCCTATATGGGTCCGACAAGACCCGGTAAACTGTTTTCTACATCGGTCCGATATGACCCCATAAACTATCTTCTACAACGGTCCGACATGACCCCAAAAACTGTCTTCTACCTTGGTCTGCCATAACCATACGGTCTTCTACAACGGTCTGACACGACCATACAGTGTCTCCCATCCACTTTTATTTTATTTTCAGTTTATTTTCCTGTTTTGTTACTCTCTCCAAACTCAAGTTGGCTAGTCTCTATCCTCTTTGAGTTTGAGGGGGGCTGTTAGTATATTATATGTAATGTATTGTTAGTGATCTAGATAGTGGATGTAGTCAGTGATCTAGATAGTGGATGTAGTGGATGTATATAATATGTAAGGATATAGATAGTGGCTCTTAGTGGTGATAGTGGCTCTTAGTGGTAATAGTGGCTCTTAGTGGCACAAATAGTAGCTCTTGTTTTCTCCTATATAAGGAGTGTAATATGGTCTTCATATATGTATATATTGATATCAATCAATAATATCAATACATTAATTTTCTACAAGTCTTTTTCAAAGAATGATGCAATATGGGTTATAGTAGACCGATTAACAAAGTCAGCACACTTTCTACCAATCAGAATCATGTATCCTCTGAATAAGTTTGCCACTTTATATATCAAGGAGATTATTCGGTTGCATGGTATCCCAGTATCGATCGTGTCTGACCGAGACCCTCGTTTCGTGTCTCACTTCTGGAATAAATTGCAAGAAGCTTTGAGAACTACACTGAAGTTCAGCACGGCCTATCATCCATAAACCGATGGGCAATCCGAAAGAATAATTCAGACGTTGGAAGACATGTTACGTGTATGCGTGTTGGACCTCAAAGGTAACTGGGATGAGCACCTACCTTTAGTGGAATTCGCCTATAACAACAGCTATCAGGCAAGCATTGGAATGGCACCGTACAAAGCACTGTATGGAAGGAAATGTCGATCACCCCTGTGCTGGACGGAAGTCGGCGACAGGAAATTGTTAGGCCCCGAAATTGTGCAAGTCACCAGTGAGAAAATCTAACTCATCCAATAGCGGATTCGCACTGCTCAGAGCCGCCAGAAAAGTTATGCGGATACTCAGAGGCGAGACTTGGAATTCCAAGTAGGAGATCATGTGTTTCTCAAAATCTCACCAACAAGAGGAGTGATCCGATTCGGACAGCGTGGAAAGCTAAACCCACGTTATATCGGGCCATTTGAAATACTGGAAAGAATTGGTCCTGTAGCCTATCGCCTTGCACTACCTCCTGAGCTATCTAAAATCCACAACGTGTTTCACGTATCAATGCTCCGACGGTATCTCCGAGATCCAGAACATGTCATCGACTATGAGAACTTGGAAGTTCGAGAAGATCTCTCTTACGAAGAACAACCAGTACAGATTCTCGATCGATGTGATCAAATTCTACGAAACAAGACCATACTATTGGTAAAGGTCTTATGGCGAAATCATCGCATCGAAGAAGCTACATGGGAAACCGAAGAACAAATGCGAGCTAAATGCCCACACCTTTTCGAAAGTTAAGGTACGTTGAGTTTGGGGACAAACTCCTATTTAGGAGGAGAGAAATGTGACACCCTGAATGTTCAATTAAATGCCACATAAATGTTTATAGTTATGGGTGTATGTGATATATATTATTAAATAATTAATAATAAATACAGAATCTAATTTAGCACTGGGTTATATGGGATTAATTAGGGATTTTTATTTAGAGCCAAATTAACAGAAATATGAAATTTTAAGACTAGTTAGGTCAAATTAAAGTTAAAGATAGTAAGTAAATAATTAATAATAACAACAATATATGGAATGAGAAGAATAATAATGGCAATAATAAAATGAATAAGTTATATGTGCTAGGTAAATTAATTTATCATTATGGTTATTAAATATATAACGAAGAAATTTATTAAGATAAATTAAATACCAATTTTATTATTAAATACTAATTTTAGTTAAGATATATTAGTTGTGTAGATAAAAACAAATCAGTGGCTATCAAATACAATCTTGCCATATTATCCAAACAGATCAAGGGCCATTAATGAGTTAGATTACAAATCTGCCGAGTGAGAAACGGGGAAGCCACCTGGACACTAGACTCGGATAGAGGAATGAGCACCTGGAGCCTAGGGTGTTGAGTCATCACTTATATTGTGTATAAATAGGGGTGGTAGTGCTGTGTGTGTGCGGGTAAAGGAAAGAAGTAAAGAAAGAAAAAAAAAAAACCGAGAGAGAGAGACTCGTCAGTTGAGGGTAAGGAACTTATACTAGGAGAGTTCTGATAAAAAGGTGAGGCTAAGGGTTATAATTAAGGTGAGATATGTTATACCTTGATTTACCATTATATGTTTTACAAATATTTTGAGTTACCATAACTTATTTATTACAAGTACATTTATTAAGTTATATAAATAAAAGTTATATCTCAGTTACGTGGGTCACTTTCTAAACTCTATTTACTTAAAAGGAAACCCATGGATATGTTAGTTTAAATTTTAGTATATATTTGACTATAACCTTATAAACAATTATGTTTTGTAAGGACCACCACGGGAGTCCCACGCCTTGGGGGACTTAAATAACCATTGGCTTCTGTTTGACCACTTTGTGGTCCTCTGTTTGTCATGGATCCATTGACCTCTGTTCTGACTGTCACTTCTGTGACCTCTGTTCTGTTCTGTTTTGTACCGTGGTTATGATTATTTATTTACATGATTTCTGTATTCTGCCACTTTAAATAAATTGTCATTTTAAATCAAATTTTGCAAATGTTTTAGCCTAATTAATTATCCATGGATATTTTGTATTCCCTACACTTGGCATAACATTTCTCACTCTGCTGTGTGCTTATAGCTGTTACCCTTTCAGGTGACGAGATGTGAGGAAAATCCATAACCCTACAAAATGGAACCTGCATATGGACTGATGATGAATCACTATTTTACCTTTCTTTTTTTTTATATTTTTGCTTTCTTTTGTCTCTATTCGGGGCTGGTCACTGAATAATAAAATAATGAAAGCCTTAGAAATGTATTTCCATGTAGTAAAATTTCTGTTTAATTATTTTTATTTGCGTAGCTTAATTTATTTCGAATGAGAATAAGTTAGTAAGTCACGATTCCAACTCTAAGCCCCTGGGGTTGGGTCCTGACACTTAAGGCCAGCTGCATCAGATTTGCTGCAGGTACTATTACGCTGCAGGCAAATTTAACTTATCAATTCCTTATAAATTAAGCTCTAACTCATATATATATATATATATATATATGTAAATTCTGGTTATCTTTTAGCAGAACATTCATTGGGTATGATGGAAAACATAATGTTAGATAATAAAAGTTGTCACTTCTTTTAATAATTGTTCTAAAAAATGTTTTTAGCTCATCATATGCAGTATGCATTTGTTACTAGGGAGTATCAAGAAACCTATCCTGTGTTACGAGCTTCAGTTATGGTCAGTATAACTGCATGAAGCCTTCTTTGTTTGCATTATGCAGCTTTTCTTTTTCCATTCTTATTTATTTTACAATCATTAGGAAAATTCTAGAAAAAAGATGGCAACACCTAAGATGGAGCTTAAGAACTCGTAAGGGTTTTTGTTAAATATCCTTGGGTGCTTTCAAGATATATTATTGTCCGTTATTTGTAATTATGACTCTTTGATGTTGCATTTCTGTTTTAGGATGGATCCTGTTATCAGCACAACCTACACGAGATTGAAGGATGTTCATAATAGTGTGAGGTGCTCAACTATATATCTTGAGAAGTTCCCAGGAAGTGTCCCACATTGGGGATCACGCAATTGTGATGATGACATGTGTCAGATAGATGATGAAGATGATCTTGTGATTGGAGCATCAATAAAGTTTGATTTTACCTTACTTTCTGATGATTTTAATAAGGTAACATATTGCTTTTATGCCCTCCAACAAATATAATATTTGTCAGCATAGTAACCCCTAATAACCAATGGTTTGTTGTTTTTGTTAACCTAGAGTTTTAATCCTATGTCTGAGCCCGCTGATATATGGAGTGTTGGATGTACGGTTATTGAGATAGCTAGAGGAAAGCCTCCTTGGAGCCAGCAGTATTAGGAGGTATTTTGAAACCATCATTTTTCTATTGCTTTCCTACTTAAGTATTTATTTTTTCTGTTGACTACAACTTTGGGACTTAATAAGATTTTAGTTCATTGTTTCTGAACCAACAAATTAGTGTTTCTTTCAGATTGCTGCTCTCTTCTATATTGGGACAACTAAATCTCATCCATCCATCCCCGAGCATCTATCTACTGAAGCAATAGATTATTTGTTAAAATGTCTGCAGAAGTATGTTTCTCATGCCTATTATTTTTGTTTCTTGCTTCACCTGCCCTTTATATCCATTGCCAATTATTATTTTTAGGCTGATATACAAATTTATAGGAAGATAATTTATGCTTTATTTTTAAGTTTGTTTCATTCTCTTATCCTTCTATGGCAGGGAACCAAACTTAAGGCCTGCTGCATCAGATCTGCTGCAGGAACTATTACACTGCTGGCAAATTTAACTTATCAATTCCTTATAAATTAAGCTCTAACTCATATATATATATGTAAATTCTGGTTTTCTTTTCGGAGAACATTCCTTGGTTCTGATGGAAAACACAATGTTATATAATAAAAGTTGTTACTTCTTTTAATAATTGTTCTAAAAAATGTTTTTGGCTCATCATATGCAGCATCCATTTGTTAGTAGGAAGTATCAGGAAACCTATCCTGTGTTACACGCTTCAATTATGGTCAGTATAACTGCATGAAGCCTTCGTTGTTTACATTATGCAGCTTTTCTTTTTCCATTCTTATTTATTTTACAATCATTAGGAAAATTCTGGAAAAAAGATGGCAACACCTGAGATGGAGTTTAAGAACTCGTAAGAGTTTTTGTTAAATAACCTTAGGTGCTTTCAAGATATATTATTGTCTGTTATTTGTAATTATGACTCTTTAAGGTTACATTTCTGTTTTAGCTTGGACCCTGTTATCAAGACAACCGACATGGGATTGAAGGATGTTCATAATAGTGTGAGGTGCTCAACTATATATCCTGAGAAGTTCCCAAGAAGTGTCCCACATTGGAGATCAGGCAATTGTGATGATGACATGTGTCAGATAAATGATGAAGGTGATCTTGTGATTGGAGCATCAGCAAAGTTTGATTTTGTTTTACTTTCTGATGATTTCAATAAGGTAACATATTGCTTTTATGCCCTCCAACAAATATAATATTTGTCAGCATAGTAACCCCTAATAACCAATGGTTTGTTGTTTTTGTTAATCTAGAGTTTTAATCCTATGTCTGAGCTCGCTGATATATGGAGAGTTTGATATACGGTTATTAAGATGGCTACAGGAAAGTCTCCTTGGAGCCAACAGTATTAGGAGGTATTTTGAAACCATCAACTTCTGTTGCTTTCCTACTTAAGTATTTATTTGTTCTGTTGACTACAACTTTGGGACTCAATAAGATGTTAGTTCAT
Source organism: Camellia japonica (assembly GCA_030407325.1). Taxonomy (NCBI): domain Eukaryota; kingdom Viridiplantae; phylum Streptophyta; class Magnoliopsida; order Ericales; family Theaceae; genus Camellia; species Camellia japonica. The sequence goes on along the minus strand of JAPPVO010000003.1, from coordinate 36,031,442 downwards.
TGTTTGTGAACCAACTAATTAGTGTTTCTTTCAGGTTGTTGCTCTCTTTCATATTGGGACAACTAAATCTCATCCACCCATGCCCGAGCATTTATCTGCTGAAGCAATAGATTTTTTGTTAAAATGTCTGCAGAAATATGTTTCTCATGCCTATTATTTTTGTTTCTTGATTCTCTTGCCCATTGTATCCATTGCTAATTATTTTATTTAGGCTAATATACAAATTTATAGGAAGATAATGTATCCTTTATTTTTAAATTTGTTGCATTCTTTTATCCTTCTATGACAGGGAACCAAACTTAAGGCCAGCTGCATCAGATCTGCTGCAGTTACTATTACACTACAGGCAAATTTAACTTATCAATTCCGTATGAATTAAGCTCTAACTCATATATATATATATATATATATGTAAATTCTGGTTTCCTTTTAGGAGAACATTCCTTGGTTCTGATGGAAAACACAATGTTTGATAATAAAAGTTGTCACTTCTTTTAATAATTGTTCTAAAAAATGTTTTTGACTCATCATATGCAGCATCTGTTTGTTACTAGGGAGTATCAGGAAACGTATCCTACGTTACGTACTTCAGTTATGGTCATATAACTGCATGAAGCCTTCTTTGTTTGCATTATGTAGCTTTTCTTTTTCCATTCTTATTTATTTTACAATCATTAGGAAAATTCTGGAAAAAAGATGGCAACACCTGAGATGGAGCTTAAGAACTCATAAGGGTTTTTGTTAAATAACCATGGGTGCTTTCAAGATATATTATTGTCTGTTATTTGTAATTATGACTCTTTGAGGTTGCATTTCTGTTTTAGGATGGACCTTGTTATCAGCACAACCTACACGCGATTGAAAGATGTTCATAATAGTGTGAGGTGCTCAACTATATATCTTGAGAAGTTCCTAGGAAGTTTCCCACATTGGGGATCAGGCAATTGTGATGATGACATGTGTCAGATAGATGATGAAGATGATCTTATGATTGGAGCATCAGCAATGTTTGATTTTGCTTTACTTTTTGATGATTTTAATAAGGTAACATATTGCTTTTATGCCCTCCAACAAATATAATATTAGTCAGCATAGTAACCCCTAACAACCAATGGTTTGTTGTTTTTGTTAATCTAGAGTTTTAATCCTATGTCTGAGCCCGCTGATATATGGAGTGTTGGACGTACGGTTATTGAGATGGCTACAGGAAAGCCTCCTTGGAGCCAGCAGTATCATGAGGTATTTTGAAACCATCATCTTCTACTACTTTCCTACTGATGTATTTATTTGTTCTATTGACTCCAACTTTGGGACTCAGTAAGATGGTAGTTCATTGTTTGTGAACCAACTAATTAGTGTTTCTTTTAGGTTGCTGCTCTCTTCTATATTGGGACAACTAAATCTCATCCACCATTCCCGAGCATCTATCTACTGAAGCAATAGATTTTTTGTTAAAATGTCTACAGAAGTATGTTTCTCATGCCTATTATTTTTGTTTCTTGTTTCTCCTGCCCTTTGTATCCATTGCCAATTATTTTTTTTAGGCTGATATACAAATTTATAGGAAGATAATTTACGCATTATTTTTAAGTTTGTTTCATTCTCTTATCCTTCTATGGTAGGGAACCAAACTTAAGGCCAGCTGTATCAGATTTGCTGCAGGTACTATTACACTGCTGGCAAATTTAACTTATCAATTCCTTATAAATTAAGCTCTAGCTCATATATATATATATATATATATATATGTAAATTCTGGTTATCTTTTAGCAGAACATTCCTTGGTTCTGATGGAAAACACAATGTTAGATAATAAAAGTTGTCACTTCTTTTAATAATTGTTCTAAAAATATTTTCGGCTCATCATATGCAGCAACCAATTCTTACTAGGGAGTATCAGGAAACCTATCCTATGTTACGTACTTCAATTATGGTTAGTATAACTGCATGAAGCCTTCTTTGTTTGCATTATGCAGCTTTTCTTTTTCCATTCTTATTTATTTTACATTCGTTAGGAAAATTCTGGAAAAAAGATGGCAACACCTGAGATGGAGCTTAAGAACTCGTAAAGGTTTTTGTTAAATAACCTTGGGTGCTTTCGAGATATATTATTGTCTGTTATTTGTAATTATGACTCTTTGAGGTTGCATTTCTGTTTTAGCTTGGACCCTGTTATCAGGAAAACCGACAGGCGATTGAAGGATGTTCATAATAGTGTGAGGTGCTCAATTATATATCCTGAGAAGTTCCCAAGAAGTGTCCTACATTGGGGATCAGGCAATTGTGATGATGACATGTGTTTGATAAATGATGAAGATGATCATGTGATTGAAGCATCAGCAAAGTTTGATTTTGTTTTATTTTTTGATGATTTTAATAAGGTAACATATTGCTTTTATGCCCTCCAACAAATATTATATTTGTCAGCATAGTGACCCCTAACAACCAATGGTTTGTTGTTTTTGTTAATCTAGAATTTTAATCGTATGTCTGAGCTCGTTGATATATGGAGTGTTGGATGTACGGTTATTGAGATGACTACAGGAAAGTCTCCTTGGAGCCAGCAGTATCAGGAGGTATTTTGAAACCATCATCTTCTGTTGCTTTCCTACATAAGTATTTATTTTTTCTGTTGACTACAACTTTGGGACTCAGTAAGATGTTAGTTCATTGTTTGTGAACTAACTAATTGGTGTTTCTTTCGGGTTGCTTCTCTCTTCCTTATTGGGACAACTAAATCTCATCTATCCATCCCCGAGCATCTATCTGCTGAAGCAATAGATTTTTTGTTAAAATGTCTCCAAAAGTATGTTTCTCATGCTTATTATTTTTGTTTCTTGCTTCTCCTACCCTTTGTATCTATTGCTAATTATTTTTTTTAGGCTGATATACAAATTTGTAGGAAGATAATTTATGCTTTATTTTTTAGTTTGTTTAATTCTCTTATTCTTCTATGGCAGGGAACCAAACTCAAGGCCTGCTGCATCAGATCTGCTACCAGTACTATTACACTGCAGGCAAATGTAACTTATCAATTCCTTATAAATTAAGGTCTAACTCATATATATATATATATATATATGTAAATTCTGGTTATCTTGTTGCAGAACATTCCTTGGTTCTGTTGGAAAACACAATGTTAGATAATAAAAGTTGTCACTTCTTTTAATAATTGTTCTAAAAAATGTTTTTGGCTCATCATATGCAGCATCCATTTGTTACTAAAGAGTATCAAGAAACCTATCATGTGTTATGCGCTTCAGTTATGGTCAGTATAACTGAATGAAGCCTTCTTTGTTTGCATTATGCAGATTTTCCTTTTCCATTCTTATTCATTTTACATTCATTAGGAAAATTCTGGAAAAAAGATGGCAACACCTGAGATGAAGCTTAAGAAATCGTAAGGGTTTTTGTTAAATAACCTTGGGTGCTTTCAAGATATATTATTGTCTGTTATTTGTAATTATGACTCTTTAAGGTTGTATTTCTGTTTTAGCTTGGACCCTGTTATCAGGACAACTGACATGCGATTGAAGAATGTTCATTATAGTGTGAGATGCTCAATTATATATCCCGAGAAGTTCCCAGGAAGTGTTCCACATTGGAGATCAGGCAATTGTGTTGATGACATGTGTCAGATAAATGATGAAGATGATCTTGTGATTGGAGCATCAACAAAGTTTGATTTTGTTTTATTTTCTGATGATTTTAATAAGGTAACATATTACTTTTATGCCCTCCAACAAATATAATATTTGTCAGCATAGTAACCCCGAACAACCAATGGTTTGTTGTTTTTTTTAATCTAGAATTTTAATCCTATGTCTGAGCTTGTTGATATATGGAGTGTTGGATGTACGGTTATTGAGATGGCTAAAGAAAAGTCTCCTTGGGGCCAGCAATATCAGAAGGTATTTTGTCACCATCATCTTCTGTTGCTTTCCTAATTAAGTATTTATTTGTTCTGTTGACTATAACTTTGGGACTCAGTGAGATATTAGTTCATTGTTTGTGAACGAACTAGTTGGTGTTTCTTTCAGGTTGCTTCTCTCTTCCATATTGGGACAACAAAATCTTATCCACCCATCCCCGATCATCTATCTGCTAAAGCAATAGATTTTTTGTTAAAATGTCTCCAGAAGTATGTTTCTCATGCTTATTATTTTTGTTTCTTGCTTCTCCTACCCTTTGTATCTATTGTTAATTATTTTTTCTAGGTTGATATACAAATTTATAGGTAGATAATTTATGCTTTATTTTTTAGTTTGTTTAATTCTCTTATCCTTCTATGGCAGGGAACCAAACTTAAGGCCTGTTGTATCAGATCTGCTATAAGTACTATTAGACTACAAGCAAATGTAACTTATCAATTCCTTATAAATTAAGGTCTAACTCATATATATATATATATATATATATATGTAAATTCTGGTTATCTTGTAACAGAACATTCCTTGTTTCTGATGGAAAACACAATGTTAGATAATAAAAGTTGTCACTTCTTTCAATAATTATTTTAAAAAATGTTTTTGGCTCATCATATGCAGCATCCATTTGTTACTAGGGAGTATCAGGAAACCTATCCTGTGTTACGCGCTTCAGTTATGGTTAGTATAACTGCATGAAGCCTTCTTTGTTTGCATTATGCAGCTTTTCTTTTTCCATTCTTATTTATTTTACAATCATTTGGAAAATTCTGGAAAAAAGATGGCAACACATGAGATGGAGCTTATGAACTAATAAGGGTTTTTGTTAAATAACCACGGGTGCTTTCAAGATATATATTATTGTCTGTTATTTGTAATTATGACTCTTTGATGTTGCATTTTTGTTTTAGGATGGACCTTGTTATCAGCACAACCTACACGCGATTGAAGGATGTTCATAATAGTGTGAGGTGCTCAACTATATATCTTGAGAAGTTCCCAAGAAGTGTCCCACATTGGGCATCAGGCAATTATGATGATGACATGTGTCAGATAGATAATGAAGATGATCTTTTGATTAGAGCATCAGCAAAGTTTGATTTTGCTTTAATTTCTGATGATTTTAATAAAGTAACATATCTTTTTTATGCCCTCCAACAAATATAATATTAGTCAGCATAGTAACCCCTAACAACCAATGGTTTGTTGTTTTGGTTAATCTAGAGTTTTAATCCTATGTCTCAGCCTGCTGATATATGGAGAGTTGGATGTACGATTGAGATGGCTATCGAAAGCCTCCTTGGAGCCAGCAGTATCATAAGGTATTTTGAAACCATCATCTTCTATTGCTTTCCTACTGAAGTATTTATTTATTCTGTTGACTACAACTTTGGGACTCAGTAAGATGTTATTTCATTGTTTGTGAACCAACTAATTAGTGTTTCTTTCAGGTTGCTGCTCTCTTCCATATTGGGACAACTTAATCTCATCCACCCATTCCTGAGCATCTATCTTCTGAAGCAATA